>CM034708.1:78026112-78047261 GCA_020142125.1 Phrynosoma platyrhinos | reverse complement strand
TTTTGGGGAAGAAAAAATGCGTCTTATATGCCAAAAAATACGGTAGTGGAGTTTTCTTTGATATATTTCCTGCTACAGCAATTAAGCCCAAAGAGTGTGCAAAGGATGCAACAACTGAGTAACTGTTTGAAGAGTAGTGATAAAAACCTCAAACAAACCTCCAGCTCCTGCAGGCAATTCTCCTTCATAGTTTTAAAAATGTTCTACAATACAGTGCAACATAATATGACCTACTAACATAAATGATACATCCATTTCAGATTCAGATTCTCATAAATTACCATTAGATCCATTTCAAATTCAGATTATTTAGATGTAGCAGGAATTTTAATGCTCCTCTCTTGTCTTGTCTATATGTCTTTGCTCAGAAAAATGCAGGAAATGGTCTATTTCCACTTCAAAAGACTAACTCTTAATTTTTCCTTCCAGTTCATATAGTACGCTTGCAGAATTAATTCATGCACAGATAGTTCACTTCAGATACTAAAATGGTTTGTATTATTTTTCTCAGCTCAGAGAATTGTACTTTTTCTTGCATCTTGAATTCTTCTGTAATTGTGAATTCTTCTGAACATTGGTTGGGATCCAGGGGAACCTTTCCACTCTTCTGCTGATGACCAAGACAGGAAAAAACCCCAGAGGAGTTCCTCCATTTGAACAAACTGTTGTGTAAGATCTGTTACACACTTATTCTTAAGACCTCTTATGGCCTACTATAACATATAGTCAACAAACTATATCTTCCCTAGTCACAATTTCTTCTACTAAAATACAGCCTTCCTAGGCCCAATAGAGTCCCTGGCTGTTTGACTACAACTGCCATAGTTCCCCAGCCAACCATACTGATTAGGGGTTATGGAAGTTATAGTCCCAGCAATCTGAAGTTGCCCAGTTAAAAATGGGTACTGTAAGTATAATACAGCTCCTCATTCATTATAGCACTGCACCACAGGGACCTCTCAGCTAGTTGTTACTTAAAATTTCACAGAATAGCACATCTATGTTTTCTTCTGCTGTTTATTCTTTTTGGCTTTAAGCCAGAGTGCACATCCAGTTGGAGTTAATCACCTTTAAGACCCATTGATTTTAGTGGAAGAATTAGAGGTATGATTAAATCTGTACTGAAATCAATGAAACTTTACATTATTTAATGCTGGTTGGATTGTGCCCAGTGATTTGGAGACTTCCAACAGGAGGTGAATATTTTAGTTTCTCAGGCAAAAACTGCAAGGCCTTATGAAAGATTTGGTTAGTGCCCAGTTCGTCGAACTTTTGCAAAATATACTTATTTATTTCAGTGTTCATTAGCCAACTTCAACACAGTTGTGTCCTTAAACCCATTTTGAAATCAAAGGTTGTAAGGGCACTTAATTCTTTAGTTGTCTGCCTGGTGAAGCTAGCTAGCTAGCTTTCTTTTTATATGAAATATTATATCTTCTGTTTTGACTTATGCTTAGAGAAAAATGATATAGTATATGTAAATTTGTTCCCAAGGCTCTTATTAATGGTTTACAAAGTTTTCAAAGATATCATCATCACCACCACTATCATTTATACCCAAGGCTTTCAAACTTCCTTTATATCACATCAAGAAGCAAATATGTATCTCTCATGTAACTATGAATTAACTAAAGAAATCTACATGCATGTTAGCTATGCATGACTGCTCATCTGTTTTGCACTCTAATTATATTTTAAGGAAAGTGAACATTAAGAATAAAAACTTGATTGTACTTGATTTTTCATTATTAGTACTATGTGGATTAATATGCTATTGTGTTTCCCGAAAATAAGACATACCCATAAAATAACCCATAGCAGCATTTCTAAGTTTAGGCGCAATATAAGCCATACCCCAAAAATAAACCATAGGACCATTCAGGGATGGCAAAGCACCGGCCTTTGAGCTGCAGTTGAGGCTCTTTTCTGGGCTGCCCTATCACAGGGGCAACCCAGAAAAGAGGAGTGACTGCGGCTCAAAGGAGATCTTCGGCTTTGCCACCCCCAAAAGGAGTGGCTGAAAGGAGCCCAAACGACAATTGAACAGAGCAGTGTCTCCTCAATCTACATTCCCTCCACTGGTCACGAAAGTTCATGTGTTACCTGTATTTTAGCAATTTGTCTGGATAGAAAGAAAGCCACGCCTCTTATCACTAAGGGCAAGAAAGATAAGATTGAACATGTTTCCAGCATTTATGTTCTTGACACTGAAAAAGCCTGGTGCACACAAGCAGTTATAAGGAAGTGGCTTGGTTTAATGCTGCCACTTGTTTTTTGAGGTGGCCAAAGAGGTCTGCTAAGTCTGGGATTCAGCCAGCAAAGCAAAAGCAAAGCAGCTTCATTTATGCACACTCACCGTGCTAAAAACATGAAGAAATAATGATTCCTGCAGGAATGACTGCCTATCTGCAGACACTTGCTCTTGCAATAAACAAGCCATTCAAAGACCATTTGTGTGTGGAAATTAATGACTACATTGAAAATAGAATGACAAGAAATCAGCATGGAAACTTTGTGAAACCTAGCCTGCAAGAGGTCATGATTTGGGTGAAGAATTCATGGGATAAAATCACTGACAGTGTTGTTGCCAATGCACTCCGAGCAGGTTACATGGATAAGAGCTGCTCATTTAATGAGAGCTCTATTGCTCAACAGGAAAGATTGTGGCCAATAGTTCTAAAGGAAATAGAGTCATAAGAAATTCAGGATGAAATTCCGGGTTTGGAGAGTTATGATGATGTTCCATAAGAAGATGACTTAACTATATTTGAATAAATGTAGATTGTTGTGCCATACTTATGGTAATAAAATAAGACACCCCCTGAAAATAAGCCATAGTGCGTCTTCTTGAGGCCACATAAATATAAAATGGTGTTTCATTTTTGGGGAAACACAATACTCCTGATGTTGGATGACATAGTGCTGATGAACCCTTCCCTTACATAATTCTCTGTGAAAATAGTCAAGAGTACTTGGCATCAGGAAATGGGTTCTTTGTGTCAGCTGCCATAATTTCAGCAATAACAGATGCTTGAAAACCTCCATTGCCAACACAGAAATTGTAGGTTTCTGCAACACCTGGGTCAACTGTGTTGGGATATTTGTAGTGGTCTGTGGGCCATATCTGCTCTCAGGATTATAGAGGATCAACTGTGTTGAGAAATTTGACATTTGTAGTGGTCTGTGGGCCACATCTGCTCTCGGGATTTCAGAGGGTCAACTGTGATGGGAAATTCGTAGTGGTCTGTGGGCCACATCTGCTCTTGGGATTTTAGAGAGTCAACTGTGTTGGAAAATGCATAGAGGTCTGTGGACCACATCTGCTCTTGGGATTTCAGAGGGCTCCATCCTCTCTGACTCCTAACTCTCTAACACTTCTCCAGTTGCTGTTCTATATATAGAAGTGTGACAGCTATCCTACCATTGACACCAATTTATATGTGGAGACCCCACTTGATCTCGCATATGCCAACACAATGGGTCTTTTGCTATCCCACCGTTTGTGGAATAACAATCTGCTTACTATCAGAAGTATCTTTATTAATAATTGTTCTTATTACTTTTTGTAGTGTGTTTGATGTTAGCTGTAAATTACTTCAGGCCATTCCTTGCCGAACACAAAGAAAACAACTTTATTTACATTCAGAACGTATGATTGTATCTTGCTTGGTGGATGGTTCTGAAGCTTTTGGTTACAGTATTCAAGTTACCTCAGTTGCTACAAATTTACTACTCTCCCTCACTGACTATATTTACATTTCTTCACTGACTTAAGGGGGCTGCAGATGGGCGGCACAGAGCCTCCCTGGGAAGCAGCGGATTGGGGTCGCAGAAACCC
Source organism: Phrynosoma platyrhinos (assembly GCA_020142125.1). Lineage (NCBI taxonomy): Eukaryota > Metazoa > Chordata > Lepidosauria > Squamata > Phrynosomatidae > Phrynosoma > Phrynosoma platyrhinos. The sequence continues at coordinate 78,043,423 of CM034708.1, read as the reverse complement.
CATGCCGTGGCCCCGATCCTCCCTTTTGCCGCCCCAAAAAGAGTGGCAAAATGCCGCTCCTTTCAGGGGCGGCAAAAGGCTGCCCTAGGAGCTGGTGCATGGCTCTTCAGTTCCCCTTTCAGCTCAGCATGTTAGAATACTGCGCCGGAAGAAAGTCCTGACACGGCACGCCATGCGTAACAGTGTGCAGTGTCAGGACTGCACCAGCGTGGGGTTGGGGTGGCCGGCATGTGGCTATCCCTCCCCATCTCTGCCTCCAGGCTGGCCCTTTGGGCCAGTCTGCAGAGGCCCTTAGTTCACACAGAACATATTCCTTTAATACCACTGGACTTCTCTTGTCCTTTAAAAGTTCTTTTCACTGAACTAGGAGTATGAGTCCCATCCAGCTGGACCTCTATTCCTAACTGCACCCCCTGGGAGTTTTAAAAACACCTTCCTTCCTTAGCAGGCTTAACACGCTCTCCATACCTCAGCTCAGCTCCTTTTATATCTGCTACTCAGGCCAGCCCCCACCCTTTTCCAACCAGATCTTGATTAGCTACTTCAAATATTCTATTCTGCCAGTGCTTCTTTACAAGAAGCAAACTTTAATTTTATTCCAGTACTACATAGGAGAAGGTGATCTCTACCAAACCTGAGGGCAAAAGATGGGGTGCAAGTTGGGCTGTGTGCTACACATAATTCTATCCCCCAAGAGAGAGGGAAGGTGAGGGAGTTCAGAAGGAACAGCCTGGGAGAAATTGCTGTCCTCCAGTACCTCTTCAGACAGTTGCCTTGCCTGGTGTAATACTAGGGTTAGGCCTATAAAGCAATGACCGTGGGCTCTGTGCAGGCTTTGCTCCAAACATTTTCCTAACTGAGGCAGAACAATAAACATGCCCCACTTCCTAAAAGTAAAAGTCCATAGTACTCAAGACTGCACCAGAGACAGAAAAACCCATAAACACTTCTCCTTGGAAGTTTAAAACAACAACAAAAGACAATTACAAAATAGTTTTGTTATGAGCAGAAATTCAGTATTCCTCAGAACTAAGGAAATCTGTCTGTTCAAGCTTGAGGAATCAATTTGTCTTAAGCTGAATAAATATTTATATCTGGTAATGCCTTATGCATAAATCTATGAATTGTTTGTGAGATCTCCTTCTTGCCTGTTGACCTTTTCCATATTCACAAGTGGCAAACGTTCAAGTAGTAAAAGAAAAGTTGTCAACAGAATATAATCTGAATGTTTTACTACCCACATTGACCCTTCAAAACAGAGTAGGATCTATATTCAAATAAATCCATACAGTGTATATCAATGGTCAGCTTATAGCAATTTATTTGTCTAACGCAGGGGTAGGCAACCTAAGGCCTGGGGGCCAGATGCGGCTCCCCAAGGCCTTTGGACCAGCCCCAGGCCAGTCCTGCTGCCGCCGCCACTGCCGCCCACCATGACGTTATTGATTATTGTTGTTATTACTTGTTCTTGGGGTTTTTCTTGGCAAAATCTCCATAGGGGTTTTGCCATGGCTTTTCTGGGGCTGAGAGAGTGAGCATGCATATTTTTAAAAATTTTTTAATTTTTTAAAATTTCTATTTATTTATTTTTGGTGCTTCGGCCCCCCAAATTGTCTGAGGGACAGCAACCCGGCCCCCGGTTCAAAAAGGTTGCCTACCCCTGATCTAGCCCTTGTTCATATCCAATGTATTTGTCTTCCTTCCTTCCTTATTTTTCTATTGATTTCTTTTCTTTCCTCTTTCTTATGCTTTTATGTACAATCATACTTTTAAAAATCCAGTAAAAATAAATACATGTGTGTGAGGGAAAGCTATGCATTTAAGAGGCATGAGAAATGGCCTGAAGAATCAAAGCTAAAGCACATTTTCACAGATGAAAATTGGAGATGGTTAAGCAACATCAGAGTGTGTTCAAGTTAGTAAAAGTTAATAATGAGGAAGAACATATAAGCCTGATTTTACTGGGAAAGGCAAGATTCTGCCACCACCTCCACCTCCTTTATACTACGTTCCCAGTTTGAACTCAGTTTGCAACAATTAATGTAAGTTGAAGTCAAAAGGGAAAGTGGGAGAAGGAGAAACTGGGATATATTAAAAACAGATGAAAAAGTGGGATGACAGCGGATTAATAGGGACTGTTCCTGCCAAACCCAAACAGGTGAACAGTATGAAGGTATCATTGTAGTCAGCTGCATTTGTGATCAGAAGTACTTGTAAAATGAAATTCTCTCTATACATATTGCCTTGCAGGTCTTCCAATTATAGTATGGGCACACGGGCCTTTTCCCATGACAGTATTTTTATACCTGATGGGCGAGAAGAGAGTGAAGAGTCCATTCAAGCAATGTCCCAAGACAACATCCTAGGCAAAGTCAAAACCCTTCAGGTAAGAATTATAAAGCGAGGCATACCAAGTACAATTACATTGTTTTTCTTTACTATCTTCCTTAATTGCTTTTGCTGGACCTGTTGCAATACTGGATTCCAATCATACTGAAATAGATTATGCTTAAGAGCATGTAATTTCAGACTACACCTTCAATCCCTGCAAACAATTTCCTATCACTGTATCATAGCATGGAGACCACGGCAATGAAATTAAATAAAGCATCAACATTTTCAAATACTATCATGTGGCTACAAGGTTTATTCTATATGAAAGTTGCACAAGTTTAGATCCACCAAGATGAATGGATCCCACAAGCCTTGTCAATTTGAATCGTCATTAAATCAGATTTGAATAATTAACAATCAATTAAAGACAATATCAAAAAGCGAAGTCCCTTCAGACAAACTCAGAACAGACTTAAAACACCCATGCCATCTCTGTTGATAAAAAAGGATGAGTTAGAAGTTCATCCTAGGACTAAAACGTTCGTCAAAGTTTTTATATGATTGTTATGTTTCATTCAGCTTGGAGAGTGAGAAACTGTAATTTCACTGAAGACAAGAAATTTGTGAATGGTCTTGCACCATTTGTTCTGCCTGACACAGATTCAAATTATACAATATGCATAATGAAATAGTGATGCTTTGTTTTGTTTTTTAAGTGACTGTACCATTTCAGGTTACATGTTTGTGTGCATATTTGAATGTGTCTCCATGGGAGAAAATCACTTGCCTGTCAGAAGAGCTGCCCGGTTAGAAACATCCTTGGCCCTAGGATTTCAGGCTAAAACCTGAGACCTGGCACTGGTCCCTGGCAATGTCATATGGATTAGTTTTAGTGAAGTCGTAAGGGCAACTCTGGTGATGTCATTAAACATGATGCATAAAACATCAATTACAGTTCTTCAGAGCATGCCATTCAATTTTTTTTTAAAAAAAACCAAAACAATACCTAACAAATAAGAAAGTATTTGCCTGGTTAGAAATTAAGTTTTCCAAGTTCTGCTTTAATCTGGGTAAACCAAAACAAACAAAAAACCAACCCAAATTTCACAGCTCTTTTTAAACATCTTTACAAGCACTGCTTTTAACACTATAGGTATAGTCCAGGGAAAATTTTCCAAACAAAAGAAACATTTTCTTCTTTTAATGACTTGCTTCCATTAATCAGTGCCATCCCTGGACACATTTTTGCTTCTCTCTTCTTCTTTTTTACAGTCCAGGTTGTCAAATTCTCCCTCACCACCCCAGCATAGTAATCATCATAATAATCTTCTGTGTGTGTGTTTGCCTTCAAGTTACCAGTCAACTTATGGTAAACTCATGAATTTCATAGGGTCTTAGGCAAGGAATACTAAGAAGTGTTTTTTTTTTTCAGTTCCTTCCTTCCTACAGCATCTGGTATTTGTTGGCCATCTACCATTCTAGTACTAACCAGGGCTGAGCCTGTTTAGCTTCCAAGATGAGATGGGATCTGTTGTACCTTTAGGATATTAAGGCACATAATAGTGCAGTAATATGGCCCCAAATCCCCCTCCCCCCATACCTACTTCCTTTTGCTGTGGGTTTTCAGCTCTCACAGCAAACAACAGGCAACTGCTTTCACATGCAATCCCGTTCATCCCCCAGTGTCCCTGTTGAGGTCATGTTATTGATGTTGGGCATCTCTTTCTGTCCTCAGAGCAACTCCTGCACTCAGTGCAGTGGCAGGCTGTTTGTGGGGATTGCAAGTGAAGGCAGCCACTGCTATTGCTGTGAAGAGAGCCGGAAACCCACAGTAGAAGAGGCTGGATGGCCATCTGTCGGGAATGCTTTGATTTTGAGTTCCTGCATGGCAGGGGGTTGGACTGGATGGCCCTTGTGGTCTCTTCCAACTCTATGATTCTATGATTCTATGAAGATGACTTATTAAAATGCTGGGTAGGGGAAGGAAGTCACAAATTGGTGTAGGCATCATGAAAACAGTCCAGCCCAATTCATGGTTTTAGCCCTGTGTTCTATAATCAGGATGCAGCAAAACCAGGGGAAATTTGTGATAAATCACCCACGTAGGCAGCCTTTAATAACAACCTGCCTGCTGATCTTGAGCCCACCTTCAAAACATTTATTTGGGACCTGTTACAGTGCCTCTATAAAAGAGTTGGGATCTCAGTTTACAGCAGCAGTGGTGGGAAAAGAAGAATGGACTTTCAATGTGGGGGTAGGGAGGATAATAATCTAGCACTGATGTTCACTGATATCCCACCAAGGATGCTGATAGTATGAGGATAAAGAGATTGTACAGAAGTGAGAAGGGAGGGTGAGTGTGAAGGAAGGGGAGAAGAAGGATGGAGAAGAGAATAGCAGTGACTAAAGAAGAAATTGATACATCCCATACCCATTCCCATTCAACCCACAAAAAGTGGGGTGTCTAAGGGCAGAAAGAAAGGGAATTGGAGAATAAGCAATACAGAGAAGGGGGAAACAACAGAGGAAATAAACCTCAACAATATACTTTTGACCAGTGTACAGGCTCACAAAGTGGGGGTGTGGGTTAGACACTATAGAAACAGGCTTGCCTCCTACTCCTATAGAGTAGGAGGCAAGCCTGCCCCTTCAAAAATGTTTCAAAGGAAAAACCACACCTGGAAATCTACTGCCACATTTTGCTACAGGTACCTTTTTGTTACTATTACCTTTCAATAATGTGTGAAAAGCTAACATGCCTTTTGGCAGAGGTATAAACAAACCATAACTGCCAATCATGGGGAAGATGATTATTCCATAGTCATAGTAGTATGCTTTATAAATAAAATATCATCTGCCTCAACATATTCTTTAACCTCTTCCCTGAAACATTTATTACCACTGCTGTCTGCAAACTCCCTGAATGACAGTGGTTTCTCACTTTCAGAATTAAAGCCAGCAGTAATCAAAGTGCACGTCTACTTTATTCACAAGAGACAACAGTGAAATTAAATCCTTATTAGATCAGGTTTGAATAATTAACAGCTAAATAAGGTTAAACTAAAGAGGAAAATCCAGAAATTCCAAATACATCCTCTTTCTGGGAAGTATGAAAAGTACATGAATCAAGAATGGAGCTTACTCCATCTATCTATCTATTAAAGTTTATTTTATGAAAGTATTGAGGGGTTGCAGACTGTCAAAAATAGTGTGAATTCAGTCCACTTTTAGGGTTAGGGTTAAGGTTAGGGAATCATGGGAACTGAATTTTATTGTGGCACTAGAGTTCTCTGACAAAGAAGGTTCAATGTCTCAGAAAAATAACAATTCCCATGATTCCCTAGCACTAACCCTAACCCTAAAAGTGGACTGAATTCACACTATTTTTGACAGTCTGCAACCCCCCTATTGTTGCTTTGTCATAGAGGACCTAAAAAGATGAGAGAATGTAGTCAAAGGGTGTCAGCACAGTACATAGGTAAATTAAGTACTTAAGGATTATAAAATGACAAAATAATAGAAATTAGCAAAAAAAAAATACAATAAATGTACAAGCAATCAATAGCCTTCAGTAATAATAACAAAGTCCAAAAATAAATATTTCATAATTAAGGCATGGACAGATACATCAATCAGAGGATTAAAGTGAAAAACCTCAATAGATCATATTTGATCTTGGAAGCTAAGCAGAGTCAGGCCTGGTTAGTGTTTGAAAGGGGAAGAATCAGGGAATACTAGATGATAGATGCTGTATTCAAAAGGAGGCAATGGCAAACCATGTCTGAGTATTCCTTGCCTAAGAAATTCCAATGAAATAAATGGGGTTGGCATAAATTGACAGATTGCTTGAAGGCATGTAGTGTCTGCAAGTAAGATTTTTTTAAAAGGTGACTCAAGTTGAAAGTACAGGTTTAGCACTGCTGCCAAAATTGGTATTGAGTCCCTTTCTACATTATGCAGATTCACATATCCTCTTTCTTGAGATCATGAGTTTCCCTGTTTCTTCTTTGTGTTGATGGCTTGCTGCTGGGGGCATGGTGAGAAAATCTAGAATATTATGATATAATTCAGAGATTCTCAAACTGTGGGGTGGGACCCCTGGGGTGGGGCTGAGAGTTGCTTAAGGGGGCATAAGACTTGAAGGCCCTGATCCCCCTCTTTTTCCTCTTCCCAAACTTATTCAGTCCTAGAGGGAAAGAGAAAAGCAAGGAGGACGCTTGGAGCCTTTGCCTGGAGGAGGAGGAAGAGGAGGCTATTTTCTTATAAAATGTTAGAATATGAAATATATAAATGTGTGTATGAAAATATGTATACCAAACAATTTAACAATCATATACTACATGGGGGGGGGTGCCATCTGCATGTAGATGTAAAGGGGGTCACAAGCGTAAAAAGTTTGAGAACCACTGATATAATATATTATATTATGTGATCTTCCATGTTATGGGGAGATAGAGTGTGATGTTCAGCCTGGACAGTTTAAATTCTCCCCTGCATTCCTTCATTTTTAGTTCAATTCTTAGTATGTTTGAGCATAGGAATGTTCCACTGTATTAGTTTGTGGGAGGAGCTGTAGGAATCCCCTATTTGTCTAGTTTTTTGGCTTGGCCCTTCCCAGCAAGGTCTGTTTCAGCTTGGGATTTTTAGTTTTTCTTAGGCAGGCTTGGCTTTATCTGTTTGGTGGCAAACAGGCACAGACAGAGGGAAAGGGCATTTCTTACACCATTTAGCCAATTTAGTTACCAGTTAACCAACTTAGTTACCACATTAGCCAATTTAGTTACCAGAAGCAGTTAATTCTATTAAACATCAACAACAAAGAAGTCAAGAGCACCAGAAGCTGAAAGACCCTGCACAGCTTCACTGAGTAGGAAATCAAACCAAGATCAAACCCAGAGAGATGACAACCTTGAAGACTGCTGAAACCTAAACTGTAAAGTACCTTTTATTTTAAGCCTGTTAGAGCTGGGGAGGAGAAACCTTTTTCTTTTGTTCTTCAAAATAAATTTCCCCCTTTTGGACTTTACATTAAGCATTGGAGCCTTTTTGGATAAAAGAGTTTGATCTCACCAGGGTACTGGCGTTGCACACCCATATTTGCCGCCACCTTTAGTTGGGTGTGTCTTCACATAGAGTAAAAGGAGTGTCATTTTGGTGGTGGCCCATGTCAGGTATACTTTGCAGTTCCATTCTCAGAGTTTGCAGTGCATATCCTGCTACTGCTCTCTTTTTTTTGCATATATAGAAAAGCATCAGGGGCCCTTGTGTTTCTGTCAGGAAGGATCTCACCTGTTTCTATTTTACTGGATCTGCAACTGTTAAAGGCACAAGAGTCTACTACCAATTCAGAGCAGAGGGAAAAGAATTGTTTCCTTTCCAAAAAGAACAAGATAACAATTTTACTTGCTTACCCTGTATAGTGGCTTTTCTTCCCTCGAGACCATAAAACAATTGCAGTAGAAGTGTAAAATATCATATAGGAATAAATGTGTATCTGCATGGTGAAAGAGAATCTTGTGGTTAATGGCCATAAGTCATTCTCCCTAGATACTCAGCAAAGTGTAATATCTGGACAAGCGAAAAGGATTACGTTGTTGTTAATGGAAAGTAAGAGGCTTAATTGCACATTTTTGAAAGCAAGTAAACCACATGTTTAGTGGAGCACACCAAAATCACAACCATCCTAAACTCTGTGTATGTCTCTTTCAAGGGTTGATACACAAGTTTACATCAAAGTGTATGCACTGAATATTAGCAAGTCCACCCCATTCCATATTTTGAGGGGTAAGCTTGCTTCCACTGTAGTGAATGAGCATATTGGGGATTTACATAGTATTTAGTGTGTGGAGATGGGACATGTTCAAAGCACAGGTTTGTGAGCAGACACATAACAATCCTATTGCCCTGTTACTTGTTTTGTGTACATTAATTAATGTATTAATGGAGTTTGTGTCAAAATCAAAAAATAATTCTTGAGAAAGGGCACAAAAGACTACAAAAGAACCCCAACCATGAATACCACTGCAATTCAAAGTGAACATGAACAGTCTATTCTTTATTTAGAGTGTGCTCCCGCTATTAAAGGAAAATGTCATCACGAACTAATAATTGGAACAAAATGGCAAGTGACTTGTTTGGAACTCTGACATTTAATACTTGCTTTGTATTTCAAAGATATTGAAAGAGAACTGACAGATGGAAATGAGAGCATTTAATAAGAATATTTAAAATGTTGAGGGACCTCAGAAATGTTCTAGAGTCCAGCCCTAAACAAGGCAACCGTAGCTCTACCTCTACCCTATCCATATGCTAATACCAGCTTGGCAACCCTACTTTTTAAGACTACAAATCCCAAAATCCACTGACTGAAAAGTTTCCAAACTTAGACTAATATGTCGAAGTGAATGAATGAAAACTGAATACATAGATGATGTTCTGAAAGTGATATGGAACAAAAGAAGCAAATGTTTCAGGGAACATTTCAATAAAAACATATAAGAACATCCTTCACATCCCTGTGTTTATCATAATCATATTCTTCATTGCCCCGTGGTATTGAAACACTTCTAGATGATGATAATTTTCTTCAGGGTAGAATGAATGTGTAGAACTACATGCTTTGAGCAGCACATACCATTTCCTACAATGGCTTCATTCATAGGTGTTTTTTTCAATATTCAGACCAGCTTATGCATTTGAACTACCATATTGTACATAGAATAGAAAGCCTATTTTTCTTTAGATATATAGACCAGGGGTAGGCAACCTTTCCCCTTTAAGGGCCGAGGGACTTCAGCTCCCAGAAGCCTCAGTTATGTTGGCCAATAGTCCTATGTTGGCCAATAGCTCCTGGGATTCTGGGAGCTGAAGTCCCTTGGCCCTTAAAGGGGAAAGGTTGCCTACCCCTGATATAGACCAACCTTTCCAAAAGAACTGAAGATGAGGAAAGCACTACAATGACAAAAAGCAGCCATAATCTTTTAAAGAAGGCGAATAACTCCCCAAAGTCCAGGAACCACAACTTCTTTACTGGGAGACCCAAGCTGGGATGACCATATGCCCACACACTACTTCTGTTTTTTTAAAATAGAACGTTCCCTGTACTGTATCTTCTAGGGGACATGGGAGCAGTTTCACCATATTTTGACCCCCTGGACTAGTTTAGGCCTATGTGGTATGAAACAGCAGAGTATGGGGCTCAGGTAAGAAATGCTGTTGGATCAGCAGTGGGCTTTGGGTATTAGAATGATGGAATGACCCATCTCATCCCCTGTGCATTCTCCAAAATAGCTCTCTGGAATCTTTCTGGATCTAATTTTTGGGTGCCACAGGAGGCTGCAGGTTTATGGGGAATTAAAGAAAAATCAATTGTCTTCATTGGCTGCATCTACCATATATTTTTTGAAGAAATTAGGTAAAGGTATAGGTATTCCCCATTGACAAGGTTGTCAATTCATGTCCAATCATAGGGGGCAGTGCTCATCTCTGTTACTAAGCCAAAGAGCCAGTGTTGTCAGAGACTACTCTGTAATCATGTGGCCAGCAGGATTGCACAGAACGCTGTTTACCTTCCCACCGAAGTGGTACCTATTTATCTACTTGCATTTGCATGCTTTCGGACTGCTATGATGGCAGAAGCTGGGACTAGTGACAGGAGCTCACCCCTTCATGCAGCCCCTGGGCCTCGAACTGCCAACCTGCAACTCTTGCAATCAACAGAGTCAGCGTCTTAACCACTTGAGCCACTACATCCCCTAATTTGAAGAAATTAGTAGGATTGAATGTACAGGCCTTCAAACACCTGAGACAGCACACTGGCTCAAAACCCATTTCAAAAGAAATTCTGCACAAATTTTATCACTGCCCTACTACAAAGACAAAAGAAAAGCAGAATTAGGGGCAACCCTTCCCTGCCCCTCGCCACCTATTCCTTGCTGTTCAGTGTATAAAAAGGGCAAAATTTGCCAGAGCCCCAATGTCTTCTCCCATTTCTAATCCTTCAAGCTAGGAGACTGGAAGTTAAAGATTGAAAACCTCCACTGTGGTGTTTCAGGTTGTTTACCTGAATTTTCTAAACCACGTGTCTCCCCCTGGACTAGAATAATCAGACATTCTCCTTTACCAGCACATGTCCTACATTTCAACCTTCCATCCAGAAGGAATTTCAAAATCTCCTCCATTTGGAGCATGACTAAGAAGCATGAATTTACATTAATATTAGTGTTTTTCACTTTATTTGGTAATGTCCCACATTATTCTTGCATGTCTTACATTTTGCAGTGCCTTGTCTTCCTTTGCAGTTATGGCATCTGCTCACCCTGCCCAGGGCCCATACTCCTCAGTGGATGTGACAAAAGTAAGCCACCAAAACCATGAAAATAGCAGTATGGGATAGAACAAAGAAAGGTCTATCCCAAGAGGACACTCAAGTGTAACCCCAAAAATGGCTATTCAGTCCCTGAAAGGTGACTTGCAACAACCTGTGTTGATGCTTAAGGGTGAAGGGGTCATTGCAGAGAACAGAAAAGTGTAATTTTTTGCTAGTGGCCAAAAGACAATAAGATGGAAAATCTAGCCACCCTGAAGATGAGGCTCCATATCAGGATACTGCTCTTGAAAAGGTTAAATCTTAAGTGTGCAGTGACTCCCCTTGTTAGGACATGGGGCACTTACAATGCCTCAGATGAAGAAGGCAAGATCCAGGCAGGTTTGTATAGGAAGATGAAACACACACGGGTGTGTGTGTTTCTGCTAGAAATAATTCTTAAACAGTGGGGAGAGATACCATAGAACAGGTATGATCTGTGACAACTCTGTGTAAAGCTTAAATGCATATTTTTGTACTCTTAAATGCTAAAATTCTAACTAAACATCTTGAAAAGTTTAAATAACTCTTTCAATATAGCAGTATTTTTGTGCTTTTTCATCTATAAAATAAACTACCTAAAATATTTTTTAAATGTGTGTGACTTTCTGCTTGTAATAACATTTTGAAGGTTTATTTCTGTCTGCCAAGAGACAATATGAAATCTTGACCTAAGTGGCACTGCAGATGAATCATATGTCTGATTTTAATTTCATATCATTTTTTTCATAATATACATTCACTTGATTGGAAAAATGACTCCATATTGAAAGTACCTCTGTGAATCTGACAATCTCATATTTATAAAAAGCACCCTCCCTCTCTCTTTCTGTAGCATCGATTTCCTCTAGATTTTTTTTACATCAAATGACATGCAGACAGACAAGACCTTTTGGAAAATTTCCCTATAATTTATAAAATAAAAATAGGTAGCAGTCTCTTCTCTCCGACCTGAGTATGAGTCATTTGGCTATTTCAAAAGGATATACCAAATTTTCCATTTGCCTGTTCAATATATTTTAAGTGTATTTAATTCTCATATGAAACATATGTCCAACTATTCATCATGACATTAGAGCAAGTCCTAAGTGACACTAGTTTTGCTGGCATTTATATAAGTAAATATCATTGCTAAGTAATAATACAAAGATAGCAGAAGTCATAATTCTGCAACTGCTACAAATGACTGCTTACATAATGTCTATGAAAGCTCATGCTGCCAATTTCTTTCTTTCAATTAGTCTCAAAGGTGCTAAAAGATCTCTCTACATATTGCTTACATAATGGTGAAATAGGTAAATTCTTCTAAGAATCATTGGGGTTCACAATAAGCAAGATCTGCTGGTCCCCGGCTGATAGTAGAAATATCAACCATATACCATTTTTTTTATTCTGCAGAACCTTTTCCTGAAACTTTTTCCTTCCTAAAACCACATCTCCCAGTCTCTGCCAGCCATGGCCAGTGTCTTCTTGACAAGGGTTTCTGAGAGTTGTAGTCCAAAAAGTGACTTTCCCCAACGTTTTCAAGAACTGGAGAGGCTTCTCTAGGTAGTCAAAAGCAAGGGAAGAATGAAGCCAAACCCAGTAGTAATATAAAGAAATTGTGAAGGATGATATGAGATGCAATTTAACAACACTTGCATCAACACATTTCTCACCTCTGGTCTAAAGGTTACAATACAAAAAGGATCAGAATATCAAGGAAATCCCAGTTCACCACTTTATTCTGTTTATTCCTCCTTCTCATATTCCTTACTTAGGCTGCTGCCATACTACAGAATTCATGGAGTTAGATACTGCTGTAACTGTCATGGCTTCATCTAATGGAATCCTGGGATTTATAGTTTGATATGGCACTGGATCTCTCAGACAGAAAGCTAAATAAATTACAAAGCTAAATAAATTACAAAACTACAAATCCCAGAATTCCATAGCATTGCGCCATGGCAGTTAAAGTGGTGTCAAACTCCATTAATTCTGCAATGCAGAAGCAGCCTTAAACTCTAAATTTGTTGCTTCATTCTTGAAAAGCTTGACTTGATATCCCACTTGGATTGGCTGGGCCTTCAAAACTGTGCCCTGTCTTATAGTGACTTATTTTACTTTTTGTGAATAAAATAAGTAAGTCCCATTTAATTCAGAATCATTCCCACATAAGTATGCATGGGATTGTAGTCTAAAAATACTTACATGACAGTAAACTCCATTGAACTTAATGAGACTAACTTGTAAGTTGACTTGCATGGGATCATGCTATCAGGTTCTAAAGAACCACTAAATATTAGTTTAACAAGATAATTGCTAGAGAAATTATTATGTTCCTTATTAGCTGTTTCCCAGGCATCAATGATTTTATAGCTCTACATTTTCTGTAATCGTAATTCTTCATCAAATTCTTGCTATTCATGAGAATGATTTATTGTTATATATCTTTTTTCAAACAAAGTTCCCCATCTACACCTTTTTGGTCTTTCTGCACTTCTACTAGAAAAAACGTAAATGATGCAATGAGTATTAGTAGTAGTAGGAAGTCTCCTTATTATTTGGTATGAAGGAGTCTTGCACTGATAGAGGACAAGATGGCAGGTATTCAACTGGTTGCCTCCCCAAAAGGCATATGAAGGCATGAAGCAAGAAGATAATTTTAAAAATAATAATGAATACGTAAGCAATATTTGGTATTTTAGTTCCAGGATGCCCCTCCCTCACAATACTTATAGCTCATTGTTTTAGAATAGGCATGTGTTACCACCTGAAACTGAACTAAGATATTTCGTTGCTTGTGGAGGAAAATCCATAGCACAAATGGTGTTATCTACACTAGACAGTCACAACAGTTTGACACCACTTAAACTGCCATGGTCCCATCCTGTGGAATCCTAGGCTTTGTTGTTTGTGGGAGGTGAGAGAATTCTAGTTCAGGGAAGTGCACCAGAACTGCCTAGTATTGAAATCTTTATCGAACTACAAGGATTCCACAGGATAGAGCAATGGATGTTATCACACGGGGTCTAAAGCAGACAGAACCCCGTCCCATCCCCGTCCCATTGCGGTTCCTTTTCCCGTGTGTTCACACGACGTCGCAGAGAACCCCATCCCATCCCCATCCCAATGCGGCATCATCCCCATTCTTTTGAATGCCGGTTTCCTGGGGAATTACATTTGCACGACCAGAATGATACCGCAATGATGCTGCTTTCGTTCATTGCGGAATGATGCTAGTTGCGTCTGATAGCAATTTCCGTCTTGTGGGGTCTATACCGGTATAGTTCTGGATTGATTCCATACAGCTTTCTTGCCGCTTTGAGACCCGCGTGTGATAACGTCCAATGACAGTTAAAGTGGTATCACACTGCTATAACTGTGTAGTGTGGGTACACTTTATGTTCCTGCACATGTTTCACTGAAATGAATGGAAGCTTCCCAAGAGCAGCATTCATGGGTTCTGTCCTGTTGGTCTGTCTATTATGCACAACCTCCTGATAAATCTCAAGAAGCTAATTTTACTTAAACTTGTTGTCTTCCTTCCAAATTCAGATGTTTCTCTTATAGCGAAGCCAGCAATTTTACTTAGAATTTTACTTTAGGCAAAATGGAATAACTGTCTAGCCATGTAGAAAACCTCCCTGACAAACAGGACTAAGTTCCTCTCTGTTCCTCAGGTGTTTCAAAAGAGTTGTGCCCCAAATCTCACTTAAAGTGAAATTCATTGTGCATTTGAGGATTCCTCCTGAGGTATTCCCCTCGAGGAAGAACCAGCAAATACTCTGATTTTCACTTTAAGTAGCTTTTGCTGATCCTCAGTTTTTGCTGCATTCTGATCCCTCAAAGCTGGTTCCTAGACATTACCTTATGGTGTGTTTGTAGAGCACAGGTGGGACATGTTGTGGTTTTCTAGGTGTGGCTGGACTGCAACTCCAAGCATCCTTAGCTATACTACACTATATTATACCATACTATTGGCTATACTAGCTAGGACTAATGGGAACTGCAGTCCAAGAACATTTGGAGGGCCACATTTTGCTCACCCTGACTGATACTTTTCTCCAATGCTGGGAGATGGATTGCTTAAACTGGATTTCTTCAGCATCGTTTACCTATAAAACCTTACACATTTTTTTTTTTTTTTTTTGCAGCTGGGAAGTGAGGGCTTTTCCTGGAGGCTTCTGGTAATAATGAATTTGGGTAACAGGAGACACTGGGAAAGGTAGATTATTCCTTTAAGAGAAAGAATCTGTGGTTAACAACAAAGAACTGGGTGCAGCTAGTGTGAACTCAAACATCATTTCAGTATTGAACCAGGTGAGCTAAGGGAAGGTTTGAGACCTGTCTGTTGTAAGTTAAGCCAACTGCTTTTACATTCACCATGACTGTTAATGCTGAATACTGGAGGATTCATCACTCTGCCATTACTGCTGATTGGAACAATCCTGTGAGGTAGATTTAAACCATGCTGGTCCCCTCCTCCAACTAATGTGCCATTTGTTTTATTTTTCAGCAACAGTTGGCCAAGAATATTAAATTTGGCCAACCCCCACAAATGACAGTTTCCGTGAAGGCAATCGGGGAAGCCAGTGCTAACTTGGAAGCAGATGTGCTACTGAGTAGCCCAATGGAAACAGAGACACAGCAGGATGTGGTCCTTCCAGAAAGCCATAATAAAGTAAGCATTTAATCTGAATGTATTCCCAATATTGCTGGAATAATTGAGATATAGCTATGATGTCCACAGAAACATAGGACAGTTCACTGAAGCTTTTTTTTTTTTATGGACACACAGATTTTATACACCTTAATAACTTTCTGCCTAACACAATTTATATATGCCGAGGAACAGTAGCAAATAATGCCACTCCCCAAGTCCTCCTTGTTGAAAATATCCCAAATCTACTGCTGTTGAGTCTCCCTTGTCTGGAATTCTGAAATCCAAAATATTCCAAAAACCAAAACATTTTTCATGGAAGACTAAGATAGTGACAACTTTGTTTTCTGATGGTTCAATGTACACAAACTTTGTTTGATGCACAAAATTATTACATCTGTTATATAATATTACCTTCAGGGTATGTGTATGAGGTATATATGAAACATAAATGAATTCTGTGTTTAGACTTGATATCTCATGAAATACATATATGTGAATACAGATATTGCAAAATTCAAATAATAATAATAATAATAATAATCTGAAATCCAAAACACTTCTGGTCCCAAGCATTTCAGGTAAGGGTGAACTTTGCCTAAAGATAGAGGCAGCCATGCTGGGAAACTTGAGAATGTGTCATCAAGTCTACAGTGGTGGGAGTTCATATTTCCCCGTAATAGATGTGTGTGGGAGTTTGATGGTGGAAATTTAATAACTTGCAAGAGCAAGTGACATATGAGATAAAGAAAATCTAATCCAAAAAAAAATTAGTTGGGCTTTTGTTGTTGTTTTTATATTTCTACTGCTTGGGAATTGATAAATAGGCAAAGAGGAGACATGTTCTTGCAAGGAGCCAAATGCAGATGTTTTTTAAAAGGAATTGATTTGGGGGTGTAACAAATAAATGAAGAAAACTGGATTTTGCCAAATTTCAGCACCGAGGGTGTTAAAAAGTAGATCTATGACAATGAGATTAATTTAGAAAACCAACAGTCAGCAATTTTGAACCTTGAAATAAACCTTTTCCTTTGTAGACTTTTAGGGAAACAAATGAATTACAAGCAGAGAAGATCTGTTTCATGGGACAGTCTTCAGAGAGCCCCATGAAAAGTTTTCTTTAAATTCATCTCAGCACACTATGTGTGCATTTCTTCAGATGGACTTGAAGAGATACATTATCTTTCAGATGGTGGGACAGACTTTTTGGAATCTACTTATTTTTCTAAGTGGGTCATACATAGGATATTGTCCTTTGTGTTTTGCTTTCTCCATTTGTGCTTCCCCTCCCCATTCTCTAATTGTTTCCTTTTTTATGGGAAATATTTTTCCTTTCTTAAATTGTATTTTGATTGTTCCTTTGATGAAGTCTCATAAGAAAATGCACACCTATATATTCAGAATTTTTTAGAATGTGGTTTTTGTTTCAGTATAAATATCCTAAAGGCACTAGATTCTGCCTTAGAAGATAAGCATGGCCAGCGCTGGTGTTAGCACTTGGATGGGAAGCAATAGAAGATGCTGGGACATCCCCTGTAAACCTAACTATATGGAGCAGGAGAGATCATCATCTTGTCCTTTGCCTCAGATGTCCAAAAGCTTTGGACCAGCCCTGTCCTTAGTACCTCTTTTGAATTTATTCCATCACCTGTCATAGTCATCAATAGATATCAGTAGTGGTAATTTATGACAAATGTAATCTTTTTGTTTTTCTAGGGAGGTAGTATGCCAGATTCATTAATCCCTGAAAGTGTGCACAGAACAAGGCATGGAGGAGAAGAGAAGGTAACAGTCATGTATGGCTAATTGCATTTGTTTCAAAGAGTCTCTTCACATATCCAGTCTATAAGTCAAAATGTTTAAGCATATACTTTGAAAAGCTATGAAATGAAAATGAATCTGTGGCTCAGATTCATGAAGTGGAGTATTTTCTGGCGTATAAGACTACTTTTTAACCCAGGAAAATCTTC
>CM034708.1:78007151-78026012 GCA_020142125.1 Phrynosoma platyrhinos | reverse complement strand
AGAGTGTGTGACATGCCCAGGGTCACTTACTTGGCCACAAATTGTACTGTTTTACATATCATTAGCTATTGCTGCTTTTGTCTTGATGGTGCATACTGTTTATGATTTTGGATGTTCGGGGGACATATGAACTACCTAATTCGCTGTTAATGTCAATATGGAATTAGTAAGGAATAAAGCAAAGTGTGGGTAACACCATTGTTCTGTTTTGATCATTTTTCCAATATACAGCTGTAGCCCTGTAAATTGCAGTGTCAAGAGTAAATTAGATGGTGGGCAGCCTGAAGTCTTTGAAGCACTCACATTATTGAAATTTAAATAAAAATTATTTGTTTTTCAGAATCACAGGTATCAGCAAGGCACTCTATGTGCACAGTGGGAGGTGTGTATTGCCTACCCAGACATGGTAGTTCACTCTCCTGGGGGCAAAGCTGTTTCTAACCTGGAGTCTACAAAAATTTGGATTTGCCAGGTTTGAGGGTACCCTCTTGGCAGCAGCTTAAATGAAAGAGAAACAAAGAAATGCTCTGCCAATAGGTAGCTATAATAGTTACAGAAGAAAACATCTGAACTTGCATTTGAATTCATTTCTGGAAATGCTGTTGGATTTTAAAATATCCTTTTTTAAATTTGTGAATTCCACTGTTTAAATCAAGTTTGCCTCTGTGTGTAATATGTATAGGTTACTCCAGTGAAGTCATCATCTCGGCCAAAAAGACATCATTCGCCCTCCGGCACAATTGAAACGGTCAACCTTGATGCAATTCCCCTAGCAATTGCTCGTCTGGACAACAGCGCAGCAAAGCACAAACTCTCTGTCAAGCCAAAGAATCAGAGGGTTTCTAAAAAGCACAGGAAATTGTCAAAGGTATTGAATAAATTTCTATACTCAAATACTGAAAATAGATCTGCACTTTAGCTGTTTATCTAATTTGCTGTTAAGATGCATAGCACTTTATGCAATGTTTGAGTCTAATCTAACAATACATTATTCATTATGCACGTGCATGAGACAATATCATAATATTCAGAACTGTCATTGCCATAAATAAATCCTTAAGCACTGTTAGACCACTTAAAAAAAATTAACCTACATGTCCACAAATCTATTGGTCAAATTGTGATCAAAAAGTGGACAAGAAGCCCCCAAGAAATTAATTTTGGTAACATTTCTTTGCCTGGTCACTGTGAAACAATTTTTTTCATTATAGGGCCTGTCCAAACTGGTGAGATTTGGAGAAAGGGAAAGAAAATTAGATAGTTTCTTTTCTTTTAGAAACATTTCCCTTCAGGATAGCGTATTGCAATAAAAACAAGTTTTCACTGTACAGACTAGCAGATTTAACATATATTTATCTGTTAATATAAAAATATAACATATTTATCATTTTAAAATTTTGTATTGGATTATTAAAGTATGATTACAAAAAAGAAGAAAAAAGGAAGGGGAAGTACATAGGATATGAACATGGGCTAGGCGTAGACATAACAAATTGTTGTACTCCCACCTCAATCCATTGGGAGAGGCGGGACATACAAATAATAATAATAATAATAATAATAATAATAATAATAATAATAATAATAATAATAATAATAATAAAATTTATTGTGGTATAAGCTTTCATGTACTACTAATCCATCATACACATGAAATGTTATCCTGAATTACAGGCATACACAGCAGGTGGGGTAGGGGAAAGGATGTGAATGATGAAGGTCAGAGAAAAATAAAATGCAGAAAGTACAGGCAATGATAATTAGTTATCTTAAGAATACCAGAATAATCTTCATTGTTGTCTTCCTTAGAGCAGTGGTTCCTAACCTTGGGTCCTCCACAAGGTTTGAACTTCAACTTCCAGAAATCCCAAGCAGCATGGTCAGCAGACAGGGAGTCTGGAAGCTGAAATGCAAAGCATGGTGGACCAAAAGCTGAGAACCATTGCCGTAGAGAACATCGGTTTGTTGTTACTACCATGAAGCCATCTGTTTGTAGTTTTGCATTCCAATTGCCTATCATTAATAAGAAGCCTTCTTCTGCCTCTGTATGGATTATGGTTATATTGATGGGTTTTCCCTGAAGCTTTATTGACATGATTCTGTCAGACTTTGCATTATATCCTTTGACTTTGATACAATTTGTCTTGGGGGTGCTTTTCAAATATGAGAGAAATGTAATAGCAGAAACTTGACAGATATCAAAGAACAGTCACTGTATTAAACAGAAGTCAACTTTTATCTTCACTGCATAAAAATCACATCAAGCGAATTACAATAGCTTCCATCTTTTAAGCAAGCAAAGCTTCCTTCTAACCCCATGCAACTTGGTCCTCCAATGGTGCCCCCTAATTTTTGCTAGGTATGGTCAACTCATTCATGCCTTGTTCACAAAGAACCAACTGCACAGATTCCTTACTTATACAAAGATGGAAAGAAGCAATTATCAGAGAACTGTCTTTAGATTAATATGTGTTATTAAAATGTTATTAAAATGAGGTGTTCAGAAGCTATCTGCTTTGGGGTTTGAGGGGTTGGTTTGTTTTTGCTGTTTGTTTCCGGGTAGAAAAGAATAATAAGCATATTTTCTTAAAAGGGCTAAAAAGAAATATCATAAAAACTAGGCACCTCCCACCTTCCTCAGGCCTATAAGTAGTTGGAGGAGCATGCTCCAGTGCTTCTAAGCAACCTTCTTTGGAGGAAGGGGGAAGCATTGTGCAAGGAGATGTGAATATCTCCATCCTCAGTGTCCAAACAGACTCATGTAATCACAGGTAAGACAAGTGTATGCCATAAAGAGTATCCTGGCCTATGACTTGCAGTTTACAAAGCCTCATCCACAACTGTAAAGTCTGGTGACTCATTTGTTATAAAAACTAAATAGCAAGCATTAGCAAAGCTAAATTAAGAAATGCACAATTTCAAATCATTGAGGGGCTATTTTCTCATTTGTTACAAAAGCAAAAACATCCTTGTTCCTCTTGTATTTCCATACCACCACAGCCCCCTCCTGATTTCTTTCCCAGAGAAATGATCTTCAGTAGCCTTGAGCCAGGCATACTCCCTTATCTTTGTTATTTCAGAATGCAGTAAGTGAACAACTTCTCACAATTAACACCCCGCTACATATCCCATCACATATTTCAATATGCCAAAACACATTAACCCCAACTCACTGATCTGTATTTTAACTCGATCCATTGCAATCAAGATGCATGATGCAGCTCCTAACAGCATTACAGAGCATACTTATATAATACTGACACACATCCCTTGATTTACTTTTTGAAGCAAAACTATACACAGGTGGCTCAGCAACAAACCAGGCCCAACATAGTGCAACAGTCAAAATAAATGAAATATAGACTGACAGCATGTTATTTTCAAGCTGTATTCTGGTGCAGTTGCACCAGGGTAATTGTTTTTTGTTGCCTGTTTCCTAAGGCTGCTGTGGTCTTCTCTTTCCTTTCCAGAATACAATTCCATTGAATAGTTAAATATTGATGACTCATTACTTGTTTGCTTGAATATATCTTATTATTCATTATGATGTTTATTTGTATATGGCAAAATATCTTAAAAATACAAGGAATCATAACAAACTCCAAGCATGTAAAATAATTAATTTACAACATATCAATCCACTTTACTCTTCAGCATATTTAAAATGCCAAGTAAATCTGTTTTTGTTTTTGTTTTCTGACACTAGGAGCTACAAAGTGTATCAGTGATTGAATTTGAAGCAGAAATCCTAGAACCAATAAGGTGTGAAGAAAAGGTCTCAAAACAGGATAGCCATCATGCAGACAAGCCAATCCAGGATAGAGAAAACCATGAACAGGAAACGAAAGGCAAAAGAAGACAAGAAAATAATTGGGTGAACCTTGAGGCTGAGAAAACAATACAAATGGCTGAAGCAGAAGTAAAAAACCATATGGAAAACAAAAGACTTCAAGAATTTGAGGAAGACCAAGTGCAAATGGAAGGGAAAAAGCAGAAGCTTCAGGAAGAAGAGCAGTGTTTAAAAATGGAAGACAGAAAGAGTCAAGAAGAGGAGAAAGCTCATGAAGAGCAGAGACTTCAAGAACTTCAGCTGCAGTGGCATCAAGGACAGGAAGAACAAAGAAAGAAGGAAAAGAGATCTCAGGAACTGGAGGAATCTATGCACTCAGAATATGATCATCTGGAACTAGAGGAACTAAAGCAAAGAGAACTAGAGGGACAAAAGCAACAAGAAGAACAAAGACGACATGAACTGGAGGAACAAAGGCAATGGGAAAAGGAAAGACAATGTGAAGTGGAGGCACAAAGGCAACAGGACAAAAAAAGACAACATGAATTGAAGGCACAAAGGCAACAGGAAGAACAAAGAAAATGTGAATTGAAGACACAAAAACAACAGGAAAAGCAAAGACAACATGAATTAGACACACAAAGACAACAGGAGGAGCAAAGAAAATGTGAACTGGAGGTAGAAAGACAACAAGAAAAACAAAGACATCATGAGCTGAAGGCACAAAGGAAACGGGAGGAGGAAAGACAACATGAATTGGATGCACAACAAGAAGAACAAAGACAACATGAACTGGAGGCACAAAGGAACCAGGACATGGAAAGACAACATAAAATAGAGGCACAAAGGAAACGGGAGGTGGAAAGACAACATGAAATGGAAGCACAAAGTAAACAGGAAGAACATAGAAAACGAGAACAGGAGATGCAAAGGCAACAGGAAGAACAAAGACAACATGAAATGGAGGCACAAAGTCAACAGGAAGAACAAAGGCGACATGAACTGGAAGTACGAAAACAAGAGGAAGAGCAAGTTCAACATGAACTGGAAGCACAAAAGCAATGGAAAGAACAGAGGCAATGTGAAGTGGAGGCACAAAGCCAACACAAAGAGCAAAGACCAAGAGAACAGGAAGAAGAGAGTCCATCAGAAATTGAAGATAAAAAAGAACAGAAGAGACATGGAGAAATAAAGGAGAAAAAAACTTATGACAAGTTGTTCCAGCATGGATTGAAAAACAAGAGACAAGAACAAGAGAAGCAGAAATGGCAAGAAAAACAAAAACATCCGGATTCAGAAAAGAAGGGAGGACAAGAATTGAAAGAAGAAATACACAAGTCTGAAAAGCATGATGAACTGAACAAACAAGTACTTCAAGGGCAAAAAACAGGACATAAACAAAACGAATTAGAACAAACTATAAATCTAGAAGGTGAAGATGGTTTGCAAAGGAAAGGAAGAACCACAAAGTTGGAGAAGCATAAGAGACCAGAGCAGCAAAAGGAAAATCTGAAGGCAGAGCAACTGAGCAATAATGATCAAAAACAGCAAGAACTTGAGAAGCAAGTTAGGACAGCAAAACATGGAAAACACGAAGCAGCAGAATTCAAACCACCATTGGACAAAAAGAGAGTGCAGCAAGAAGAATTGATACAAAGGGTATTGGGACAAAAACTAACAGAACAGAAAAAACTGAATTTAGAAGGACTGCAGCCACTGGAAAAGCCAAAAGAACAGGATAAATTCTCCCAGGTGCAACTGGCCAAAAATGTGAATGTAAACGAGAAACATTTGGAAACCACAAAAAAAGCACTTCCACCACATAAAGAAGAAGCAAGCCAGCAGAAGTCAAAGCAAACAGACAAAGGGCAGGAGAAAGAAGAACCTTTAAGGCATAGTGAGAAAAAGAGTGTTGAAGCTCAGGAGCAGGAAAGGATTCTTGGTGAAGAGCTACGATGGCAGGAAGTTGATGCAAGGCAAACTATGCCCAGGGGATTCACTTTTCAAGTATCGTCTGGTGAAAAACAAATTATATTTCAGAAAGTTAATCTTAGCCCAGTTACTCCTGTTAAAGAAACACCAGCTTCTTCCATCACAAGAGAATCTAAGACTCCCAAATGTATCAAAAGTTCACATGATCTCCCAACCTCTTTGTGTGTCCCACATACTGCGATTTTGGTCACTGGAGCACAGCTGTGTGGAGCTGCGGTAAACCTGAATCAGATAAAAGATACAGCTTGTAAATCTTTACTTGGCTTAACAGAAGAAAGAAAAACGGTGAATTTGGCTCCAGCGGAAAGTGCTCAGAAACCATCTCCTGATGCCAAGCCTAGCAGCAATAAACTGACGCATGCTCAAGATCCACAGGGCAACCAGGCCATATTAGCTGAGTGGGCTTCAATTAGGTCAAAAATCTTAAAAAGTGCAGAAAATGGTAAATGTCATGAGAAAGACAAAGGAAGCCTCAGTAGGCATAGTGATGATTGGACACCAAAAGGGAGAAGTGCTTCCCACAGTAATTTACGGAAGACTTTGTCTGCAAATGCAAAGTTTTCGATAACTCCAGCATGGCAAAAGTTTTCAGAACTATCAAAGACTAATACAGGAACTGAGAGTAAAGTTGGCTCTGAAGCAGAGAACACAGCAGCAAAAGAACTGGGGTTGTCCACTGTCCATGCAAACAGAGAAACAGTTCATACTGAGGCACTGATGGGTGTAATGAATATACCTAGGTTGCCTACAGGTAAAACTGAAGTGCATCATGAGGTAGTAGATAACACAGAGGGCTGTAAGTTTGCCAAGGACCTTCCATCTTTTCTTGTTCCAAGTGGCCCAGTCAGTAAAGAAATACCCCAGTCAGAAATGCCTCCTAATATGGAAGCTCAGCAGAATGTTGCTACAAGAAAATTGGATAGAGTTTCACCAAATGGAGAAGAAAATGTGTCCCCATTTGGTGTAAAATTGAGAAGGACCAACTATTCTTTGCGTTTTCACTATGATCAGCAAGCAGAACAAAAGAAGAAGAAAAGGTACAGTGCAGGAGATAGTTTTGATGGTGTTCCAATTCCTCTGGTTACCCCAGAGAGTGAACAAGATGCAAATAAATTTTTCCCCAAGGCAAGTAAATCTCCTAGCCAAGAGACAAAAGATGCCATTGTTAATTCTGGAAAGACCTCATCAACTAATATTCATCAGAACTACTCTATGGCTACTCCAGTATCTCTACCAACTAGCAGTCATGTGTCTGTACCTAGTCAAGAGAAATCTATCTGTAAATCACCACTCCCACAAAAACCTGCATTGGCTCCAAAGCCCACCAGCCAAAGCCCACCATCATCTCCTCTCTCAAAAATCCGTAGGCCTCCTGTAATTGAACCATTAGGACCAAGGGCAGGTAAAGCTGAACCAGATACTACCTGGAGAAAAACTGAAGCTAAAGGGAGTACTCCGCTTTCACAAGCACCTGAAGAAAGCAAGAACGAGGAGGAAGAGTCTAGGGAGAAGAAGTCGTTTTTCCCATCCATTACCATGCCATGGAGAGAGAAAACAGAGAAAAAACCAGAGCCTCTAAAAAAAGGTAGGCAAAAGTGTAGCTCCTACGTGTAACTCTATGATGATGTCAGTCTTAAACAGTTACCTTAGTTGTTGTTTTGTTAATTTTTTTCAATATTGTATGTAAGCAACATTTTCTTGATAATACACTAGCAGATCTATACGTTCACACATCTATGAAGTTTATCTCATTAAGTGCCCAATACAAAGTGCACAACAATACAGTGTGCAATGGCGTATCAGGCACTATTTCTGGTGTTCCAATACACATCTTCACAAATCCCTAACAGGGTTTCTTAGAGCCTCAGCTACTTAACTAAGTATACATAAACTTACATTAAGTAAAAGGTGATATAGGATTTTGGCAGTTGTTTTCATCCATGAAAATCATCACTTTATATGACAATCATTTAAGAATGAAAAACATATAGGAGCTTATTGCATTAATTTTAAAACCAGCTTACGTGATCCAGTTTAAAATTCAAACAAGGTGGCATCCTGATATTATCAGAAGGATTTCACTGCCAAAATCACCACCTGGGTCCATCCCAGAACTGGGTCCATCCCAGTTCCATCCCTGCTCCCAGGGGCACTCAAGATGCCTCTTTTTGAAGCCAGGAGTTTTTCAGCTTAAAAAAATGGCTGCTGGAGTAGCCCTGCAAGTGGGGATGGACCTGGGATGGACCCAGGCAGTGATTTCAGTGGCTAAATCCTTCTGATAATATCAGAATGCCTCCCGCTTTAAATTTTAAACTGGATCAGGTAAGCTGGTTTTTATTGGGTATTATCGAAGACCAGGATTTGGAAAGGGCTGAGAGTATGACAGAGTGGTTTTCTGGTCCTAGGGGGTCTAGGGAATTTGATTTTAGCTCATTTAAATGGCTGGGTTACAAGCAGCCTGTCTTATCTTTTTTACTGAGGCGAGGAGGCAAAGAACTGCAGAGGCAGAATCTTCTATTAACTATATTTTACTCAAGAAATTACACACAAGCATACATAGAATTCACACTTCCAATCACATACACACACCAGGGACTAAGGATCAGAAAAGAGGCTTCATAAGAGGTTATGTTTACCAACAGCAAGGTTTGATGGCTGGGATGTGGGACTCAACTGCTCTGGGGTGCTAGGGGAGGAGCAGCAGCGAGCCAGGACTAGCAAAGTTCAAAGTGACGTGGAGTCAGCCTGAAAACCAACTAGCCCACATATCAAATGAAATTTGGGTCTTTTATAGAAGAAATATAGCCTGGGGCAAAGTCCAGGTGTCCTACATCAAAGGGTCCAAATAAGCATGGGGTGATGACTTGGGATGGAAGTCTGTGACATGAGAATTGGGGTGTAAATCTCTTAGAATTTGGCAATTGTACCAGAAATGTTAATAATGTTGAGGATAATGGGTGCTGGGGTGCTTTATATTGTGCTTTGTATTTAAGCTTTGCATTTAGGGTGGATTGGTGAGAAAAGAGGTTTGGTGACAGGGAGGCTGGGAAGAAGAGACAGATGAACTGTTATCTCGACCTTGGGCCTCTGCTGTTCAGCGGTCTGGAATACAGCAGGAGGTTGGATGAAACTGGTGGCTAGAAGATGGTAAAGGAGGGGGTTCAAGGATCTTGGTTGTGGAAAAAGTAGGTGGGAAATATAGTTCACACTGCTTTGTTAGGAGTGGGGCAGTAGATGTTGGGATTTGAATATACCAAATTTGCGATGACCTGGCCGTCTCAGCTTTGAAGTGGTGAAATGCTGACTCTGTGTTCTTCAATAAAGTTCTGGTTTGCTTCAACACTTCCAACAGATTGATTACACAGAATTTCTCAGTTCCCATTCCTGACAAAACCTTTAGATGACAAACATCCTGTGTTTAATTGCCTAGCCTTCCTGAGATGTTTGTGGGAATCAGCCCTTCTTGCAACTTCCAAACTGCCTATGTGATCTTATGCTTAAGATCTCATGGTGGGTACCTATGTGACTCCCACACTTAAAATCTCATGGTGGGTGCATTTAGAGTCATGAAAGGGATGACCCTCACCATACCAAAATGGAAGACGTCTGGCTAATCGTAACAGTCTCTAGAGTCCTAATCCAGCATTCAAACTACTACACCATACTGGGTCTCTTTGGAGACCTATATGATTGTAAAAATTGCAGCAAGCATATGCAACTCAGAACACATTTATTGGTTGTTTTCTATATATGTTTATAAAGAGCCAGCATGGTATAGTGCAGGGATAGGCAACCTTTTTGTGCCGGGGGCTGGGTTGCTGTCCCTCAAACAATTGTGGGGCCGAAGCAAAAATAAATAAATAAATAAATACATTTTAAAAATTAAAAAAATATGCATGCACACTCTCTCAGCCCCAGAAAAGCCATGATGGCAAAACCCCTGTGGAGATTTTGCCATGAAAACCCCAAGAACAAGTAATAACAACAATAATCAATATCATCATGGTGGGCGGCAGGGGTTGGCGGCAGCGGTGGCAGGACCAGCCTGGAGCCGGTCCAAAGACCTTGGGGGGGCGCATCCGGCCCCCGGGCCGCAGGTTGCCTACCCCTGGTATAGTGGTTTGAGTGTTGGGCTAGGACTCTGGGAGACCAAGGTTCAAAGCCCTGTTTAGCTACTGAGTGATTTTAGGCAAGTCACCCTCTCACAGGCTTACAGGAAGGCAACAGCCAACGTCCTCTGGATAAATCTTGCCAAGAAAGCCATATGATAGGATCACCCTAAGTAATAATTAAGGGCATGTAACAAATACATATTCATGAAGAAGTGTGTTTCCAAGCCTATTCACATGTGAGAAATTGGACACTGCTGGAATATGTATAAAATAGCCCTAAGTGTGCAATATAGTTCAGAAACAGATATGGATCATTCATGAACAGCGTAGATGATTGTGAATGCTGGAAAGTATACAAATTATACAAAATCTGTAAGGAGGAGCACAGAACCATAAGTTATAAATCATAAGCAAGCAGAAGGAATGATAGATACTGAAGAAGTTATATAATCAGTCCTTCTGAAGAAAACTCTGTGGCTTGCTGTTTTCTGTTAATCTGTGATCCTCTTTATAGATTTTGTGCAATTCCCAGTTTTCATAATAATCTACCCTATTCGTGAGGACCAATATTGTGACCATATTTTTATCAGGACGATTCCAGTTAAGTCCAGTGTACAAATGCAGAGTCACTTATGTGCAAGGTACCTACAGAGCTGGTAAGACTACTGTCTTCATTCACTTCAGTGATGTGATGTGTAAGCCCTTTTCCTATGTAGACTTTTTTGTTCCATTGAAAGGAATGGAGAAGCTCTTGATAATGGAGCAATTTTATGTAACACTGGAGTCTGTGGACACAACATGGGTGAATGAAAGTATAACTCTTTTCTGCAGGCATCCTGTGTGTGGACACCTGAACTCTTTGTTCTTTGTGACATTTACATATTGAAAAGTTTGCTCAAATACCTCAAAATAGCATATTAAATAATTCCAAAATTAAACCCCTACACTTTCCAGAAATAGTTGGAGGTGTTGGTGCACACAGATGCTCAGAGATTAAACTAGTTTTGACATTTCTAGGGCAGCTTGCACTGAGCTGTAAGGATGCAAAGAATTGTTAACAATGTTTTTGAAAAAGTTTGCTGCAGTGACATCTCATCTAAAAAAATTTCCTGCAGGAAAATGTAGTCAAAATCACAACCAAGGAGAAAGACTCACCGCATTTATAATGTTCTCTACAGGAACCACATCTGATTTGACCAATATCAGATGTCCTTACTCCTTTCTTTGAGGAAAAATAACTGTGCTGTAAGATAGCCTATTTACTGGTTTGTTGATTTTTGAAAGAAGAAATCAGATACAATTTTTAGTGCTAGAGAAAATGAATAATGAGATTAATATTCAACTGAGGAGAAGTATGCTTGAGTATATACAGTACTTACAAATTCCCTGGAATGCTGAGGAATAAAGTCAAATATGGTGTTGAATCCAGATTTAAATGTCAAACTGGGATGGTAGAAGCAGAACTCCCCTCACCTAGCTCCCCATAGAGGTCCATCCAGCCTCTGGAAAATACGATGTAGAAGGCTCCGGGGAGCCTGCTGAATGAGATAAGCTGTGGCAGTGGAGGGTGGGATTCCTGGACATGAGACAAGGTCACCTTTTATGACCAGAGTCCTCCTGTCAATATCAGGTAGGTCCCATATCTAACCCAGGAATATACCTTTACAATGGATGGTTAGACTGGAAGCAGTAAGTGCTGACATTTGGTACACATAGTGTCCAAGACAGCATGCATTTAAGTAATGTCTGAAAATAATACAGGTTGAGTCTCCCTTAACCAAAATGCTTGGGACCAGAGGTATTTTGGATTTTGGATTTATTTTTATTTTGCAAACCTGTATTTGCATATATGTACATAATATCTTCCTTTTACAGTTTTCCTTGAATATAATATAATGGTAGCTATGTCACTGTTCTTCAAATAGAATCCTTTTGTGCTATCCTGTGTCTTCTAGAAAGGCCAGTGCTTCAAAGCAGGCATTCCATAGATGGCTCCAAATTGATGGAAAAAGTTGAATCTGCACAGCCACTCTGGATCACATTAGCACTGCAGAAGCAGAAGGGTTTTCGAGAGCAGCAAGCAACCAGAGAGGAAAGGAGACAAGCTAGGGAGGCAAAGCAGGCTGAGAAACTTGCTAAAGAAAATGTAAGTCTGTAAGATTTTTAAAATAAATAAATGAATAATGCTATGATGTGATGCGAAGTACTTTGATTTTATTGTTTATTTTTTTGCTGTTGTATTCAGATTTTAGAAAAGGTTTGACCTTTGCTAGTAAAACAGTTGAGAGGTTAACTGGTTTATATATTGTCTTCATCCAGTAATATCTAATGTATATAATTGCAGCATCTGTTGTACCCTGAGAGAACAAAAGTCAGAAAAACCCCTAAGTCTTCATTTCTAAATATGATTGGAGATTTTGAGGGATCAATGCAACATTTTTGATGATACATGATAAAAATAATTGAAAGTATTAATAAAATATGTAAGAGAATGAGAATAAGATGCACAAGCACAGAATCCATACCCCATGTTTAAGCAAATGATGTTTATTATAAATGGAAGCCAGCATAAAGTTGGCTTGTTTCTAACAGTTTTAATTCCAGTTCTCTCTATATATGTATGCTGGTTCCCCACAACAGCATGTGAATTAAGTATTGGATAACTCTTTGTAGCAGAATTTATCTGCTTCTTATGTTGTCTAGTTGTTCCCAAGGAAGCACGTAAAAGTCGGCTGTTTGCTGCTCACTGCAGCTGTCCCTCCAACAGTATACAACCTCTTCAGCCCTTGGACACTATGTGAGTCCCAGAAAACTCAGGCAGTCCCTTGGAGGTAGTCTTCTACTGTTCTAACTTCTCTTGATCTTTTCTCCACCATCTAACATCCGATATAAGTGCCTAGGTTCACTCAAAATGCAAAGCAGAGTAGAGGCAAGCTTGGAGGGAAAAAGGATACTTGATAGTTATGATGGATAAGGAGAAAGGTCCGTTGTATTGCATAAAACATCTTTCCTTGACCTGATATCCTCCAGATGTACTGAATTCTTTGGAGGATTATAAGAAATGCTGCCCCACACATCTGGAAGGCAAGGCCCCCAAGGCTGGAGAAAACTGCCATAAGAGAATATGGCCTGACTATTATAGTTGGGGGAAAAAATTAAGTTTTTTTGCTGTGCTAGATATGTGGACACCGAGGAGGACCAAAATGGAATTCAGGTTACTACACATTTTAGAGTATAATAGCAATAGCAATAGCAAATACATTTCTATACTGCTTATCACTGCACTTAAGCACTCCCTAAGCAGTTTACAATTGTAAGCCAATTACTCCCAGCAAGCTGGGTACTCATTTTAGCAACCTCGGAAGGATGCAAGCTTGAGTTGAGCCTGAGCCTCGGTTGGTATTGAACTCAGTACAGGCATTTAACCACTGTGCCACCAGGGCTCATCAGTATTTTACTGATGAATTGTACAGGTTTAAACATGGTTTTATTCTTTTTGCTACATTGGAGCCACATTGAGCTAAGTATGAGCCAAGTAGTAGGCCAGAAATATGTAAGTAAATTAGTCAACAGAAACATAGCAAGTATATTTCCCCTTGGTAGATGCTATTGAATTCAATGAGATTTATTGCTCTTTGTGTTATAAACATATTAATATTTTATAATGTAATATTTTCCTTTTGTGCCTTATATTAGGCCAGCATAAACATTCAGTCAGATAATAAAAGCACCAACAGGACAAATACACTAGTAAAGCCTGCAGCCCCAGAAGAGGAGAAGAAAATTGAGACCGCTATGTCAAGGCTTGAACGCAGAGAACACCTGAAAAAATCAAATACTCTTCCTACATCTGTGACAGGTATGAATTTATAGTTTCTGTCACAATTGTAGCCATGGTCATTGGGTGGAGGAAATTATGAGACAGTAGGGATCTTTAGTGGCTCCCAATCCATTTACAGATTTTCAGAGTCCCATTCCTCTCATGAAGATGGACCTCTGCTTTGTCTTTCAAAGTGTTGACAATGAAGCTAGCTGTTGGGAACACAAAATCTTTCAAAAGGAGCACGTCATATATGGAAACAATTGCTATCATAATGTACATGTGGGCCTTTCCAAGTTATGAGAATTTTATCACAGATGACAAATCTGGTTGATGGCATAATTTTCCTCATCATTTAAAGGGGTATTATATATGGTCAGCTTTTGTTGTTGCTATTGTTAACTACTGTCAAGTTGGCCCTGACTCATGGTGACCCTGTGGATGAGACATCTCCAAGCCCCTCACTGCTCTGCTTAAGTCCTATAGATTTAGATCCATCACTTCCCTAATTTAGATCCATCACTTCCCTATACCTAGCCATCTGGTATACAGTCTTTCTCTCTTTCTATTGCCCTCTGCCTTTTCAAGCATGTCTTTTCAAGAGAGTCATGCCTTCTCAAGATGTGGCCAAAGTACAATAGCTTCAGCTTTGTCATCTTGGCTTCCAAGGGGAGTTCTGGTTTGATCTGTTCAAGAAACCATTTGCTTGTTTTTTTAACTATCCATGGGATCCTCAGCACTCTTGTGTACATAATCCCTTCATCCCATTCCATCAACCCAAGTAGTTTGAGTTGAGTCACTGTTAGATAAGTCAATATCCATGTCCTGGCTTACAAATGCACCTGAAGTAAAACAAGCATTTTTGGCTGTTAACTCATTACAAGCACTTTATCTGTCAGAGATCTAAGGCCTAGCATTGTGACAAGCTGCAACTGGAATCTGATTCTTTTATCAGTTAGATCTGAGTACATTTCTAGCATACATATCTAGCCAGCAAATTGTTTCCAGACATTTACCCTTTTAGTACCAATCCACCTTAGTCAGCCTTTGAGATGGGATTCTATCAAAGGTACATGAGATTTGATTAAGGCAGAGGCAAAATATAAGTTCATGGAGAGGGTGAAAGGTAGAGACTCTGAAGTTAGGGAAACAAGAACCAAAGTCAGAAAGGTTGTTAAAAACAAGACTGGTGGTTAGATACTAGATCACAAGGAGGAGTAAGGAGTCAAAAGACAGACCAGAGATCAGGTACCAGATGAAAGTATCTGGTAGTGCTCCATTGAACAGATGGCTCAGGTGAAGGTGCACAGAATGGACATATAGAAGCCAGGGAGGACCCTTTTGATTCTTCATAGGCCAGGCTAGACTGAAGAGCTGTATTTTTTAACTCTGTTGGCAGTATGGGTAGTACTAAGGTACTGCTTGAATCCTTGGGTTAAATCTTCCATGCTTCACACCTTGGAATATTAGACTATCATAGGAAAGCATATATGTAAGGCCACAAAGGAGTGTCCTAGTTTGGGTCAGTGGAAATGAAATGTGGAAGTCATTTCCACCAGTGGATCTGTTGGCTTACTAAGGGCCTCGGCAGACGACTAATTGAGTCGTCTTCCGGGCCCGGAAGAGGAGGGGCAGCCGCACGTTCGGCGCCCCTTCCTCTCCCTGAGGTCGCCCTCGGAGTCGCCGGCCCTCCGCACGGCCGGCGCTCCGGGGATGACCTCACGCCGCGGCGACCACATGCGCCGCGGCGGAAAAGACAGCGAAAGTGCGCCCGCCGCTTTTAGTGCGCACTTTCGCTGTCTTGAGGAAGGAGCGCTGATTTAGCGCTCCTTCCAGGGACGCCGCCGGTGCGCCAAGGTGCGGAGGCTGCGGCCCCGCGGCGCGCCGGCCCAGGGCATCCTGGACGCCCTCGTCTGCTTCCCCCCTGTGACTATTTAGATGCTGTGGGAGTCTTTGCAGTCAGATACTAAATGGAAGATTCCCCTCCTTTTTTGAGTTTGCATATCAAAAGAAATGGAAACATCAGCCATGGTGTGTTGTTATTGTTATTGTTGTATGCCTTCAAGTCATTTCCAACTTACGGTGATCCTAAGGTGAACCTATCACAGGGTTTCCTTGACAGACTTTGTTCAGGGGGAATTGCTTTTCTGTGAGGTTGAGAGAGTGTGACTTGCCCAGGATCACCCAGTGCACATTGGCTCAAGAATTATGTATGACTATTTTTTAATATATATAGAGAGAGGGGGAGAGTGTGTGTGTCTATTTAAAATATTTATATATATCAAAGCCGGTTAATAAACTGGATATATTCAGCTCACTGATTCTTTCCCAGAAGTAGTTTGAATGAGATGATTTGGGAAAAGCGGGTAAAAACCAATTCCTGCCATTGAACTTTTGAAATGAGTGGGAAATTCTTCCAGTAGTCTTTTCCCCCCTCAAAACTGACAGGTATGCTCTGGCATATGGTTGAAAAAGCTGTTAAAGTAATAAATAATCTGCTATGTAATAAATACACTGTTCCCTCTAGTGCCTTGAAACTGTTAAGTCTTTAGATTTTGCTACCCAATTATGACCTCTTTGATGTGATCTCAAAGTGTGCCTTTAAAAGTTCAGAGGCTGATTAGCTGATCAGAAAGCAGTAAGTTCAGATAATAAAGGTAAGAGTACAGTGAATTAATTTTATTTCACAGAAGGGTAGTACATGATGGAAGGCTGAGTAAAACTTTACAGGCACATTATTTACTGCTGCATAGGGGATAACTGTAAATGGTACACCTTATTTATGTAATAGCCTACTCGCATGAGAGAACCATAAAATTAAGAGCATTTTATTGTTGTGGAGGGGATAAGTTAAGCACCATCAGTTGTATTTTTTTCCCACACATTCCAGGATTGAGCTCTAAAATGCATTTGAGGGCTGCTAAGCTAAGTAATTCTGACTTCTCATTTGGAAACAATCTCTGGTCAGGATTTATATGGTGTACTTCTGCTTGATACCACTTGCTTTCAGAAGAACTGAGCATTCTGTGTTTCTCCTGTAGCCCTCTACTCCTAAAAACCTGCTCTTGAAGATTGGGAAACTCATAACATGGAGGGCTTGGCTGGAGAAGCTAGTGGGAAAACATCCCCATTCCACTGGCGCTGGAATCTTTTTTGCTCCCTTTTTTTGATAGTTGTGTGCCTTCAAATAATTTCTGATTTAATGGTGTCCCTAAGGCAAACCTATTATAGAGTTTGCCTGGCAGAATTTGTTCAAAGGGGGCCTTCCTATGCCTTCCTCTGAGGCTGAGAGTGTGTGGATGTGCTCAAGGTAGTAATCCAGTAGGTCTAGTAGGGAATCAAAGTCTGGTCTCCCAGAGTTGTAATCCAGTGCGCTAACCACTGCACCACATTGGCTCTTAGGAACATTGCAAAATCATGCAAATATGCTTTCAGTGCCAAAAATGTAGACAGCTTGGCACTGCTTTCAAATTTGTGCTCTTTAATGAACAATTTTCTCCTATCCCAAGAGGCAGAGGTAGGTATTCTGTGTTCTTTCCATTAAAAAAGTTTTAAGAGCTTTCCTCATGGCACTGCTGGAAAGAATTGAATGCACAAGGTAGATTTGTAAATGTAGGATGTTTCCACTGCTATTCTTCCCTTGATAAGTCTTTGCTTTTTTTAGGTGGGAGCAATCTAGACATGCAATTCTGCTATCTCAATTATTTTGTCCTTGTTGGATTGGAGTCATGGGCTGAAATCCTATATTAAGCAAGTAGTGCTTAATGCTCTGCTCACACAATTTTGTGTTCTCCCTTCACCCTGAGAGAGCACTGCTTCTTAACAGCGAGGAGAGGGTGGGAAGGCAATTTAGAGAATGAACAAACAGCTTATCTTGGCTTGGAGGGAGAAGAAACAAGAAACACAGGACTTTATCACAAGGGGGAAATCCCGTGCAGAAACAGGATTGAAAAGCTGGGGAAAACCCACAAAAGCAGGTTGATTTTCACACACGTCATTGTTAGTGTTGTTAACCCGAACGGAAATTAGTCAAAAGCCACTCCTTTTGACTTTCAGATTTTCCATTTGGGTTAACAACAGTTTAACAACAATGTTGTGTGCAGATCAACCTGCTTTTGTGGGTTTTCTGCACAGGATTTCCCCCTGTGATAGGATAAAGTCCATAGAGGGAATTTCCTTTTCCTTCCCCTCAACAACAGGCTAGACAAACAGCAACTGCCTCCAGAATCGCTTACTGAGCATGTAGGCAACAAAACAGAGAGAAAAGTGGGGAGCAGATAAACCTGTTTCACCAGCTACCCCCAGCATGTTAAAGAAGCATAGCTCTATAACTTTGGCCACTAAAATGCAAATCATATGAAAAGTGGAGGCTTAGTGAAAGACACATTTTTGAAGATGCTTTCAGGTGGCCTCTAGAAAGTTCAAAATGTTACTTAATCAAGGCTTACCTGACTAATGAGTTTCATTTCACATATTCATGTTGATACCTTTGGCTAAAACATTTGCTGAAACGTGTTAAACTACTCTTATTTTTTTGTGCTGTAGGAACCTTTCCTTATTCTTTTCATGTTGTTTCCACCTCTGGTACCATATTTTCTGTTAAAGATGTAATACTCTGGACTACATCAACTTCATCAGCTGAGCTATACCTGTATAGTTATTTAAGCCTCACTTACATACACATACGTCACTTAACAGGATATCACCCATAGTGTTATGCTATTGTTTTATGTGCCACCAGTCATCTCTCAGCAGGAAGAGTGACAACAAATAATATTGCCAGCCTGTGTCAAGCTGTTTTCAGCTTCAGTGGTTATATGGAATAAGAATAAATGAATGATAGGAGAAAATTGCTAATTGAAACACTGATATTTTTGTGATGCAGATGAATGTCAGATCTTTAAGTTTATATTGTTTATTTAGATATAGCTTCACAAAGATGGAGCAGTACAATGAAATTCAGTTTTGGCACCCTGTAATTTATAGCTGATGTCTACTTTGTGTATCAAACCCCCATCCTGTAGAGCTCTGACATCAGAACCTCCAAGATACCTAAAGCACTGTAGGGTTTCGTAAGGTAGAAAAGAAGGAAGAATGACACTGACTCTTTCTTTCTTTCTTTCTTTCTTTCTTTCTTTCTTTCTTTC
>CM034708.1:77969889-78007090 GCA_020142125.1 Phrynosoma platyrhinos | reverse complement strand
CTTCCTTCCTTCCTTCCTTCCTTCCTTCCTTCCTTCCTTCCTTCTCAACTTTCCTCTGAAATCAGTGGGAAGGAATTAATCAGGCACAATGCTGATTTGGGCTATGGCTGGAGGAGGATTCACAATCCCTCTTAGGAGATTGTCACACACACCATTTTTGCCCAGTCTGGGCATGGGACAGGACCAGATTGAGATGGGTGTTATCACATAAGAAACTGTTGCTGCGCTACTGCCCGTCCCCTAGCCATGCTTAGCTGGCCAATTTTGGAAGTACAGAAATCTTCCATACCACCAAAATCTGTGGGCTAAATGCAGCTGAAGGATGGGTGGTGGTCAGGCAGCAGCACAGCAGCAGTTTTGTATGCGATAGCACGTGTCCCAGCCTGATCCCATCCCATGCCCAGATTGGGCAAAAATGGTGTGTGCGATCATCTCCTTAGACCTCCCCAATACACACTGCTCCTTCTTTCCAAAACAAGAGAGATACAGACTGCAGATGTTTTCCATGAGAGCTGGGAAGGGGTGGTTCTCCTCACTCACATGGGGCTGGAGAGAGGGTGCTTCTCTTCTGGGAATGAGGTATTCCAATATATCTTGTGGTCTTTGGCACACTTCCCAAAGAACTATAGGATTTCACAGTTAGGGGAAATGAAACAAATGTTGATGGAATTAAATTAATTTGAAGGAGACACTGTTACTCAAAATGCTAGAGTCCCAGGTGGGCACCCACAATTGCCTTCAATAAGGGAATTAATTTAGCTCAGTAGGAAGCAGCAAGAGGGCTTTAAAAGGCTATGTATAACAATTCCAAACCAGGAATTCCAGGCAACAAATTCCAAATTAGTTTAGTTTTATTTATGACAGCAAGGGAAAATCAACTTCCACTCAACGACACTCACTCTCTCACACACATACAAGAACTAATGATGTAAAAGGTGATATTGCTGACAGCAAATTCAGAGGGTTGTAGCAGTGGGTAATGCTTTACTGGATTCAGGCATGGAGCTCCAATCAGGGGAGATAGTGGATGAGTCTGGCTTAGCATGCAGCTAGGACTTGAGAGGGCCTTCATGTGCTGAGGAATCAAAGGAGAAATCTGTCTGTACTCAACCAAGACCAAATTGGGAACATCCCAAATGGGCATATTTATAGGAGGGAACGTGTCTTTTTCAGGAGTTTGAGTAGATGATTCCAGGAGGAAGAATGGCCAGAGATTTGTGGAAATGCTGGGACAATCAATCCAGATGTCTCATATCAAAAGATATCATCTCCATAGAGAAGTGCCCTTTGATTCCCAACCTCTTGACAAATACCCGGTGCATTGTTCACCATCATATGCCTGTGTGAAGGGATTATGCAGATTCCAGTCTCAATGGACCCATCCTATCTATGTACGCTAATGCTTCCAAGCCAGGTCTGCTAGATCTTCTTATTTGGGCAGGCTATTGTTCTCACAGTGGGGTTCCTCCAGTGGCTATGTGACCAAACATTCCTGTTAATATCAAAGGTTGACTAAGGGTGAAGGAGGGCATTCTGTGGGGTAACAACACTAAAAGAACTGACTCCTGCACAATTCTAATTTCCACAGAACTAAGGGCCTTTGCAGACTGCCAGAAATAGTGCACATTAAATTGAGGCACTGCCCTGGCTCAGTGCTAGGGAGTCATGGGAATTGTATTTTTTTCTGAGACATTGAGCCTTCTCTGTCAGAGAGAAGGCTCAATACATTACAGTTCCCATGATTCCCTAGCACTGAGCCAGGGCAGTGCCTCAATTTAATGTGCACTATTTCTGGCAGTCTGCAAAGGCCATAAGTGCACTTACAAAAGATACAACACCCCAATAAGATTCTGGCCATCATTCATGTGAATCACAGCTTCGATAGAGTCCATTTCAAACTCTAAATCATTCTATTTACAGAGGATAAGGTTTCCCTTAAATAGTGGAAGTGACTGAAGTTCTGTTCAAGCTTTTTGCCATCTAGTAAGTGATATACAAAAGGAAAATTAGAGAAAAATTAGAGCATGAAGTCTCAAATATTGGTTAAGGTTCACTTTCTTCACAACCATTCTTTGTAGACTGCGTGTGTTACAGGTGTGTGGGTATGTGTATAAAATTCTTGAAGACAGGTACTGCTTCAAACATGGAAGTCATTTTAAGATTCTACTTGGTCTGACTGAACATTTAATGAAATACAGGCAGTTGCATCCAGACTTATTTATACTTAGAATATGCCCACTGAAATCACTAGGCTAAAGATAATCCTTACTCCTTACTCTTATCCATTGATTTCAATATAATTGAGTCTGGATCCAATTGAATAAACAAGTTGAAGAAACAGGAGCTCCTGGGAGGTAAGGGGCATGTTTCAATCATATACAATTATTCTGTAGAAGTGTCTGTTGTTTTTTTAAAGAAAGTATAAAAGAAAGAACCACACGAACTGCTCTTAAGTATGCTTTCTTGTTTATTTTTTTTTATATGGCCAGGTACATACCTTTGAATTTTATTATGAATAGTGGTTCTCCCCCAACCTCATTGCCTCTCTGATTTATTTAGTATAATGCAATCACAAGGACCATGCACAGTTTGACAGAATCTAGCTGTTGCAAAATGCAGGTTCCTAGAATGTTGTTTTACAATGATGGATCTTTGTTTCTCTCCATTCTCGAACAGTGGAGATATCAGACTCTGTTCCGTCATCACCCTTGGCAAAAGAAGTCACAAAGAGATTCTCTACGCCTGATACTAATCCAGTGTCAACAGAACCTGCCTGGCTGGCCTTAGCCAAGAGGAAAGCAAAAGCCTGGAGTGACTGTCCACAAATCATTAAGTAAACAATACAGGGTTTGCTCTTACTGTTGTTAATTGCTTTCTCCTTTTTGTTAGTATTTTCACATGACAAAACTAACTGATCAAAATTCAGTGCATATCCTGGAGGATAAAGGACACTGAACTGCGTACCATTTTCTCATTGCAATTTTCATCTACATAATAGATTCTTACCACTTTGACAAATTAGGTACTGTGGAAGAGAGACATTGGCACATGGCTCAGGTTTTATCACTCTCAAAACAGTTGTTAAATATATGTTTTAGGTTCAGATTACTTTAAAAAATTGTTCCTCTATTGTCCCTCAATATTTGGCTCCAGTGGTTTAGATTTCTATTTGTCTTTTTGGATATGTTACTTCAAAGAAAGCTGAGATTCCAGTTATTTAAATGTTTTAAATGAATGTAAGCTGCATGTTGTTTCCACTTATGAGTTTAGAATGTAATATCATTTACTGGAAATTTTAAAAACCTACTCAGGTACAGGATATGGAAAGACCAATTCCTGTCTTAGTAGTAAAGGGAAATATATACAGTGATACTTTTTTATTAATTTTGCACCTAATGTAGAAATGATGACTTTGAAATACTTAAGTATAACTTGTCACTGATGAAAGTACCAGTGTCTCTGGTCCTGCTGTAAAGATGTTGCAGGATAGGAATTTTTCCCAGTGCTTGGAGCCTTGCGCAGGATAATTTGCCTGTAAATGTTTTCACAAATTCAGTATTTTTTAAAATGAAGATTTTTGTGATAAACCTTGCTTTTTATCAGTAGCTTCTGTCAGGAAGTATCTAAATAGATCAGTTTCGTTAACTTGCTAAAACTGGGGTTTGTCAAATGTGCATTTCCATGCTATCTTTCTATGTGTGATCCTTCAAACCATGAAGAATGCATTACTTGTAAAAATGCATTACAACATTTTCTCTAGCACAGTATGCAGATACATGCTACTGCAGCAGTATCCGATAACATGCCATATATGCCTTTTTCTTCCTATAATGGGGGAGCACCATGCAGAGAGAAAAATAGCAACAATGGAGTATTAAAACACTTGTGAAGGCAAGCCCAGATCATTCATATTATACCTAATTTAAATAGCATCCAAAGCCCACCTAGTTAAGTAACTTCTTCAGTATCTATATGCTGGGAATTCAAAAGATTAAGGAGCTCATCACACAATGAAAGAAAGGATTAGTTCAGCCAGATAGTAGTGCCTTTCTCCATGCCTTTAGTTCCCCATTTCCCTAAATCTGCTATATTGCAGACTCTTGTGTTTGAAGCTTATCGTGTGAGGAAAGAAAGTGGAAGTTCAGCCAGATAGTATCACCTTTCTATGTGCCTTACCACATGACATCATAGTTTTTGAGTTCTCTTCCCATGGAAGACAGTCATAAAAGTGAGCCTTTTGTAGAATGGTGTTTTCCAGCTAGAAAAAGACTCACTTTTATAATTATCTCCTGAGGGAAGAGAAGTGAAGAACTACGACGTCATGCAGTAAGGCATATAGAAAGACACTACTATCTGGCTGAACATCCATTTTCTTTCCTCACACGATAAGCTCCAAATCCAAGAGTCTGCAATATAGCAGATTTAGGGAAAGG
Source organism: Phrynosoma platyrhinos (assembly GCA_020142125.1). Lineage (NCBI taxonomy): Eukaryota > Metazoa > Chordata > Lepidosauria > Squamata > Phrynosomatidae > Phrynosoma > Phrynosoma platyrhinos. Next base: position 78,002,657 of record CM034708.1, on the reverse strand, counting down.
GGAACTAAAGAATTTTTGAATCAAAGGGAACTAGATTGACTATTCATACTTCCTTCTTGTGGACCTTAGACTGCATATTCTCAGGAAAGTCATAATATTTTCTGCATTTAATTTGCACCTTAGTCTTTAGCTACTGTGCCAGCATATCTGCATGTTAATGCTGGCAAAAACATCACTACAGCACTTTTGTTAATGGCATGTTTTAAAACAATGTAACTATTGTTAGTTCCTCAGTAATTATGTACTCATACAGAAAGTCTTAGATTAGACTTCAGATTCTAGAAAAAGTTAAACATTGCACGGAAAAGCGTAATGTCTTTGCAGTTAAGTATTGCTACCCTTTAATTCCGCAAGTGTGGAGGTAGCAGTGACATGTTTTCATGGTTACTTCCTAAACTGCTTCCTACGCAAGGATTGTGAAAAAGGTCAACAATGCAATGACTTCAGATTGCATTAGTTGGTCTAAACTGACTTAAATAACTGGTTTGTGTGTTAGACTGCAAGTGAAATTTTCTAACTTTTCATATCTGCAAATCCATAAAAGGTCTTAAGAAAATCCTAAGAGGCAGAGTTGTATTTTGCTTTACTATATACTTATTGAACAGCACAGTCTGATACTATCAGATTGCTTTAGCCAGAGTGAGGAGAGAACTCTATCATTCATCCAAGAAACAGTATGAGAACTTTAGTTTTGCTGCAAAGCCTCTAAAATGACATGACAGCAGATGCTGTTAATGAACAGGCATTGTGCTACAGAACAAACAAAAAATCAGTTGTATTTGTGTGTACATGCAGAGAGGATAATAGATTCTGTATTTATGAAGCTTCTGCAAGGAGGATCACTCTTAAGACAATTGGGCTCTTAATGTTAAATTTTAATTTCATCTTTAAATGCAAACCATCAGTTTCCCCAAAGATGCATCACTTTCAGGCAGGATTATTAAAAATGTAAGGAAAACGCTGTTCTTAGGACTTCATTGGAACTGATGAAAAGCTGATATATTGCCACTCCAGATAAATAGTGTGGGCCTTACAACAAGTGTGTATGCTGGAGCCATTAATGTAACTTATGGCAACTTACTATTCCCCCATTGCCAACCTTGAGGGGGCTTGCAAGGTCCAGGCCCCTGGTTGCAAAATACAAGAACCTTCTATTCACTGGGAACAAGGTGAAGCAGGAAGGTAGTAGGCCTGTGTGTTTAATCTTTTGCTCATCCACTGATTACTGAGGGGGCATTTCATTATCCTAGAAATATATAACAATTAATCCATTGACACGAGGAGCTACTGAGGTGGGACAAGTAATGCACCTAGCAGAGGATATATACAAAGTACAGATATGCTCTGACTAGTGCAAAAACTGGTGTTATGAGAAATGTTTTAAAGCATTTTTTATTTTAAAATGTTCACTTACTTAGACCACACTTTAGCCTGCAATTGCACAAACTGTATTTATAACTTTAAATTTCTTCAGATCCATTTCCAAAATTAGTCTGGAATGGGAGAGTAGGGTTGGGGGAAGGTGGGGAGGTTAACTCTGGAAGTAGACAGGGAAAAAGCAAAGTGAAAGAAATTTAGGGGGAGGGGGAGGTGCTATTTGCATGATAAAAGGAAAAAAAGACCTACCAAAATTAATTCTAGACACACTGTTAGCACAGAGTATATAGTTAATAAATAGTTCTAAAGCTTCAGAAGCAAAGTGTTTTCAAGCATGAAGGTATCTAGTGTACTGAAAATTGTATCCCAAGGCCCTGATCAGAATGGTGTGCATCCTCTGCTGATAAAGCAGTGTTTTCCCCTTCATTCATTGCCAGGCTTACCATCAGCATTGACAGCCCTAATCACCTCTTAGGCAGCAAGGGGCACTTGGACTCCATTGGAAGGACTTATTTTCCCTTCATTCTAACAGGTGATACATGCATCCAAGCTAATAGTATGAGTTACACTACATGCTGTTCTGCATATGCAGATGTACCCCCAGATGCTGGATGTAAGAACCTGTGCAACACACTTTTGTATGGATAAGGGGAAAGCCATTTCCATTTTAGTGTCCTGATCAGAGCTGGAATGTGTATATTTGTAATGAAACATTTCTACAATATTTTCAATATTTGTCATTTCATGTAAGATCAACATGAAATTTTGCACTAAATACCAATGAAGTGTTACTTTGCTTAACTTTTTGTTTTGTTTTGCAGCCTTTCCTACTGAACACATTATTAAAACTCTGTAAAATAAAAACCAACAAGGAATAACTTTCAACATTTTAACACTAATCCAACCACTATGTATAATATGGTCTCTCTCGCTCTCTTTTTTTGGTAACTTGTATACAGATGTCCTGATCCAGAGAAAGTAATCATACCCAAATCCTTTCAAAATCATTCAGGTTTAAATTAGTCATAATGACATTATCCTACAGATTAAGAGGTGTTGGGCATAATTAACATTTTCTAGACGGGGACAAAATATTATTTGAGGTTAAGGATTACTAATCTCTGTTCATATAGTGGTGTATAAAATTATATACAAATGTATAATTGTGAGGTTTTGTTTTGTGTACTTTTTTAATTTTTCAGACGTTTTAAAGTGCAATTGTTTCTTATACTAATGTCATTTTAATTCCTTTTAAATTATAATCTGCTGAAAATTATCAGGTGTATGTATTCACTGTCTTTTTGTTAAAAACATCAGGTTTGCCTTATAAGGAGAGCCTGAAATTACTGTAGGATCTAATTATATGTTTTTACGAACAATAAAATCTGAGTAAAGTTATGACTTAGGGATATGTTAGTGCAATTTCTATTTTCAGTTTTGATTGTCAAGATTTTACTGTAAATGGTCCATCACTGAAAATTTGTTCTATTTCAATAAAAAAAAATCAAGTGTTTCGTAGCTATGAAAGAACTTTTTATTCAATCATTCAGACATGCTGTAGAAAAAGCTCATAGTGACATGAAGAGATTGAACAATAAATTGATTTTTGTTGGTGACAAGAGGGGAAAAAATCCAACTGATTAGACACCATACTCCTACATTGATATACAACTTTAATATTTCTTTTCACAACTACAGCAGTTAGAAAAACAAATCAGTGCAAAATTTACACCAACCCCCAGCCTGTAACGGAACTGTTATTAACATTATACTATAAATATCATGATATTTAAATGTTCCTATGTGGAATGTGCATTTACCTTTTATATTACAGTAGTAAAAACTAATAAAATGGTAATTCTGTGAACCAAAAAATGAAGACGTAGCTAGGAGCTTTTGTCTAACATTTCAACATATTAAACTCATGTTAAAAGATCTTATAGTTTGTTATTGGTGAAGGAGAACATGTATTTCTAGGCTTCATAATTACAACACTAATTTTAATAAACTATTAACAAGGATCCATTTCCCACCCAAATCTGCTGAAACACATATATTATTTCTATGGGTATCATGTGACACCACAAATTTTTTGTACTACTACATAACTATTAATTTACTTAATTTACTCTATTTACCAATAATAAGCTGACACAAATTTTTGTAAGAACAAAAAGATGTTTTTATTAATACATTCATAGTCTCACCACAGTTTATATCAGGGGTAGGCAACCTTTCCCTTTAAGGGCTGAGGGACTTCAGCTCCCAGAAGCCTCAGCCACATTGGCCAATAGTCCCATGTTGGCCAACAGCTCCTGGGATTCTGAGAGCTGAAGTCCCTCGGTCCTTGTTTATATGTTTCTTTAATAGTAAATGCCACCATTACTTTTGACAAGAATTATCTTGTTTATTGAAAGTATCAATAAATATGGATTGACATCTAAAATAGGACATTTCATGCATTCATAACAATCATGTGTATTAGAAATTTGTAATTTGCGCAAACAACCTGATATCAAGAACACTATGACCAAGACTCTGTATTACATGGTGTACCATAAAAGTTCCACAGATGGAACTATGACACATCTCACCTCATAAGAACTTGCCCTCCCCTTCTCAGTCATTTAATGGCTGGTGGAAAGCAGCGGGGGGGGGGGGGGGGGGGGGGGGGGAGTGGAGAATTGTCTAGTTATGTCCCTGTAAATCAGATACAGAACAATGACATCATCTATCAAGACCTGCCCGGTCGTCTTGTGGTCCTAGTGGATCATGTCATTATTCTGCACCTAACTGTAGGGGTGTAGGGTGCATCTATAACCGTAGAAATAATGCAGTTTGACACTACTTTAACTGCCATGGCTCCATCCGTTTATTCTTTTAATACTGTTTGTTCTTTTAATATTGCTGAGGCACTCTAAGTTCTGGAAAAAGAGCAGGATACTAATACTAATAATCCTACAGAATTCTGGGTTTATAGTTTTGTGAGGAAACAGCACTCTTTGGCAGAGAAGACTGAAGACCTTGCAAAACCACAAATCCCACAGTTCCCTAGGATCGAGCTAAAGCAAAGTGATGCCAAAATGCATTATTCTACAATGCAAATGCACCCATAGACAGATGCCTTTTCGTATCCCCTGTAATGAAGATCTTGAACCTGGGTAATTACCAAAGTCCAAGTCATCTTTGAGATCTTTTATCCTATGTTTACGAGGTGGCTAGGGAATAGACTGGCAGAGACAAAACTTTCCAATGAACTGTAATTTATTTGGGGACTCAAGCATACAAAGACACCCTAACATACACGCATACACACAAGAACTCAGGAGTAAAGTAGTTAGCTTGGATAGGAAACACAAGGCTTTCTAATGGTAATAATTACCTGAACACGCCTGCTCCAATGATGAATGAAGATGGATAGACTCACCCGTTATGAAAGGACAACTGATAGACTTGGGACTCTAGTCAGAGTTCACAGTGGCACAGTGGCACCATGAAATGTAGCCATACCCCAATTTACCTGAGATTTTGGGGAGCACTTATACCTTTAATCCTAGCCTGAGGTGAAGAGTTGCTATTGTACAAAGGATTCCGATTGCTACACTTTGAAGTAGACAATATCCAAAAGGAGGAGATGGTATATTAACATTATCTCATCTTCAGCCGGACACATCCTGGCTGGCACTCATAAACCTTCTAGGTGTGAATGTCCTGCTTTGCAGCTCCTAAACCTGGCCTTTTTGACCGGCAAATTATTGTAAATGCAGATGTGACTCTTTTTGGAGCGCTTACATGATGTGCACGCTTTGAGTTCATGGCAATAAAGGCTCCTCCCAGCCCACGGCTATGACAGGGACCCAAAGGGGTCTTTATGTCAAATCAACCATTGTAATACCTTTGACCATGCTCTCCAATGGCCACAGAATGACTATGCAGTGGGGGCTTGCAGCAGCTAAATGGTAAGTCATGCGGGGGTGGAGACTTTGGTTGTTGCAGAGGGTGGAATTCTGATATCCACAACAAGCAAAAGAAAACCTACGCAGATATATGTTGGATTTATATGCATATGTCACTAGCTGGATGCCAGCCCATGTTAATTTCCATCATTCTACAGTACCTTGATTTAACAATCAAGAAAATCATTGTTTCAGTGCAATGTTATCCATTTTGTTTTCTGATGTTTGGATCAAAAGATGTATAAAGATATAAATATTTAAATATCTGCAGTACAAACAAAATTTTAAAATACTGACAAGACCACTGTTAGGTAGTTGTGTCAGTTTCAGATATACTTAAATCCATGCAATAAACAAAGTTGTTTCTACAACCTACAACAATCTTTGTTCCACATACTACAGGAGAAGAGAACACTTCTCCTGGAAGTTTCCCTGAACCTTCTATCAAACCAGTCTCAGCATTCAGGATCCATATGCTGCCATCTGTAGATACAACTACTAGAAATGATTTATCCCCCAAATTTTGACTGTTGAAAACAAACGGGGTTGCATATACAGTTGATGTGGTTTTAAACTTCCACAACAGATTACCTTCCATATTACAGCAATATGTAAAATGGTCATGGGAGCCAAAGAATATCCCATTAGTACAATTTGAAATACAGGGTGATGAAAAAATTGGTCCATTGCTGGAAAACTCCCAAACCTGCATGGAAATAATAAGAAATTAAATTTAGTATTGTAATTCCAATTCAGGCAGTTGAAAATATTATATAAAGGAACATTAACCTTTATATCCTAAAGGTCTTACAAAATGTGCAAATTTATTAAGACACTTGTTCTGTAAATTGTCTTACCTAGTGGTCATCATCAAGATTGTAAATGGAGGGAACAATCAACTACTTATAGGGTCTGTAGTTACCATGAATGTGTTTGTTTCTTTGTACCATTTGCCAGAAACAACACATGACAAACAGTTCTGGTCTAGTAGTGGTTCCTTAGGTTATCTTCAGCATAACTTTTCCATCTTTGCAGATCTGTATCCTTCAGGGGTTCTTGCTACTGCTTACTGGTGGGTGCAGAATTCAGAGAATGAAGAAGCAACTAATCTCAGCTTGAGGGGAGGAAATGAGGGTGTTATCACAGATTGAGAGCAACCTCCTTTTCCTTCCTCTTAGAGCAACTGCATATGCCTTGCTGAATGTGGATGTAGTTGAAGAAAAGAGGTTTTCTGTTGTTCTAAAGGAAGAAATTTCATAGGGAAAGAAAGAGAAACAATAGAAAATATGGTTTTGTAAATAGTGAAATGAAGTGCAGGAGGGAGAAAAGTACGGAGAGAGTTTTGTCCAAAGTTAAGCGATGGACAAATGAAAGAAAGAGCTAAGTACCATCACTACTAGATCAAAACTGCTGGTCATATGATTCCTGCCTTCACATTGAAGAAAAAGGAATTAAAATGAGTCAAATTACTGCATAAAGAGGTACTGTATTGCTACATTCACATTTGCATGGACCTAGTTCATGTACTCAGCTCCAAATCTCAACTGATGTACTCAGCCCAAGTGAGACTTCAAGTGTATTCAAATTAATTTTATATCAAAATTAAGGCTTCAAGTCAGTGTCACAGAGAGCAGAGAATCAAACTGGACAACTCTAATGTGGCAAACTCCTCCACCAAATCAATGCTGGGGGCCAATACCAGGTTCCAAATGCGACTAACTATGACTACTACAAACCAAAAGAAATGGAGATGGAGACTGGGGGGGTTGCAGACTGCCAGAAATAGTGCAAATTGAGTCCACTTTTAGGGTTAGGGTTAGTGCTAGGGAATCATGGGAATTTTTATATATATACACACAAATGTAAAACAGATATAAGCAATATGACACATACACACAAATGTAAAACAGATATAAGCAATATGACACATTTTTACCTTTTCTCCAAAGTGGCTAAAGCAATATAAATTTCCATCCACACATCCAACACATACATAGTCCTTGTTGCAATGTGGTGATGAGAAGACAGGTTTTCCACAAAAACCTTTCCAAATTATGTTTCCTGTAATCTGCAAATGCACAAATGATTGTTTAGGGTTTTTGAAGACTTAAAACAAGGATAGGCAGCTGCAGTAGTGACATGGGCCAATTTCACACACAAACACATCAGCAGCCTACAGTAGTGAAATGTCAGCCAAAAATGCTGACATTTTTGTCTGATTTTGTCAAATACTCCCAATTTGTACTTCCATGTCTTCTGCCTGATTATTCAGGTTTTTGGTGGTGGGGTGCTGGGGCTTTGAAAGATAAACCACTGCTCCAGAAACAGTTATTTACCATTTTGGGTGTTTAGGGCTAAAAAAATCTAATTGGGAGGGTTTGAGGCTGCAAACAGGGGGCTGGAGCTGGGGCTGCACTTCCCGTCATTTCTGACTTAAACCAAATGTAAGTGCAAAAATCTAAGCAAACACCTAAAAGGGCAGGTGGCTTACCTGTAACTAGTTCTTCAAGTGGTCATCTGTGAATTCACACAAATGGATTATTCTGCATCTGCGCAGTTAGCTTCAGAACCTTCTGGAATCACTACCACTTTTTGGCGGTAGCTCCACCCATCCCCATATAAGCCCCTAGTGTTCCTGCTCTTTCTCAGTTCCATAACAATGCCACATAGCACCGTAAAAGCAGGACACAACTGAGGGGAGGATGGGCAGATGATCACTCAAAGAATGACAGTTACGGGTAAGCACCCTGTCCTTCTTTGTGGTCTCTGTGAATCACACAAACGGGTTAGACTGACAAGCCTTGGTCAGTGAAGAAGGGAGTGTCATGAAACAAAATATAAAATGTCAATAATGTATTTATTAACAAATAATAAAGGCAATGGTAATTTCAAATATGAATATTGTTGCTGTTCATTTTTTGTTTTTGTTTTTTTATTAGAAACATGCAGTGCAACAAACCTTTAGTTTAGTCCCAATAGCAACACTGCCTTCTGAAGGCTGCATCTCATCTGGCTCTGGCATCCAGCCGATAGTGTTTGATAAATGTCAATGGCTGGGACCAGACAGTAGCCTTACAGACATCCTCCAAAAGTACCCCACTAAAAAAAAAAAAAAAAAAAAAAAAAAAAAAAAGCACGGGATGCTGCTACCACCCTGAGTAGAATGAGCTCAAACTTGAGCTGGAGGAATCTTCCCTGACAGTTAGCACAGATGAATAGTAGAGATCACCCACTCGGAAAACTGCTGAGCAGTTACAGGGAGTCCCATCTTAGATTCTGAATAGCACACAAAAAGTCTCTCAGGGATCTTGAACCCCAAGTCCTATTCACATAAAAAGCTAGTGCTCTACAGACATCAAAGGTGTAAAGAATGCGCTCGGTTCCAGAGATAGAGTTCGGAGCCAGGGTAGGCAGAACAATGTCCTGGTTGAGATGGAAGGATGACACCACCTTAGGTAAGAACGTGATGTCAGGACAGAGCACTACCTTGTCTTTGTGGAAGCGGAGGTAGGGCTGATTTACACGTAAGGCACAAATCTCACTCGCACGTTGAGCTGATGTGATGGCCACCAAGAATGCAGTTTTCTAAGTCAGAAGTCTTAATTCTGTTGTGGCCATGGGGTCAAAGGGCTTGCCAGAGAGGAAAGTGAATATTAATTCCAGGTTCCATGCCAGCTTCAGGACAGATAGAGGGTGAAGGTTATTAAATCCTTTTATGAACTTATTGACCAACTGGTCTTTAAAGAAGGAGAGGCAGCCATTGAACTGGTAATGTGAACATATGGCAGCCAAATAACATTTTAAAGAAGAAAGGCACAATCCTGAATCAGCCAAAGTCAGCAGGAAGTGTAACACAATTAGTACCCAAACTTGGGATGGAAAGAGGTCCTTCTGGATAAGAAAATCTTGAAATCTGTTCCACTTGAGGGAATCTGACTTTCTAGTAGAAGGCTTGTGGGCAGCGAGGATCACTGTCTGCACTGAATCAGGTAAGGTTTCTAAGGACGAATCTTCCATGCTAGGAGAGCAAGGGTCTTTATGTCCAGGTGTCGGACTCGACTTCCATGGAGTGTCAGGAGGTTAGGACAGGACGGAAGCTGGTATAACTGTCTCCAGGATAGGTGGAGGAGAGGGGCAAACCATGGCTGTCTTGACCACCATGGCATGATGAGGATAGCATTGGAGTGATCTACTCTTAGCTTTGCTGTGACTTTGGTGATGAGTGGGAAGGGGGGAAAGGCATACAGCATCGTTCCTGACCACTCAAACAGGAACACATCTCCTCGGGATCCTGGGGACAGGGTCCTGGAGCAGAACTGACTGCACTGCTTGTTGAGGTGCATAGCGAAGAGGTCGATGTCGGGTGTGCCTCATCTGTGAAACAGTCAGTACCGTGTCAGGATGGAGTCTCCATTCATGGCATGAGCCTGAGGACCCAATGAGTTCATCTGCCAGGTCGTTTTCCTCCCCAGAAAGGTGAACAGCCTGCAGCATGATCTTCCTCAGTATGCACCAGTCCTATATGTGGAGCGAGATGTCAAGGAGTATCCAGGATTGCGTACCTCCCTGCTTGTTGAGATAATACATGACGGTGGTGTTATCCATCAGGAGGAGCACCGTTCTACACCAAAGAAGTGTCTCGAAGGTCCTAGAGGATTTTTTGACAGCTAGCCATCTTGAGTGCATTGGTGTATAGAGATCTTTCGCAAAGGACCACTTGTCTCTGATAAGAAGTCCAAGGTGTGAACACCCCATCCTTCCATTGAGGCATCCATAGTTAGCATGATTAGAGGTTGCAAAGGGAGGAATGGCCGAGGTCGAGCCACCAATGGAGTGTCTTGGCCATGGGTCTCAGTACCGTGAGCCACTTCAGAGGGTGATCTGACATAGGTTCAAAGACAGAGAGGAACCAGGCCTGGAAGGGTCAAATCCTAAGTCTTGCCCATGGGATGACATATGTGGTGGATGTCATATGTCCAAGGGCTATCTGAGCAGTGTGACCCGTGATTATCTGGTGAGTCAGGCATTCCCAAATGACTCACAAAAGAGCTCAAAATCTGTCTGAAGTATCGATGAACCTGACTTGCTTGGTTGGGATTAGGCTGGACTGTTCATCATTGACTATTAGGCCAAGTAAGCCTAAAAGGTACAAGGTGAAATCAATGTCTCTTGACAACTCTTCCAAGGATGGGGCCACAAAGAGCCAGTCATCTAAATATGGGAAGACTGAGATGTCATGCTGGTGCAGATATGCCACCACTACTACTATTCATTTGGCAAAGACCCTTGGTGCTGTGAAAAGTCCAAAGGGAAGAACTCTGAACTGGAAGACATCAGCACCAATGGAAAAAGCAAGGAATCTTTTGTGATCATTCCTGATCCGGATATGAAAATAGGTATCTTTGAGAATGAGTGTAGCGAACCAGTATCCTTTCTGCAGCAATGGCAAAATAGAGGAGAGAGTTATTATACGGAAGCAGTGGTACACGATATAGGAACTGAGACAGTGCAAGTCCAAAATGGGCTGCAAACTTCCATAATTTTTAGGAACAGCAACATATCAAGAGAAAAAGCAGCGTCAGGCCCGAATGGAATCTACGGGCTCGATCACGTCCTTTTGTAAAAGAGTGCGCACTTCATTGAATAGGGTATCTGAAGTGGAGGTGGAAAGCATAACTCTGGTGGGTGGGAGCTCTTCTAACTTGAGAGTGTAGCCCCTCCAAACAATATTAAGGGCAGCCCAAGTGTTGATAAAGGGGCCAATCTGTCTCCAAAGGGGGGGGGCGAGTTGAAGTGCTCAGACACACACCACAGCCTCTCCTTTTCCTGGTCAGTATCCTTCTTATGAAACCCTTGTTGGTACCAAGGCTGGGTACGACCAGATGAAGAGGAAGACTGGAATGGGTATATTTGACGAGGTTGTTCATTCTGGGGTTGGTATTGCTGTTCCTGAGACTGGTATTTCAGGTATTGGTATAGAGGATAGGAAGGGCACTGTCCTCTGTATCAACGGCAAGAGGCAGAATGATAAGAGGAGGAGGATATACCATGTTTCCTTGCAGTGGTCCTCATTTTATATCTAAAGTTGAGCTTTTCATCTGTTTCCTTATTAAAGAGTCCAGAGTCATTGAATGGCATATCCTCAATAATGGCACAGGCTTATGGGATAAGTTCCAAAGATCTAAGCCAGGCATGTCGGCAAAGGGCTATTGAGCCCAAGAGGACTTCCACAGCACAGTCTGCTGAGTGCCTAGTGTATGTTATTTGTTGGGCCCTGAGGGAATGGGCCTCAGATTGAAGGGCCATGGCCAAATGCCTCTTCTCACCAGGCAGATCACGAAAGGGGAGCTTTCGCCCCCAAAGGTGATGCTGATAGGCTACCATGCAAGTAGCATAATTGGCCACTTTGAGATCAAGCACAGCCACAGTTGTCCTTGCCCTCCTTGTCTGTAGGAGTGGTAGAGGTTGTGGGTATAAAGGTAAGTTGAGCCCCTTCTACTATGGCCGAATTTGGTTTGGGATGCTCGAAGAGCCAAGATGATGCCGAGTGAGTGATGCAGTATATATTTTTTTTATTTTTCTGGAAGTAGAAGGTATAGTGGCTGGAGCATGCTAGGAGCGCTGGGTGATCCTCTCCACTGATGGTAAAAATCCAATGGATACTGAGATAGGAACTTTATTATGGACTCATTCATCAACTGGGTCCAGAGCATCTTGATCAGTATGATGGATCTCTATGTTTAGGGCATTACCCATCCTGATAACATCATCCATAGGCGAACCAGCTTCATGAAGGACGAGTGCTTAACAAGGGGAGGCAGGTCTGACGGAGCCCAAAGATGGAGTTGAGGACTGGGAGGATCTCAGGGAAGTTTCCGTAGGGGTCCTTGGAAAGATTGGTATCGAGCAGGTATAAGTGGAGGGGTGTCTGATGTAGCATGAACAACCTGTATATGAACAATCCAGGCATCCACGGTCGAAGAAGCATAGAAGACCACCAAACGTGCAGATGATGGAGACCTTGCATGGTCAACACATGTGTGCACAGAGGTCTTCAGGATCGACAGGCATGTAGTACATAAACAAGATCAGGGTAGTGATGAAATATAGATGACTCTGAGTATCAAGGGTCAGTCCTGTGGTGAGAGTTCAGGCACTGCTCAGTATCAACTGCAGATGGGAGAGACTCCAGTGAGACTGAAAGATGATCCTGAACTTTGTGGCAGCCTGTTCTGGGTTCAGGGTCAGCACTGGTAAGTCCATATCGTAGATCTTGCCCTCTGACTCAGAGCCCAAGTCTACATGCACAATCTGAAGTGATCAAGCCAGGGGTCCTCTAGGGGAGCGTATCTCCTGAGGAGGAGCTGTTTCAGCAGATAAATAATAATAATAATAATAATAATAATAATAATAATAATAATAATAGTAATAAATTTTATTTAATACCCCGGTGACTGCTCTGAGTTGGCACCGAGAGCTGCCAGAGAAATTTTCTTATTCTCTTTTTTATCATCCCCTTGAGAAACCGCTTTCTCAGTCCCGTGGGGAGAAGAGAATTGCTGTTTCTTTGTTGCAGCCTGGTAGGCAGACTTCCCCTGCTTGGAGGGGGAATCCTTCTCCTCATGATGCTTGCGCTTGGAAGAATGCTTAGACTTAGATTTGTGGTCAGAGCCATGGTCCCGATCAGCTTTTTGGGATTTAGATGACTTCTCCTTGGGCTTAGGAGAGTGGTCACGGCCCAAGGTCAGTGTAGATGAGGCCTCTCCAGATCTAGATGAGACACATGGTTGAAGAGCCTGTTGGTCTAGTATCCCAATATTTATAGGCCTGCGAGGTCAGAGCCTTACAATGGGCATACGTAGAAATGTTATCCCTCTCTCCAAGGTACCATAAGCATGTATTGTGCAGCTCTTGGCCCAGGATTTCCCCCTCCACATTTCACACACCTCTTGAAAGAGGATAAGCAAGAGGCCATTGCCAATATACTGGGGAAAAATGGAAGTTAAATCCAAATAAGAAAACCATAGGTCAAAGACAATCTGAGGTCAGTCGATCGGGATAACATGTACCAGTCCAAATTCTATTAGAGAATAGTCAAAAAACAGTCTGAGGTATAAAGTGAACAAACGATTCCAACGAGCTCAGTTCCTTAAAGCTGCTAGTGTGGTGGACAAAAGGAACTGAGAAAGAGCGAGAACACTAGGGCATTATGAATGGGATGGGCGGAGCTATTGCCAAAGTTTTCCCTAGTGATTCCAGAAGGTTCCAAAGCTAACTCTGCAGGTGCAGAATAACCCATTTGTGTGATTCATAGAGATCACAAAGAAGAAATATCTGTTACTAGGTAAATAATTCTTCCCCTTAGATGGACATTTTTTCAAGGCATCCTGTGCCAGGCTACATCTGACTGATGTTTCCATCCCATCACATGAGTGACCTCCCGTGTGACAAGCAGAAGCTTGAGATTGTGAACACAAAAAGTGAAAAATGCCTAACTCCAGATTATGCATTTGTAACTGTCTTAGTGAATTGTTGTTAATACACTTCACAACAACTAAAATATGAACAAGTTGATGGAATAAAGCCTCTGTTTAATTTCTTATCTTTTGAATATATTCTGTTTGTGGTATTTCAGGGATTACTCAGATAAAAGGCATGAAAGGATATAGTCCAAAACATCTGAAGTGCACCAGTTTGCCAATTTCTGGCTTATTTCTTTCTCCTCACAGTCTGCACAACAGTCGTTCCAAAATAATTTGTCAGGACTTTCTACTCAAAATTCCTAATGCCCTTAGGGAGCCTGCACCAGTACAAATTTCTGGACCATACAAAGCCAGCAAAACACATACGGGATTTACAGCTAATAGCAGTCCTCCAAGTGTTGCAGCATACAAGTGGTGTGGCAATACACTGAGATGAGGAGAGGAAAATACAGCTCCAGCTTCGCTGTTTAACTTCCAGACACATTCTTCCTTCTGTTAGCACAAAATAATATAAATGTAAGGTTCTATCCTTGGTTAAGTAAAGGCTAAAGTTCAAAAACTTTCAAATAAATAAATTTTAAAATATGGTATTGTCCTGTGAAGAAATCTTTGTGCTCAATATGGGATATTCAGTACCCAAAGTCATGTGCATTCTGTTGTCATTGTTGTTTTACATCATATTCAAAAGGATAGTATGGAGTTCAGTTCTGCTCTGCTTTGTAAATAATCAGTGTCATATACATACAATTGCTGTATTGTACAATAGTTGGCACCTTATTAGTGGCATACATAAGTGTAAGTTACCTGTACATGTCTATTTTTGGTAGCTGTGGCAATTGGTTCCCTCCCTCCCTCTGCAGAAACCAAAGCTTCTTTTGCAGAAACCAAACCTTCCTCTGCAGAAACCAAAAACCCCACCTACCACAGAGCAAAAGCAAAGCAAAAGCAGCTTCATTTATATACCGCTTCATACCACGCTATGCAGTGTCTAAGCAGTTTACAACTGTAAGCTCATTGCCCCCCAACAGCTGGGTACTCATTTTAGCGAGCTCGGAAGGATGCAGGCCTGAGTCAAGCCTGAGCCCTGGCTAGTACTGAACTCACAACCTTGTGGTTTATGAGTGAGTGGCTGCAGTACAGGCATTTAACCACTGCACCACCAGGGCTTCTGAAGCACCCCACATAGCCATTTGTGCCTGGAGGAGAACTGGGGAATTGCAGAAGTGTCTGGCTATGTCCCTGTAGCCAGATGCAAAATGATCACCACAATCACTGACAGCTCTAGAAGCCCCCTGTGGACCTTAGCAAATGAAGTAATCACTTCACATCTATCTAGGGGGACATAGCCAAACACTTCTGCCCCCTCCATGGTTCCTCTCCAAGCAAAAAAAGAGGAGTGGGGAGTAGGGCTTCAGCAGCAGTATGGTAGGTGGTAAATTGATCAGTGTAGCATAATTCAATATGTGGAACTATAGTGGGGTTTGGTTCCAGGACCTCCTGTGGATAACAAAATCCATGGATGCTCAAGTCCCATTAAATACAATGGCATAGTAAAATGTGATCCCTTATATAAAATACCAAAATCAAGGTATGCTGTTTGGAATTTATATATTTTTAAAATATTTTCAAGCCTTGAATCTGTGGATAGAAAATCTATGAATATGGAGGGCTGACTGTATTATGTTATGGATTAGTAATAATGAAACCCTATATGAACTCACCTGGACCAAGCAGGGCTTACTTTAGCTAGATTCAGTGAGGTGTACTATATGGTGTTTTTATTTTTAGTGTAGTCAGATAAAATCAATGGGATTTTCTTTGCATGAAAGTGACATTACACTAAGATGGCATCTCACTTTAACTTTTTTATATGTCTAACATCCATGATTACTCACATAAATATCTAAAGCATATATATGCTGGTCATGAGATCCAATGAAGATCAGTCCTGTGGATGGATCCACAGCTGGAGAACTTTTCACAGCATCTTCAGTGGAAAATGTCCAGTGTACTTGCCCATTACTGCTTCTGAGTACGTACACCAATCCATTATAACATCCTATATAAAATTGCATGCACAGAAAGAAGAAATACTTGGGTAAGCACTGTGACAATTCCATAACAATCATAAGAAAACAAACTCTGAAACTTCTAAAATACTTCTCGTGCTTCCAAACACCAGAAGTCAATTCATAAAAATCAACAGTTACAAAACTTACGTGCATTGATGTGAACTGAATTCACTTTTTTAAAATAAAAGCCCTGCTACATCAATATACTTCCCACCACCACATGGTTTCAGACAAAAAAATAACCTAAATTAGTTACATAACTACGATGGGTCTTATGAAATCACTAGCTGCTCAGAATGCTTAAAATGTCAAAGGAAAAGTAACAGCAGTACATACCAACAATGATAAAGTTTCCACACTTGGATACACAGGCAGAAGACTCAATACGATCTGCAAGATTTCTCTCCCACTTAACTTCTCCTGAATATAGGTCAATTGCTTGCATTATGTGAGAATGAGATCCAATATATACACAGGCAGATGAAATATCAGTAATTGATATTACAACTAGTGGAGATGCATCTACACACTTTTCCAGATCTGACCTCCATCTTATGTTCAGTATCAGATTTTCAACAGTTCTTCCTAGATTCTCTTGCAAAGTGGTTTTTCTAACAGAATCCACTTCTGTTATATTTGCATTGCTGACGACTGTTTGATCATGCTCAATTTTCAGTACTGAATTCTCTCCCACCTGTTCTGTTTTACTCTGGTTCTTCAAAGGCTCACCAACAGACAATGACCGGTTTCCTCTGCTTATAGCAATAAATCCAGCTGAGTCCACTTCAACATTCACGGACCTTTCAGATTTCAGTTCTGCATGCTTTGCACTGGTGTCCTCTCTTTCATTTTCACATAGTTTTCTTTTTAAGGCACTCTTACAGCTTACTTTTACATCATCATCTGGGAAAGCTATTCTTAGAATATGCTCATAGACCTGTCCAACAGAACTACTGAGAATAATTTCCAGGAGGCCTGGCACTGCCCTGCCTACTATAAGTTCAACTTCCTCTTGGAACTGTAATGCTTTTAAGGAATCCCCACCACTGTGCAAAAACAGTGACTCTTTCACAATGCTGCTGGAATCATCTGGAAGATTCAGAAGAGACTACAGGGAGAGGAAAAAAAGAAAATTGGCAGAGCATAATATGTGTACCCTTAAGCATGTGACAGCTGCTCACCCAACAATGAGGCAATCTGTTAACCTACAAGGGAGCACGAAGATAGCCCTCTGAAAGAAATGAGAGCAAATGTGAACCATTCACATTCCCTTTAGAACTAAGTGTTGGCTCAATGCAATTATGCAAAGATGTGAGTTTCATACTTTTAAAAAACAAAATAAAATCTTTGGATATAGTAGAAATACTGAGATGAGGGAACACAACTCTTCCTGCACCATTTTTTTCATATACAAGAATGTCTTCCTTTGTACTATATTCCTTTTCTTACATTGGACCTTTACAGACTGCCAGAAATAATGCAGCTTGAAGCCACTTTAACTGTCCTGGCTCAGTGCTAGGGAATCATGGGAATTATATATTTTTTCTGGGACATTAAACATTCTCTGTCAGAGAGCTCTGGTTCCACAACTACAGTTCCCATGATTCCTTAGCACTGAGCCAGGACAGTTAAAGTGGCATCAAGCTGTATTATTTCTGACAGTCTGTAAAGACTCATTGTGTTCTCTCAGACTTCTCCTATCTTTGACTTTGGCCTCTACTGGATCAGAACAATGGAATCAAGTAATGTGTGCACATCTTAAACACCTGACAGTAGAAAACCCAGAAGGCAAAAGGGATGTCTTTGTAGGATTATTTTGAAATGTATACATTATTCTGTACCTGAAGATGTCTATGCTAAAGGACTACAGTTAACTACCAGAAAATCAGGACAAAAGATCTGCCTATTTGTATACATTTATTAAAGATAAAGATAAAGGTATTCCCGTTGACAAGGTTGTCAAGCTGTTTCCGAACATAGGGGCGGTGCTCATCTCCATTACTAAGCCAAAGAGCTAGCACCGTCAGAGACTACTCTGTGATCATGTGGCCAGCATGAATGCACAGAACACTATCTACCTTCCCACTGAAGTGGTACCTTTTTATCTACTTGCATTTGCATGCTTTTGAACTACTAGGTTGGCAGAAGCTGGGACTAATGATGGGAGCTCATCCCATCACATGGCAAATAATATACATATATTACAGGTCATAAAAATAAGAACCTAAATATTCATTTAGTTTATGTTAATATTACATGTATAGCCTGTGATTTTGATGTTTGTGCACTACTCCAGATAACTAGTATTAAAGCCAATCATAAAATACAGTAAGATTGTACCCAAAATATAATAAGAGACACATCTATCAGATAAAACAGAGGCATCAGATAATAACATTTTTATGTTTTTATCTGATGCACTTATTTTTATTATATTTACATATGTGTGTTTATCCAAGAAATGTCTACCTGAGGATAATTCTACAGACCAGTCATTTTTAAAAATAAAATTCCAATTTCCAACCGCTCTCAAAGAGTCTCCTTTAGCATTACTGTAATTCATTTTATTTGCTGCAAATGCTTACGATTCAAGTCATCAGCTTTCAGGGGTTATAGTTCTCATAGTACTACTGCAATGAAGCTGCATTAAAATACTTAATGAATGGCAAGAGTTACAATAGTCCTGTTAATGATGCAAAATATACAGAATGCATTCCATATGCAGAGAGATCTTGTAGCACCTTTGAGACTAACTGAAATAAAGAATTTGGCAGCGTGAACTTTTGTAGCTGCCAACTTCTTTATTAGTCTCAAAGGTGCTACGTTTCCCTCCATCCCTAGATGGGGCCACGCAGAAAACACTGCGGGTGGGAATACCCGAGGCCGGGATAATTAATCTGGAAAGGCCCGCTGGAAGAGATCCGTTTTGACAGCCTTTTTAAAGCTGTCTAACGATGTTAACTGATGGATCTCATCCGGCAGGTCGTTCCAGAGTCTGGGGGCGACAACTGAGAAAGCCCTCTGGGAGGTATTAGAAATTCAATGGCTATGATACAGATATAGCTTAAAACAGTACCTTCAATAAACACTGCAATCTCTCCCATAATTCTTCTTTTTTGCTCAGCTTAGTATCATTCCTTCTGGAGCTAAGATAGTTACTGTAAATCTTGTTCAGCTCAGACACATCAATTTTGCCTTTGCACAAAAAGAGTGGAGGGGGGAGTGTTCATTTTATGAAAATTAAACACATCTGTAAATCTGAATCTGAAGAACTGGACAGTAATTCCCCCAAAACTTATGCTGAAATAAAATGTGCCACAAAACTCCTTTTTTCTTTTAACATTAAACAGACTAACACAGCTTAACTCTGAAACTATATTATTTGCTATGACACAAAGTTCAGTTGAGGACCAAATAGACATGTACCTATTTCATTGTTAACACCGACTCAGAGAACCATATGGCATTGTATTATTTTGTGTGCTGTGTGCCTTCAAGTCTTTTCCAACTTATGGTGGCCCTAAGGGAGCCCTATCATGAGGTTTTCTTGACAAGATTTGTCCAGAGGAGGTTTGCCATTGCCTTCCCCTGAGGCTGAGAGAATGTGACTTGACCAACGTCAGTATTGCCTAATTCCATAGAATGAGCTATGAGACCCTAATGACTAAATGTAGTTAACAAGTCCACATACTAATCATGCAGAACACAGTTACAACAAACAACAATGGGTGAATATTGAGGCTCATGTGAAAGTGCAATGCAAGAGCACAGAGATCATGCATCACAAACCAGACTAGCACCATATGTCTAACAAGGTTTTAGACTTGGTTTGTCCCTGAGCTTTCCCATATTTTGCATGTGATGTGGTACTGGAGTCCACTGTTCCAAGAAAGAGGAAACTTTTCCAGGAAACAGAAAAACAATGCATCTAACAAGGGCACACATAAAATAGCTCTTGAATCATGGTGTTGTATACACTGAGATACTTAATGGAAATCAGTACATTTTGCTTCTATGCTCCTGAGCAGCACTAACTATATGTATACAGTCAGCCCTCCATATTCAGGGATTTTAAAAAAATCAATTGATTTAAGCATCCATGGCTTAAAAATGTTTTTAAAATATATGAATTTCCAAAAAGCAAACCCTGATTTTGCTATTTGATATAATGGACACCATTTTACTATGTCATTTATTCAATGGGACTTTAGCATCCACAGATTTTGGTATCCTGGAACCAGACCCCAGTAGATACCAACAGCCCACTGTACTATCTGCAGTATGTATGTGCGTGTGTGTAGATAGATAGATATCCCCTCCCTCCTTCCCTCACTCCCCTTTCTTTATTATCAGGCCTAAATCCAGTTATCAGTCCCAACAAGAGCAGATCCATTGAATTAGTGGGCACTAGTTAAATAATCTGAAACTTCTGCTGATTAAATGGTTCTGCTCTAGTTGAGACAAAAACCTGAATTATGTCCTTAGATAAAATTGGCATGCTTGGATATTTGTGCTGGGTTTGTACTGTTTATGTTTTAAAGTAATATATTATAACAAGCATCGTTTTTTTTAAATAGGGAAATAATTAAAATTAACAAAGGTTCTTATTCAAAACATTTTTTTACCATGTGATGTGAATGGCAAAGTATCAATCACCAAAAACTCATCTGGTACTGCATGACTAGGAAGATATTGCTGGAGTTTCTTTAAAAACTGTCTTCTTTTCAAATTGCCTTTGGGCACAACAAATAGAATTAATTTCTCCTGTTGATACCATATCACAGCACAGGTTTCCACTTCACAGCAGCCTTCTACAATCTGCAAAAATTAAATAATTACTCTTAGTTACTCTGACAAAACTATAAAAAGCCATGAGCTGTGTACATTGAAAATAACCTTTCACATCTGTATTTTCCTCGAGTTTTTCTTTATCTAATATTTCAAATCAAGTTTACTGTTTGTAAAAATTATTATAAAGAATAAATAAAAATAAGCCAAAAAGTTTAGCAGACACTGTTCTCCACTTGTATATAGATACTAAAATATGCATAAACACTATTTATTGAATAAATGACTACTAGTTTTTACGGATGTAAGGAGTATAAGTGCTCCAGTTATAAAGAATGTTAATCAGGGAGAACCGAGAGGTAGCTATTTATTAGCTGCAGATAGAGGAAAGTGGAAAACAAGGTTGACAAAAAAGTTCATGTCAAATAACTATTCAATAATAATATTTTTATTTATATTGAACGCTAATTGCACAATGTAAATCAAAAGTACAGAGATACTTCTGAGTACAAAGTTATAAATTCAACAGGAATAGTCATCTTCTAAAAAAGAACAACTCCTCCTTGACCATTTTTAATTAGGAAAATAATAAGATTAGAGTTTCAAAATATATTTTCTATTGGGATTTTTTGTAGGAAAATAATAACCTATATAGCAAAACAACAGTACCTATTCATTGTTGAACAAATTACTGAACCTTCAATATTAAAAAGCACACAATAAGAAAAGTCTATAAATTACTATTGAAGTATGAGATGGAAGAAGAAACAGGTAAGAACAACATGATAACATGGGTACAAAATATTGGTCATCCGATAGCCCTGGAACAATGGACTAAAGTGTGGCAACAAAATCTCAAGTTCACTAGGTGTAGTGAATTAAAGGGAAATTATTACAAATTCTTCTATAGATGGCATGTAATACTGGCCAAGTTAGCTAAAATATATGGCAATTCAAGAAACAACTGCTGGAAATGTGGGGAAGAAAATGGTACCTTCTACCACATGTGGTGGCAATGTGTTAAAGGCTAAAAGATATTGGAAAGATATACACAAACTAATAACTGAAACACTACATATTAGTTTTCCACTAACACTAGAAATTTATCTATTAAACATGCTAATTGGACTAGACTCTCAGACAGTAAATGAATTTGGGTGAATCCTCTTATATATGGTGACAGCAGCCAGAATCATATATGCTAGGAAGTGGAAAGATCAACAAATTTTGAATATAGACAAATGGATTTAAAAACTTATGGACGTGTCAGAGATGGACAAAATAACCATTTATAGGAACACTAAGTCAACACAATTCTATGAAAATGAATGGGAAAAAATATTCATCCTATGGGAAAAAAAATAAGGAAAAATTAGGAAATAAGATGTTCAAGGCAGATGGAGTAAGAAAACACAAATCTACCAATGAAAATGTATTGGATAAAATATGTAAAAGAACAAGGAAATAATACGATTAGAATATTAATGAAGGATATGCTTTGTTTCTTTACTTGAATTTTTTTATATATAGATATACACACAAAGTATGGCTGTGTTAATCGAGACTACTCACATACTTAACTTCTCTAGGGTTGGGAATGAGAATGAAATCCAGAAACACCAGTAATACAAACAATAGCAAAGTATAAATCTAATAGCAGAAACTAGGAAGTCAACTGAATGATGTGGAATGGATGACTGTAGACTGCAGAAAATATAACATGAAAATACGTGTTACATTTTACAGAGTGTGACTACGAATTGTATAGAAGATTAATATTTCGTTTATGTTATATTTCGTTTGTATATGTCTATGTATGTACGTAACTGTGTTATTTGTTTGTTGTTGTTTGGTGTTTGTTGTTGTTTTGTTTTGATTTACTTTTAAATGTTTTCAATAAAATAATTTAAAAAATTAAAAAAAAAATTTATTCCATATTTTATTTAATTGAATTTTTTATACAATGTTAAAAAGAAACACAACATAACAAATTCATTACTTCTCAGAAGGAGTTCCCAGTTATTTAACTTAAGAGGAGTATTACAATTGTATATCTCAATTTTAATTTACATAAATCGTACAAAGAATCTGATGCTTTATAAGGGCGTTAATTAACGTAAAAAAACATATAAAGAGCTGTTAGGCTGAATAACATTTCTTATACATTCTTCCTAGGCTAAATATGTGGAAGGGGAGAAAGATAGGAGAAAGAAGATAGGGGAAAGTGCATGAGGTTTGCAAAGGAATAAAAGTGATTATAAGACAATGTTTATTGTCTAACTTTTTTTTTAACAAGACCATAAGTTTTCTACTTTCTTCCATTTATCCCTAAATTTGTCCTCTGTTTGGTTTTTTTAACGTCACTGTCAATTTGTCCATTTGCATTAAGTCATAAAGTTTAGTTTCCCATTCATGTTCAAGGTTTCCCTTTACTGCTTTCCAGTGTTTGGCAAGTATTAGCCTTGCCGCAGTAATCATATATAGGATAACACCCATTTCTTCCTTGTTTATCTTTTCTTTCAATTCAGTTGTTATATTTAGTAAAAAGAGTTTAGGGTCCATGTTAAATTTAATTTGAAATGTGCCCTGAATTCTTGTGTGGATCCGCTGCCAAAAGTCAGTTGCTATTGGACAATCCCACCACATGTAGAGCAGATTTGCATGTCCTTCCTGCATTTCCAAAATGTGCTGTCTATTTTGCTGTTTGTTTTGGCCAATTTTTCTGGGGAGAGGTGCCATCTGTACAGCATCTTGTAATAATTTTCAATCAGCTGAGAACTTTTTGTGAATTTTAAATTTTTAAGCCACACTTCTTCCCAAGTTGCTAATTCAACTTTTTCTCCAAAATCCTGCATCCTATAGAAGATTAATATTGAAGAAAATGTGTGGGGTTGTTTTTTTTTTGTCTTTTTGATGCTGTTTGGGTGAGGGTTAATATGGTTATGCTTGTTATAAATGTTGTGTTTTGTTGTGTTACTTTTTTATTCAAGCCAGCTAAACTCAATAAAAATTATATTAAAAATATTAAAAAGGACAATCAGGGATCTAACAACAATAAAAACACACATGGGAAAGAATACAGAAAGAAGAAAAAGTTCTTCCTTTTATCCATTTTTTTCTACTCTCATTCCTGTTGTGATCTGCTTCCTGGGTCATCAAAGCAGCTCTTATGACAGTTATTGCCATTCCTCTGCTTTAGCAAATCAGCTCTAGTATTTTTCTACAGATTCAGAGACAACTATTGTGGTTGCTTCCTTTCTGTTTAAACAGGAAAACATATGATTTCAGCAGATAGTATCCAACTGAGGGGCTGCATAAAACAAGATTTCAAGACAGTTCCACCTCAGCAACTTTCTGCAAGTAGACTGCTGCTTTTCTTCAGTGAGGTCAGCTGAGCGCTCAATATCTGCATTTAATGGCAGATGGAAGATAGAATGTATATGCAGCCTTGGTTAGTACTGGGCTTCAGAATACACTTGTGGATCATTTAAGGAACACTTGTGGGTCACACATGTGTAAACCACTGGTAAGCACATCAACACTCCCTTAAGACTAGTCACCCACTCACATATGCAAATGGAAACACTTTTTGTTCTCTACACACCTTCTCACTCATCAAATCTGGCAAGAAAAGTAAGTTTCCACTGCAGATCTAGATAACTTTCCTCCTGTTTAGGACAACCACTCCCTCATATAACTAAATCAATAGGAGAAATCTACAGTTAGAACTTGTGAGTCAGTTTCTGTGTTCATTCCAGATGACTGCAAGTAGACCAAGCCCACAACAGTATGCTTTGAAACATCTACAATCATCCCTCAAGGTTCGCGGCTTTGGGATTCACGGATTTGATTATCCGCAAATCCCTAGCTTTGTGTGCGTGCACTCCTCCCCTTCTGTCCCTCCCAGGCTTTCCCCCTATGAGTGAGGGAAAAGCTGAGGATGGAGGGAACAGCTGGGAGGGTGCGTGCACACTGCTCTAACCCTTCCTCCACTGCCTCAGCAGCAGCAGGAGACAAAGGGAGCAGCTGTAAATGCGCTCTCCTTCCTCCCCTTCCAAGGGGTTCCTGGGGCTCCCTGAAGCCTTGCAGGTGAAGGAGGAAGATACGAAAGCATACTTATCTGCCCTTCCGGTGCCTCAGAGAGCTTGCTAGAGCTGTTTAAGACTTTGGAAGGGAGATAGGCAAATGCCCATGCAATGGTCTTCCTCCCCATTTTATTCACAAATTTTGAAATTTGTGGGGGCTTTGCACCCCTAATCCCCATGAATCTTGAGGAAAGACTATACAAGTGTAGATGAGGACACAAAGCAACATGTATTAAGTGCTCAAAACTGACTTCCAATTCTTCTTCTTGCCTTTTCCTATTAACCTCACTTCCCAGACTACTGATTCTTCCACTACACAGAGTATTCTAAATTACCTTTTGCTTCTCATCATTCTTCAGATCCTTCCCCATAATGGTATGAAGAGGAAGAGCGATGTAGTGTGCATTAACCTGTTACGTGCCAACTGAGTAGTCTCCTATTTTCCCTGAAAGCTCTATTCTATCGAAGGCAGCTTCAATAAATTCTGCAGCATTCATTTTCCAGATACTTCATGGACCAAAGTGGCTCCCAGGTTACCTATGAACCCACCTGATAGATTGTTATTTATTACATTACCTGCTCTATATATTCAATATTGAGACGCTTGCCATGTCGCTTAATTTGATTGTCCTTCCTCCCCAAGAAAAACATTTCAGAATGCTCCACTCTAACAAAGTCTCCAGTTGCTCTCATTGTGCCCATAGGTAGTGTTATTTCATCATCGAGAAAACAGACACGTTCTTTGCCTCCTGTACAAAACAAGATATAGCAATATGTCAGTCTCTCTTCACATTAATCCACAGAATGCAGAATAAAGGGGTGTATAAGCAGAAGTTATAAAGATTGCTAAAGAGCAGATTACAGAAAGCAACTGATAAGCAAATAAATTCAAATAAAATGGGTTGGATCTGGACCATGCCTTCCCTTAGCTGCCCATGGAAGGACTTTCACATGATTTCTAGGGGATTCTCCCCTCCCCAGCTCACTCTAGTTAGCTAGGTCCCCTTGCATCTTCTGTGCAGCATTTTCAGGAGAATAATGGGGCTCAGGAAGTCCAGCTGGATTTATCTATAGGTATGTTCTACATGATTAGCCAAAGAAGAATTTGGAAACTACTTTCAGTGAACTGCTGCTTCCTGGGCCATCTCAACCAGGGCTCATAGTTTAGCACTAATTGTGGTTAGTTTCAAGAAGCCTGCTTCACAAACCATGCGTTGAAGCTGGTTTGTCTTGGAGAAGAAGAGGGAGCACACAATCCCAAAAAGGAGATAAGTTCATCCACGTTATCTAAATGTGGCCATTATGATCATATCACCAACTTAATTCTAACATGATTGAAATGGGAGTGGGGAACCTGGAGTAACCTTGAATGTCAGCTGCCACTGTGTTATTGGATGTCAAATGCCACTATGCCTAACCACTAGCCATGCAGAATGGGGATGATGGGAATTGAGATCCATAAATTTTTGGAGAGGCACAGATTCCCCAGCTTGGTTTATGATACAGTAATTATACCTTTTCATACAACTCATCCTAAAACTCACCCTACTTGATGATTGTTGTAGTAAATCTTATAATATAGCTATTTATTTTCAAGGATACTACTGTCTGCTGTTCAGCCAAGCTCAACTTATATTTAACACATAGATATTTGGAAGGATGCTAGAGCCTATTCAATCTCATTTCCCATCTACTGGGAACATTTAGCCAATTTTTCTAATTCTTCTTAATGTTTTAGATTTAACTTTGTTTTTATCTCCAATTGATCCCAGTTGGTGGTTCTCAATGTTCTACTAAAAAAGAACATAGCTCCTCCAAGCCTGACATCTCCTCATCTTTGCTTTAGCAAATAGTTAAAATATATGGGAATACATCAACGGTGGACTACATGGTCCTGCAGGGAACATTGGAGGGCTGCTTCCCACTGTGCACTTTTTCCCCTTTTACATCAACCTCCTTCCCTCAATAATTTAGTAATGCAGGTATCTGAATGTCAGTTAAGACGACAATATGCCAGTTGAGGGAAAACGGTTTTTTTTTTTTAAAAAATGCATACTATGGAATCTGCTCCACAGCACCACTGTCTACATCAGTTTTCCCCAGTCTGATGGTCTCAAGATGTCTTGGACAACAACCCCAATCATGCCAACCTGAATGCTGTGTGGGGATGCTGGAAGCTGTAGTTCAGCACATCTATGAACACCAGGTTGGAGAAGGCTGATCTTCATTATTTAAAGGCTTTAGGCTCCCAGTAAATTTAGTCATATGATTGTTCCCCAACAACTACAAAAGTAATTAACAACCTGTAAGAAAAGCCATGATGAATCAGAAGATCCATTTAGTCCTGCATCTTGTTTCTAACATTCCCCGATAAGATGCCCGCAAGAGGTCAGAATGGCATCTGCAAAGTACCCACTCAACATCCTCCAGCATACTCCTGAGTAACCACTGTTGCTAGACTTATCCACTAGAATTTGTCTCATCTTCTTTTAAAGCCAGTCAAGCAACTGCTCACCACTACATCTTCGAATAATGAATGTCATAATTACAAATACTAAACAGAGAAATTACCTATAAACACTTGTCCTTCACCTTCTAGAACAGGATAACCATTTGCATCTTTGACTTCTATTATAGTTCCAGATAGAGGAGTTCCCAGTGGAATAAGGGAATGAAATCTAAAGCCAAAGATGGAAGAAAAAAAAAGGAGAGAGAAGGGAGATAAGAGTGTGACACAAAGCAAAAGTACTTCCCCAAAACATGATTCAGACAACCCAGGATAGTAGCAAACCAAAACTCTTGCACATGCTTCAACACACATGAATAATCTCTTAAAGAATACAGCACAAATACCACTCAAAATACAACTGCTTCTTTCAAGGCTGTTTCATTGATGGCAAATGTTGAGGACCTGGATCTGTGCCTCATACAAACATTCATGTAATACTCTACAGTTGTTCCAGCTATAGAGAATTTGAACTACTAAATCCTTTATCTAAAGGGCATACAAGCAAAAAAAAACCAGAATGACATTTCTTACTGATGAGAACTGAAAACCTCCTCAGGAACTTTGTAATAGGTGGCCCAGCAAGAGACCTCTGTAATACCATAGATATTAAAGATGTGTGTTTTGTTCCCCCTTTCCTTCCAGCTTTTCAGTACATGGAGTCCAGGAAATGCTTCCCCACCAAGAGCTAAGATTCGGAGTGAAGTATTTGCAGACAACACCTTTGATTGAATACAATGAATTCCAAATCTTCTTAGAAGTGTTGGCGTTGCCTGCACAATGTAGAAAATAAGATTCAAGATAAACAGCTGCCAAACATAAAAGTCTACTTCTATGTTAGTATCACTAATACATATGGCTGTGACTGGCATCAGGCAGTCTGCAAATAGAATCCAGCCTGTAGCAGCCTACCAAGTACTCTAAACAGAGTCCCACTGTTACCATCATGTTAACTTAAGAGGTAGCAGTAACAGCAGAATGATCTTCCTTGTGCTTCATCCAAGTTGGGTTTGGAAACTATTAATGTTAGAGGGAAAGTGAAATTATCACAATTAACTGTGTGGTTACTAGTTACTGACTACTCACACAAGCAACTTATATTATTTCTGGAACTACTGACCAATTTGGTCATTTTCAAATGAAATACAGCAAGGCCTTGTTATCCGCAGACTTGCTATCTATGGATTTAAACATCCGCAGATGGCAAGCCCACACTGTTTCCAATGGCAGTGCATGCACACAGGCATGCTGCCATTAGGGACAGCAGGACTCAGGTAAGCCCCATAACATTGTCCCTAATGGCAGTGTGGTCCTGTGCACGCGCCACCATTGGGGACTTGAGGTACAGCAGATTTTGGTATCGGGGGTGGGGGTCTGGAACAGATCCCCTGCAGATATCAAAGTCCCACTGTACCAGCCTAACTTTGCAAATTTGGGGCTGGGACCGGCAACCTATGGCCCGGGGGCCAGTTAAGGCCCAGGTCCCTGGACTTACCAGCCCAGGTGGAAGGTTGCCGCCGCTACCACTGCTGCGTGTTTTTGCCGCTGCGCGGCTGCGACGCATTTGCACATGTGCAGGAGTACTGCGCATGCGCAAACGTGTCGCGGCCACCATTTTGATTTCCAAAATGGCGGCGGCACGTGCGGGGCGGGTGCGCGCACGCATGCCACCATTCCCCCCTCCTCGGCCCAGCGGCGGGAGGGACTTCGCGGGACCGGCCCCAAGGTAAAAAAGGTTGCCTACCCCTGGTATAGATTGAGTCTCTGTTGTCTGAAATGCTTGGGACTACTAGAGGTGTTTTGGATTTTGTGAGTTTTTTGGATTTTGGAATATCTGCATATAAATAATGAGATATCTTGGAGATGAGACCTAAATCTAAACATGAAATTCATTTATTTTTCATATATACCTTATACACATAGCCTGAAGGTAATCTGATACACAATATTTTAAATAATTATGTGCATGAAATAATATTTGTGTACACTGAATCATCAGAAAGCAAAGGTATAATTATCTCAGCCACCCACATAGACAATTTTGGAATATTTTGGATTTTGGAATTCTGGATAGGGGAGACTCAACCTGCACCAACGAGAGAGATGTGAGTAATATGATCCTGGAGGCAACTTGCTGCTATTGCAAGAGAAGCTGTGCCTAACAGCAGTGGGTTACTTCCATAGTCCCATCATTCAAACCTCTCCTGCAGGTGTCTTGAGTGTGCCAACTCCGAGTTAAAAAAATTAGGCTGGTATATCCTCTTTGTCTCTCTGAAACAATTCTGAATAAAAATGCAGCAATGAGCTGCTGCCCAATTCCCATCTCTTCAATTAATATCCAGAAACATATGTCTTGAGTACATTTTTTACCTACTGCCAAAAGGAAGTGAGTCACACTGTGCTTCACACACTTCTGGAGATATGCTCCATTTACATCATGAAGATGTCACTATTGAAAAAGAGATTTTTCTTTGACAGCCTGGTACTTGTGAACATTTTGATGAGCAATATCTTCAGAAATGTAGGGCCTTTGCAGACTGCCAGAAATAGTGCACATTAAATTGAGGCACTGCCCTGGCTCAGTGCTAGGGAGTCATGGGAATTGTATTTTTTTCTGAGACATTGAGCCTTCTCTGTCAGAGAGCTCTGGTGCCACAATAAATTACAGTTCCCATGATTCCCTAGCACTGAGCCAGGGCAGTGCCTCAATTTAATGTGCACTATTTCTGGCAGTCTGCAAAGGCAAGTAGTTTTTCCAGATATAGTATGATTGGAATATTTCTGGAAATTTTCCCAGTGCTCTAAATAATATAATTTCCGATTAAGCACATGTAGTTGAAATATTATATTCAAACACATCCAAAGGTTTATGCACAAGACATTTTATTGGAATATTTGTAAAGAGACTATTATACATGTCTCTTACATTTAACAGCAAACATGACCACACTTGAAAGAACACTGTTTTTTTAAGGTCACATACCTAAAGAGAACTGTGCCTGACATATCTTATATCAATAGTTTTACTTTCTTTTGCTGAGGTGAAACTGTAGTATCTTTAGCTTCACTCTCTGTAATTTCCAGTTAAGAAAAAACTGATTCAGTACAACTAGTTCAGTATTTTATTGCACTAAAGAATGTAAGTGAGTCTGTGGGCACAGGTAGCATCACGTTTTGTCTTCACTGTTTTCCACCCCATATCTCTGATTGTTGTTTTTCCATAGGACAGGTTCGCATGCTGTTGAGGGCCACATTCCTTTGGGGCAGAGCTAGAATCCCATCCCATCCCATCTCATCCCCTTCCTTCCTTCCTTCCTTCCTTCCTTCCTTCCTTCCTTCCTTCCTTCCTTCCCTTCCTTCCTTCCTTTCCTTTTTCTGCCTAAGTAGCCTGCTTGGTAGAGAGGAAGAGAGAGAGAGAAAGCAAGACAGAGAGATTTCTCAAGGAAATCTGGCCCTCAAAATGTCCAAAAGTATCAGGATAAGTACATAACTGAAAGGAATCTGCTTTCAACCATCTCTCATTTATATCTCTGCATACACACATAAAGTGCATAAAGAACAGCAACTCAGCAAAATCATTCTGCCACCTTTATTGTTTTCAAAAATTATGCACTCCATTTTTAACAACATAAGCAATGATTTCAAACATCTTTCAGAAAAACAAATTACTACACTGTTAATTATTAGCACATTCCAGGGCTGTGAGGAGGCAGCAAACAGTAGTAGCAGGACACTCAGATGATCATGTATGATATCTTACCTGTAATATAGTCACTCTATGGTAACAAAAGAGAGCTTCTGATAATTTCTGTGGCATCATCTTAATTATTTGAGGTATTATAAGCAGAGAAGCCCCACTTGCCAGAGCAATGAACAACTCAATCACAGATGGGTCAAATGTTAAAGGAGAGGCCATAAACACAATGTCGTCTGGGGTAATCTGAAAAAGATCTCTGTAGCAAGAAGAAACACACATATCATCTGTCACATAGAGAGGTCGAATATTTTGCATTGTAAATTAGAGACATAGAATAACACTAGCCTATGATTCCAGTGTAAAAGAAAATTTAAATCTTTTACATCAGGGGTAGGCAACCTAAGGCCTGGGGGCCGGATGTGCCCCCCCCCGAGGCCTTTGGACAGGCCCCAGGCCGGTCCTGCTGCTGCCGCCACCGGCCACCGTTATGATATTGATTATTCTTGTTATTACTTGTTCTTGGGGTTTTCTTGGCAAAATCTCCACAGGGGTTTTGCCATGGCTTTTCTGGGGCTGAGAGAGTGTGCATGCATATTTTTTTAATTTTTAATTTTTATTTATTTATTTATTTAATTTATGGTGCCTCGGCCCCCCAATTGTCTGAGGGACAGCAACCCGGCCCCCGGCCGAAAAAAGTTGCCTACCCTTGTTTTACATGCTCTGGCTTTCCCCACCTTAATACTTCCCCTAGGAACCTTAAAGTATTATGTGAATTCATAGTTTTCCCCACTCTTTAGATCATCTTATACCTAAGCTCAAAAACATTTTTGTTTATAATTTGTAAATAGTAATTGTTCACTATTGGCTAAATTCCAGGTGTTAACTGGTGCAATATTATAAATGAAGT
Organism: Phrynosoma platyrhinos; assembly: GCA_020142125.1. NCBI lineage: Eukaryota > Metazoa > Chordata > Lepidosauria > Squamata > Phrynosomatidae > Phrynosoma > Phrynosoma platyrhinos. Next base: position 77,970,786 of record CM034708.1, on the reverse strand, counting down.
TGTTTTCCACAACAAGTTTTACTATAACACTTTCTGTGTTCGACATAAGTGTTAAACAGGAGAGGATAGCAGTGAATCTGTTTTAATCCAGATCTGTCACAATAATGAAAAAAGCAGAACACTGGTGGTTGTGATCTTCTGTAGTTTGTGTATATAAGCATGTTTCTTAGCTTATATATAAAGTAAGATACATCTTGGAAGAGGAGAATGAGTATTTAAATATTGAACTGTGATTGGTTGTGTGATTGAGAGGGTGGGACTGAAAACTGATGATACTAGCAGCTTGTAATAGTTTTTTCTTGTGACGCATGGTGATGAATGGTAGAAAGTGTAGGTTCAGCATTAGGTTGTTCTTTTGAGGTAAAGATGGTGTGACGATGGAGTTAGTGTAGGACTATCCAGCTGGGTAGGATAGATCGATTTTAAAAGAAAGAACAAGAAACCCATGTCTCAACCATAAGCTTCTGAATACAGAGTGACACTGTTTCTTTTAAATTTCTTCTATTGAAAATAAAAACTGTTTTGTTTTCACACACTGGTGCTTCATCATTGTTGTTGTTAAGTGCCCTTGAGTCGAATTCGATTCATGATGGCCCTATGGATGAAACATCTCCAAGACTCTCTGTGCTCCACTGCTCTGCTTAATTCCTGCAAACCCATACCCATGACCTCCTTAATAGAGTCCATCCATCTGGCATGTGGCCTTCCTCTCTTCCTACTTCCCTCCACCTTCTCCAGCATTATCGTTTTTTCCCCAAAGTCTTCTCTTCTCGTGATGTGTCCGAAGCATGACAGTCTCAGTTTGGTCATCCTGGCTCCCAGGGAAGTTTCCGGTTTGATCTGCTCTAAGACCCATTTGTTTGTCTTTTTGGCTATCCATGGGATCCTCAGCACTCT
>CM034708.1:77957486-77969789 GCA_020142125.1 Phrynosoma platyrhinos | reverse complement strand
GAAGAAGAGTGCTGAGGATCCCATGGATAGCCAAAAAGACAAACAAATTTTTCTTCCTATCGTCTTTCTTAACTGTCCAGCTCTCACATCCATACAGGGTAATAGGGAATATGATGGCTTGTATGATTCTAGTTTTTGTGCTGAGTTGTATATCTTTTCATTTTAGAATCTTTTCTAGTTCTTTATGGTTGCCCTCCCCATTCTTAATCTTTTTCTGACCTCCTGACTGCAGTCCCCATTTCTATCAATGTTTGATCCCAGGTATGGGAATTCTCTTACTATTCCATTTCTTCATTGTCTAGGTTGAACTTGTGAAGGTCCTCGGTGGTCATTATTTTTGTTATCTTTAAGTTCAACATGTAGGGCCTTTACAGACTTGCAGAAATAATGCAGCTTGAGTCCACTTTAACTGCCCTGGCTCAGTGCTAGGGAATCATGGGAATTGTAGTTTTTTCTGAGACATTTAGCCTCTGTCAGAGAGCTCTGATGCCACAATAAACTACAGTTCCCATTATTCCCTAGCACTGAGCCAGGGCAGTTAAAGTGGACTCAAACTGCATTATTTCTGATAGTCTGTAAAGGCCCTAAGTCTGCTTTTGCACTTTCCTGTTTGATCTTCCTTAGAGGTTGTTCCAGGTCAGTGAGGTTTTCTGCTGGTATTATGGTGTCATCTGCATATCTTAGATTGTTGATATTCCTTACCCCTATTTTCACTCCTCCTTTTTCTGTGTCTAAGTTTGCATTTCTTATAATATGTTCTGCATACAAGTTGAACAGACAAGATGAGAGGATACAGCCTTGTCTGACCTCTTTGCCAATTGGGAACCATTCTGTTTCTCTGTGTTCTGTTCTGACAGTAGCCTCTTTTTCTGAGTCCAGATTCCTCATCAGGACTATCAGATATGTTGGTACTCCCATGTCTTTAAGGACATTCCATAGCCTTTCATGATCTATGCAGTCAAAGGCTTTGCTATAGTCTATAAAGCACATGCTGATCTTCTGGAATTCCTTCGTGCGCTCCATTAGCCATCGTATGTTTGCAATGTGGTCCCAGTGCATCTTTCTTTCCTGAACCCCACTTAAACCTCTAGGATTTCTCTCTCCATGTATGGTTGGAGTCTATGTTGCAGAATTCTGAGCATTATTTTGCTTGCATGGGAGTTCAATGCTATGGTCCTATAGTTGCTGCAGTCTCTTGTGTCTCCCTTTTTGTGGGATGTATATTCATTGCTTCCAATCTGTTGGCCATCGTTTTGTTTTCTGTATCTGTTGACCTATGTTGGTTAGCACTAGAATTGAATCTGTCAATGTGGATTGCAGTAGTTCAATTGGAATGTCATCTGTTCCTGGTGATTTGTTTTTCGCTATTTCTCTTATTGCAGTTTCCATCTCGCTTTTTAGAATTTGGGGTTCATCTTCACATGGCTCTTCATCCCATAGGTCCTTCATTTTGTCATCTTTTATGTATAATTCTTGTATAATTCTTCTGTGTATTACATCCAACATCTTTTTATTCCTTCCTGGTCTTAAATTATGTTATTTTTATTGTCACAGAACATCCCAGTCCTTGGTTTGAATTTTCCTTTCATTTCCCGGGTCTTGTGAAATAGATCTCTTGTTCTTCCCTTTTTGTTGTTATCTTCTGCATTGGTCATTGTAGTAATTTTCATTATCTTTTCTCACAAGCCGATGTACTGTTGCATTCATAATTCTTTGTTTCTATCTCCCTTTTGTTTTTCTTCTTCTTTTCTTTATTGCTTGTTAAGGTTTTTACTGTCATCCATGGTTTTTTTTTCTCTTTCTTTTGGTTTATTGGCTATGCCAAAAATTTAGTCAGATGAGATACTGGTGTTAGCTGCAAATCCTAAAAAGAATTGGAACCAGGGTACATGACTTTGAGCTTTAAAGGGAGAAGGTGTCACAGAGGAGTTGATGCTTCTCATGATAACTGAACCAATAATATAGAAGGGAATAGCACTGTTATACTGGTCAGTGTGAAGTACAAATATAAACCTTTGTCTTCATCTCTGCTAACAGAAGTGAACTGAGGAGGGTGCCACTGTGGTCAGGCAAAAATTGTATAAAATTTGCACATGGGTGATAAAAATTAAACCTTACATGTGTCTCTTTACAGCTTATCCCCTCAAACCCTTATCAGGGCTCATTACCAGTATCAGTACTCTGAGAGGAAATTGACTGAGTCACAGGGCTTTGAGAAAAGTGTTATATAAATAAACAAATAAATAAAGTGCCTGAGAAAGCAGCTTTAGGGAGAAAAGCTGTGGGCAGTGAAAGAGTCCTGTACTTAAAGCAACCCTTCAGCCTATTCATCTGTGTCAAAAGCAGATCCAGACCTACCTCCACTACATGTGGCAAAAAGTAGTTATTGGTTTCATACTAATGAATTTTGATTGATTTTTTAAATGATTTTAAATTTTAAAATGAAAAAAATTTAAAATGAAAAAAGAAAAAACTGCATAATCCATGCAATTTGTCCCAATATTTAACAATATCCTATGGGAAGTAGAAACAATGAAGACCTCTATGGTAGCTTTAAGAATAAAGCTGACATTCCAATGTTATTCTCAATTAGAGCAGACCCACATAATCAATGGGAACAAGGATCAGCACTTTTACATCAGTTCTATTGATTCAGGGGATCCACTTTATTTGGGGACTAACAACTAGATTTAGGCCTCAAACTTTTTATTGGATTAAACATTTATGAAACATTACCCTCTTCATCATATGTACCGTCACTATTGGTGGATTATTATAGACAGGCTTGGGAGAGTAGGAAGCTATAATGAGTGGGGGCCAGAGAAATTTGAAATGTAAGAATTTCATTTACCATTAGCTTAACAATGGTCACTGTTGCTGTCATATGCCTTCAAAGTCAACTCTGACTTAGGGCAACCCTTTCAAAAGGTTTCTTGGCACAATTTATTCAGAGGAGGTTGCCACTGTCTTCCTCTAAGTTTATGAGAATAGGAATTGGCCAATGTCAACCAGTGGGTTTCCATGGCTGAGCAAGAATTTGAACCCTGATCTACCAGACTCCTTGAATAAATGCAAGTCATCCTTTCACTGATTAACACACATCATGCAACAGAAAGTCTTTGTCCCTGTTCAAGCCACAGGAGGTAAAGCTGAACCTCTTTATAATTCTTTTCCAGCTATCTCCTTGTTGGTTCCTGTCCCTTAAGTTCTTTTGTTCAGGAATGACCATCTTGAGATAAGAGAGAGTGCCCTCAGAGACTGAAGTTAGCCCACTGGAAATTAATTAATTCATCCATGCAAGAATGCATGTACTTCTACCCATCTGTTTTGTCATTTTACAGTAATTATCACTATTGGTATTTTTTTTGCATTTCTAGCTTATTGATTACAAACTGTCATTCAGTCATCCACTCAGTCGTGTGATGGACGTGGACTGCAGTACATAGAAACTTGTGCCAAACAAGAATTGATAATCTTTAAGATTCCACAAGACTTGTTCACATTTCATTTACACTCATCCCTCCACATTCGCTGGTCTTAAGGGCACAGGACCCCCATGAATGTGGAAGAACCGCAAATAACAAAAACACTATGTTTTTACCCAAGAGAACACCTCTCTAGGAATCTCTAGGCCTCCAGTGCAACTCTGTGGTCAACATCTGCCAGACATTGACCACAGAATTGCACTAGAAGAACTACAAAGGCCTAGTGGAGTGTTCTCTCTAGGAATCTCTAGGTTCTTCTGTGCAACATTTGGTTAAAGTTGACCACAGAGTTGTGCTGGAGGACCTAGATATTCCTAGAGAGAACATATTAATAAAGTTCATGAATAATCAAATTCGCAAAAGTCAAAGACACAAATGAGTGTATTACTTTTAAGTTTCTCTAACTGCTGGTTCAAACTGGGAAACTACCTTCCCAAGTTGCACTGGCATCAACACATAGGATACATGATGTGTTGGGGCAAATTCCTTATTTCTTCCCTTCTGTTGATTGGAGATAAAATATTTCTTCTGACAGAGGGACAGAAAACTAGCAGGCTACAATGGAACTGTGCACAGGTTCATGGGCCAAATATTCTTCCTACCTAATGCCTTTTAATTATTCGCCATATTGCAACTTTCATCTGCGAAGGTAGTATCTTCTCTCCATTCACAAATCCAGGAATGATCACATTACACCAGTATTAAAATCACTCCACTGGCTGCCAATTAGTTTCCAGGCAAGGTGCAAAGTGTTGGTTATTACCTTTAAAACCTTTTGGGTACAGGATCATCTCCTCCCATACAATCCACCGCATACACTTAGGTCCTCTGGTGGACATTTACTCCAGTCCACCAGGACTAGGTTGGCAACTGTCAGGCAGAGGACTTTTTCTTTAGCCACTCCTAGATTGTGGAATGACCTGCTGGAAGAGATTCAAAAGCTGAATATGCTATCCAAATTTAAAAGAGCATTAAAGACCAGTCTCTTCTGGCAGGCTTATCCAGATGATTTTTAAATTGTGAATTTTAAATATTTAAATCTTATTTGTCCTTTTAAATTGAGGTGTTTTTTAACTAATGTGTTTTAACTGATGTTTATTAATTGTTGTTGTTCCCCACCTCAATCCATGGGGAGAGGCAGGTAAGAAAATGTTGTTGTTGTTGTTGTTGTTGTTGTTGTTGTTATTATTATTATTATTATTATTATTATTATTATTATTATTATTGTTATTATTATTATTATTATTTAGGATCTTCTCACTTAGGCTACTTGTCTATCGGGAAGGATGATGCCAGCTATTATCTTTGTTCATCACTTTTGAGGCTATCATGTGATTTAGATGATACTATGGTCTGTAGCTATTCATGTTTATTTAAACGTCTGTCCATGAAAGAGTCATAGGAAAACATACTTACCGAAGATGAAGAATATTTGGTACTATGCATTTATGAGGCACTCGGACAATCTTGGGGAACCCAGTCGTTCCAGATGTATGCAAAATATATGCTATGGAGTGTTTCTCTCTGATATCCAACAGTTCCTTGGATGATTTTGGCACATACTGGTCCAAGAAATGTGCCTCCTGCCAACTTGTCACTGCAAAACTTTCATTTTTGTCATCTACATTTTCTATCACATCTATATCACTATTTTTCTTCTGGCAAAGAATTAAGCCAACATTGTGTATTTCTAGGAAATTAAGGGTAAACAAGTGTCCGTAGGTTACTGTGAATTTCTGAAAAAGAAAATGAAAAGTTTTATTCAAATAAATCACATGTACATCCGATTCTCTCTAGTGTAATTCTGTAACAAATAAAACAAAATAATTTTAAATTATAAAGAGACTTGGAACAGTTAATATGAAGCAAATCTGGAACAGTTAAGGAAGTCTAACTGCAAAGGAGTTAGATATTTAACCCTAACGGTACAATCCAAGCAGTGTTCTAAAAGAAGTGAACAAATTAATATTAAAGTTTTGTAGCTTATACTGCTTATGATTTGTTACAGCCCACTGAGTTTAGTGGGATTTATTTCCAGATATGGTAACTTAATGCTGAAATCTCTGAATGCTCTTAGTTTTTTCCATCCCAAATGGACCATTTTCATCTTTTAAACAGCTGTTCATTCATAACCCAACTGAATGCAAATCTAGAGAAATCACTTATGAGCAATAACTAAATTCTGTAAAACACTTTCCTGTAATATAAAGGAAATATATCTGAGATGTTAATACTCTATGTACAAAGAGGCTTGAGTTTAAAAACTATGTAAGATAGTTTTCAAGATAAATACAACTGCACCTCTATGCCTCTCTATTGGGAGCACGTCACATTGAGTTCAAGTGGGACTGTTTTTTAAAAAGTACAGAAGATTGATAGATGACATGTGAAATATATTTTCAAGTCCTATTCTAAACATCCTAACAGACATAACTATTGAAAACTTTGTGCTTACATGAACTTTGTCTTTTTCTACAAGAACATACTGGAAGTTACACTTTTTCATAAAATAGGAAGAGAGGTTTGGCACAGCATCTGGATCAATAGGAGAATATGCAGCTGGCACTTGAAGAATTCTAGGAAAATAAATAATTTCATTTGGTAAACTGTTCTCTGAACTGTACAATAACACCAAAAATCTACAGAACAGTGATACCTCTATTGGACCAACCAAAATGCACATAATACATGTTGCAAGCTTTCACTGGCTTCTTCATCAGGCAAAGATGTTGAAAATAATACAGGAGAAAAAAATGATGGTGTTAGTCACAATCTTGCATTTTGTCAAGATGTAGCTGTTCTCAGTTCAGGTGGTGTGGAGGGACATTAATGCACTCTAGTCCCTCCTCCTTCTGGCCTCGCTGGTACTCCAGAAAATAAATTTTAAGTTCGGTGCTTTCTGCCTAACAAGGGAGTTTGTAGCTTCATGAAGAATGGCAGCAACCTGGATCTCAAGAGAAGCATCTCTTTTTGTGTTGAGAATAGAACTTAAATTTTATTTCCTGGAGTTGCTTTTCTGTGAGAAAAAAATACCAATCTCTGGATTATTTTTTCAAAACATATATTAAATTTTAACATTGAATTTGGGCCTCAGAAAATGCTGCATGGATTGCATCCTCTCTGTTCCCATGGAGGTAACCAGGGGCTATAAGACAATGTGTGTACCTCTTTATGTAGAAAGGATTTACCATACAAAGCAACTCTTAGTATATTGTGTAAGAAGAAAAACTGTTGGGTATAAGTTGTGTGGGAATTTCTTATCGCTCTTCTGACAAATCCACTTCAGATAGACTTTGCTAACATACATTATAAACAAGATGCTATTCCCAAGATCTCTGCCACTAACTAAAAAGAAGGTTTGTATATGATATTAATAACAACATAAAAAGGTGGTATTAGTGGCGTCCTGCACCAGGGTGTCACCTGGTGCAGAAGGAGGGATTTGGGGGAGCAGGGCTTCAGGGGCTGAGCAAAAAGAGTCCACTCCCAACTCCCCACCCTGTGTGGCTTTACTCTAAAGTAAAGCCGCACAGGGCAGGGTTGGGGGGGGCGTGCTAGGCCCTCTCCTTACCTGTCCCACATGGCTTTACTGGGTGGTATGCAAAAATGTAGACAGTGCCAAAGACCTCAGAATTCTACTTCCTTAAGTATTTGAGAATAGCATGTGAAGTAACTAAATTGTTTCTATAATAGCAAGGTATCAACTAGGGATATAAATAAAATGTACCACTATTATAACAAACTATGCACACTTGTCACAAAATAACATTCCCCTCTCCAACCCCACCCACCATCTCCATTATTTTTAAAAATTAACTCAAAAGACACTTATTGACAATAAAGTAAGCAGATTACTCTAGTGTTAAAAAGCATCACTACCTACCTAACAGTATGGGAGTCAGTCACCTGAGCCTGGGGAACAGAGGAGAGAATGGATTCTGTCTACTTTCTCCCTTCCCTGAAGTGATTTAGACGGTGTTTTTTTGCTCCCAGTCCAATAATAAGAACTTTGCATGATGTCATAATAAGCTTTAAGCTTATATATTTAAGATGTCCTAATAAGCTTGAAGCTTATCATAGTCCAGATGTATCCATGCAAAACTTTGGGGTTTTTTTTGCAGGAATCCAAAATCTGTTGAGATGCTGGGTGTCTGCTGAAACACATACACAGACCTCTTTTTTTTTTAAATGCATCACTGTGCTTTTAGATCTTTGTTATTTTGCTATATTATTGCCCTATTTTAAAAGTGTACAAAGCCTAGAGAATTTGTATTAGGTGTTATATTGATAAATAAATAAATTCCAACCAAGGGCCTTTGCAGACTGCCAGAAATAGTGCAAATTGTGTCCACTTTAAGGGTTAGGGTTAGTGCTAGGGAATCATGGGAATTGTTTTTTTTCTGAAACATTGAGCCTTCTCTGTCAGAGAGCTCTGGTGCAACAATAAAATACAGTTCACATGATTCCCTAACCCTAAACCTAACCCTTAAAGTGGACTCAATTTGCACTATTTCTGGCAGTCTGCAAAGGCCCTAAATTCCAAATAAACTGTTCATTTAAAATAGTGTGCAGCATATCAATTGCTACTGTTTCAATTTCACACTTTTATAAAAAATCACAGCTTGCACACAAATGATCAAGAACTGCACCTTTAGGTCTGCCCATGCAGCTTGGACACCAGGGAAACTAGCTCTATATCTTAGTGCAGGGTTTTAAAAAGCTTAATTGTTCAAAAGAGCAGGGCAGAAGAATAAAAATTCTGCTAGGTATGGATTAAATAAATGCAAACTACCTCCCTGGATACAACCCCATAAAATTCACATTATTTAAAATGAACATTGGTATCCCAAATAAAAGACCAGTACTTTAAGGACTTATGGGCCTAAATACCCCAAAGGTGCCAGATCCTGTCTGATCTTGGAAGCTAAGCAGGATCAGCTCAGGTTAGTACTTGGAGGGGAGACTGCCACTGAATACCAGGTGCTGTAGGATATATTTCAGAGGCCCAAAATACACTGCAGAAATAATCCAGTTTCAGATCACTTTAACTGCCCTGACTCAGTGCTAGGGAATCCTAGGAATTGTAGTTTACTGTGGTACCAGAGCTCTCTGACAGAGAAGGCTAAATGTCTCACAAAACTACAGTTCCCAGAATGCCCTAGCATTGAGTCAGGGCAGTTAAAGTGGTCTCAAATTGAATTATTTCTGCAGTGTGTTTTGGACCAGAAGAAGGAACTGGCATAACCACCTCTGAGTATGCCTTGCCTAAGAAACCCCTATGAAATTCATGGGGTTGCCATAAATTGGCAGGTGACTTGAAGGCACATACATACACACTTAAAAGATGTATGGTATTCAGCTCATCACTATGTTCATCACTCCATCTAGTGGCTTCTGTAACTAAACAGAACAATATTGACTTTGTGGAGATTTCCCGCAACCTACTAAATCACCAAGAATTAAATTCTATTTTTTTTTAAAGAAAATATTTCAGATTGGTTCTGAGGTTCTCTGGGATGGGATAATACAAAGGTTATTGTAACATTCTACATCCATGTTAACTGCTCTATATAAAGATGCACTCATAATAGTACCCTATAATCCAAGAAGGCAAATTTATTCCTGGGTAGCAGTAGAGACCTATTTCAAAACTTTCACCAAGTTTGCAATGCTTCCTCAAGAAAGCTGTTAGTTCACCGGCCAGGTTGTTAACTGTCTTGTAAGTGTAGATAACTGGAGCCTGACTGTTGCATTCGTCAAAGCACACCGCTCTTCTCTCAGGATATAAACTGGCTGCAGATTGAAAAATCTCCTGAAGAGTCATTGTCAATATTTATACTGCATGCCTAAAAAGGGGAAACAAGTAATTCAATTAAATTAGTTATTTTTAAAATCTGGCAAAACACATGTTACATGCAAGATAAATTCAAGTGTTAAAAGAATGGGGAGACACACCTCTGTCCTACCTGAGCCAATGAATGTGTTACATTTCTAGACAAGATTGGTGAGATCTGAGTTCAAAACCTTTGTTGCTGCTGAGTGCCTTCAAGTCATTTCCAACGTATGGCAACCCTAAGGTGAACATGGGGTTTTCTTGGGTTTCTATGGTTTTCAGGTGAAAATTGCCCCCAAAAAGCACCTCAAAAATTAGGAAGCATTGGGTGGTTGGAAGAGGGCTTTGGGTATCAGGGGCCATATTTTCCACACCCTTGTTATAAATTAAGTGGCAAATCCTACAGATCTACGTTTTACTTTCTGGTATTTGCAGTGATTTGGTCTGACAACTGAAATATGCTCATTCACTGACACTGCTATCCTGGATTTCAAGATACCAAATTTAGCTGAGGGAATCCTAAACAAGAGGAAACCAAAGGATCGGGATGTAACTCTACCTCTAACAAACTCTTTCATTGTACTACAATTTGGGACTACAATTTGGCATGTTTGACCTATACAGTGCTTAAAAGTTTTCCCAGATGTAACAGTACAGAGACTCCTAGAGAAATTCACTGTACTCTGCCTAAGGAAGAAACGGTTACGGTAGCTTCGCGCAGGACAGAGACATCTGGATCTCAAGAAAAGTTACGTTTCTGTTGCTAATGGAGTTGAAATTTTATTACTTGTCTTTTATTGCTCTTTGTCTCTAGTCATGGCCTCTGCCTGTGATGAAAACCATCAGTACTATCTTAACTGATAACACTCAGTGGGCTTGTGACTCTAATACCATAAAAACGTATGGAGTGAAGTGCCTTCATGCATTAGAGGAAGTAATAGACTCTAAGTCCGTGAAAAGCTTATGTTACCATCTCTACCATGTAGGTGCAACTTTAGTCTCAAAGGTGGTGCAAAATCTCTTTGTGTAATAATAACATAGTAATAAGCCAGCATGGTGCAGCGTTTGAGTGTTGGACTATGGCTCTGGAGACCAAGGTTCGGTTCCCAGCTCAGCCATGAAACCCACTGGGTGACTCTGGGCAAGTCACACTTTCTCAGCCTCAGGGGAAGGCAGTGCCAAACCATCTCTGAAGAAATCTTCCAAAGAAAACTCCATGATAGGGTTGCCTTAAGTCAGGGGTAGGCAAACTGTCCCCTTTAAGGGCCGAGGGACTTCAGCTCCCAGAATCCCAGACTATTGGCCAACATCCCAGACTATTGGCCAACATGGCTGAGGCTTCTGGGGGCTGAAGTCCCTCGGCCCTTAAACGGGACAGTTTGCCTACCCCTGCCTTAAGTCAAAAACAGCTTTCTGAAGCTTAAAGGGCTATAACCAGGAAGCCAGGCCCAAGTCATAAAGTGATTTACAACAAAAAAATATTACTTTTAAAAAAGAGGGGGATACATAATTCAGTTCAGCCGCTACATTCTGAAGCTGCATTAGTAATAATAATAATAATAATAATAATAAATACATTTGTATTTCTTTCCTTCCTCTCCTCAAGGCAGGATACAGCATGTTAAAATCCAAAAGCATATAGATGTAATACAGTACTATAAAAGCAATAAAATACACTCCGGCTTCCAGATGTGGTTGGACTCTAACTCCCATACGCCCCACTGTGTGCATGCTTCCAGATATGGCTGGACTCCAACTCCCATATACCCCAGCCTGTCCATGCTTCCAGATGTGATTGGACTCCAACTCCCATATGCCCCAGTGTGTGCATCCTTCCAGATGTGATTGTACTCCAACTCCCATATGCCCCAGTGTGTGCATGCTTCCATACGTGTTTGGACTCTAACTCCCATATGCCCCAGTGTGTGCTTGCTTCCAGATGCGGTTGGACTCCAACTCCCATATGCCCCAGTGTGTGCATGCCTCCAGATGTGGCTGGACTCTAACTCCCATACTCCCCAGATGTGGCTGGATTCCAACTACCATCCTCCCCAGCTTGTGCATACTTCCAGATGTGGCTGGACTCCAATTTCCATCCTCCCCAGTCTGTCCACGCTTCCAAATGTGGCTGAACTCCAACTCCCATACTCCCAACTCCAACTCCCATGCTCCCAACTCCCATACTCCAAATGTGGCTGGACCCCAACTCCCATACTGTGGGGGATTGTGGGGGGTTGAAGTCTAACCACATCCCCTCAGCCATGGCTCTCCCTCCCCGCTTCCCTCCTCCACAGATTTTGGGGGGTCAAAGGCGGCCTTCTCCCCTCTAAGGCCTCTTGTGGAGTGGCGGGCCCTGCCTTCTCTTCCCTATCCATCGCTCACGGTAATAATGGCGGCTTCCAGGAGGCAATGGTAGAGAGACGAGGGCTGCCTTTCCGTTACCGTCCACACGAAAGGGGCGGCTCTTGCGCGGCTGAACCAAAAAAAAGGAGACTGAGGAGGAGGTTTACGATGAAGGGAGGATAAATATAGGCCTCCCCTCAACGCGGAAATGTCTCTCAGCCGAACTGCGGCCTAGCGCCTGACGCGAGGATTATCAGTGAAGGGAGGCAGGGAAGGCCGGTCCTCCTCAGGGAAGGAGAAGGAGGAGACAAGGGATGCCAAGGGCGGGCCAGTGGGTGGGCGACCGACCCACGCAGCCACAGGGTGGCCAGGCTTGGTCCTCCTTTTCCAGGACACGCCCTCCATTTCAGCCTTCTGTCCAGGAGGAACTTCAAAACGCCCTCCGTTTTGAGCATGTACATATTTCTATTAGTCCCCAAACCCATGCTAACCAACTTCTTTCTTTCAGTTGGGTCCAAAACACACTGCAGACAAAAAAAAAACCGGGCTTTTGTCACGCAGGGGTAGTAGCTGCATTGGCCATTTAGCAAATTCAAAGAAAAATCCACCAAACAGGGATAGTTTTATTGGCCAGCCAAAATG
>CM034708.1:77940800-77955170 GCA_020142125.1 Phrynosoma platyrhinos | reverse complement strand
ACTCTGTCAATGTGTATTGCAGCAGTTCAATTGGAATATCATCTGTTCGTAGTGATTTGTTTTTTGTTATTTCTCTTATTGCAGTTTGCACTTCACTTTTGAGAATTTGGGGTTCATCTACATAAGGCTCTTTATTCCATGTGTCCTTCATTTTGTCATCTCTTTTGTATAATTCTTCTGTGTATTGCATCCAATGTCTTTTTATTCCTTCCTGGTCTTGAATTATGTTATTTTTATTGTCATAGAGCGTCCCAGTCCTTGGTTTGAATTTTCCTTTGATTTTCCAGATCTTGTGAAATAGATCTTTTGTTCTTTCTTTTTTATTGCTGTCGTCCATTTCTTTGCATTGGTCATTGCAATAATTTTATTTATCTTTCTGCACATGATTTTGTTACCCTTAGGGTTGTCCTAAGTCAGAAATGACTTGAAGAAACACAAGAGGTTTTTGTAAGCCAATGTGGTATGGAGGTTTAAGTTTTGACTACGGCTTTGGAAAACAGAGTTGAAACCCCACTCAGCCATGAAAACCCCCAGGTGACCTTGGGCAAATCACTCTCTCTCAGGACTTTATCAGACAGGGAAAATCCCAAGCAGAAACAAGATTTAAAAGCTGGGGGAAACGTGCAAAAATGGGTTGATTTTCACACACATCACAGTTAAAGTGTTATTAATGAATGGAAAGTAGTCAAAAGCCGCTCCTTTTTACTTTCGGGATTTTCCAAAAGTAAAAAGAAGCAGCTTTTGACTACTTTCTATTTGGGTTAACCACAGTTTAACATCGATGTTGTCTGAAAATCTACCTGTTTTTGTTTGGGATCTTTCTATTTAAAACCCCATTTCTTCACGGGATTTCCCCCATGTGATAAAGTCCTCAGACTCAGAGGAAGGCAAAGGCAAACCGCCTCTGAACAAATCTTGCCAGGACTACCCTGTGATAGGTTTGCCTTATGGCTACTATAAGTTGGAGAGATATAGTGCCTTATCAAACTGCAAATCTCAGTATTCTGTCGGTAGCAGGCACAAGTTAAAATGGTATCAAACAGCCATGATTGTGCAATGTGAGAGCAGCCTGTGTATTAATGTAAACTCAGGGTTGTGGCCTCTTTTATAGAATCAATCCACATGTATTGTGGTCTTGTTCAATGAGTCCTTTTACCTACTGATGACTGCAGTTGCCCACTCCCTTTAGGGACACACTGCTTGAACATTACCTCTTTCCTTAAAACTAACTTTGCTGTATATTTAAAAACCATCAGGAGAAGGGTGAATGTAGTCTAATGATTATCTAATATAGGGATTGCCAAAGCAGATAGAGGAAAACCTTCTTTGAAATGTTGAAATGGGGTTGGTATTGTTAACTTTTTGTCTTGTAAGTCTTCCAAGTGTAAACAAAATGGTAATCACTGTGTGACAGATTTGTGGGAGCAATTTCAGTAACCTGTGATGACAGCACTTCCTAACATCATGATTCTTTCTTACTTTGGCAAACAATTATTATGTAAATAGAAGGTTACAGGGGAATTCATAGATCTTAATCTTGACTACATAAAGCAGGGGTAGGCAACCTTTTTGAGCCGGGGGCCGGGTTGCTGTCCCTCAGATAATTTGGGGGGCCGAAGCACAATAAATAAGTAAATAAAAATTAAAAAAATTAAAAATATGCATGCACACTCTCTCAGCTCCAGAAAAGCCATGGCAAAACCCCTGTGGAGATTTTGCCTAGAAAACCCCAAGAACAAGTAATAACAATAATCAATATCATCATGGCAGGTGGCGGCAGGACCAGCCTGGGGCCGGTCCAAAGGCCTCGGGGGGCCGCATCCGGCCCCCCCGGGCCTTGGGTTGCCTACCCCGACATAAAAAAGTTGTAACTACTGTATAAAACTTCCATTGCTGAACTAGAATCCTGTAGATATGGCTTGCAATTCACAAAGAAACCAGCATTTTTGTTGGGTGTAAAATTAACTCTGGCATCCAATCTGTTTTCTAATCCATCCATCAGAAAAGAACACATATGTATTGCATATTTGTGGATAACAATGCTTTGTGTGATAGGCTGCTCAGTGTATATTATTTTTTGAGGAAAAAATGGAGCCAGATCTTCACTGAAAAATCCTACATACTCAAGCAAGAAATATAAAGCCAAGGTCTGGGGATTTCAGGGACATCTCCCACAATTTTATTTATTTTGAGCAAACCCCTTAAACCAAATCCAAGGTTTCAGAAAGAGTACATTCTAGACATATGAAGCAGAATATATTCTGGATAGGCAACTTTTTGTTGTTAATAAGAAATTTGGTCATGGCTCATCAAGGCAATACTATTTTATATTTTTGAGCCAAAAATGTAAATTACACCTAAGCAAATGTTTATTACTTGTTATTTGGGAGAATGTGGTTTACATTGGCTTATACAGAGAAAGCTGAAATCACGAGAGCTAATTAAATGTAGTAAACAGCACTGGATATGGACTGGGAATATTTGAGCAATTTGTTGAAGTAGTTCACCATAGGTATATCTCTGAGCCCAGGTTTTGAGCCTTACCTACCTTATGAGGATTATGCACAAAAATGTGTTTTATATTACAGGTTCCCATTGAAAGATGTCATCCCCCAATGCTACCCTTTCCTATATACAAATAGCAACTCCAAGCTAAGTAAATAAATTTATTATATACTTTTAAAAATCCATACCATACAACACAGTCTACAATACTTGTCAAGTCCTTTGCATGATTTTTAAAAGAAATCCTGTATATTTGGAATTCTTAAAGCACTAGGAACTCTTTTTGAAAGGGCAAGAATGATAAAAACTGGGTTTTGACACACTGAAGCATTCACCATCTTGTTTTCAACTGTAATAGGCTATGGACCCCATTCAGAGGAGGACAGGTCTTCTCAACTTTGCACCTTTATTTTCTTAGTGGTTGTTCAATTTTTTTTCTTCCTTTAGTTTGCAGTTCACCTCTGTGTATTTCAACAAAAACGGCAAAAGAGCAAAACCATTATTGCACAAGTTGCTAGTGCTGGCGGTGAAAGTCCTCTCCTGCTTCTGTTGAACTAAAATGTAAAAAAAAAAATGCATTCTAGGATTTTTAAATCAGAATTTCAACTATGGGCCAGTCAACACAATGAAGAAAAAGCTGGAGTCTGGTTTCAGTTCTAGAGTTGGTGGGGCCAGTCCCCAAACTAGTCAGCCTCCTTCCCCCCTCAGAGAACTGTCCTTGCATAAAAGATGCCATGGCAAATAAACATACTGCTGAAGTATAACTATTTATGTTTTCAGTGTACCGGGTGGCATGAGAACATTTGGTCTGTTTCTCTTCAATTTTTAAAACATGGACAATATTTTGTGAAAAACAAACTCTTTCTGGCAACATAAATCATCTCTCACACTACAGTGTCTGATCACAGGTTGAACAATTCTGAAAGGTGCCTTCATTCATTTAAAATGTAACTACAATATTTTAAAATTTTATCCCTGCAGAGACTCTGCGTGTGGGGAGTGAAATCACCATAATGAATTGCAAACATAAAACTGGTGGAGACATTTTGTTTTCACTTGCGCTTCTAAAATTATTTTGTTATCACACCACTTTGGACAAGATATTCCCATTATCACTATAGTGGCAGCCTAGGGACCTTATTTTTTACAGTATAAAGGACCTTTACAAGTCACACCATTTGACAAAGTGCTCCAGAATTTCCAAAGAGGAACAGATCTGATATTTATTATTTATTTGATTTATATCCCACCTTTCTCCCAAAATGGGAGTGATATGTCATGTGGTTCTTATTCACTCCTAAACCTGCAACCCTCTCCATAATATTATGAAAATCCCGAGGAAAAGTTGTTAATTGCTGCTCCTTTTTGTGTGGAACACATGAAATTTTTATCATTTTCTTTGAATTGTGATTTTATTGACCTCACATGTAGCTACTTGGAAGACCATTCATATTTTGCCTAGGTATTCATTGACATATTGGCTTCTATATACAGGGATATTTGTGTATTTTTACATGATTTTCAATATGCATTTTAAGGGGATGCATTCCCACAACAGGGTCTGTATGTACAAATGCATGCTGAATTCACTCTTAGGATGACTCTCATACATTATCTGAATAGTGTAATGTTTACAAAAGAGTTTTTTTTAAAGCCTCTGACTTAGAAATGGTTAACTGTGGTGGGTTGAGGGCCTATTTTCTGCCCCTGGGGGCTCTCTGGAGGCTACAATGGACTGCTTCCCAAAAAACCAAACCAAACCAAACCAAAGACCCTGAAAGTGGCTGAGAATCCACTTCTGATTTGTTTTAGAAACTGTTGTTGTTTATATTAATCACCGTAGGGGGGCATGAAACCAATTTAAAAGATGAACTGCCAATTCCACTTCATTTTTACAACCCCTCTCTTACTGCATGTACAGAAGTCCTAATCAGAAATTATCGCTCACAAATGGAATCAAACCACGAGTAGATCTGTGCCAGCTAGCATACTCTTCTATTCTTCACCTGCCATGCCCCCTGAATATTTACTCAATGGCACAGAGTAAAAGACAGATAAATGAACAGAGGAAAATAGAAAATGCAGTCCCGCCTGTGCTTTTAGGAGGATGGTGTCCATACTGCTGAGGTGGTCAAAAAGGAACTGAATGTGGAAGTCCTACTCCTTGAACATGCACATTAACCGTGGGAGTGGGTTTCTCTCCAATACAGTTATCTAGTTCTATACTGTTATATGTCTTATTCTCAGGTAGAGAAACATACGTACAGAAAACATATACAGAGACCAAGCAGCAGCAATAATTTCTGAATCGAGTTAGAATTGTTTGCGATTCTAATTCACATCACAAATGGCCAGGTTAGCATCTTTATAACTACCAAACGGTTATTTCACTGAAAGACACAAAAAGTACCACATTAACAAAAGCCATAGAAGTACTAAGCAAAGTAGTAATATATATTAAATTAAAAACACTACATTTGTTAAAATTCTCCATTACAATAAGTCTGTATATTAATTTTTCAGTGATGGGAGTCTTCCCTGAAGGCTTACATGCAAATAAAAACATTAACTCACAGTCTAGTTAAGTAAGCATTCAAGGTGAAAGAACATAATGGAGAACATTAGCCTTTAATCTCTAAATCATGGCACTGAAGTCGGTTATCAATCTATCTAATTTTCCCTGTCACATCCCTCTGACATACAACAAAAGCACTTTAAAACACTTTAAGGCAATGTGTTTTTCCAACTTCAAATTAAGGCTGAAGGTATTAGTTTTGGTTTAGTATTTCCCTGAATCTTGCAGTCTCAGACATACATTGTACAAAAATAACATTCGGTCTCTTTGGAATCAGGTTATAACAGATGGATTTAGTTATACAAGCAAAAATACAGGCATTTACTTCATTTTTTTTCCCAAATGAAGTCTCCAAACACTTGAATAAAAAATTTATATGAAAACAGTTAAACATAATAATTTGTCTTTTATATAAAACCAAATTTTACATTTTTCTTCTGAATGATCAAGGCTTAAATTTTGAGAAGGCTTAATGGCTCACAGCCTCTCATAATGTTATTCCTAAGAAACTACTATTATGAATAAAAGCCTGAGAAGAGCTCCAAGTGTCTTGGCAACACTAGAGTGGCTAAGGAATCAAGAGACTTTGGTAACCCATCTCCAACCCCAAAGTTAGTGTTACAGTTCATTGTACTGTATGATTTAATTTGTTTTATATCCTTAGTTCTTCTATGTTCTTCATCATCCCTAGAGTGGTTAACTAAAATATCAGTGGTTTGATAACTTGCTTGACAATGATACATTTAATCAGTTCTGAACTTTTAAATGATTGGCAATTGCATTTAGAAAAATCACCACTCTAGCTCTACAGGATATTTTCCAACAAGGCAGGCTATGCAATGACCAATTTTCCCAGCCCGGAACTTGTTAGTCTTCAAGCTGTTATCATTGTCTTGTTTTGCTTTGATACTTTCCTGTACAGATGAAACCAGTCCTTCTACTGAAAGATAAACAACACTGTCAGCTCCTGGAAAGAGGAAAGGGTGAGGTAAGATGAAGGGAGAGAGAAAAAAACCATTAAGAATTTCATCACTGTACACCTCCTAAAAATCAAACTGTTCAACCTAAAGTAAAATACAGTTGGCTTGGCTCTCCATATCCAAGAAGCAAATCTTGATTTAGCCATTTTATATAAGAGATACTATTTTACTTTGTTGTTGTTGTTGTTGTTGTGTGCCTTGAAGTTTCCGACTTATGGGTACACTAAGGTGAACCTATCATAGGGTTTTCTTGGCAAGATTTATTCAGAGGTTTGCCATTGCCTTCCCCTGAGGCTGAGAACATGTAACTTGCTCAAGGTCACCCAGTGAGTTTCATGGCTGAGCAGGAAATCGAACCCTGTACTCCAGAGTCATAGTCCTATACTCTAACCACACTGGATTTTCATCCATTGTATATAATGTGATTTTTAGCATCCATGGATTTTGGTATCAATGGGTGGGAAGGGCCTGGAGCCAAACTCCAGTGGAAATCAATGGCACACTTTATGGGGTAGGCTATGATAACTGTAGAGCCAAGAACATAATATTTGGCTTGGAATAGGAGTTATAAGGGAGTTTATGGATCCACAGGATCCCAAGCCTCCAGGCATACACACACAGGCTGTAAAATAGAAGTCAAGAAAAGAAATATGAGAAAGAAAAAAAATGAGGCTAATGCGAATGGAACTAGTATCTCGCCATACTTTTGCCCTGGCAGACGTAAGCTGTTAAGATCTCTGAATGTAGCAATGAATGTGCCAAAGATGCCCCTGACTGCCAGTGCATTTCTGATTGTAGTTCTAACATGCAGGCTGGAATCTTGTTGGAAACTTACATTTTTATAAGTGGACTTACATTGCAGGAATTAGAATTGGACAGTTCAATAATGTCGGTAACCAATAATGGGCTGCTATTATATTACTACATAGGGGAGCCAGCAAAGTGACTGACGTGCACCACGACCGACTAGAGAGTGCCAATGCATATTGGGACTCTCTTGCAGGTATCCTGTTAAGCATCTTCACAATTCACTAACAAGGTTTTTTAATGCATCTGCTATATAGCTAAGTACGTAAAGTTATGTAACATACACTGTTATAGAGGAATTCTGGCCATAGAATTTAACCTATGTATTGCATAGTTTTGTTACTTAGCTGTAGGGCCACTTTTGTCTACATGAGACCGATAGCAGCAAGGATGCCCTTTCTTCTTACTACCCAAGGAACTTGCAACTCTGGCAATTAGATTTCCATCAAGGGTGTGCCAAGTACTTCATTTGCTGCTTTTCAGCAAACTGCTGAAGACCCACTTGTTTAGATGGCCTTTTGTATATCATGGAGCTGTTGAATTCTATGGTATGGCTTGTCCCACTATCTCACAAGGCTAGGTTGACGGGTACACATGAGAAGATTTTCTCTGAAACAGCACCCTGACTGTGGAACTACCTACCAAAGGAAGTCAGGCTGGCTCCATCCCTTTTTGAATTTGCAGGGAAAAGCTAAGACTGTTGTTTCAAGCAGCCTTTGTTCCTTAAAACCAGGGTGGCAACTCTGGATGCTTTAAGTGTTTGTGATTTTAACATTATGTTCAAAGTGTTGTATTAGTCTTGTTTTTAACTATTTTTGTGTGCATTTAATATTTTAAATGCTTGTGTCCACTGTACACTGCTGGGTGGCCTTAATGAGTAGGGAACTGATAGATAAATGCTTCAGATGAACACATATTGTTTAACTGTCTCGTTACAATCTTAAAGGCTGTCTAAAATAATTTCAAATAAATAATGATAAATATGTCCTATAATGCCTGGTCAAAGGTAAGATCTACTAAATTCAGACGAGCTTGTCGTCCTCCCAGATAAGTGAGGATAATACTGCAATCTTAATACTTATGGTGAACCACCACAGGAGTACAGAAGCAGCTGCTAGCTTTCAGGTGAACATGAGAAATGAGTGAAAGCTACAATAGGATTTTATTTAATTCTGAAAGCTAGCATTTTAAGGTCTTTTTGTCATGCTGTATTCCTAATTTCATTAATATAATTTGTCACTCCTTTATTTTGCTTTTACATATGCAATTATTACTGAGTTGTTGCTGTTGTTTTTGCATCTGACCATACTTCTCTTCAGGCCTTTGCAGACTGCCAGAAATAGTGCAAATTGAGTCCACTTTAAGGGTTAGTGTTAGTGCTAGGGAATCATGGGAAGTGTTGTTTTTTCTGAGACATTGAGCCTTCTCTGTCAGAGAGCTCTGGTGCCACAATAAAATACAGTTCCCATGAATCCCTAACCCTAAACCTAACCCTTAAAGTGGACTCAATTTGCACTATTTCTAGCAGTCTGCAAAGGCCCTTCATTTTCCACCCAACATTCATAACCATATGTGTACAAGTGTCAGACAATTTAGACTTCAAGGATCTAAGAACTGGACTTTGGTCCAAGTTCCACTGTATGCCATTGTAAATTTGTTAGTCTTTAAACTGCCATCTTTGTTATTTTTGCCATAACAGATTAAAATGGATACCCTTCTGGACCTCTCTCTGTCTCTTGATAAACACACACACACACACACACTTCTTGACAAGAATGGAAAAGCAAAATATTTTACCTATGTAATTGGCCAAGTCATGAAATTCAGGCTTGTTAGCAATAAGTTCTTCTTTGGTTGGAATATTTATTCCCATGTAACAAGGAAATTTTATTGGAGGTGATGCCACACGAATGTGTACCTGAGGAATGGAGGAAAGTACCATAAAGATACTGGCATTGTTTCACAAAGAATCCCAACAAAATTCAAAGTTAGTGCAAGGAAAAGAGAGAACTGATTGGCTAGCAGCACACAGGAGTCAAATCAATTTAGCTTTATACCGGGGAGAAACAGAATATCACTGAAAGATGAATGTTGAGGTATGGAATGGTAAGTGATAGAGGGTGTCACCACAACCCCTTTGTTGCTTCTGCTACAGTACTTGAGAAGCTATTATAAAGTTATAACTAAAACAGTTCATCTTGTCCTTCAGTTAAGTCTTGCTTAGGAATTGACAGAAATATTTACTCACTTCTTTAGCACCAGATTCTCTCAATAGTTTAATTATGGGTGAAATGGTGTTGCCTCGCACAATAGAATCATCAATGAGGACAACACGCTTCCCTTTAAAGTTGTCTGACAAGACTCCAAACTTTTTGGCTACTCCAAGTTGTCTTAACCTCATATTTGGTTGAATGAAAGTTCTTCCCACGTATCTATTTTTGCACAATACTTCAATATATGGCAATCCACACTGCAAAGGAGGAGAAAAAGTGGTCAAGGTACAATATTTTGTGAAGTGGCTAAAATCAATTCAGAATCAAACACCGATATGTTTGGACTAGCACTGCTTAGCTCTTCCATAAATGGAAGTGTAGGCTGGAGAGCAGGTAAAGCTGCAACTGTAAGAGTCCCATCCTGTCTTTGGAGTCAAAAACCCACCGATTTCAACAGCGTACATTTCAGAATATGTTTAGTAATCCTATTTTGAGCTCTGAAACCCAAAAGGTAGGAATGGAGAAACTCTGGCAACCAGGAGGTCTTCATACAACCCCAATCTTCTTCTGCCCCTATCTCTGATCACTGAAGGCTTGTTCATGGTTTCTTTTTCTCACTTGTTGAAACAGAAAGAAGCCAGAATGTCAAACTGGTGCATTCACAATAAACAAGCCACAGACCAAAATGTGTTTAGTCACACAATCTTCAGGTAGGATCAAATGGATAGTATGTACCAGCACACTGCTCATACTCAGTAAGCTAGGATTCTTAAATCTCTCTGTCTTATCATTAAGTCCAAATGAGGCCATGTATCTCCCTCCTCACCTCTATGTTCTGTAATAACAAGGAGAGAATCTAGTGTTGAAGGAAAAGATAGCCACAATACCTTTTGTGCATAGCCAAGAGCTGCAGGTGTTGCAGATTCTGGAACTGTGCTAACCAAATCTGCTTCCACTGGGGCTTCAATGGCAAGCTGTTGACCACATCTCCTCCTTACAGAATACACCATTTGACCTATGAAGATTAAGGAAAGTTTATCTTTATTCCCCTTGTAGAACTCTGATTAAGGCATCTGTATTAGTTTTTCTCTATTGCTGTTACAATCCCATGGTACACTTACACAGAAGTAAAGGTTCAACCTCAGCCTACTGAGCAATTTCATTTGTCAACAACTTTTTTCTTTTAAAGAATAATATCAGTTAAAAAAATCACACAAAATAAAACTAAGAGGACAGATTAAAATGGGAGAGATGTTAAAAGTGTTTTCACAATGTAAACTGAAAAGGTGTATATACTGGGATTATGACTATGATGTATAAATCTCAAGAAAAACTGATCTCATTTATATTTATTTTCCTTACATGCACATCAGTACATTACTAGTTCAAATGGGTATAATGGGTAGGAATCACTACTTTTTTTCTTGTATAGAAAATGACAATTCCTTCCAGAATAGAAGCACCTTGACTGCCCTAGTACATGTATGGATTACATGCTATCGGCATAATAATAATAATAATAATAATAATAATAATAATAATAATAATAATAATAATAAAAAATACTTTTTATTTAATATCCCGCCCCTCTGAGGTCAATCGGGGCGGCTTACATAATAAAATCATAATACAACAATTAAGAACTATTACCCCCCCCCCCTTAAAAAGTTATTAAATCCAGACAAATTAAAACAGCATATAAAGAGGATATATACTTCTGTACAAAACATCAAAGAGAAGGCACAGTAAAATAACATCAAAAGGAAGGTGCTGGCATCAGAGTATAGATTCTCAGCTCTCAAAAGGGCCTGGTCATAAAAGGGGGGGGGGAACATCTCCAGAAAATTCTGGGGCCTAAGCCAGTAGTTATTCCGGGAAGGCCTGCCAGAAGAGATCCGTCTTGACAGCCTTTTTAAAGCTGTCAAGTGATGTCAATTGACGGATCTCCCCCAGCAGGCCATTCCATAGTTTGGGGGGGACAACAGAAAAGGCCCTCTGGGAGGTAGTCACCAGCCTCGTTTTTTGAGGCTGTAACAAATTCCTCCCAGAGGACCAGAGAGTGTGGAGAGGATTATACGGGAGGAGGTGGTCCTTAAAATAGCCTGGACCCAAGCCATGCAATTCAACTGTACATATTAGACAACTTATAAGTTAGACATATCCACAGATGTTTTCTACTTTCAAACACTTAAATATAGATTCTATCAGTCTAAAGAAATATTGGATAAAAAATTGGTAGCTTACCTTCAAAAATGCTGTCAGGCCGTGCAAAATACACATATTCAAAAATACAAAATGCTGTAGGATCTCCTGCAGGCCTTGGTACAATATCCAGTGTCTGGACATCATTTCTAGATATCTTCAAGATCTCCCCAGGCATGACTTCACGGTAATATCTGTTGTAAAATATGATTGCTGAGGTGAAATAGCATAATTAGGTCTTTAAAAGAAAAGAAAATATTGTCACAGAAAGAACATTAGTTGCTGCACTTGAAGTCACTTTAATGACTTCAGTTCATTAAATGATTCAGAACTTGGAATATATATATATATATATATATATATATATATATAATCTAGCAGGTGTCATGTTCCCAGTTATACTATATATGGCATGATTTGACAGAAGTGAGGAATAAATACAAATGCTTTTATTTTCTTTAATGCACGTTTATGGCCTGTGAAGATAATTCTTCAAAGTGTGAGTAATAGAATCCTAAAATCTCAGAAGCAACAAGAAGGTGAAGGCTGTAATCCTATACATGTTTAGTTGGGAATAAGTCCCACTGAACATGATAGGACATGCTTCTCAATAAACATGCACAGGATTCTGCTGTTAATTAGTTTTCTGGCTGTTCAAAAGAGGGATTGCCAGAGGACCATCTCTCTTTCCTATGACTAAAAAGACTAGAGCAAATCTAGTCAATCTGAAAGATTTGGATGGATTGCTTAATTCAATGTTTTTCATAGAATCATAGAATTATAAAGTTGGAAGAGACCACAAGGGCCATCCAGTCCAACCCCCTACCATGCAGGAACTCAAAATCAAACCATCCCCGACAGATGGCCATCCATGATGATTGAAACCTTTCAGGGAAGCAGCTTTCCAGCTTTAAAATCAGGCCAGAAACAGGCTGACTACATACAGAAATAATTATAATGATTTATCACTATAATAAAATAAGACAATAGCTCCAGTTAAGGCATTTTTGTCAGCTTCATGGAGCAAAAATATAGATAGAAATCCAAAAAGTGGCTATGTTTCTCCCTGTTACAGTGACTATACAAATCACACTCCTATTCATTTTTGTTTTTGTTGTGACATGCAAAGATATATTTAGTTGATTCTCTGGCTTGTTTCTCTTCCAATAAGCTAATGCCAATGCAGGTGGGCAGTAGATGGTCATGTTCTAGAACAGGATAGAAATTTTTAATACCTAGGACTTATATTTAATCAAATTATGTGAAATTCTTATTAGAAGACAAGAATCTCAATGTTACTTTGGTTATAACCAAATTTTTGTATGAGGTGGTCAGGACAGAACTGTTCACTTCTGTATTAGGGGAAAACGTCTGAAATGAGTTCTGCCTGTATGATTAATTTAAAGAGAGGTAAGCAAAGGTATTCCACTTTGACAAGGTTGTCAAGTCGTGTCTGACCATAGGGGGCGGTGCTCATCTCCATTATTAAGCCGAAATTACTCTGTGATCATGGGGCCAGTATGATTGCACAGAATGCTGTTTACTTTCACACTGAAGTTGTACCTATTTACCGGTATCTACTTGCATTTGCATGTTTTCAAACTGCTAGGTTGGCAGAAGCTGAGACTAGTGACAGGAGCTCACCCCATCATGCAACACCGGAGCCTCGAGCTGCCAACCTGCCGATCTTGCAATCAACAGAGTCAGCATCTTAACCACTTGAGCCACTGCATCCTTATCTTATCTTATTATAATTATCTTATTATAATTATTATATTATATTATAAACATTATATATTGTATAAAATATATAACATAATATAATATTTAATATTATATAATTATCTTATATGTTATTAATTTGAACTTGTTGGGTGTATGGATCATAATAAAGAATTAGTGTTGTAGCAATAAGCCAGAGAAGCAAACTTTAAAATAAACCTGTCTTTCTTCTCTGTTATTTTGGGAAAGAAACCAGTCAGCAAGTGAACAGCAGCCCCATGCTGATGCCAGAATGAACCTCTTGATTGAGTGAATACAGGAGCCAGTATTTCCCACCAAGCTGGAATTCTACAGAATTTTCCCTGGTTGCTACATGCAGACCTATCCAGTGGGGGTTGGATGATATATAAAGGCAAACCACAATTTGCTATGCAATTTGTTGGTTATAAAGAAGGCTAAGCCATAGGGTTTTTGCTGTGCTTATGTTCTTGGAGATGTCTAATTTACAGGGTTGCTATGGGTCGAGATCAACTCAAGGGCAGTTAACAACAACAAATTTCCCTTTCATCCTATACTGCAAACTAAGCTAATTTGGAATCCTCATATGAAAAGCAAACAGAAATCATGTTTTTGTGGATTTATAAGCAAGACTGCTTATAAAAACAAACTAATTATGCATCTCCAAATGCATCTCAGGAAGTAGACTTAAGTCTACAAAAGCTCATGCTGCCAAATTCTTTCAGTTAGGGCCTTTGCAGACTGCCAGAAATAGTGCAAATTGAGTCCATTTTAACTGCCCTGACTCAGTGCTAGGGAATCATGGGAACTGTAGTTTATTGTGGCACCAGAGCTCTCTGACAGAGAAGGCTCAATGTTTCAGAAAAAAATACAATACCCATGATTCCCTAGCACTGAGCCAGGGCAGTTAAAGTGGACTCAATTTACACTATTTCTAGCAGTCTGCAAAGGCCCTTAGTCTCAAAGGTGCTACAAGATCTCTCAACATACTAAGCAGAGCATGTAAAAGAGAGAGAGCACAAACCAAAGTATGGAAGCGTTATACGTGAACTGACTGAATATGTTAAAATGTTTTGGGAAATTGTGGTGCTATGAATTCAGTTTTTGTCTTCCTTAAAATAATCTACTAGTATCTGCAATCCTAAGGCTCAGCTGATGATAGATTCATCAAACATCTCATTAACAGTTTGTGGCCATGAAACCCACTGGGTTTCTGTGGGTAAGTCACGTGCTCTCAGCCTCAGGGGAAGACAATGGCAAGCCTCCTCTGAACAAATCTTGCCAAGAAAACCCCATGAAGGGTTTGTCAAGGAAAAAGCAACATGGGACATACAGTAATAGAAATAAA
>CM034708.1:77924947-77940700 GCA_020142125.1 Phrynosoma platyrhinos | reverse complement strand
TAGAGCCAGAGGTGAAGAGCTACAACTCCCATCATCCCTGACAGGGTTCACCTTAGGTTTGCCATGTCAGAAACAACTTGAAGGCAAACAACAACAACAAAACTTGTACAGATATGATCTGATTTATTAATGCAGTAATTATTAGGGTTTATTAACAAGGGAATTATTCACCCTCACCTCCTTGCTAACTTCAATATGAGACTACTCACAATGAAGCTATTCCTGGAAACATATATGCTGTACAGATCGGCCAAAAGGGCGAGCCTGGGGTGGAGTGGGGGTGTGGTGAACGTACGCCGGCCACCCCGATACTGCCATTACAGTGCTCACCCAACCAGATGGCGTGCGGCATCAGGGCACTCCCTTGGCGCAGTATTCACACATGCTGCGCCAAAGGAACACTGAAAAGCTGCCACCACCATGGCAAAGGTGGCTTTTTGCCGCTCTAAAAAGGAGCAGCATTTGCCAGCTCTTTTCAGAGTGGCATAGCACCTGATTGGGGCCATGGTGTGCAGTTGCTGCGGCCCCGATCCAGCAAGGAAAGAGCCGGCAGGGTGCCAGCGTTGTCTGAGGACTGCTCTGGTAGTCATGTGGCCAGCGTGACTGCATAAAACGCTGTTACCTTCCCACTGAAATGGTACCTATTTATCTACTTGCTTTCAAACGGCTAGGTTGGCAGAAGCTGGGACTAGTGACAGGAGCTCACCGAATCATGCAGCACTTGGGCCTTGAACTGCCAACCGTCCGATCTTCTGATCATCAGAATTGGCATCTTAACCACTAAGCCACCGCATCTTCTATACACAGGCAAAATGTACAAATCAGCTTGTTTAAAACTAATGGGAGTTTTGTCATTGACTTTCATTTCATGGAATATGCATTTTTGGGCCATGGCTATCTTCAAATTAAATATTATTGTAGGACAAAATGGTAAAAACAATCTGTTGGTTTATTTTTCATTCAGTTCATAATGAACAAACTTACTCTGCACCAATAGATAAAAAGCTGCAGGATTCTGAAGACACTACCCATCCTTCAGTTTCAGCGTAATTTTTCCCTGGAAATGAAATTAGTACAGCTATAAGACTGTTTCTACGATTCTTGGAACTTAGTAACCATGTTTTAAAAAATGATAACAGTTTTTATTTTTTAAAAAAAGTATACACTCAAAGCAATTTATATTTGTGCTCATAATTCTGGAACACAAAGTGAGAATGTACTGACATTACAGGCAAAATCTCCCACCTGAATGAATACCCATTCACCTATGATGCTATTGTAAAGCCCTTCCATACTTTATGCAGCAATTTCATTTGCTGTGACTATGCTAGTGCTTCCTTCAGCAAACACAAGAAGTTTAAAAGGGTGACCCACCTTGCTAAATAGGCAATAGACTTTCTGGGAAACGTTGACCAAATCAGGGCCCTTCAGTACATGTTTACTGCCTGCATGCGGAAGGGAATATACCCCTCAAACTTTTCAGCTGCTACAGGATA
Organism: Phrynosoma platyrhinos; assembly: GCA_020142125.1. Classification (NCBI taxonomy): domain Eukaryota; kingdom Metazoa; phylum Chordata; class Lepidosauria; order Squamata; family Phrynosomatidae; genus Phrynosoma; species Phrynosoma platyrhinos. The sequence goes on along the minus strand of CM034708.1, from coordinate 77,939,204 downwards.
TTGCTGGGTGTAACACCAAGCAGTTCAGTGATAGCAGGATGGGTGGTTCTCACGGCAGCAAGAGCTTCTGCAGAATGGCTGGGGCTTCCCTCTTTCCCTGCAACCATCTGCATGTTTTCTTTTCTTCCACATGAGCGCCCGGAAGATGGACGAAGGTGGGGAGGTGAATAGAAGCAAAATAACACAGAGAGAGAGAAAGAGAAAGAGAATAGAGAGGGAGGGAAAGCTTAAAGATAATGTTTGGGGGTTCTTTTAAGGACAGGGAGAAGGTTATAGGGTTTTAAAGAATGGCAACCAGAGCAGAGCTAAGGAAAACACGTCCCTACAGGAGAGAAGGCAAGAACAAAGACTGGCCTCATGAGAGGGTTGCTCTGCCTTCTGGATGCTCTCAAAGGCTATTTTGTTCCTGCCTATAGAGAAAAGGGAAGGACAATCCAAAGTTAGGATGTTCTGCTCCCTCCACAGGGAAATCAGACCTATGACAGAAAGGGCTAAAGTGCTCCCAGATTGGCAGCATTTCAAAAGGCATGTAAATTTCACTGCATAGGCATGGTTTACACATTAACATAATCAACAAAGTTAGGGTCCGATATTGGGAGAAAGGTGGGATACAGAATAAAATAAAATACCTTTTCCACTAATGTCCCCTACTGGAACAAGACGGCCAATGCAGAGTGGTCGGTTCCCATAGGGGTCGCGTATGGCATAGATTATATCTTTATGCATCATCAAAATTGAGTATGAAGTGGGTGTTTCGTTCATCAGGTTTTTGATCCTGAAACACGAAGTAACAATGTATCATTTTTTTATTTTTTGACAATAATTCATAAATAGTAGTTTTCAATTGTAGTGTTGTCCAGCTGGAGAGCTGCTACTAATTTCAGTGCTTCCCCCTGTCCTCAAGCCACATACTTTACCTTGCTACCCAATCTGGTGTGTCATCTTGCTCTAAAGGAGGGGTGAATGCCAGCAGCTGAGTGATCAGTTCACTGTCAGAACTTGTGGAGAGCCCCACACCATGGCGCATTAGCTGGAAAACAAATACACACAATACATTGGGTATATGCACATATCTGTATTATCTTTAAAAGGCAATTCTATAACACACACGAGAGCCAGAATTGGCATAGTGCAGGGGTAGGCAACCTAAGGCCCAGGAGCCGGATGCGGCCCCCGAGGCCTTTGGACCAGCCCCAGGCCGGTCCTGCCGCCGCCACCGCCCGCCATGATGATATTGATTATTGTTGTTATTACTTGTTCTTGGGGTTTTCTTGGCAAAATCTCCACAGGGGTTTTACCATAGCTTTTCTGGGGCTGAGAGAGTGTGCATGCATTATTTATTTATTTATTTATTTATGGTGCCTCCCCCCCCCATTGTCTGAGGGACAGCAACCTGGCCCCCCGGCTCAAAAAGTTTGCCTACCCCTGGCGTAGTGGTTTGAATGTTGGACTATGATTTTGGAGACCAGGGTTCAATTCCCAGCTTGGCCACGAAAGCCACTGGGTAACCTTGAGCAAGTCACACACTCTCAGCCTCAGAGGAAGGCAACCTCCTCTGAACAAATCTTGCCAAGAAAATCCTATGATACACTCACCTTAGGAATACCATAAGTTGGAAATGACTTGAAGGCACACAACAACAACAACAACTATTATTATTATTATTATTATTATTATTATTATTATTATTATTATTATTATTATTTCTAGCCCGCCTATTTCCAAAGGGAATCAAGGTGGGTTACAAGCATAAAAATAAAAGAATACAATAAGAAAACAATAATATAGAAGTTGCATAAAAAGCAAATACATGGGAGGAGGGCTATTTTGGGAAGGCCTGTCAGAAGAGATCTATTTTAAGTGCCTTTTTAAAGGTTGTTAAGGTGGCGATGTGACAGATCTCCTCCAGCAGGTCCTTCCATAACCTAGGGGTGGCAGTTGAGAAGGCCCATTGGGTTACTGCAGCCAATCTAGATTTTTTTAGGCTGCAGAAGGCTTTCCCCAGAGGACCTTAGTGTGCAGGGTGGATTGTGTGGAAGAAGGCTCCCGTAGGTAGTCAGGATCCAAATCATATAGGGCTTTAAAGATTATGATCAATACCTTCTACCACACCCAGAAACTAATTGGCAGCCAATGTAGAGATTTTAAAACAGGTGTTATGTGGTCAGTTCTAGATGTCCCTGCGACCAGTCTGGCTGCCATATTCTGTACCAATTGAAGTTTCTGAACTTGGCACAAGGGTAGCCCCATGTAGAGTGCATTGCAGACGTCAAGTTAAGAGGTCCCACGCATGTTTTTTTCTGGGTCAGACAGTTCACACAACACCAAAACAATTGCACAATATAACAATATAACACCCACTATCCCCTAGCCAGCACTACAAGTATATACAATACTAATGGACTACAAAACAAAAAGGGATTTTATTCACTCATTCATTCACATACATATGTATAGTGAGCCCATAGTATCTGCTGGGGTTGGTTCCAGGATCACTCGTGGATATCTAGGCATAACCAACAGGATCCTCAGCACTAAAATCCTTTGCAGTAATTTGTGATAGTTAAGAGTGGTGTATAATATATATCACAGAGTCAGTATGGTGTGGTTTGAATGTTAACTTAGAACAGGGGTAGGCAGCCTGCGGCCCGGATGCGGCCCACCGAGGCCTTTGGACCGGCCCCAGGCTGGTCCTGCCGCCGCCGACGACGACAACCCCTGCTGCCCACAGCCACCCGCCATGATGATATTGATTACTGTTGTTATTACTTGTTCTTGGGGTTTTCTTGGCAAAATCTCCACAGGGGTTTTGCCATCATGGCTTTTCTGGGGCTGAGAGAGTGTGCATGCATATATTTTTTTTAAAAAAAAAAATTTAAAAATTTATTTATTTTTGCTTCGGCCCCCCAATTGTCTGAGGGACAGCAACCTGGCCCCCGGCTCAAAAAGGTTGCCTATCCCTGACTTAGAACATCAGAAGGTCAGGGTTTGATATGGCCACACTCTCTCTCCCTCAGAGGAAGGCTATGGCAATCCTTCTCTGAATGAATCTTGCAAAGAAACTATGAGTCAACTTGAAGATATGTAACAATGACAAAATATTATTTTATTTATACCTACAGTTGTATATGTTCCTAATACAGGAATACATATGTGGTTTCCTTTTAATATTAGTGAGAAATGAGTAACATTATCATCATCAAACACCTTATTTAGTTAGTTACTTTTTATTGGCCAAGAGAACCAATATGAAATCTTCCTATAGTGCCAAAACTAGTAAAAAAAAGGTAGACAATATGCAGTCTGAAAGGAAGCCTTGGGAGACCATTACTACACCATGCTCTAGCTGTCAAAACCCAAATCCACCACACCACTGAGCTATTGGATGGGGTGAGGGAGGGAGGCTTATGCTGTGGAGGAGCAACCTTCCCTCACATTGTTTTCCCCATATAAATTGCGCACTTCTCTTTTTCTAAGTTAATTACCACTGGGAGAAGTGCCAATCAAGTGAACAGTGGTTGGGGTGTGTAAGTGTGTGTTTCGTGTGTGCAAAATGGGACCTTAGCATGCATGATTATATATGCAAGAGTGCCGGGGAAAATGTGTGTGTGCATGTGCACAAGAGAGAAAGAGAGATGAGCAACATGAGAAGAGGTAAACAGGTCCTGGCCACACGTACCACTGTGATACAGCTTCTTGTCTCACCACTGAATTCAGCCCTCTGAATATGGTTTGATGAATACACAGACAGGTTGTCCACCTCTGACCGCCAAAGTATTAAACTCAGCCAGAAACATCATAGGTTATGATTGGTGATTACATGGCATGGTTAAAATTCAGTGTTTTGTTTTGTTTTGTTTTTTAATGAAGGAAGAGAGGTGGGAAAATGTTTTTTTCTACAGTTTTTGCATTAAAATAAACAAAAATGGAGTGCCAACAGTAACAAAACATGGGACAGCAGTGGGCATTGCATTGCCTTTCCCCGTGATATTCAGCAGCAGATTCTGGGAAAGCCAGCCAATTCAATGCATTCCTAAAGTGGTCCATATGTGGTCTCAGCATTAAATATTGGTTATGCCAAGTATATGCACAAATTTATTGTCTCTTCCTGCCTTCATTTTTTTTAAAAAACTTTCTTTTTATTATTTCATAGATACATAAAACATACATGTTCATCCAGTCTTTACAATATTACAATTATATAATATATTATCCCAGTACGTGATCTCACTGAAATTAACGTTCTAAGTATCTCTAGTAACGAGCATCACATCTCCCATACATCCCCATGCCTTATTTTTGTTACAATAGCTTACTGTTTTCTATAAAGTAGCCTCAAAGCCTATTCCAAACAATATGCCCTTTTCTGTGGCCTCTTAACATTTCCTCTTATTAAAATTATCATTCCTGCCTACACCTTATTTCCACCTTAATTTACAGAATTCCAGAATTGGGAACCATTCTCCCTCTCCTTCATTTATATCTTTCTGATTTAAACAACAGGTTAGCTTGTCGATTTCCATAATTTCAGATAGCTTCAGTGGCCACTACTGGCATTTCCCTATACTTCCAATGCTGTGCTAGTACAGCCCTAGCCGCTATAATCAGATGCAACATGATATGCCAGTACTTCTTTTCAATCTGTGGTGGAATTTTGATTAACATGTTAAGAAGATATATTTCTGGGCTCAGTTCAAATTTTATCTTTAGCATCTTTTCAATAGTTATATGTATCTTTTTCCAATATATATTAAGCTTTGGGCATCGCCACCAAACATGGAACCATGATTCAGCTGTAACTTGACATTTCCAACAGACATTTGAATTTGTTTTCTAGATCTTTGCAACTCTGACTGGAATTATGTACCACCTTTGCTCTATTTCCAGTAATTTTCTTTTTCTTTTAGATCTTGTGATTTAGTGATTTTGTTTTGTTTTGTCCCTAGCATACTTCCAACTCTCCAGTACTATGATTTGACCACAATCCAAAACCCATTTTATCATTACATCTGAAATCAATTCTTCTTCCTGTTCATAATTTTGGAATAGTCTATACAGTCTAGCTGTTTTCCTGTCTTCGGCACTTAACAATATTTTATCCAAATCCAGTGCATCCTCATCAAATTCTTCCTCTTTTTGATCTATTCTGAACCTTTTCATTAATTGCATATATAAAAACCATTGTGTTTTTGATTCTAATCGGGCCAAGTCTTCTACTGATTTCAATTCATGTTTGTTTGATTCTGTTTTATGCAAAACGTCTCTATAAATCAGCCATTTTCCTATAAATGCTTCCTGCAGCGAGACTCAAAGAGGGATTTTTCTATATTTTCTTCTTAATTTTCCTCCAAATTCTGAGAAGAGACCTCTTTATAATATGAAGTCGAAATTCAATATGGACAGTCACTTTATTATACCAAACATATGCGTGCCATCTGAACCTGTTATTGAAGGCTTCTATGTTCAACAATTTTGAATTTTCTAATGTTATCCAATCTGCAATCTAATTTAACACATTTGCTTGATAATACAGGTTCAGATCCGACACACCTCCACTGCCTTCCTCTTTCTGTCTTGACGTAGTCTTCCATTTTACACACAGCTTTTTATTGTTCCAAACAAAGATTTTTATATCCCTTTGCCATTCTTTCAAAGGCTTGTCACTGTTCAGTACTGGTCTGCATTGGAATAGAAAATTTATCTTAGGCCAGACCAATCCCTCCTGCCTTCTTATGTTTAGGATGACTTCAGAATGCTAGATTAATTACCTACCTTTCTCCTCAGTCGCACAGCATTTGTCAGCTCTCCATTGTGAGCCACAGCAATCTTCCCATGCAGTGTTTCCACAACAAATGGTTGACAATTATCCAAGACAGAGACTCCTGATGTTGAATATCTTGTGTGGCCAATCCCAAGATTTGAAACATACAGCTTTTTCAGACTGTCTTCACTGAACACATGATTAACAAGACCCATTCCCTGAAAAACAAAAGGAAAACTGAAAATGGGCTCTTAAATGCAGTTTCAGGCGCCACCCAAAATACTTCAGTATTTTTTAGCTTCGGCGAGATCATTTTAAATACTGTATGTTTTAATGTATATTTTGTTTAATACTTTTTTAAGGGGTGGGTGGGTTTCAGGATTTTGGCTTGTTTATATTGTACTGTAATTTATTTGTATGGGATTTTAATGCTGAAGCTGCCTCGATTGCTCTGCGGAGGGGCGGGGTATTATTATTATTATTATTATTATTATTATTATTATTATTATTATTATTATTATTATTATTAAAACTAACATACTAGTAGTCCCAGAAAAGAGAAATTCCCCTTATCTTAACTTTCTGTTTTATGGGTGAAGTATGCAGGTATCTCATTTAGTATCATTTGTTTTCTTCAATATGTTTTTCCATTTTGTCTTTTTGGACAAAATTCTCACTGTACAATAAATGCAGTTAACTGACTATTAATTGGAGGGGAGAAACAAAGTTTTTCTTCTCCAGGTAGCACTTTCCTTGTTTGGAAAAGTCACAGTTGCTATTCTGCTGCTGGCAAATTCAATCTGTCTCATCTGGGCAAATGCTGTGCGTCATAGGGCTGTAGAGGTGCTATAGACACCTATTACACACAAGCAGCTTTACATGAAGCATATAAATCCTGTCAGCAACTTTTAAATAATGCTCAGCAAAATGAGTTCCTGGTAGGGACACACCAGTAATGTTGTCAGATGTTCTGTCACACCTATATGTCAACTTTTCATTTTTTAAAAAGGAAACAAAACATGCTATTTCCTTGGTGCTACACCATATCAGTTCCTTCCTACCACCCCTACTTCATAAGTGCAGAAGACAGAGCAACTGCGATATTCATTTAATAACATAGCTGTTTTCTTTTCCCATCACATATATTCTGGTCAGGCAGTCATACTTCCATGTTATCCAAAGGCAACAGTATAGTTTACTGGTAATACAATGTCATACCTGTGAGCAGGGAAGTGATAATGTAAGAAAAACTACTCTTATGATAAGACTTCATTAAGTAGTTGCCAAAGGACTATTCAGGCAGAATATTACCTGGAAAGCTTCATGGAAAGCTAGCTGTGTATCATGATGAATAAAACTACTTTCATCTTTAAATGTCTGTGAAATTTTGCTACAGTTACTTCTTGGCCTTTTATGAGTTCTGATATAGATGTCATAACATTAAAAGGTGAAAACTACAGCATTAAAAATGCCAGAGCAAAGTATCTGCTCAATTCTACAAGAAAGAGTTATTCAGATGTTTCCCACACAGATGTATAATGGCTCATCTATATAAAAGGGTACTTCTGGTGAAATTACAATATCTCAAATTTAAATTAGGAAGAACTATTTTTCTCACTGGAAGTAAGAAAAGGTTTTATTAACTGGCATCCTTCTTTAAAAGCTTTTACCTTCCATCACTCTGCCATCCTTCTTGCTTACTCAGTGTGCTCCTTCTTCTGAGTAGATAAGGAGATTTCAAATTCTCCTATAAGGCAACTAGTATTTTGTCACTCTGCATGGGGAAAGTACTGCTCTGATATCATAGTTAGGAAGTAACCCCCTCTGCAGACCAGGGCGTTTGGGACGCCCTGGTCCGGAGCGCCGCGGGGCTATGGCAGCCCCACCGCGGCGCTCCTAGAGCGACCCTGAAAGGAGCGCCAAAAAGGCACTCCTTTCATAAGTCAGAGAAAGGGCGCCCTAAAAGTGGCGGGCGCCCTTTCTCTGACTTATCCCCCGCAGCGCGTCCGGACGCTGCGGGAGGAGGTCGCCCTGAACGCGCCGGACGTCCGGTGGCCCGGAAGCGTTCAGGGCGACCTCAGGAAGAGGAAGGGCCGCCGCGCGTGCGGTGGCCCCTCCTCTTCCTGGCCTCGGAGACGGCTCAATTAAGCCGTCTGCCGAGGCCCTAACTTTCTCAGTTAGGAGCACATTTAGGAAATCAGATATGTGTAAAGGAGATAAAATACACACATTATAAAGGCACAAGGTAGCTCGAGGTAGATGAAACTCAAGAAAAACATAAAATATATAGTTCCCTTCAATGCTTTTCTTGTGTGGATAAAAAAGAAGGAACCATCATAATGTAGTGGCAACATTTTTGGTTTGAAACCCAGTGGCTAGCCATGGGGAAATAAATCTCTCTGCATGTGTTGACCTGCCATTCAAACTGGTTGGCTTCACACTAGGATTTCTGATATACAGGTTTCTCCCTTATCCAGAATTCTGAAATCTGAAATACTCCAAAAATCAAGATTTTTTTCCTGGGTAATTGAGATAGTGACACTTTTGTTTTCTGATGGCTCAATATATGCAAACTTTATTCCATGCACAAAATCATTTGTATAAAATTACCTCTGGGCTATGTGTATAAAGTGTATATGAAACATAAATTAATGCTGTGTTTAGACTTGGGTCCCATCTCCAAGATATCTCATTATGTATGTATATGAAAATACAGGTATTCCAAAATAAAAAAAAATATATCAAAATCCAAATACTTCTGGTTCCAAGCATTTCAGATAAAAGAAACTCAGCATGTACCAGTAACAAACCACCATGTAACCTAAACTTCAGTTACTATACCCATAATGGTCAGATCTGCAGAAACTTATCATAACAGGGAGAAAACTGTACTGAAAAGGTTTGACAATCCTACTTCATCCATTGTGTCATCTATACACTTGGAGAGCAAGAATAATATAATTTGTTTTGCCACGCATTTTGAAGGTATAGTGAAGATATAATTCTGTTCAAAACAAGTATGTGTGACTGTACTTGTTTTTCTTATTCCTGTGTAAGAAAACTGTTAAATTCAAAGTAGGGTTTCATAATACTATTTATAATACACAAGATTGGAATTATGATTTGGATGGGGAAAACTCAGATTCAAAAATGTTTGAAGTTTCCATCAGGTTTGCTCCATTAGGTATGCAATAAATGAGTTTGAGTCCTCTTCAAATTCTTTGACTGAAGTCATACCCACATTTTCTTTTAATTTCATACATATGAAACAAGCTTTCTATTTTACCTTGTGCACTTTGAATGAATGAGCTGACTCTCCATCGCTTGTCACAATCCCAGCACTCTCTTGGCCCCTTTGAGGAAAAAAAAAAGTTTAATGCAACAAAACTATATCTCATATACTGACAGTAAAATCATTCTCAGAGCATGAGCCCATATGTAGGCAAAATAGAACTATGCAAATTTCAGTAGGCTTTAGGAAATCCCAAAGTTTGCAGATTTTATTTCTTGAAGAACCCAAGGGGGCAACCCTATAGATTTCATAGGATTTTCTTAAGCAGAGGTGGTTTTACTACTAGTTACGAATACTACACATTAAAATAAACATTCTGACACTGAGGCACATTGTTCTTCAAACCATATATCCCTTTACTAGCCTAGAATTCCTTCTAAGAAAGATTGGGATGGACCTTATCCTCAAATGCTCCTATCCTTCACTACAGGCAAAAAGTTAATTGAAGCTACCACATTCAAAATCACCCATATTCAGAAATGAAACATATTCTCTAGTGAGATTAATGTATAAGCATGAAGACATAGACTATAAAATGTTTGAATTGTTTTTGCTCTTACCCCAAAGCCATCAGTACTATCAGTGGGGTGAACAGGGAGTGACAGGTAAGGAATATAGAATCATAGCAGTTTCCAGCCCCTCCTCAAGTATATTCCTGAGGAGAAAGTATCAGGAACACAGTTTGCACTCATTATATTATCCAGAATATGACAAATGTTTCATAGAGTCAGCAGTACCTATTCCAAGGAAAATGCTTTCAATTCAAAGGCAGCTTTGTATTTATTTCCCATTCATTTTATGCATTCATTTTATCATATCCTACCACAGCAGAATCATCTCCTCTCCCCTTTCCCAAAGTTGAGTGTCTCTTTTCCTGCAGGACATCCTGGAAGCTGACATCAAAACTCTCCACTAAAGGCTTTAGAAAGATAAGGCTGAGCTTTATTTTCTGCAAAGTTAATGCTAAAAGCCTGATTGTATCCATTGCCAAGTTTCACTGAGCTCTTTAGTGTGCCTGACAAACACCCACCCCTGCTCTGCAGGTATATATGTATATAAACAAATATGAACTTAATACATTTTGCTGCCTCTAGCAGAGCCCAGCTCCATCCCCACAAAATTTTAAAGGCACTAAAGTATGCCTTTGTTTATTTCCCCACTTCTTGTGGTACAACCTGAAGCAATCTGTGGCTCTGCTGCATGGCAGGACCACCCCTCTGTCTACTGGAAGGGGCTTCCACATCTTACAGTCATCTAAGATGCTAAATAAATAAAATAATATTCAAAGACATAACCATGTTAGTCTAGATCAGTGTGCAAAGGGATCTTGCAGCACCTTTGAGACTGAGAGAAAGACGTTGGTAGCATAAGCTTTCATAAACTTATGTCTACTTCATCAGATGCATCTGATGGCTTCATACAATTGATGAAGGAAATGTAAGTCTATGAAAACACATGCTACCAACTTCTTTATTTCGGTTAGTCTCAAAGGTGCTTACAAGATCCATTTGCAAATAAAATGATAAATAGCAAGGCATCTATTTGAATCATATGCAGTTTGGGGGCTAATGTGATGGTGGACTTTTAAACTTGCAATAGTGCAGGACCTCAGCATGTTTTAGCTTCAAAATAACCCACCCCATGTATATTTGCAAGGACACAAAATCCTTGCATGGTATATCCAAGACTCCTTTGAATTCCTAAATACTTTCCTATTTTCACCTCTACCTCTTTTCCAGTGTTATGTCCTCAGAAACAAATGTCTTTTGTTTCTGGATGGGAGTTTCTCAAAAGGAGATCCTGAAGGCACAATTTCAAACAGTTCCAATAAGGAGGAAAAATGGGAGGTGTCCCAGTAAACCAGGATGAATGACTAAAGAAATTTCAAATGGGACATGTATAAGAAATGGAAAAAGAGGGAAATCACCAAAGAGGAATTCAAACAAATAGCTAGCATGTTTGGGAGGGGGAATCAGAAAAGCTAAAGCATAGAATAAGCTCAAGCTAGAGAGGTTAAGAACAATAAAAAGGGCTTTTCTGGGTATGTCTGTAGCAAAAGGAAATAGAACAAAATGGTGGAGCCACTGTGTGGAGAAGATGGTCAAATGCTAATGGGGACAGAGAAAAGGCAGGACTACTTAACATGCTCTTTGCCTCAGTCTTCTCACAAAAGGAAAAGGGTGTTCAACCTGAGGAAAATGGAGCAAAGGACACAATAGGGGAAATGCAGCACAGAAGGAGTAAAGAATAGCTGTTTAATCTAAACAAATTTAAGTTTCCAGGACCAGATGAACTACATCCAAGGGTATTAAAAGAACTGGCAGAAGTAATCTCAGAGTCACTGTCAATAATATTTCAGAATTCCTGGAGAATAGGATAAATGCAGCAAGTGGAGGAGGGCAAATGTTCTACACATCTTTAAAAAAAGGGGGGAAAAGGATCCCAACAATTATTGCCCAGTCAGTCTAACATCAACACCAGAAAAGATTCTAGAGCAGATCATTACACAGAGAATCTGTGAACATTTAAAAGGGAAGGACATAATCACAAAAAGTCAACATGGGTTTTGGAGAAATAAGTCATGCCAGACTAATCTGATCTCTTTTTTAAAAATAAAATTACCAGCTTGGTAGATGGAGGGAATGCTGTGGATATGACATACCTTGATTTCAGTAAGTCCTCTGATAAGGTCCCCCATGATATTCTTGCAAACAGGCTAGTAAACTATGGGCTAGACTAATTCGTGGATTTGTAATTTGTTGATCGGCCAAACCGAAATGGCTCCTCTTCATCTTGGAGAGAAGTGAGCAGTGGGGTGCCACAGGGTTCCGTCTTGGGCCTAGTGCTGCTCAACATCTTTATCAATGACTTGGATGAAATAACAGAGGTCATGCTTATCAAATTTGCAGATGATACCAAATTAGGAGAAGCAGCTAATACCTCAGAGGAGAGGATCAAAATTCAAAATGACTTTAATAGATTAGAAAGCTGAGCCAAAACTAACAAAATGAATTTCAACAGGGAGAAATATAGGATGCTACACTTAAGTAGAAAAAAATGAAATGCATAGATATAGGATGGGGCAACACTTGGCTTGACAAGAATACATAGATCTAGGAGTCCTAGTAGACCACAAGTTGAGCATGAGTCAATAGTGTGATGCAGCAGCTAAAAAAAGCCAATGCAATTTGAAGCTGCATCAATAGATGTACAGTATCTAAAGGAAAAAATAGTGCCACTCTATTCTGCTTTGGTCAGACCTCACCTGGAATACTGCATCCAATTCTGGGCACAAGTCAAAAAGGATGTTGAGAAGCTGGGGTGTTTCCAAAGGAGGGCTATCAAAATGGTGAAGGGTCTGGACACCATGCTTTATGAGGAGAGACATAGGACCTTATCCCACGGGGGCAAAAGCAGCAAGAATCCACTAAGAATCAGGTGCTATAGCGCTATAGTGTTCCGTGTGATTACACGACGTCGCTCAGAATCCGCTAAGAATCAGGCGCTATAGCGCTATAGTTTTCCGTGTGATTACACGACGTCGCTCAGAATCCAGCAAGAAACCGCTCGGAATGCAACATCAATCGCATTCTTTTGAATGTCGGTTTCAGCGGGCATTGCAATAGCGCGAGCTTATCCATAGCGCTGTTATAGCGCTAGCGCCATATTTATACTAGCGCTATAGTACTGCAATGATGCTCATATCGCTTTCTTGCCACTTTTGAGAGCAGCGTGGGATGAGGTCCCTAGGGAGCTGGGAATGTTTAGCCTGGAGTAGAGATGGTTAAGAGGTGATATGATGAGCTGTTTGACAGTGGAACACATTCCCTCAAAGGATGGTGGAATCTCCTTTTTGGAGGTTTTTAAACAGAGGCTGGATGGCCATCTGTTGGGAGTGCTATGACTCTTGCATGGCAGAAGGTTGGACTGAGTGGCCTTTGTGGTCTCTTCCAATTCTATGACGCTATTTAAACAAGCATCCCATTTGTCTGGGGATCAAAAAGTTCCAAGGGTAGAGAACTTCCCTGAAGGCTTATCACTATTTTGTAGTATTCAGAGAGATAGCCATGCTTTTCTGTTTTGGGATAAAAAGATATAAAGTTACAAAGCAATCCTGAACCACCTTTCAAAGTGAGAGAAAAAAATAACTTTTAGCATATTCTTTTGTGTGCCACTTCATCTACTTCATCAGATGCATGGAGTGAAAGAGTCAGGGAAAGGGATAGTGAATTGTAATAGAAATGCAGAACATATGAGCAGGGTGAGCATGGGGAGACCACAAGGTGGGAGATACGGTAGGTTCTGCATTCATTTGATTCAAACTTCAGTCTGTTGTTCTCATTTCTTTTTACATGCAGAGGTTTTGCATTCATCTGATTCAAGCTTCACTTTGTTGTTTTCATTTCTTTTAAGATTACAACATCCTTGGCAGCAGGAAAAGAAAGCATATCCCTCTTCACTGGTCTCCTTCATTCAGAATTTCAGCCAAATAATTTCTTATCAAGAAGCAATTGGCTAACTATTTAGTTCCCATGACATCTAATCCTGATTATAGGATATCAACATACTATTCTTGAAGCTGGCCAGAGGAACCTACAATCATCATCTACAATATGTCTTTCACTGCATCAGCACACCTTTCAGAATGCTTAAATGTACAAAATAGTTATAGGGATTCCAGTTGTAAAGGGGTTGGGGAGACACAGGTGTTTCCTCTTAAATATCTACTATATATAAATGACATATTAAGAGCAAAAAAATGGAAGCAAAGTAAATTTTAAAAACTGTCTTAATGATATGCAACTAATACAAGCATAGTTACCTCATTGCTTTATTTGAAAACAAAAGGTTGTATGAAAGCGTGCTGAAAAGCCTATGTTGTCCAAAAATATTATCCTAATTATCCTATATAGATCAAAATTTTCGGGATATTAGACATGTTTTTGAACAATATAAATTTTTCAATCTATTTTTGTGCCTTTCTAGTACATGATTGTCCAAACCAAAATAAATGGCTACCTATATGAACTTTGTAAGTTAACTGTTCAAATGCCAGCAAAAGACAATTTGCTATTTTCGAAGCTGTAATCTTTAACAGAGTTCTGCATGATGGTATATTTCACCCTTTACTAATCAGAAAATAAAAATGTAGGAACGTCAACCATTACAGGTGTAACCAGAATGCAAAGGGATTTACTGTTATA
>CM034708.1:77894424-77912508 GCA_020142125.1 Phrynosoma platyrhinos | reverse complement strand
AGAAGATTTTCCTGGGTTACAAAGTAGTCTTATACGCCAGAAAATACTGTAATTTTATTTGTTATGTGAAGAATTATACACACTACCAGTGGTACTGAATATTAGGATGTCAGTTTTGTGATATGTTGTGTGGGGGCATTCTACACTCATCTAAGTATTTATAAGGAATTTAATTGCATTTCTTTGCCATTAGGAGTTTTACAGACTGTAATGCTGTAATCTTTAACATTTCATCTAGAATTGCACCAAGATGCTGGTGAAGAAGACTCAGTTAGTAATGCCTCAGAAGATCTGGGGTTCACAGACACGAGGAAAGCAACAGATGCAGGTGAATACAGAGACAGCATTCATTAATTCCTTGGTCAAAGATATACATTTTCTTAATTCTGCAGTACAATGGGATCAATATCTTGTTAATCACATCTTTGTACTTCTAGTGCTCTGCAGTACAGTAGACGGAAATAATAGTGCAAATGGCCATTTGGAAGAGCAAGTTAGCACATACATGAAAGAAGATATAAAAGAAGAAGTTACTGATTTCGGTGAGTAGAGTTCAAGTTTAAGCTACTGTTATTTAGTAGATTGTAGAACCTTAAAATCATGAAGGAGTTGGGAGAGCTCCCAATAGATGGGCCATCTATTCCCTTGCTAGTGCAGGAGCACTGCTAAGGCATCACTGATAGATGACCACCCCAACCTTTATTTTACAACTTCCTTTCAAGGTAATCTGATTCACTGTCAAACTGCTCTGGTCACAAATTTCTTCCCGATTTATGGTTACTATGCTTCTGTTAATAAGTCAAAAGCTACATTAACTTATTTTTATTGCCACATCACATTGCTTACTCATATTTGGCTTGCCAAGACACCTAGACCCTTTTAATACACACTGCCGTCAAGCCAGGGGATATGTGCATCTAATTAAATTCATTTTGTTAATTTTAGCCTGTTCTTCAATCTGCTAAAATTTTCTGATTCTGAAATCCTTAGAAATTATAAACATATGTGAGAATGTTTCATAATGATCCAAAATTGTGAGAAACCACAAGGAGGATGAAACAACCAACAATAAATCTGGAAAAGGGAAGAAACAGAGCTTGGAAACTGCATCTCTCAGGACCTCTAGTGAGCCTTCTGATACTTTGGAGTCCAAAAAAGTAACATTTCCACACTTTTGGGATGAGAAAACATGCATGGATGACATCTGGTGTTGGCAGCCTTGAAATATTTTGTCTCTAGCAGAACTCTGTTTTATGATTTCATTGTGGACTAGTAGCTTAAAACAAACCATATAGTATAGCATTTTTCATGCAGAGCATTTGGCAATCATCTGTCTTCCTATGCCTCTAAAGCAGTGACTATTGTATTATATACCATACCTTTAGTTAATCTCCAAATGGCTAATGCCCTGTATTGGAAGTCACTGTCCTCTAACCAAACAAAAGATGTAAAATTAGATAAATGTCAAGTTTCCTTGCATTTTTTCAGATTATTGCACAAAAAGATATCCCACAGCCATTTTTTAAAATAAGTCTTCCTCAATCAGGTAATCTCTAGGTATTATGTTGACCTGTAATTCCCATAATTCTCAACAAACATAGCCAAATTCAATGCTGGCTGGTTTTGATGACAGATATAGTTCTATAAATTTGGGGTTTATTTCAGGGGTAGGCAACCTTTTTGAGCCGGGGGCCGGGTTGCTGTCCCTCAGACAATTGGGGGGCCAAAGCACCAAAAACAAACAAACAAACAAATAAATAAATAAATAAAAATATATTTTTTAAAAAATTTAAAAAATAAAAAAATATGCATGCACACTCTCTCGGCCCCAGAAAAGCCATGGCAAACCCCCTGTGGAGATTTTGCCAAGAAAACCCCAAGAACAAGTAATAACAACAATAATCAATATCATTATTGCGGGCGGCGGCGGCAGCGGGTGTGGTGGGGGGCGGCAGCGGCAGGACCAGCCTGGGGCTGGTCCAAAGGCCTCAGGGGGCCACATCCAGCTCCCGGGCCTTAGGTTGCCTAACCCTGAATTTTTTGGTTGAGAAAGGATGTTATAGTGTGTGAGTTCACTGTTCTATTGCATCAATTTTTAGTCCTATTCAATATGAGCATGTTTCTTCCTTCTCAATTTGTGCCTTTGCCAAATGTTGAGGCTAGGGGGCTAAGGGACAGGAATTTGGAGATAATATTAGAAGAATACACATAATACTGATATCAAGCCTAAATTTTATTTACTAGCTTAAAATAATGAAATCTAGCTTGCACCAAGCACAAATAACACCATTTTTTTAAAAAAGGGAGGAAAAGAATGGCATATACATCCCAAAGGACAAAATGATCTTTAGTCCTATTTGAAAATGCTATTACATTTTAAAATATCCTTTAAACAGAGCAAGATTCCTAGACATTTCTATGAAAAAAAAATACTACTTATTTCTGTGAAAACAGCTTTATGCTGGCCCCAGTTTTTAGCCAGTAGAGGGTGCCAAATCACTCCCTCATAGCAAATTATATAAAACCCTGTGCATTTGTATGATTGGGCTCCCTTTCTTGAAAGCTATGAGCTTGATTTGTTTGTTTTATATGAAATAAGTTCTAACCAATGACCAAATCAAAATGTGACTGTAATTTTGGAATCAAAGAGAAGCATCCATTCTGTCAGACAGCACAAGCAAATCTAAGAAAGGTCTTTTTAAACAAATCAAACCTTCAGCAATAACTGATTAACAGCAGCAAGTCAGCAATGAGCTCGAGTGGGTTTTGGTTTTGACTAAAGGACTACAGATGCCAATTAGGTTTTCTTGCTCAATGTTTGCCATTAGTATTATCTAATGGACCCAGAACATGGTTTGGAGTTAGATAAATGCAGTTGCTGACCCCTCTGCCCAACCTTGAACATTTACCTCTTTGTTAGGTCAGCCTCTGCAGCTCTAATTGAAGCAATGTGCTATCACATCCCGTCACAAGGATAGCATCGCCAAGCAGCAAGAAACCAATTATATTAAAGGTCAACACTCCTCCCCTTTTTAGAGAGAGGAAACACAGCAATACACAAAAAGGTGAACATTTGAATTAAGTATGATTACACATATTTCTTCAATTATCTCACTTCATAGGCAATTCCTACACATCATACATGTTAACAAAAATTAGGAATACCGTATGGGCCCACAGTAAAGGAGGGACAATGAGAGTTTTGTGGTGGTGATCCCCAAACTTGAGGCAGCCAGTGAAAAAGAGTATCTTTAAAAATTCAGTGGAAAGGACACTGCTGCAGTTGGGAAACTTTTTCAGCCTCAGAGTCAAATTTGAGCAAATTACCAGAGAAGCTTTCAGGGTAGCAATCATGTAGTGATGGAGCCAAGGTACAAAGGATGGGATCAAAGATACCAATATATTGTAGCTTAAAAGTTCTCACTGTTAGTAACTAAGCCTTATGAGAAGCATTTAAACCCCTTATTATGGGGAGGGGGGGAATCCTGTCCAAAAACTGGGAAACAACTAAAGGGCACTATAATGGGAAAGGGAACATGATTGCCTAGGGGACTCCACAGGGCCAAACTTAAACACAAAGTCTTGAAATTCCCTACCTTTGACTTCTTTACCAGAAGTGAAAAGCAAAGGCAGGGAATATCAATTTACTAACAAAATTAATGTCATTCTGTGGGCAATATTATTTTCAGCATGGGAGGAGCACCATTGTTTCTTGTTGTGTACCTTCAAGTCATTTCTGACTTATGGCAACCCTAAGGTGAACTTATCATGGTGTTTTCTTGGCATGATTTGTTCAGAGCAGTTTTGCCATTGCCTTCCACTTAGGCAGAGTGAGTGGCTAACCCAATGTCAACCTGTAGATTTCCATGACTGAGTGCAGATTCGAACCTTGGTCCCCAGAGTCCTACTTCAACACTCATACCACAATACCTTGCGGGCTTTTTAGCAGCACCATAGCAATAGCAAAGCCACCCATCCCTCTCCCCATGAGATAAGCTCACTAAATCAACAGGTCAGGCCATTAAAGGAAATGGTAGACCTGCACAGACTTCCCATCTCTGTGTTCTGCTTGTGTTCAACTCTTTACTTGGCCAAAGAGGGCATATAAAAGGCATAAATGAGGGTAAGCTCGGGGAGGGGGCATGCATAGGCATTACATTTCTTTTAACAGCTTTAAATGCTAACTATGGGGGGTTGCAGACTGCCAGAAATAGTGCAAATTGAGCCCACTTTTAGGGTTAGGGTTAAGGAATCATGGGAACTGTTTTATTGTGGCACCAGAGCTCTCTGACAGAGAAGGCTCAATGTCTCAGAAAAAAAAAAACAATTCCCAAGCACTAACTCTAACCCTAAAAGTGGACTCAATTTGCACTATTTCTGGCAGTCTGCAATCCCCCTAAATAACAATGGCAAGTGCAAGTGAAAAGAGCTCTTTATGCCACACCAGTATTTCTCTAGTAGAGGATCCATTTCCACGTGGGAACAAACATGACTAATTTGTCAATCACATGTCACAAAGTGCCTAGAGATATTACACAGTCCTGGACCCTTTTACACTACACAATTTTAGCATTATGATTCCACTTTAAATTGCCATGGATGCTTCCTATGGAATGCTGGTGATTTCCAGTTTCAGGATGCACGAGAGCTCCCAAAATTCCATAGGAAGTTGCCATGGCATTAAAGCAGGAATATAGCACTATAAGTAGGTAGTGTGGATGGTCTCCCAGACTCATTTGGACACCACAGTAATTAATACTTAAGCATCTCCCCCCAAAAAAGTTTATAGCATAGAACAAGTCCAGGAAAATGTGTGGGAGGCATGTGGCCCAACCCCCATTTTGCACCTCCCCAGAAGCTACCTAAATTCCATCCCATTTTTAAAAATGGAACCAAAAAGTGCCAAATACCCCCAAGCCTATGAAACACACAAATTGGTTTGCTGCCCTCCATTCACTTATCTTCAAAAGCGGAACTAAAACAAAACCTTGGGTTCAAACTCCCAATGAAAATGAAATCTGAATTCAGCTTTAGTGCTAATTTCTGGTGGCCAGTGGGTGCGCTTTGGGTGTGATTTAGATGCCCTGTGAAAGTGCAGAAATTTCAATTTGATTGTCTTTCTGTTGGCAAAGTGAAAAGATTAAAAAATCCACTGGCAAATGATTTGCTCCCCCCCTTCAACTAACACTTGTCAATCTTTGCACATTGCCCTCTCCCCATCCCACCTCATAGCCCTGTTCCAGAGTCTCTCAGGGCCTTTGCAGACTGCCAGAAATAGTGCACATTAAATTGAGGCACTGCCCTGGATTACTGCTAGGGAGTCATGGGAATTGTATTTTTTTCTGAGACATTGAGCCTTCTCTGTCAGAGAGCTCTGGTGCCTCAATAAATTACAGTTCCCATGATTCCCTAGCACTGAGCCAGGGCAGTGCCTCAATTTAATGTGCACTATTTCTGGCAGTCTGCAAAGGCCTTCACTCTCTTTTTCTCTATTTTTCTCTCTCTCTCTCACACCCAGGAAATATAAGTGGAAAGAAGTTTTACAGTTTTTTAAAAAGCATTTATTTCATTAGTCCTTGGCCTATTTCTTACCGTTTGATTTAGCTTCAGACTTAATTAATTGCTGGCAGATGAAAGCCAGCATCAGGATAGGGTACAGATAGATCAGTAGCTGCTGCCTTTCATCTGCCAGCAATTAGTTAAATCTGAAGCTAGAATCTGATCAGGAAACCGCCCCCCCGGGGGGGGGGGGGGGGGAAGGCCTTTTTAAACATAAGACTGTTTTCATTTATATTTTGGGAGAAGGCAGCTGCGAGTATGTGACAAACTAGGAAAAGGAACAGGGATAATATCTTCGATGAGGTAATGGATGGGCTTTGTGTGATATGCTTTTAATGTAAACAAAGGTTGCAATCACTGAAAAGTTCCCTGAAGTACAATAGGAAAGAAAGTATAGTGATTATATAGTGTTTTTAGAAGCAATGCTATTTTAGTAAGAGAAGACCCTTCTGTGGTAAAGCCCAAAGCAAATCAAGCATTCTTCAAATGACAAAGATTGCATAAATCACAAAAATACTTGTTTTAGCTATACCATACCACAAAATTTGTAAGCCTCCTTGAATTTTGACAAAAAAATGCAGGCTAAAAATAAATAAATAATTGAGGGCTAAAATTTGGTGATTAGTTTTAAAAACATTTTAGTCACATAATTTAACATCTCACGGAGGTGCACTTCTTAGCTCAGAACTCAGTGGTTTTTCTTTGTTGCTACAAAATATTAACGTAGGGGTCGGCAACCTTTTTGGGGTGGGGCCAGCCCCCCTGTCCCCCAATGCCCCCTGGGCCGTGGTGGCGTGCACGCACACACTACCAGGAGGGCTCCCTCGACCGCACCGGGCCTCTCTCATCCCCCTCTTCCTCCTCCTGCCTGGATTGCTTCATTTTCTGCCTTCTCTCTCACCCCCCTCTTCCTCCTCCTGCCTGGATCGCTTCATTTTCTGCCTTTTCTCTCATCCCCCTCTTCCTCCTCCTGCCTGGATCGCTTCGTTTTCTCCCTTCTCTCTCATCCCCCTCTTCTTCCTCCTGCCTGGATCGCTTCATTTTCTCACTTCTCTCTCATCCCCCTCTTCCTCCTCCTGCCTGGATCACTTTGTTTTCTGTTCTCCAAGGCCCGGCGCGGTCGAGGGAGCCCTCCTGGGGGACCCCGCAGCCACGGCGGGCCTCTAAGAGGCCCAACATGCCCACGGGGGTCCCCCAGGAGGGTTCCCTTGACCACACCGGTCCTCCGAGAGGCCCGGCGTGGCCAGTCCTCTGGGGTGCCATTTTGAATTCCAAGAGGGCTCCCTCGACTGCGCTGTGGCACCCCGGAGGACCCCTGCGGCAGCAGGACCGGGCAGGGGCCAGTCCGAAGGCCTCCGTGGGCCGTACCTGGCCCGCGAGCCTTAGGTTGCCAATCCCTGTATTAGAGCATCTTTTGACTTAACGTGGTTATATTAAGCACTAGCTGTAGTACACAGCATTGTTCATGAGAATCATTAACTATTGTTAATACTGTTGAGTCTGAACTGATCAGGAGTGTCTCCCTCTTTGGGTTTTCAGACGTTTCTCAAATATTTCCCTTAAGGGAAGATGCCTCTTTCAAATGGCCACCCAACATACTATTTTATATGAATGAAAAATAACTTGTATACGCCCAGGCAACACCCCAATGAATGCTACATGGACTGTAATAAACAGTGGCATCACTGAAGGGGTGCCAGGAGTGCAGACCACACTGGGTGTCACCCCAGGAGGCAACTAGCAGGGAGGGAGGGAGGTGCTGGGGAGGGGGTGCCGATGGAGAAGTTAGCAGGAGGGCACAGGACAGCCCTCTACCACCACCCTAGCAGCCCTCCGCACCAAGTGTAATCAAGGGTAGTGACACCAGATGGTCATAAGAATGACCATCTGAACCATTCTCTTCCACTATGTGGAAAATCCATTCAGCCGCATTAAGTGATAAGAAACAGACAGACAAACTTAATGCTAGTCATATAGTTATAGCAAAGCTTTTAAAATGTAACTTTTAAAAACTCAGCATGTTGAAGTCTTTCAAATGATATGACACATTTTTTTGTATAAATGGGGAAAAATAATTGGAATGCTCTCCCAGTGCCCACCTCAGGTAAATTTCATGTATGCCATATATATTTTAAAAGTCAGATCATCCTAAACATTCCTCCCAAATTAAGCAATAAAACCTATCTTGCTGTGATGGAATGATAAACATACAGTAATGCAATTTTACAAACATACAGAAATGTAATTTTATTTATATAGTAATAAACTTGATAGGAAACTAAAAATATATATTTCTAAAGCCTGTTTTGAATTTATGCAGTGATTCCTGAAGATGATGATTCCACTAATGCTACTCCAGATGTTATAGAGGTTCCACAAATAAAACAAGAGCTAATTGAAGTAGGTAAGTCAGTGGTTTGCAATGGGAATTTACAAACCACCCCAGTACAGAGATTTCATTTCAAAAATAGAGAATTAGCTTCTGTAACTCACTTTGTTTTATTCAGCCTATACCAGGGTGGTCAGAAGCAGAAATGGAAGCAGATCTGGAGCAATTTCAAGTAGATGAGCATTAATTTCTTGCAAAGAAAGAGAGGCAGAAGCAGGAATTGATTGCCTAAAATGATTAACCATAGTTTTGGTTACAAAGCAAATGCAGAGGCTCTACAGTTTATATTTCCTTTAATTTATCTGCCTGTAGCTGGTAGAAATCAGGGTTCTAGAAAAGAAAAAGTAGAACCCACAAGACTGACATCTTGTCTCTGAAATACACAAGATTTCTTCCACTATCCTAATAATTAATATATTTGTTTTCTAAAATTATGAAAAAATGTTTGTTTTTTGGCTCAAGCCAAAATATTTGCTCACTGAAGACTTGAACTGATGAATAGTAGTAAGTTTTTTAAAAACCGTACAAACTAAGAAATCAAAATGCAGCCCTAATACACATGCATGCATGCATGCACACATACACACACTAACTATATATTTTTACAGAGTTTAAACACAAGAATTTAATGTACTACATTATAAAGAGCTGTTTCTCTCTCTCTCTCTCTCTCTGTAACCTCTTTCCAAGATCTTCTACTGGTGGAAGGATACTGTTAAGAGTTGGTGTCCCTCTAGTCAAGGGGTCATCAATATACAGCCAACAGACCAGCTGCAGACTACCACTTCTCACAAAAAAAATCTCATTGATTTTGCTGGGAAACCATGTGCCATGCTTCCTAACAGAATCACTTAATTTTTTTGTGTGCAGCAGGTTTTCAGCAAAGCCAGTCACTCAAACTCATTAAGTTCCTCATTCATTCATAGAAACTCATTGAATGGCAAGATCTTGGGCAAGTCACAAACTTTCAGCCCCAGAAAACCCCATGATCAGTTCGCCTTAGGATTACCATAAGTCTGAAATGACTTGCACACAATAACAATAAACACAACTCCAATAAAATCAGTGTCATCTCATTTCAACTCCAAAAATTGAAAGCTGCTGGTTATGGCTACTAATATTTGCTCTTCTGTCTCATTTAGAATTTTATTGATGGGATAGATAATATCACTGTCAATCATGCTGCACAATTTACAAGAATATGTCTTTAGATACCTTCCAATATTTGGAAGTTCATTTAGGGCATGAAGAAGACAAGTCTTCAGTGATATGATAGCTGTGTTTAAATATTTGAAGGGATGTCATATTGAGGAGGGTGCTAGCTTGTTTTCTGCTGCTCCAGAGACTAGGACCAGAAACAATGGATGCAAGCTGCAAGAAAAGAGATTCCACCTCAACATTGGGAGGAACTTCCTGACAGTAAGGGCGGTTCGACAGTGGAACACGCTCCCTTGGAGAGTAGTGGAGTCTTCTTCCTTGGAGGTCTTTAAGCAGCGGCTGGATGGCCATCTGTCGGGGATGCTTTGATTGGGAGTTCCTGCATGGCAGGGGGTTGGACTGGATGGCCCTTGTGGTCTCTTCCAACTCTATGATTCTATGATTCTATGATTCTATGAATGTACATCCTGTGGTAGATGGCTCCTGACTATCAGTTTCACTTTTAATTCAGTTGACTTAACAATTGAAATCCTGATTACATCCAGAAGACACAAGGGAATAGCACTTTGATCAAAAGATAGGGTTGCACTCCTTGTATAGTTTCCTGCCTTGCCTAATGTCATCAGCAATGCTAGGAATACTTCCATTATCTTGCCCTCCATCTTAGCTTCAACATTTCTACTATCCTTTTTTTCTTTCTTCAGAAGCAAAGATACTTATCTGATTGCTTTTCGTAGTCACAAGCTTCATTTCCCTTGCATAATATATTCAATCAGGCACAGTTGCTGAAAGAATTCTCCTACGACTAATATTAAAACAACAGTGAATTGCATCAAATGAATTTTAAATTCTTCAGTCTTTAAAATGATACTGTTCAACAGTACAAGAACTTGTCTTATGTTGGAAAGTCACAATACAGCAATAACACTTTCCTGCTTGTGGATCTCCAGTTCTTTGTGCATATCACTCAAAACAGTTATTCACATGAAATTATTTTGATCCCATCTTTGTCTGGCTGATACTGAACCGGTAAAAAAATCCTGGTAGAGGACTTGCAATATTAGCACTGACTATTCAATTGTTATGTCAACAGCAG
The DNA here is from genome assembly GCA_020142125.1 of Phrynosoma platyrhinos. Classification (NCBI taxonomy): domain Eukaryota; kingdom Metazoa; phylum Chordata; class Lepidosauria; order Squamata; family Phrynosomatidae; genus Phrynosoma; species Phrynosoma platyrhinos. The sequence goes on along the minus strand of CM034708.1, from coordinate 77,902,306 downwards.
ATCTCCAGAAATTCTTTCTTATTTAGTTCAGGGATTGAGCCCTTTGTTCGAAATCACATGCAGCACCAGAGTGAGTCTCCCCTCCTTGTTGTTTTGCAGTCAGACAATCTATCTCATGTAGTCTGGCTAATTAAAGACAACAACCTGGACATCTGACCAAGGCCATATGCAAACATTTTGTGGTTACTGTAGGAAAAGCAGTGAAAGAGATGAATGAGTCTGATGTAGATGAAACATATTGTACTGGCTCTGTTAACTCAGATTTCCTCCTCCTCCTCCTCCTTCTTCCTCCTCCTATTATTATTATTATTATTATTATTATTATTATTATTATTATTATCATCATCATCATCATCATCATCATCCTGCCTTCCTCCTAGCACAGGGACTCAAGGCGGCTAACAAATCAAAAACAGTCCAAGTTAAAACCGTACAAAACATTAAAAATACAAAGTTTTTTAAAAATTAAACAATTCAAACAATTAAAAACATTATTAAAATTTAAAGTTTAAAACTCTCTAAAACAAAAGCAAAAACAAAACAACATCCATGTCATGTGAAGGCCTGGCAGCATAAAAGCATCTTTACCTGCCGCCAGAAGGACAGCAGGGATGGAGCCATCCTGGCCTCCCTAGGGAGGGAGTTCCAGAGTTTGGGAGCAGCCACTAAGAAGGCCCTTTTTCTTGTTCCCACCAAATGCACCTGAGAGGGTAGTGGGACAGAGAGAAGGGTCTCTCCTGATGACCTCAATACGGTGGGGGGCTCATACAGGGATACATATGCTTTGATTATATTTCTAATTTCCTTAGCCGTTTTGATGGCTGATGACATATCACAAAGACAGTGAAGCCCAACTATTTCAGCTACAATTTCAACATAATTATTGAAGTGTAAGATTTTCATAGTTTATATTTCTTGTATTAGGTATCCTTTATGAAACCATTCATTGATCTTTCACCAAAAACTCCACTTCCTACCAGGATTTGCACACCTCGACTTTCCTCCACAAACTTTCTGTTGCTTTGTGACATTTGTCAACCATTATAGAGAATTTGTTAAACTTCTGTCTGCTATACAGACTTCTGTCTGCTATACTATAAATTCAAGTTTCACAATGGCTCCATCATTCATTCATATAGATCTCACATCACATTAATGTGCCTTTCTGGCAACAACTAAATTGCCATTTGGTCCAAGTAATAATGTGTGTTGATGAGATTACTTACTGTGGTGTGTTCATAATCTGATAAATACCTTCTAGACAATTTTCACCTCTTAGCTTTTTGTGCCAGTCCTGTTCATGATCTCAGTAAAGCCCTGAAGCCACCATCCATGAGAAGTCAAGAGTAGAAAGTGTTGAGCAATGGCTATACCAAACATTTTAATCTGCAAATTTTAGGAAATAAATCCCATTAAATGAAGTAGTACTTACAAGTACACAGGCACAAAGTTGCATATGGATTGCTGATTCACAATGTGCTGTTTTCCCTCGGTGCTTATTGTGTCTTAAGACTTTCAGTCTGGGAACTGAGTTGAGGTGAAAGAAGCTGACAAGCTTCATTGCTGTCTGTTGGGGAACATCATCTCTTCCCTCTGCCCTTGAATTCAGGAAGGTCACCTCCAGCAGATTACCAATCAAGCACAATCTAGAAAAGATTATGCTTTCAAATTGTGCTTGGTCCTGGCATCACTGTGCAATATCATGAATTGCAAACTGTGCCTGACCTTAGTGCTTAATGACCAATGTTCTGGCTCAAGCTAGATATGGAATCTGTTTCAAGGGTCACCCTGAAAGAGTCTGCCTTGGAGATGTTTGCTCAGAACTCACCATGTTTTTGACCCACAGATCAACATAGCTGATGAAAACTAGGAAACTGCAAGATGCATGAAATCAGGGCCCTTCTTCCAAACTCTTAAAATGGTTCTAGTTTCTGGCATAGCTCTTTTTCCAGTCTATAAGCATATTAGGTTGTTATTTCAGTAACACTCCAGTCTTACTGACTGCATATCATCCTCTTGCTTTTGAACAAGCTACTGTTTCTCAGCACGTGCAAAAACAGAACAATCTTTCTCATATGATTGTTGTGAGGATTAATTAGAAAAGACCTTTGGAAGTGTTCTATGAAGATGTGATATTCATAGATGCATTTGAGCTGCACATTAGTATGATTTGGCAAGATCTGAATCAATGTAGCTGTTAACCTGTGATGTACATCCAATCTGTCTCTGTTCCTTTGGCACACCAGTAACAAGGACTTCAGAAACTTTTGCTTGCTGTGTTATCTGTACCCAGCAAATGATGGCTTAACAAATATAAGTTTAAACAAGCCAGCTTTATAAACCATGATTTATAGTTAACTTATTCATAACTCACCATGTTTAGATTTACATAACACAGTCTATACCTGAAAGACATGGAAAACAGAAAGAAATGGATTTGAACTTCTTTTCTTGCCAATATGGGTGTGGTTGAGTGGAAAATAGAGTAGTCGGATTGTCCATGGTTGGATAAGCCACAGTTTACTATGACATGTAGACACAGCCAATATCATAGTTAATTTAAAAATTAAACATAAATCATGGCCATGAATATTATTTTTGTTTCATTTGTACTACAATCCTTACCTTAATCAGGATGATTCAAATTACTATTTCTCATTTTTTTAAAGTAATGATCATTGCTGTTTATCAGAGCATACAATTCACATACGTGTTACAATAGAAGGGACACACATAAAAATAGCACTGTAATGGAAACTTTGGACTAGTGCTCCACAGAGGGAGTATAACTTTTGTGAAAGTTCAAAGACATAACAACATCACATGAATTCAATGAAGCATTCCCATACAGCAAGATACTACGAGAGACAAAACATCACATGAATACTGCAATTGATTCTCATTCTATGAAGTGCCTACTTTGTTCCAGGCATGTAAAATCCATCTGAGGATGGTAATTGCATGAAGTCAGCAGCATACACATTCCATTGCTCAAAATAAATAAATAAATAAATAAAATGTGTGAGTAGTAGTACCAAAAAAGGGTATGATTGAAAAGGAACACTGCTGACATACACCCTCCATATCTGTGGATTTGCCATCTGTGGACAGCAAGCCTATGGTGAGACGGTGGCAGAGGAGGAGGAGGAAAAGGTGGAGAAAGAGGAAGAGGCAGGAGGAGGAAGAGGTGGAAGAGGCAGGAGAAGGAGGAGGAGGAAGGGATGGCAGCAGAAGAGGCGGGAGGAGGAAGAAGCAGAAGGAAGAAGAGGAAATGGAGGAGGACGAGGCGCCTGCCACCCATTCACCCATTGCCAGTGAGAGCAGGGAAGGACAGAGAGAGAGAGAGATTGCTAGCTGTACAGAGCATTTGAAAAGAAAGTGACACCTTCCTCCAGTTTCAGCTGCTATTATCAAACAAATGTTGTAAGGATAAATCTTCAAATAAAATAAAAAAATAATGACCATGGAGGACTTACATAAATTCAACCTAGATAGTTAAATCTAAATGGTTAAGGAGTGTCTGCAGTCAAGAAATAAGAAGAAGACTAGGAATGGGAAGGGCTGCCATAAAAGAACTAGGTAAAGTATAAAGATATACAACAGAGCTCTAAAGTCAGAATCATCCAAGCCATTGTATTCCCCATTACCATGTACGGATGTGAGAACTGGACAGTGAAGGAAGCCAACAGAAAGAAAATAAAGTCATTAGAGATGAAGTGCTGGAGAAGAATGCTAAGGATACTTTGATCAGATCAGACTTGAATGCTCCTTGGAAACCAAGATGACGAAAACTAAGGCTGTTGTAGTTTGGCCACATCATGAGAAGGCATGACTCATTGGAAAAGACAATAATGCTAGGAAAGGTAGAGGACAACAGAAAAGAGAGGAAGACCACATACCAGATAGATGGATAGTCTCAAATCAATGAAGTCATGGTCCTGAATTTACAGGATCTAAGCAGAGCCATGGAGCACAGGGGGGCTTGGAGATATCACTCATAGGGTCACCATGAGTCAGGGCTGACTCAAGGGCAATACACACACCACACACACAAAACCCCACTTAATGTAGGTGCAGGGGATTTCTGCAGGCTTAACAAATACCCTCTTTCATTTCAGCTCTTATTCCTCCTACAACTGGTTCCAAAACCAAGGAGCATTCCTGGAGGAACAGTCCTAGTGGGGTAGCAGAGTATTTTAAATCTCTTCTTCCTGCCAACCCTTCCTTTCAGAAAATACAGACTTGGGATCATGCATGTGGCAAAATGGTGTCTAGTAGCCACACTGTGCAGCCACATTGCTGAAGCAAAGCAGATCTGAGTCTGGTCAGAGCTTGTGTGGTTAGATCAGGGGTAAGCAACCTAAGGCCCGGGGGCCAGATGCGCCCCCCGAGGCCTTTGGACCAGCCCTAGGCCGGTCCTGTCACCGCCGCCCGCCATGATGATATTATTGTTGTTATTACTTGTTCTTGGGGTTTTCTTGGCAAAATCTCCACAGGGGTTTTGCCATGGCTTTTCTGGGACTGAGAGTGTGCATGCATATTTTTTTAAAAAAACATTAATATTTTTTTTAAAATTATATTTATTTATTTATTTTTGGTGCTTCGGCCCCCCAATTGTCTGAGGGACAGCAACCCGGGCCCCGGCTCAAAAAGGTTGCCTACCCCTGGGTTGGATTATTTGGGAAGTTCTGTCATGGAAGAAGGGAATGATATAAAATGTGTCAAACAAGACCACTGTTATGTGTCATAATTTTAAATGTCAGTCTGTTACACTATATACAGATATATGCTAGATTGCAGAATGATTAAGTTTAGTGTTAATGGGACCAGATGAAGAATATAATTAGGTTTTGGTTCAGTTTGTCTAGTTTGTATACCTCTGAAACACTTTATATTTCTGTATTTTTAAAAAATTTTAATCTCCTTTTTTGCTCTAAAACGAATGTTTATGAATTGGTTTTGAGCAAACTTCATATTTACACTTACATTGGCATCCTGAACATTTTCATGCAAGTTTGAGATCGATCAGCAAACTTTCAGTTTACTTTTGTTTTGAAAAATTTCTGGGTTCCAAAATGGAATTGCAAAATTCCATTTTGCATGGAATTCAGCTTGAAACAAATCTGAGTCCATTGTGGCCTTTAGAGCTCACAGAGTCCACTACAAGCAAGAGCACCAAGTTTAAGTTCAGTTGACAGAAGAAGTGTGATCTACACATGCATCAGAACAAAGAGACAGTTAGAACTCTGAGGTGCTGAAATTGGTATCTGAATGCAGTAGGGAATCTTGGTTTTTTAAAATATTTCCATATGTAAACGTTTCCTACAACTAGAATAATATTGCAGCAGGAGACCCTTCAAACAGGCACCTTCCTCCTGCAATCTGCAAAGTCCAAGGCCATTCTAATATTTCTATTTTATTCTGCTTATGTGTAGATTGAGTGGATGTACACATTTATGGTAAAGAGAAGCATATCAAGCATTTTTTTCTTCCCATTTTTGAGCAACACATAAAAGGATCATGAGATACAATTTGTTCATGATCTCAAGCTCAGATCTCACTCTTCACATGGTGATTAGGTATCCTGAATAGCTTGTCACAAACCAACAGCTGCTTTTGACCCCATTCCTAAAATGTTTTAGAAGTATGTATTGGAAAATATAAATATCATGTCAATGGTGTTATCTAAACAGAAGGAGGGGGAAGAAAAAAGCCAAAGCACTGACCATACTGGTTCAGTTGTCATGATTTCAAGAATTATGAAGTAAAGCAACTGATGCTGTAATACACATCTCTCCCTAGGTCAATAATACTTGAACTCAAAGACTGCTTACATAAATATTATGCAATCTGTAATACTGTGATATTGGAATTTTGACAAGGAAAAGAGTGATTAAAAGGAAAGCAAAATAATTGTCAGGGAAGAAGAAATTCCATGTGGTATATGGACTTCGCACCCTGAAGAAAATTCAGAGAAATCTTGCATTCACTACCCACTTATTTACATGTTTTATTTAGAATCATGAATACAGTTGTCCCTCCATTTTTGTGGACTTCAAGTCCGCCTGCTCGCTCTTTGCGGGAGGGACAAGTAGGGAGGGACAAAATGGCGGTGTGCACATACCATTATTTTCAATGGGGCTCGAATATTTGCGAATCATCATTCTTGTGGAGGGGGCCAGAACAGATCCCCGCGAATTGGGAGGGCTATTGTATTTGACTAGGTTTAAAAGTGAAGGGGAGAGCAGAGTGTATCAACTTCCAAACTTCTTGAGTTGAAACAACTGAATATATAGGGGCTTTAGCCCAGCATCTAAGTACTAGAGGCACAGCCAAGAAGTTTCTATGGCTGGGCACAGACTGCCCTCAGAGATCCTTCCTTCCCAGAGCTGCAAACTGGATCACTAACATATATATACATCCAGTAGCCTATGTTCTCTGGCTAGCTTGAAAAGAATAAAACCCCAGTATTATATGTAAAAACATAAACAAAAACAATAAAGAGTAGCATAAAATGGTTCTTCCTGGTATTTAACTACACTACCCTACATATACCACAGTGGTATAAAATAAGGTAACTGATATAATAGATAAGAGCTGGCAAACTATTATTCAGCCCTGCTTTTACACAAACATGCACACACACCCAACTGCGATCTTTCTGCAGCCTTGTCCACTAGGCAGTCTCTTATTTGGTCATCAAAACAAGTGTGTATCCAGAATAATCCTGTGGTATGATGGCCGCATTGATCAAACTCAACTTACCTTCCATATAAGAATATCAGTTTGCTTGGGACAATTTTCAACAACGAAGCCAGATGCTGTTTGCCCCCATGATGTCTGAGTTAAGTCTTATGAAACAATACATTTGTTTACTTTAATAATTAACGGTGTAATTTTGGCCAATTCACAATTGCTTAAAAACCTCAGGATCGCTATTCCATTAATTCTCTAACAAATAAAATGCTAGTGCTTGGACAAAGGCAAAAATAAGATGTTTTTGTTCAGAGAGATTAATGTGAACTCAGATGTGAGGTGAATAAAAAACAGATTCTGTTGCTCTCCCCAAAAATGCTGTTTTCCCTCTGCAACTAGCAGCTTTAAACAAAGGGCACCAGACATCATTCAATGGCTATCTGAATAATAGAAGTTTTCACCAGGGCAACTAATTGGTATCCTACATTTTTTTTTCACACAGCCTGAAAAACAGTTTCCAACTCCTAAAGGACAAACCATACAGTACATGCCTGTAATGAAGGTTCAACAATTTTGCTTTTAAATTAAAAATAGCCTTAGCAGGCTACTTTTTTTTTTCAGCACAAAGACACAGTGGAGCTTTGGAAGAGTTATACTGAATCCTTTCCCACTCAGACATATCATCCTCCTGCCTTCCTACAGAATTTCAGATATTTGCTCAGTCTTGGAGTGTGTAATTTGGTGCCTACTCACTGTTTTGCAATTTCCCAAACTTAAGATAAAATTTCCCAATGTTGACTCCTCTTTCTACATGAATGCTTGTATACTGGAATAGATCCTAGGGCTCATTTAGGTCAGCTGGGCCTTGATGCAACCTTCTGAACCCACAGGATCAGAGAGCACACTACAGAATACACCAAGACACCCTAGAGATGACATATTATACAGAATATCTCCTGAAGATACAAAATATCTTTCCTAGAAGCCTGTCTGCAGTTACTGGCTTTGACAAGAAATGACACACAAGAACACCATCTTTTCAAGGAACAGAACACAATTTGAAATCTACTGCCTTAAGCTGAAATTCCAGTACAGTTTCTCACAAATGTGAACAAAGATCCCCATATTATTCAGTTTTATTCTCGCGGCAGCAGCGACTCTCCTGGCTTGGCGGGGGCTGAAGGAA
>CM034708.1:77877604-77894324 GCA_020142125.1 Phrynosoma platyrhinos | reverse complement strand
TTATTATTATTATTATTATTATTATTATTATTATTATTATTCTTTCAATACAGTGTTATGTCTTCCCCTTCAAGGATTCAGCAGATACTGTTTCAAGTAACCCTTGTTTCCCAAATGAAACTTGTTTATTGTTTTGCAACATGGGAAAGAAAGTGTATGGGGTTTCTTTTTAAGGGTCAGAAAATGTTTTGCCTCTCTCCATTGAAATTTACTTTAGACTGTTCAATTATCTCTTAAGAAAAGCAATGCACTATAATGAAGCTTGATCTATTCAGATGTTAGCAGATTTTAAGAACAGCATGATCCCATTAGAATTACTTCCAAACAAATATATGTAAGAATGGTCTGAACCTCACTTTTAGGTTAGATTCACAACAGATATTTGAAAATAAGACTATGTTTATTAGAGCAAAAATGTAAATTAAGCCATATTAAGTTATAAAGCAACACAGCTACTTGAGTCCTTGGGAGTTTGGGAAGGGGACGAGGTTAAAATTATGTAAGAAGAGAGAAGTAGGCCATGGATCAAAACATTGGTTTGGACCAGGGGTAGGCAACCTTTCCCCTTTAAGGGCCAAGGGACTTCATCTCCCAGAAGCCTCAGCCATGTTGGCCAATAGTCCCATGTTGGCCAATAGCTCCTGGGATTCTGGGAGCTGAAGTCCCTCGGCCCTTAAAGGGGAAAGGTTGCCTACCCCTGGTTTGGACTATGGTGGTCCAAATACAGTTGTTTCTACATAACTGCTTTGTATTTAGAGCAATGTGATCAAGGTTTGAAGCTCTGCCCAGTTGTGGGGATAAACCTCAACAGCATTCTGTTATGTCACTTTTGTACAGATGGGCCACAAAGGTGCTCTTCGTATCCCTCTTTTGCAGTTTGTCAAAGGTTACATAATGGCAGATTTCTATCTTAGCTCGCAGTTGTATGTATGTTTGCAGTATATTTTCAAGTGTCTTGTTTAATTTTTTAAAAGGGTGGGAAAGAAGAACAAATAGTTACATGCCTCTTTTCTCTATGTTTTTCGAATACTTCATGAGGAATACTTATAGCATTATGGCGGTGACTGCTTGACATATTTCATCCCTAGCCACTTTAAATTTTATTTATGATAAAATGTTGAGAAAGGGAAAGAACATTATATAAACTATGTATTGTTTATCAGCTATGTATCAGTACATCATCAAAATTATTTTTACAGACGATGATTCCATCAGCACAGCTTCAGAGGATGCACCTGGATTCTCTATGTCTAAAGAGATATTTGGAACAGGTAAGCTACTGGTTCTTTGCTCTTTGTCAATCAAGAGAGAAGAGCAAAGAACCAGTAGACAAGTCCTTAGCGAATACGAATCCTTGGTCCTCTTCCTCTGGTACTATACTCATAACTATAGCAAGGCTAAATTAAATTATTGCAACATTACTAAAGCATTAATATAGTGAGCATAATGTTTCTAAATGCAGAATCTGGAATGTTGACAATAAGATTGCAGTTCTGTCTGCTATTACAATCCATTTGCAGCCATGAGGCACAATTTAACTAAAGTCAGTTTTATGGCTAAGGCATATCAAAACAGCACTGTTCTAATTTTGTTATTTGGTATTCCTGTTTTATTGTTGTTATTCTTTTGATCCCAGTATGAGATTTCTGGCAATCTGGCAATCCTAAACACAGTTACTTGTGTTCAAGCAATACTTGAACACAAACTTATTTTTTTAAAAATGTTGTGTGCCTTCCAGTTGTTTCCAACTTATGGTGACCCTAAGGTGAACCTATCATGGGGTTTTCTTGATAAGATTTGTTCAGAGGTGGTTTGCCATTGCCTTCCTCTGAGGCTAACAGCATGTGACTTGCCCAAGGTTACCCAGTGAATTTCATGGCTAAGTAAGGATTTGAATTCTGGTCCCCAGAGTCCTAGTCCAACATCACTACATCACACTGGCTTTAAGAAAACATACATAGTGCTATACAGTTATCAGATTTTTTTTTTTAATCCGTAGATCCAATCATCTATAGCTTGAATATATATACAACACCCTTTTACTGTACCATTATATTTAATGGGACTTGAGCATCTACAGAGTTTGGTATCCATGGTGGGTCCTGGAACCAGACTGCAGTGTGTACCAAGGGCCCACTGTAATATGTCAATCAAGTTTTAATTCCTTTGCACAAGGGTGGACAATTTATGGTTCTCCAAATGCTGGATTACAATCCCCAACAACCCTAACCAGCATAGCCAATAGTGTGGAATCATGAGAGTTGCACTCCATCAACACCTGGAAGGCTAAAACTTACATACCTTGATTTAGCAATTATCCTCCATACCAAAGTGCATCCACCAGCAGAAGATATAAACTGATACTCACAGCTGTAGCTACACATATGGCAGTCTTCACAGTTTCTCCTGTGTGAAGAGCCGCTTGAGCAATAGGTTAAAGCATATGCTCAAACTTTCAGATTCTGAAAGTCTAGGCCTGTTATAGGGGTTGGAATTGTGCAGCTGCCCAGGTGTTGGTAAACTGTAATTTTCAGCAGCTATAGGCAGCATAGGCAATTGTGTACCATGGTTGGAGTTGCAGTTACTCATCATTTGGAGGGCTGCAGGATTCCTACCCCTGGTCTGCAAAATGGATGGATACAGTGGATCCTCACTTTCTATTTTACAAATGGATCATTACAGTTATAAGACCAGCTCTAAATACTTCTAAAAACAAACAGATTTCTGTGTCAAACTAGTGTGAAAGACAATAGTTTTAATACAATAGCTTCACTGTACTCTAAGAATCTGAGAACCAGCATGTTGTAGTGGTTTGAGCATTGGATTACGACTCTGGAGAACACTGCAGTATCTTACAATACAGAAAACATGCAGGGGTAGCTGTGTTGGCCATATCTTGCATGATGATGAAGCCCATGGAGTTCCAAAAGTTTGAAACCAATATATTGTGCATTTCAGTTGGTCAATAAAGGTGTCACTGATAGATTTTTGTTTCAATCTGGAGAACACTGTTTGATTCCCTGCTTGGTCATGGACACCCACTGGGTAACCTTTGGCAAGTCCCACACTCATAGCCCTAGAAAACCCCATGATGCCTTAGACTCTCAATAAGTTAGAAATGACTTGAAAGCACACAACAACAACAACAACAACAACAATGCTAAGAATGTAAGAACATTTTTTTGTTGTTCAGATGCTCTCTCACCAAAACTGAATCTAGTTCAATACATTTCTGGTTAACTCAGGAGTAGGCAACCTAAGGCCCGGGAGCAGGATGCAGCCCCCCGAAGCCTTTGGACCTGCCCCAGGCCAGTCCTGCCACCACCACCGCCGCCGCCGCCACCCGCCATGATGATATTGATTATTATTGTTATTACTTGTTCTTGGGGTTTTCTTGGCAAAATCTCCACAGGAGCTTTGCCATGGCTTTTCTGGGGCTGAGAGAGAGTGCATGCACATTTTTTAATTTTTTTTTTTTAATTGTATTATTTATTTATTTATTTTTGGTGCTTCGCCCCCCAATTGTCTGAGGGACAGTAACCCGGCCCCCGGCTCAAAAAGGTTGCCTACCCCTGGGTTAACTTATAGGTTCACTTCACTTCTTGAATGTTCATCTGTTACAAATTATTTCATTTTGTTTTTTCAGACAATCGAATGTCCTTGGATGAAGCACAGAACCACTTTAGGGTTATTACAATTAATGACACGGGAGCAGGAAAACACTGGTGTGACAATGAAGTCAGAGCTCTGATAAATATATGGTCAGATGAGGAGATACAGCAAATGCTTGAAGGAGCAACAAGAAATAAAGAAATATTTGAAGAGATTGCAAGAAGACTAATGAAAGTTGGAATAGACAGAGACTGGAAGCAGTGCCGCACAAAGTACAAGAACTTAAAATATGAATACCGTTCATTGCAAAAAGAAAATGATCAGCATGGCAATGCAAGAAGGAAAATGCGGTTTTATGATGAGATTGACTGCATTCTGAGAAGCCAACCTGCAGGTATGCAAACCTGCCAAGTTAGGGAAAATAATCTTGTATCAGATACTGAACCGTATCATGAACAAAAGGAATAATAATTCAATGATCAGGTTTTAATTATATCCTCTGCAAAACTTAATTTTGTTGTTGTTGTGTGCCTTCAAGTCATTTCTGACTTATGGTGATCCTAAGGTGAACCTATCATAGGGTTTTCTTGGCAAGATTTGTTCAGAGAAGGTTTGCCATTGCCATTGTTTTCCCCTGAGGCTGAGAGCATGTGACCTGCCCAAAGTCACCCAGCGGGTTTTTTGGTTAATGCTGGATGACAATATGACACTAATCCATGCTAGTCAATGGACAGTGGGTCACATCCCACCAATGGCTGTTTAACTTGCACTTCTCCTATGTGGTTGAACCATGGTTCAGCATGGTGAGCAGGTTACTAGCATTACTCACGCCTTCCATCCACTCCTTCCTCCTGAGCACAAACTCCTCTGAGGGCTAACTACACTCACCCCTCCATTTTCATGGACTTCAAGTCCATGGTTTTACATATTCATGGAGGGGCGACCTCCATTTAAATCAATTGGGCGTGCCCTATTCAAACCTATGGGGCTTGATTCTTCACTAATCTCCGTTTTCATGGGGGGAGGCCCAGAATGGATCCCCCGTGAAAACAGAAGGCCAGCTGTAGTTTTACTCTGTCTTCTTTTAATCTGTTAAATCGTTTAATAAGTTTTAGCCCTTTAAATCATATTATTGCTTAGTGTTTCAAAATGATCATTTTTTATACCCTCAGATCTTTAGATAGAGAGCACGATATAAATATTTTAATACAGATATACACACATACCATGGAGGGGTAAGCTTCTTTCCTCCAGCACTGAAAGGTAAGCTGTTGATTCTTTGGAGGCTGGCAATGTTTTTGCCTCTAACTAGACAGGAAAAAAATGGGACAGTGCCAAGGGACAGGGTTTTTTATGCACTTTGAAAACTTAAAGAGTCCCTTCATGTCAGATAGGAAAGAGCTGCCACTCCAACCCTCCTTTCAGTTTTTTTGGAATATGAAGAGGCTGAGAACCTTTCTTGCTACATGTTGAATTGGGGCCAATGGTATTATGCATTTAACCTTTATGAATAACCCATAAAACAAACAAACTAAAAAAATGTTCCAAAATTCTTCTTGCTTTAGAGTATCAGGGTTTTTTTAAGATAGCAACTTACTAGTTTCTGTATAACAGAAAACCTATTCTTGTCTTTTTAAAGAGACAGTCACAGAAGTTACTGCAGACACACCACGGGGTGTCAAGAGAAAATCATTGGAAGAAGGTAAGAATTTCATTTTGCTATTTCAGAATTAACAGGAACTTGCTCTTATTAGAATTAAGAACTGCTCTTATCATTTTAGTAATAAAAGTTATCAAAAAGTTGTAGATTGAATTCATAGCACTCTCTCCTTGTTGACAGAATCAAAATCTAAACGAGGAGCAAGGACTGACCTAGTGGTCTCTTTTCTCTCTGTGTAGGTTGCTGTGGATGCAACTGTGGCCTGAAACAGATGGGGCAAAAGCTCCGCCATTGGGCCGCATTGGGGGTGTGGTGTTTAGACAATGCACACACCCAAACTGCATGGAAGCTGCACCTATGGCAGCCCAAACCTAACTGCAAAAGAAGTGGATTTTATCATTCCTTGTTGTGGCCTGTCCAGGACTGTGGCATCTGGTTGCTGTGGTCCTGCAGTCATTTTGCCCCATCTGCTTGAGGCCTGTGTGAGCAAGCTGCTCAACAATAACCCTGTGGGTCCCTGAGACTATTTACTTAATTCCATACAATCCTACTTTGCAAAGTGCAGGGAAAGATATGCTTGCCCCATCTGTCCTCCACTGAGTTCCTTATATGCTGCCTTCCGCTGGTCACAAGACTGACTTTATATCATTACAAAATATACTTCGGTTTACACCACAAAACAAGAAAAGAAAATGACAAATGAAAGGAAGTTCCAAAATGTCATGCAGCTGTGTGTATGCGTGTGTACACAATCATACCTTGCTACAACCTTGTATAACAGATCAAAGTCCTCCCCCTCGCAAACAGCCCAATAAGAACTAAACATGCCCAAAGACAGCCAGCTTGGTGTAGTGGTTTGAGCATTTGACTCTGAAAACCAGGGTTTGATTTCCCGCTCAGCCATGGAAACCCACAGGGTGACAATGGGCATTCTCTCAGCCTTAGAGGAAGGCAAAGGCAAACCCCCACCAACACAATCTATCATGAAAACCCTATGGTAGGTTCACCTTAGAGTCACCATAAGTCAGAAATGACTTGAAGATGCACAGCAACATGGCCAATATGTTAGGTTATACAAGCCTGACTCGTTGCTTCATAAAACTGTAACATATCTGAAATGGCTTTTCCCCCTACAGAACCCTCACCTGTTCAGTTTAAGAAAAGTGCTTCTGAGAATATAGTCATCCAATCACAGAGATGTATTTCTGAGAACATGCATACTGTAATCAAGAACCGAAGGATGCTTCTAGAACGATTTTATAAAGATGAGGAAATGCAGGATAACAACAGAACACAAATGAATGATGTGCTCCCTGCTGTACAACAGGTTGGTGCTGGTGTTGTTTTTTCTTCTGCTTTACCAAGTTTATTGTCTGAAGGAATGTGAAACAACTCCCAGATGACAGCAGTGAAAGGGTTCCCAGCTAGCAATCCATGGATCCCTATGTCATATGTCTTTCTTGTTTTAATAATATCTGCTACCAAACAACCTGAAGAACAGTTTCACTGTTTAAGGATTGATTGTTATCCCATATTCATTCACCTGGAAGAAAGTTCAATTGAAATAATTTAGCTTAATCATGTATAGGACTGGATGGCTGACAGAGTTTATTCACTAGATTAGAAGCCACAAAACAAAGTACCTATATAGGATAAATTAGGTTCCAATCCATGATAGTTTGTAAAAGGTTTGTACTATCTGAATATCAGTTATGTTGATCCCCTACTCACGACTGCCTTTACTTTGAAAGGAGTTCCACTTTTTTAAAAAAGCACATTTTTAAATAAAATATTCCAGGCTGAGACACAAATAACTTTATACATTTAAAATCAGTGGGTTGGATCCAGGCTTAGTCACATTTACAGTCAACTCAAAGAATTCAGTAGGCATTACATTTGTCTCGGCTTACTTAGACCCTACGCTATTTATCTGCTTTAAGTGATGGACCAGATGAGAACCGGTTCCAACTCTGTTTCTAATTAATTGGTCAATTTAGAGAAGCCTATTAAAGTCTTCTTTCAGCTTTCCAGACTGAGGATTTCCTTTAGTCTTTTCCTATTTTATAGGGCCATTCAGATTTTTATCTTGCTTTCTAACTACTTCTTAACCAGTTACGGTACTTATTTACTGACCTTTCTTTCTAGATGGGCTTTATCAGTAAAGACAGTGCTAAACTACTATCCATTTTTATTGGTATCTATTTAGCAGTTGCAAAATCTCTCTGCACAGCAAAATGTGTGTGTGGGGGGGGGGAAGGTTGTTGTAAATATGAACATAAGTTTGAAGGTTTATCAAGAAACAAATGTCAATACAATTTATGGATTCCATAGAGATTTTTTATTCTTCTGCCCATTCTCCTGAATAAATTTATTCAAAACATTTTAAGTAACCTACACTACTTTCCTTAAAATGACAAAACATACATTTGGGTAGGACCAGCTATGTCAAATCTAATTTCTTTTTAAGTTCCTTCCCTACTCATATGTTCAAGTTAAGCTCATTGCCACTTGTCTGTAGCAATGCCATCTTTTGAGTCTTGTAGAACTTGGCTGGAAGAACATACTTAAAAGCAGAATAATGAAGGAAGATGGCAAAAAGGGGGTTTAGTCCTGTCCCCCATTTGTCCTGTTTAGTGTTCTAAGTTAACATGCACAGCTCTTTATAGCTGAAGTGATAAGCACATTATTTGATAAAGATGCACACATATCTGATTTGGTCCTTATTCTGTTTCACCCAGATATGGAGTTTCCAGGAATATAATTTAATTTCCAAAAAGTTTTTCATTACTGTCAACTGGCTAGCAGAGAAACTGACCACCATCAGCAGCATCTTGCCCCTCTTTTATTTAGAAGACAATATACAAACAGGACAGCAGCATCCTGAATCTCACATCTGATCACAGTAGTCTGTTTCCTCTGAACTCCAAGGAAAACTAAGTACCAAATTCTATAAATGTTTAGGTCTCAATCCAGAGAATATAAGACATATTTAACACTTACAGAAATCAAATGGAAAAGCTTAGTAAATGAATCCTAAATTCCACTACCTTTAACAAGGCGGTGGTAAAGTGATTTTTTTTCTGTATCAGAATCTCAGTTCGAATACTGGACAGAATATTCCATACTCTTGCAATTAAGATTTATGGTTTCCTCAAGGGGAAAAAAATCATGTCTCAACAGAGGCAACACCCTGTTTTAAAATATTAAAAAACTTCCCATAGTTTAAAATATTCATTTTGCCAAAGATGATCTTCTGGACTTCCATTCAATGGATAGAGTTTTAACAGCGTTTCCAAATAACCTGAGAAAATGGCAAGTAGTAATACAGTACAATTAAGTGATATCAGATGGGAAAATCTGTCTCTCCAAATGAATAGTGAAAATATTATTAAAAACACACCTTACATTCTGAAGTGAAGTTACAGTATTTATCTTCAACAATAACAGGAAGTGGAGGCTGAGATGTAACAGTGAACAATAACTATGTATTAATTGTTTTTGTAACAGTGATTGAAGATAAATCTAGAGTATATATTTCCCACTCATCCCTGACAAATTTCACTTATTCTAGTGAAATTATCATATAGATTGGCTGCCAAAATGTTCTGACTAGGAGGAAGAAGAATGTGTTCAGAAACATGCTTAATCAGTGGACATCCCATTCCTGCCAAAAATTTCTCAAAATGGAGTATGTTTTGGAAAAAAATTAACAAGCTCAACAACGCTTGTTCCAAATGAATGTTGCAGAATTGTCTAGGTCAAGGACTCACATGACGTTTTTTCCTTTATTGATTAACGTGGATGAAATGCCTGAAATAGGATGTTAATAATATAGTCTCAGTCCTCTTTCTTTGCTGGGCAGCCTAGTTTTATAACATGTTTTATAAGTATCCAGTTATCTCTCATATTTGCAGATAGCAAATTATTCTTTTATAGTAACACTTTTGTGCAAGTATTTAGTACAGATGTTAATGTCTGGAGAACAGTAGGGAGTTTTCTAAAAGAAAAGAAATATTAATATCAGTGGCTTCAGTAAAAGGTTGTTGTTGTTGTTGTTGTTGTTGTTTGCCTTCAAGTGGCTTTCTGACTTATGGCGATCCTAAGGCGAACCAATTATGGGGTTTCCTTGGCAAGATTTGTTCAGAGGTTTGCCATTGTCTTCTTCTAAGGCTAAGAGCATGTGACTTGCCCAAGGTCATTCAGGAGCCACTGCCAAAACAGACAGACAGGCAGACAAACAACCACAAAAAAGTGGCTCCAGTAACAGGATTTTAACACCTTAAAACTGCAATCAGAATTCACTCCACTTACCTAGAAGTGAGCTCCAGTAAAGCCAATGATAAGGACTGTAAGACACTGTATACAATATTCAGAGCAACCATCCATGATGATTTTATCTATCTGATAAAGTACATCTTCCACAGATGGATTTTTGCACGTCTATACAGCAAAAATTAATCCTATTAATCATGTGATTAGAATTTAGGATGCAAGACATCCTCAAAAACTTGCCAATTATCTTTAGTTTGCATCATGATGAATATGGTTAAGACATGGGTGTTCTTTTGGCAGGAATAACCTAGGATGGGGAAATTTGTTCCCGTGAGGAGCTGCTTATCTATGGAAAAAGTTAATTGGGACTACAGCTTTACAAAGTAAATAGAAGAGTTTGGGAAGTGAACACTTTAAGGATATTTAATCAAACAACTTCAAAACATATCTGCCCTCTAAAAATCCTTCTGCTCCCATTATAAAAGTACAAGTTGAAGCCAATACTAATTAATACGGAAATCTTCTTAACACAGTTAATAAAATAGGAGGCCTGTGCTGTTTTCAGGGAAACTTTCCAAGTCAGATACCCCTTTTGAACAAGATATTTTCACTCACCAGGTTTGGTTGAAGCCTCTTCCATTCAGCATGGAAACATTTACTGACTTCAAAAACAGAAAAGCTGGCAAGGTTTTAAGATCTTGCCAAACTCAGATGCTGTGAAAGCACCCCCTCCCATAAAACCTTCAGCTCACATCATATGGTTTATGTCTGAGCCAATGCCATTTTGTGTGGCAGACTGTTTACTTTTATATGCTGGAGGCAATCTGACAGCATTTTAGCAGCTTGTCTTCAAACAGTACTCACTTTCATGCAAAAAGATCTTTGGTTGAGGACCAAATTAGAGTATGGAGCCATCAATTACATGTCTGCCTTACATCATATACAAAACAGGTAGTTGCAGTCTTACCTCCAAAATAAAAAAGGTACTTTCAGTGACTACAACTCCCAGAATTCCCCAGCCAGCATGGCCAATGAGCAGGTTGGACAGGGGATTTGGAATGATATAACCCAAAACACTAACTTTTCCAAGCAATTATCTCCATTCTCACATACTTTACCACAACCTATTGCTGCAGTCACATCTTAGTTCCTGCCTCACTGTGGAGCTGAAGGGAGAACATGACCAGCCAACTGGAAAGAAAGAGATAGTGCCTTTCTCCTAGTGCTTTTTTCACTGTTAAAGTAAGACAATACTCTGCATTGGAACGATGGCCCTGTCATTTGGACCTTTAACAAAGGCCTTTTGCATAAAAAGTTACGTGTATACCATTTGGGAAGAGACTTGCAAAATCAGGCAGGTTGTTTGTTTTTAATATGAAGAGTCCCCTGTCCTGTGACAGCTGGACATCTTGGTGTTGTTTTTTTGTTATGTTTTTAAGAGAGATTACTTCCATATATACATACAAGGGGACAGGCTGATAATTATTTTGGCTAAATTTATAAATGTATAAACATTTTCAAGGAAAAATCTGGAGGGTGTTGTCAAAACATAAAATATCAGACAATATTTCAAACAAAAATGTCAGGAAATCTGCAACACGACAAAAGTATTAAACATATAACCTGCATTTATACAGTGAGCCCTTGGTATCTTGCTGGGTTTGATTCCAAGATTCCCCATGGAAACCAAAATCCATGAATGCTCAAGTCTCATCAAATATAATGGAAAGTAAAATGGTGCCCTTATATAAAATTGCAAAATCAAGGTTTGCTTTTTGGAATATATATATTTTTAAAATATTTTCAAGCCATGGATGCTTGACTGTACAATACAGGAACACAGGAAGTCAGGATACTACAGTAACCAAGCTCATGAGTGAGTCAGTATGCTGATGCACTGCCTAATGCAGACCTGCACAATGTGGCAGTAGGTAGGGGCCAAAATTAAAATAGGCTAAATTTCTTTGCGGCACAGATAGGTTTTAATGAATTTTTTATAATTAATTAATTAATTAATTATAATCCCATCCTCCTCCTCCTCTGACCAGCCCTCTCCTCAGGAGAAAGATGAACAGCAGAGGAGCCTTGCCTGTCCTCTTCCTCCTCCACCACCCATCCTTCTACTTGGGAGAAAACCAAGTAATGGAGGAGCCTTGCAGGGCGAGTATCCACCTGTCCTCCTCCACCACCTGGCCTTCTCCTTGCAGAGTGAGTGTTCGCCTGTCCTTCTCCTTAGGAGAAGCCAGGTGGTGCAGGAACCTTGCAGGGTGAGCATTTGTCCTCTGTCATCCTCCTCTGCATGGCACTCTCCCCAGGAGGAGGCCAAATGGTAGAGGAGCCTTGAAGTTGTTCTGCATCCTTGAGGGCTGCCCGAAATCCTTTGACGGGCCGCATGCGGCCCACGGGCCGTATGTTGTGCAGGTCTGGTCTAATGCCTCCTTTTGGCTCCTCCTCCAAATGGGAGTGGCTAGCAAATGCAATGTCCACAGTGTAACCACTAACTAAAAGGTAAACAAAAGCACCTTTAATGTTAAAATGGTGTATGAAAGGGGAAATCCCATAATATAACTTCAAATTTGATACTGTCTGTTAGGGCACATTGCCTCAAAAACTGGCATTAATTTTAGCCATAACTAAAGGTTTTGGAGGAGATCATGTGGAGGGGCAGTGATCTGGGTAAATCTTAACTAAATTGGTGCCCCATTTTATATTCAGGATGGACTTCTGGACAAAGGTGTAGTCAACAGTGTATACCAGAATGCAAACCAATAGCTAATTTGAGATTCCTGGTATACTACCATGGAGTTGTCTTTGACAACGCTGGCTCCCTTGGCTTAGTAACAGAGATGGGCACCATCCCCTACAGTCAGACACTAGACAATCTTGTCAAAGGGGAAACCTTTACTTTCTTTGTGTATACTAAATATTGATGAATTGCCCAATAAGACTCAGGCTTCTTGTATTCGTGTACAAAAGCTCATATGTTGCAATGGGTGGAACTTTATCTGGTAATGTAAAACCATGATGAGCTGTTCAAATGAAGTCTTTAGTACAGGGGTCCCCAACCAAGGCCTGCGGGCCAAACCCAGCCCATCGAGGACTTGGAACACAAAATGGTGCCAGAGTTGTGCGCATGCGCCTGTCGTCGCGCACGCATGCGCATGACTCTGGGTCCCATTTTAGAACACAGAATTCCAAAAGAGAGAGAGAGAGAGAGAGAGAGAGAGAGAGATGCCAAGCACATGCGCACAACTCCGGGCGCCATTTTGGAACACAAAATGGCGCCTGAGTAGTGCGTATGCGCACACCTCCGGGCCCCCGATGATCTGGGGGCCTGCGAACTGGCTCCCAGATCAAAAAGTGTGGGGACCCCTGCTTTAGTACACAAGGTCATCTGAGCTACTCAAGAAAAACTGTTATGGTCAAGATATATTCTATTTACCTAATTTCTCAAAGCTATAACTTAGTACAGGCCATATTAACATTTTTGCTGTTGCTGTTATTGTTGTGTGCCGTCAAGACATTTCCGACTTATGATGACCCTAAGCTGAATATATCATAGGGTTTCCTTGGCAAGATTTGTTCAGTGGGGATTTGCCTTTGCTTCCATTTACCAGATGCTTATGTATGGTGCTGGACTAAAGCAAGAAATCAGTTTGTTCAAAGACCCAGCCAGAGTGAACTGTATCCAACACTACACATCCAGAGTCTTAATTCAGAGTTCAGTTAGGACAGCAGTACAACCTGAATTTAACAGCAAAAATCTGGCCTTGATGTTCTATATCAGGGGTAGGCAACCCAAGGCCCGGGGGCCAGATGCGGCCCTCTGAGGCCTTTGGACCGGCCCCAGGCCGGTCCTGCCGACGCTGCAGCTGCCCCCCGCCATGATGATATTGATTAGTGTTGTTATTACTTGTTCTTGGGGTTTTCTTGGCAAAATCTCCACAGGTGTTTTGCCATGGCTTTTCTGGGGCTGAGCTTTTTTAATTTTTTTTTAAAAAATTAATTTTAATATTTATTTATTTATTTATTTATTTTTGGTGCTTCAGCACCCCAATTGTCTGAGGGAAAGCAACCCAGCCCCCGGCTCAAAAAGGTTGCCTACCCCTGTTCTATATAAAAGCAATATAACAGATCTGACGTATATGTGTTACTTGCAATTCTGATCAAATCAACACTTGCCCAGCACACTTCACACTGTAGAGCAGGGGTAGGCAACTTAAGGCCTGGGGGCCAGATACGCCCCCCTGAGGCTTTTGGACTGGGCCCAGGCTGGTCCTGCCGCCGCTGCCGCCCCCCGCCACCCCTCCGCCGCCCGCCATGATGATATTGATTATTGTTGTTATTACTTGTTCTTGGGGTTTTCTTGGCAAAATCTCCACAGGGGTTTTGCCATGGCTTTTCTAGGGCTGAGACATTGTGCATGCATATATTTTTTTAATTGTTTACTTTTTTAAATTTTTAATTTTTAATTTTAATTTATTTATTTATTTATTTTGGTGCTTTGGCCCCCCCAATTGTCTGAGGGACAGCAACCTGGCCCCCGGCTCAAAAAGGTTGCCTACCCCTGGCTTAAACCATTGTTTTGTTTTGTTTTCTTAAATACTGTACTGCCATTTCTGATGTCATAATTATTCCCATTTATTCTATTGCACTGAGGCTGGCCCATGTGTCTTATGCAGAATGCAGCAGAGCATTGCTGGCAAATGATGGCATATGTCACACTGGAAGATGAGTGGATTTAAATTAGTCTTTAACATGCTACAAGACTGTAATTTTTGCTGTAACAGTCTGACACACTTAACCCCCTACAAAACGTTATCTCTGGAAGTAAGTTCCTTTAACAAGGAATTCTATGATCCTCTAATGTCATCATTCGTGTCTACAAATGAGTAGCAGGAAATTAAAGAATGAAAAGGTTTAGTAATCTGGTTTAAAATATAATTCTATAGAAATTGGTCAAATTCAGGTCCTGTTGGGTTTCTTTCCTAGAAAATTTTCTTAGGATTAGAGGCAAAGACTTGGCATCTATAAGACTTAGAAACAGTAAAGAAGCTGCTAGGCCTAAAATGCATGTACATACAGGGAACTAGATGACAAGAGAATACCTTATGCAGTTATCTTTAAATTACTAGCACAGGAACCATTTGTTTAAATGGCATTCACCTAAGTGTGAGATTTTAAGGAAAAAGCAACATATAGGAATTGGTTTGAAGGGCACATCTGTAAAACAATTAAAATCCTACGGTACAGTCAGTCAAATGAAAGAGTACAAGCAACAGGAGAAAATAATATGCTTAAATAGAGTAAGATATATTTGGACAGAAGTATGCTTTGTGCCTGATATGTATGTGTATATTATGTGTCTCCACTATTAGACTTGGTTCAAATGCTCAAGATGTGCTGGACTGTACTTTTACATTTTACAATATAACCTCACATTGCCTTCATTGTGATATTCATTCACAAGTCAGGTGCTCTTGCTAGATCATATCCTGTTTTACTTTCCTGGTTTTTAAACTGAATTAAGGCCAGTTTTCCAGTTCAAATGAGACAGGGAATTCTAGCTTAACATG
Organism: Phrynosoma platyrhinos; assembly: GCA_020142125.1. NCBI lineage: Eukaryota > Metazoa > Chordata > Lepidosauria > Squamata > Phrynosomatidae > Phrynosoma > Phrynosoma platyrhinos. The sequence goes on along the minus strand of CM034708.1, from coordinate 77,879,204 downwards.
ACAGAAGGGCCAAAGAAGGCTCAGTGATCATCAGTGATCATCCAAAGAGAGCTATTACTTCTAAATTAATAAGTATGGTTGTGTTAACTGTATCAGTGAAATGAGCTGAAGTTGGCTTGGTTTTCCAATCCACAGGTAACACCAACCACAGATCTGAAATTAGCTTGTCTTCCTAAACCAGAGTATATACTAGCCACCATTTTTCTGTGTTTGAAAATAAAACGTAATTGCAGTTAGCTGAAAACAGAAGCAAAAAGGGATGCGTGACAAAGCAAACAAGTGTAAGGTTGAGTGCACAAGCCTACAAATAAGAGGCTTGTTGCTCCTTGTGAAATAGTGAAAAATCAGGAGTGGGGGAACCTTTGACCCTCTCAATGTTTTGAACAACTCCTGCATTCCCTTACCATTGGCCATGCTGGATAGGGCTGAGGGGATTTGTAAGCTCAAACATCTGGGGATACCAAAGGTTCCCCATCTCTTCTTTAAATGGTTTCATGTGAATACTGCTTTTACATAGTGTAGGTTTATCAGAATGGAGTGGTCCTCCAGCTGTTGTTGGACTGCAACTCCCAGCAGCCTCAACAAGCACAGACAACAGTGAGGAATGTTGAAAACTTCTGTGTCAGCAACATCTTGTTCTCACCCTGCTTTATATGAGATTAGTGTTTTACAATAAATGGAAGTGGAGGGAAAGGTCTGTCATTAAGGAGATGTTACTCAATAAGTAGATAAGTAGCAGAATTTGTTAAGGAGTGACTAATAATAGAAAGAATGAGTGAGGAAGAGCCAGACTGCTATAGGGACAATCAAGAGGCAGGGATAGGTGTTATCATCATAACAATGATATAATTCACCTCAGCCTATAGATTTTGGAAATTTAATCATCACTTATGCCATACATTGTAAGAGAGATGATTATTTTCTGGGTCAGTTCTGGCTTGAAAAAGTAAAGTAGTTTACAGAGTCTTTGATGCAGAAGCAACTCTTAAGAAGAGATGTCAGCACCATCCTATGCATCTTTTTTTGTTGTTTGCCTTCAAGTTGTTTCCAACTTATGGCAACCCTATCATGGGATTTTCTTGGCAAGATTTGTTCAGAGGAGGTTTACCATTCCTTTCCCGAGGCTGAGAGTGTATGACTTGCCCAAGTTCACCCAGTGGGCTTCATGGGTGAATCGAACCTTGGTCTCCAGAGTCTCAGTCAATGCTCAAACCACTATGCCATACTGGCTATGTATCTTTACTTATGTACAAATCCTGCTAGATTTTATACAGTTTACACTCCAGTAGTTGTTTAGGTTCTTAATACGTCTGCTGATGATAGTCATCAAACAGACACTTCTGTTTACGAGTATTTACAAGGCACTTTTACCATTTCACCAGTAACTGTTTCCCACCACAATCCTGCCAGACTAATAGGTAAACAAGAATGAGGGTCACTCCCATCCCAAGCAAGGAATTTGTAGGTGACTTGATTTCTTTTTAAAAAGTTCATGGGCAATGGCTTATTATACAATTAAAATATTAGAAGACAAAGGAAGCAGGAATTATGGAGGGACACAATATAGGCCAGATTTCCTAATCTTGGCATCTCCAAGTAG
>CM034708.1:77860619-77872993 GCA_020142125.1 Phrynosoma platyrhinos | reverse complement strand
TTGTAGTTTAGTGAAGCCTAAGAGCTCTCTGGCTGAGAATTCTAAATGCCCTTCCCGAAACTGCAAATCCCAGAATGCCACAGGAGGCAGCCAGAGCAGTCAAAGCGGAATAGCAGCAGTATAAGAGTGTAGTGATGTTATCTCAGACCCTGAATTCAATTCCTAGCGCAGCCATGAAACCCATTGGGGGACCTTGGGCAAGTCACACTCTCTCAGCCTCACGGGAAGGCCATCGCAAACCTCCTCTGGATAAATCTTGCCAAGAAAACCCCAGGATAGGTGCTTGGGTTGCCATAAGTCAGAAATGAGCAGAAGAACAAACAACCTGCAAAACTGGATGGTAGAGCCCTCTGTGGTGTAATTGTTCTTGTTGTGTGCCTTCAAGTTGTTATTGCAGGGTTTTCTTGGTAAGTTTCTTCAGAAAGGGTTTGCCATTGCCATCCTCTGAGGCTGAGAGAGCCTGACTTGCACAAGGTCGTAAGGCTGTTCAAAACTCGGGGGACACAACAACGTTAATGTTCCCTGTAAAAAATATTAAAAGTAGAAAATGAATACAGTTAGTAGAAGGAGGTCTGTAAATTATTCTCCCTAATGTGCTTGGGAAAGCATTCAGTTCCCACCCTGAGTTTGGAGACGGTACTGTTTTGGAATACACGTCCCAGAATCCCCCAGCCAAGATGGCCAGTGACTGTACTGATAGCGGTGTGAGGAATCAAGGAGTTGTAATCCAAAACTGTACTGACCTCTCCTCCCCCTTTTCTGAAAAACTGGTTTTTATATTTATTGCCTGCTGTGAGCATCCTGGAATCAATGTTCATTTCATTTGCTTCATCTGAAGCTGTCTTAATAGTCAAGCATCGGTGATGCTGGGCACCCACAGAATTCCTACAGCAATAGTCCCATCTAAAAAAGCAAACGTAAAATGTTTGATTTCACAAGCGTCTCACAGTTTTGCACAAGGAAAGATGCAAGCATTTGTAGTCTCTTATGCACTGTGATGTAGACATGCATGTGACTGTCAGGTGTGATGATCTCCATGTAATTTGCATGCTTTCTCTATGGGAGGTACTGATTGTAAACTTTACTATGATTCCATTATCCAAATATATATCTAAATATTCAGGTCTTCCTGTTTTGATCTCAGCCAGCCAGTTCCAGAAAGACAGTCCCCAGATAATCCATTCTCCGCCATCCTCTCTTTCTTTATTTCCTAGGCTGTATTCAAAACAGCCGCATGTATAGCATATCTAAAGCTTAACAGAACAATTCTGTAAGCAGGATTTACCAGTGCCTTCAAATTGCATGAAATTTCTTTGCAGTCTCAGGTATTTATTTGCTTCCTCCAGTGGAAGGAATTCTAATTGTATTTAGTCTTACAATACACACAAATTTGTTGAACTGAGATCTCTGACACCCCATAGAATATGTCTTACAATTTTTTTAAGTTGTATTGTAGACAACACATATGCGGAGGCTGCAAATTTACCTGGGAGTAAAACCCACTAGATACAGAAGAATTTACCTTTGAGTAAATGTGTAAAATATTATACTGTGAAGATTAAATTGAATGCATTATTATTTCCAATGCCTTAAGACTGTACTAAAAGTATTGCACATCTCAAAGCAGGTTGCAAAACTTGACAACTGTTTTTCCATCTTTCTCCAGAACTTAAACTAGGCAAAAAAATAAATGAAGGGAAAACAAAGGAAGTTTATGAATTGCCCAGCCTCCCTGGATGTGTTCTTTTACAATCAAAAGACCAGATAACAGCTGGAAATGCAGCTAGAAAGGATCTCATGGAGGGGAAGGCTGCAATTTCAAATACCACAACATGCTCTGTGTTTCAGCTGCTTCAGGAAGCTGGTAAGTTTTGGGAATTCTTGGACTGCACTGCGGATAATAAAACTGATTATTTCTCTTCCTGGCAGCTTTACAATGAAAATTACACAAATGCACTCCCTGCCCCCAGCAATGTGTGGTGAACAAAAAGAGTCTCAGTGATCAGAGATGGGTCTCATGAAATACATTACGTTGTCTAGTACAGTGCTATTAAAGTGGTGGTTTCTAGAGCCAGTGTCAGCCCATGAGCTGTCAGCCGTCAGTCCCTGGCGAGTTTCCAAGAAAGAAACAGTTGTAGCCAGTGGATACAAATATGGTACTGGTCCTTGACACATTGGGAACAAATAATTACTGGTTACCCATATCAAATAGCCTAAGAAGCGTTGTACCTGGAATGACATATGGAGACATAACTGAAAACTTAGGCAGTAGGATTTAAGACACCATTATGCCTTACTTCTAGCCAAACAAAATGAAAAGAAACATGAAACTCTTAGCAGTGGCCAAAACGAGATTTCCAAAATCATGATCATGTCTAAGCTTTTATATAGGTATTTCAGCATTTGAAAGTACTTCACAGGAACAATCTTGGTAGACAAGCCTATTTTTTTAAACATCATACTGAACATGGAGCAAAGAAAACGGAGAGAGAGAGAGAGAGAGAGAGAGAGAGAGAGAGAATGGTTTACAGCCACTAATAAATTAGTGGCTAAAATGTGAATTGAATTAGTAAGTTCCTAGCCTGAACACTACATGTAGCTGAGAAATAGATTTTTAAACAGTTTTTAGCTTGTGCATTTTGAAAGGCCTAAAGTCCCAACTAAAGTAGAGCAATTGGGTTAGTTGGGCTGAAACAGACCGGCAAAAAACACCAGCTTCCCGGCGGATTGGGAATGTGGCATACGCACGATGCACACCCCCAAGCCATCTGAAAGCCAGCATTATGCCGCCTAGCCACTACATGGCGGCTGCTTTATGGCACTCCGGCTTTTAGATGCCGCACACCGCAGAAACACTGCAAAGCTATGGCGGCAGTGGAAAAGCCAGCTTTTTGCCATGTCATAAAGGAACGGCTTTCTGCCACTTCTTTTTTCACTAGCAAATTGCCGGGTTGGGGTCACAGTGGCCCCAATCTGGTGTCTCTGAATGGTCTGTTTCACCCTTAGGACTTCCCTACATGTTGACTCTTCATTCAACAATTGGTTCAGTGGATCCAACAGGGATAGGCAACCTTTCCCCTTTCAGGCCCAAGGGATTTCAGCTCCCAGAAGCCTCAGCCATGTTGGCCAATAGCTCCTGGGATTCTGGGAGCTGAAGTCCCTCGGACCTTAAAGGCGAAAGGTTTTTGGGACTATCCAATTCCAGCCTATAATTCAGATATCTTCAGGTTTCTTCCCTCCCCTAACCCCTGGCATGCAGCATGCCTGTTCTCTGATATTATAACCGTAGGTTCATGTACCAAAAAAAAAAAAAATGTATAAATCCACAAGAATATGCCTTGTGGGTTATAAAATGTCCCAATTTTAGCACTTCTAATCCAGCCCATCCTGTATCAGTTTATCAGGATGAGCCTCTCAAAATTGCTTCATCAGTGTACTATGATCAAATCTTTGTACTTAGTAACCTTTATGGTTTAAAAATTAACTTGCTTGGAGCACTCCTGCTCTAAAACGTTTCCCCATGAATTATTTACTTGTGAATGTTTTCCTTTCTTCCAATGTTTCCAATAGAAAATCTCCCATTTATCCCACCTCCCTCAATTACATGGGTTCTTTGGGAGTACAAAGGTTGCAAATAAACTTCACCCAGCATCCCTTTCAGCAAGGTTATCAGTCTTTTTAAATTCCCTACTCTTACCCAAGATCCCAAAGGGTAGAATTTCTGTACCAGATGTGAGATTACAAAACAATGCTAGATAGGAAGGAAAGGGAATGTGGAGGGATGCAGTGGGAAAATATAACATATAAAGATTGAGCTTACACTGAAAACTTGGAAAAATAAAAGCTGGGAATGGGGTAGACAAAGTTTCACCATCTTTTTTTTGGTAAAAACATTATATTTTGCTCAAATCTTTTCAGAGTGTGTATGTTTGTATATTTAGCTCAGGGGTAGGCAACCTTTCCCCTTTAAGGGCCTAGGGACTTCAGCTCCTAGAAGCCTCAGCCATGTTGGCCTATAGTCCCATGTTGGCCAATAGCTCCTGGAATTCTGGGAGCTGAAGTCCCTCGGCCCTTAAAGGGGAAAGGTTGCCTACCCCTGAAGCTTCTTCCTGTCTCGTGCTTGTTTCTCTTCTGTATTGGTCTTGCAAGATCAATTCTGCACTCTCCCAATATGGTGTCCCTTTGGGGAAGAAATTACTATATAATTTGTTTAATTTAGGCTGCATCTGCACTGCAGAAATAATCCAGATTGACACCACTAACTGCCATGGCTCAATGCTGTGGAATTCTGGGGATTGTAGTTTGTTGTGGCACTAGAGTTCTCTGCCAAAGAAGGCTAAATACCTCACAAAACTACAATGCCCAGAATTCCATAGCTTTGGGCCATAGCAGTTAAAGTATAAAACTGGATTATTTCTGCAGTGTGGGTGCAGCCTAAATCTTGTGTTTCTTCTGAAGTTTTAAGAGCAGGATACACAATTACTTCCTACCCACCCACCCCAGTTTTGTCTTTGCAACTTTAAGTTGAAAGGTCTGGTCCAAGGTTGCCTTATAAGCTTCGATGCTGAATGATGGCTTGAACCTAGAAGTCCCTAGTCTTAAGTCCAGCACTCTAGCCACTATACCACCTTGACTGCTTGGCTTTCCTTCATTGTATGGCCTGGTCCTTCTCAAAGATGTTGCAATATCTTCCTGCTGTCTGGTTTCTTGATGGTAGCTAATAGTTTGGTCAAAGAGTCACAATGGTTGTCAAACAGCTTGTACTGTATAGAAAGCAAAAAATGCAATACCATGTTTGTTTATCTGGATATAATCACCAGTGAATACATATTCTTTTAGAGTTTTTAATACATTTTAAATTTTAATGCGTAATTGTTTTGACTTTAAATTGTTTAATTGTTTTTTAAATTTTATATGTATTCATTTTAATGCTTTTCTATTGTTTATTTAGATTGTATTATTTTAAATTTGCTGTGCCCACCTTGAGTCCCTATATTTGGAGAAAGGTGGGATATAAGTAAATAAAATAACAACAACAACAACAATAAAGTGTTTAATCTTATTTATAAACTTAAAATTGAAAATGCAACCATATATAGTTCTGAGATCCAAAATCCCCTTCCAGTATATTTAAAACAAACAAACAAACATTGCCTGATCATCTGGAGTGAAATCTTATTTGCCATAGACAGGACATGCAATTATTAACTATCATGAAATAAATTTACATTTCTGTTCACAGTGTATAGTCAAATCACATTTCATTAAAAGGTACGTAGGTGTAAATCTCATGCTTGGGGTTTTGCTCCTAGTCTGATTCAGGACCATGCAATTGGTGGTGTAGGGAAGGTGATTTCACTGTGTTCCTTCTTAAAATTATTTACCCAAGCAGTTGTTTATGGCTTATTTCTATACTTTTTGCCCCTTTCCAGCTGCTTTTTATCTCTCTGTGCTTTTGCAGGTGATTTTTGTGCAAGTTGCTGTGGCTAACTGATTTTGCACATAAATGTTTTGTACATGATGCCATATACAGATTATATGTTTTATTCTCAACTCTTTAATTTATAAACACATTTCTTTTATGGTTTCATTTATTTACCCTTCCAGGAATCAAAACTGCTTTTGTGAGAAAGCACAGCGATACAGCATTTATAGCTGGTCATTGTGAAATGATTCCAATTGAATGGGTTTGTAGGAGAATTGCTACAGGTTCGTTCCTGAAAAGAAACCCTGGTGTCAAGGAAGGCTACAGATTTTACCCACCTAAAATTGAGATGTTTTATAAGGTGGGTTACACAGATGTACCTTGGATGAAATACTGGTAATAAAATACCACTTTACAGAAATCATCAGCTAATATTAATATCCCTTTTGGAAAGCTAATTCTTACTCTTTGAGAAAACTAAACTTTCTGTACAGAGAAAAGTTGGAGTTTAATTTAACCATTCTTATGTTATCTTGTATTATTAGCTACAGAAATAATCTTTTAACAAAAATATAGGATTTGATCAAAATAACATTACTGACACATCAGAGACTTTGTAGAATATTAATTTAGCCATTTTGTAGAAGATTAATTTAGTCAGGCTCCAAGGAAGAAAGATCATGCAGTATGCACCAGCACATTGCTTATAACCAATAAACAAGGGTTCACGTGATCCCTTGCTTGTTGAATCTTTCAACTACAACCAGTGTGAAATTAAAACTTGTCCAGAAGATCTTTTTATGAATCTTCAGATTGCTTCTCCAATAAACTCTCCTGAACCATTGACGATCTGCCTTGCAAGGGATGTGGGTTCAAAGATGTGATAGGAGGAACATTTCCTCTTGCAACCCTGCTTTATTTTGCCAGAGGAACAGCCTTTTGACCTATCTAGAGGAACTGGCCCAGACATCTTCATTCTAACCAAATCACAGGGGACAGACAAGTATGCATAGAAGGAATTGTTTTGTCAAGTTAGTGGAGTGGCCAGAATAGGGTACTCTGGGAATTACAAAGATGAGATCAGTGCTTACCCCTAAATTGGGTTGTATTGAGGAAGGGTAAAATAATAGCGGTGGATTATTGAATGGACGAAAGGAGGAGTTGTGGAATGAGTAACACTGCTGTGCAGTGAGTGACACTTCAGTTTCAAAAGAAGAGAGGGGTCAAAGGTAATTGAAAACCAGTTGGAGAATAAGTTAGAAGGAATGTTATAAAATGGAGAGAAATTATGCCAACACACAGGGATGTCAGGGTAACACAAAAGATTCATACATGAGCTTTCATGGTTATAAACCCACTTCTTCAGAGGCAATACCAAGTATACTTAGTGTTACATCCAAAGAAATTGGATTATATCCATGAAAGCTCATGCAAAATAGAAAAAGTTGCTGTCACATTTCATTCTCTCTCTCTCTCTCTCCCTCCTTTTTATGCTCCAAGCAGCTAACATGACTATTTTTTTTTTACATTGCCACAAAACATTCTTCCACAGTAGGGCTCTACTGAGTAAAATCCAACAAAAGTGGGGTGCATTAGTGAGCACACACCTTTGGATCCCAGCAAAATTAAAAACGTAACTGAAGGGTTGAGGATGAAGAGAAGCTTGCTTTGTAGGAAAAATGTATCAGAAAGGGTTTTGTTTCTGGTTTTTGTTTTTTTTTTTATAAAACCATTTGTTTTTTAAGCCAACAAGTGGCACCACGTTAACTAAGAAATGGTGCATTTATGTCATAAATGTTTTAAAGTGCATGTGAGAATTTCCAATTCATTTCCAATCAGTGGGAAAATTAAACTGGATGTGTTGTGAAAATCTAAATGATTTTTGCTCTTTATTTTCCAGGATGATGCAGCAAATGATCCACAGTGGTCTGAAGAGCAACTTATTGAAAGTAAATTCCGGTTTGCTGGCCTTGAAATTGGACAAACTGAAGTTGATATTATGGCCCAGTCAACCCGAGCAATTTTTGAAATACTTGAGAAAGCGTGGCAGCCTCAGAACTGTACTTTAGTGGACATGAAGGTATGAAAAATGTTATTCTGAAACAAAATCTGTTTTCAAAGGAATGGTATAATGCCTGGCTTTAGATCATTTCTGTTTGATGTTTTTAGGTTGAGTTTGGTGTTAATGTAGCTACTAAAGAGATTGTTCTTGCTGATGTCATTGATAATGATTCTTGGAGGTTGTGGCCATCTGGAGACAGAAAGCAGCAGAAAGACAAACAGGTAATTGTATGCCATGTTTCTGGGATTTTAACCTATATTAAACAATTGGGATTTTTTTAGAGGGTAGGGGTAGTGGAGCCAGCGTTGTGTAGTGGTTTGAGCTTTGGACTACTACTCTGGAGATCAGGAGTCGATTCCCTGCTTGGGAAACCCACAGGGTGACTTTGGGCAAGCCACTGTCATCCCCAGAAGACCTCATGATAGGTTTGCCTTAGAGCAGGGACAGGCAACCTTTTTGAGACCTGGGCCAGTCTCCCATAGCCCAGGTCTCGGCTGGGCTGGGGGGGGGGAATTTGTCTCAGGATTGAGCGGGGAGGCCTTGGAAAGGTCCCTTCAAGGCCCCCCCGCCCCGATCCTTGGGCAAATTCGCCTCAGGATCGAGCGGGGAGGCCTTGGAAAGGTCCCTCCAAGGCCCCCCCTGCCCCGATCCTTGGGCGAATTCACCCTGGAAGCCTGTCGCCACCGAGGGTCCCCCGGGAGGATTCCCTCGGCAGCAACGGGCCTCCTGGAAGCCCGTCGCCACCGAGGGTCCCCCCGGGGAGGCTTCCCTCGGCGGCGGCGGGCCTCCTCCTGGGCGCCGCGCATGCTGCTGGCGCTGCGGCCGCCATTTTGTTCTCCAAAACGGTGGTCGCAACGCATTTGCGCATGTGCAGTAATCCTGCAGATGCGCAAACACATGGCTGTCATTTTGGAGAACAAAATGGCGGTTGCGGCACGCGCGGTCATGCAGCAACCAAACCGGGTGGCGGCGGCGGCAGCGGCAGGGGTCCGCCTGGGCCGGTAAGTCCGGCGACCTGGGCCTGAACCGGCCCGGGGGCTGTAGGTTGCCGACCCCTGCCTTAGAGAGTCACCATAAATTGGAAATGATTTAAAGGCACAAGCAACAACAAGGGGTAGTTACCCTAACCCAGACTTACTCTTTGGAAATTCTGTATGCAATACTTGTAGTGATTGAAGTTTTACAGCTGGCTCTGAGGGGAAACAAATCTGTTTTCTAGACCTGTGATTCTCAACCTTTAAGTCCAGGTGATTCAAACTTCAGCTCCCAGAAACCCCAGAAAGTATAGGCAGTGATCAGGAACAATTATCAATATTCACTTAAGTTGTGAATGCTCCTTAGATCTTACAAACACTTTGCTGATACTTTGGCACCAATAAAAGAAATTAATTTTAGCAAAATTAGTCTACTGTGGACAAAATTACTCTTAAAATGATTTAGAACTTAGATTGTAGAAATATCTGAAAATATTGGATCATAGCTAAACGATGTAGGAAACCTGCATTGAAAGTATTTTGTATTTATTACATATGCTTTCACCATTTTAACATTGCTTCATGATGCAGAGATAATGAGCATATTACAGTTGCCCCTCCGCTTTTAAGTCTGCATCCCTCACCCGTTTGCAGGCAGCAAACGGAGGGGGATAAAATGAAGCGCCCCCCATTCAAGCCTATGGGGCTTGAATATTTGCAGTTTTCTGTTCTCGCGGTGGGGGGATCCAGGACAGATCCCCTGTGAAAACGGAAGGGCGACTGTATATTTATATAAAATTAGACTAGTATGTACAATTAGAATATATGGTGACTTTTAATTAAAATGTTGTGACTAAATTTTAACTAGCTTCTCAACCTATACACTTTATATATTTCATGCAAATATATCATAACATGATAGAATGGTCTTAAAAACAAATTGTAGAAAATTATTTTTTTTAGCACATTGGCTTTGTGTTGTTTCTGTCTTTTGCATGTCTGCTCCATTTTTCTTGATGCTATAGCTCACTTTGCAAAGATCATAGTGGAGCTGGATGAGCAGCAGTGCCATGATTCCACTATCTCCCATGTTTATCTGTGCTGCTGTCATAGGGTTCTGCATAGTTTTGGACCTAGTTTCCAAGTGATGTTGGTTGGTCCAGGAACATTGTTAAGCAGCATAGAATCATAGACTTAGAAGGGGTCTTCTGGGCCATCAGACCAAACCCCCTGCTTAGTGCAGGATTTCTAGTTACAGCAACCCCAACAGGTAGCTGTCCACACTCTTTTTGAAGATGTCCAAAGAATACCTGTATACTAGCTATACAGATTAATTGTTTTTTGGTGAAAGCACATACACTTGCTGCCTTAGTAGCTATGAAACAAGCACATCTTGTGGATTATGCAGTGTTTTGGTGTTCTTCTTGTGTCTTTTAGTCATACCGTGATCTCAAAGAAGTAACTCCTGAAGCATTGCAAATGGTGAAAAGGAACTTTGAATGGGTGGCTGAAAGAGTGGAGGTATTCACATCAACCTTTATAAAACAGCTAATTAACTTTTGCCTGTCTTTTCCAATATTTTTAATTTGCCAATTCACTTTTCTTTCTGCTAGCTGTTGCTGAAACCACAGAGCCAAGGCAGAGTGGTTGTGCTTATGGGCTCAACTTCAGATCTTGCACACTGTGAGAAGATTAAAAAGGCATGTGGAAACTTTGGTATTCCTTGTGAGTTACGAGTGACTTCTGCTCATAAAGGACCAGATGAGACACTAAGAATCAAAGCTGAATATGAAGGTACACTGAATTTGTTGTCAAAAACCTAATCCTCTTTCAGCAAAAGTTTTGCCATGTGCCACTGACCGACTTTTATGTATCCAATAAAGAATACAGAACGGGTTTTTCTTAGGGATGTGTGGTATTAATAGTGTCCATTTTACATGTTACCAGGTGATGGCATTCCTACAGTGTTCATAGCAGTGGCTGGGAGAAGCAACGGATTGGGACCTGTGATGTCTGGAAATACTGCATATCCTGTTGTCAACTGTCCCCCACTGTCAGGAGATTGGGGTGCTCAGGATATATGGTCATCACTGAGGCTGCCCAGTGGTAAGTTGCCATGGTTGAATGCTTCACAGCAAACAAGTTATTTTAAAGACACATGTCCTACTTCAAGATCAAGCAGGTCACTACAGTCTAAAGTGCAGTAGAACTGTGACCTTAATTTTGCACTTTCAGTGGAGATCACCTCAAAGGAAACATGCACAGGATCACACCCTTGGAGAATGTCTACACCAAATCTGCTATACCAACCTGATACTCTACTTTTGGCATGCATATTGTATTCTACTTATTTACCAACTTTGCCCTCCTTGCACATGTGGTTTGGTTTAAATTGTTATATATATATATAAAGAATTTAAACCAAACCACATGTGCAAGGAGGGCAGAGTTGGTAAATAAGTAGAATACAATATGCATGCATTATGCAAGTTTTAACCATATGCTACATTCTCTCATTTCAACGTTCCGGTTTTTGTTCAGTCATACTTGAGAGGATGCTGTAGGCATTCTAAAATGCTTGTATGTATGATATGGTTTAATCATGAATGTACACTGCTTAGATTTCTCAGGCTTTATTCAAATGTATATATGTTATATTCTTTGTATGGTTCATGACTTGAGCAAAAGAGCTTTAAAAAAATGGAGATCCAGGCAGCAAGAAATATGAGGTGAATATGTGGTGAAAAGTGTCAGGGAAACTTCTGATCAGTTTTCTGCATTTAGCAGATATTTCCAATCTCAAAAATTTCTATAGCTGTCAGGGCAAACAGTATCATTAACATAAAGAAAAACTGGCATTTTCAGAGGTACACATGATCTCAAAATGTGATTAAAATATAGATTCAGAATAGATACTCAGTATTCAACCCAAGCACGTTTGAGCGGTCTTCTACTAGCCTCTGGTGGTTGAACATCTCATATTTGTGTAACCAGATTAACTCCTTAAAAATCTTGGCCAGTATTCCATCAGCAACTTATAGTTCAGTAACTTCTCCTGGCCTAAACCCCCCAAACTCAACAAACGTCATTCACTCACGCTCTGAACGCTAGCAGATTGAACCTCCTTTTCTCTCCATGCAGCTGGTGCCTGGTGTCATAAGTGGTGATTGTAAAAACAGAAGAGTTATGGATGGTAACTGCTCAATATTTATGATCGCTTAAGCCATGATTGTGACATTATTGCCATGATCATAGCTCCCTGCCCCACCTGTTTTACATCAGTTGCATTGGAGGGAAGGTCCATTCTGTCAGCAACTGGAGAGCATGGGTGTTTCCATCAAGGCTTGTAGGGAGGGGGGTAGGAGAAAGTAGCTGATGTGTAATACTGAACCTTGTCTGAAATTGCAAACTAATATGTAACTAGCGGCTCATTCACACTGGGAGATAAACTGATTTCTTAACTGGATCATTTCGAAGCAATAAAGCGATTTGAAACTGAAACAATGTGCACACTATGTTTGCCACAATCGAATCTGTCCACGTTCCCATCAAAGTTCACATTGCAATGGCGATGGGAGCTGGCACCTCAGGAGGGAGGGCAAATGGGCAGAGGGACTGGTACTTACCCACCCCCAAAATCTTGCCAAACTGCCCCCTTTCCCCCCCTCAGCTCATGCCGGTTGTCGTGCTTTTAATTTTCTGCATTGTCAAAGTGGTCCCTTTAAATCTCCGGACAGCTGTTTTCCACTTCTGCTGTTGATTTGATTCCCTTTTTCCCAGTGAGACAGAGGTCGGGGAAGTCAGGGAGGGATGCCTTGGGGGGGGTATAGTGTGGTATGTGTTTGTTTTTTTTAACTTTGGCAGATCCTGCACTTGTGCACAGGATCACAGTTCTGGGGTTCACAGGTGAGGG
>CM034708.1:77830817-77842487 GCA_020142125.1 Phrynosoma platyrhinos | reverse complement strand
TTAATGTGCACTATTTCTGGCAGTCTGCTTAGGCCTTCAGTTTTAGAATGAGAAGAGTCTGCACATGTTCATATGTGTCACTTAGTGTTTGACGGAAACAGGCTTGATGAAACAACTTTCCAACTGCTGCACTGTAGTCCTTGACAATTTAGACAATACCTGAATAGATTTTTGCTAAAAGTGAATGTGATGAACATGCTAAAAGCTACCATTCACTTTTGGAAGCACTCTTTGCCACATTAAAAGGATGAATCTAGAAGCTGTCTAGATTCAACTTCTAACATCTTTTCGCGTGTGCGTATTTTACAAGGTTAGTATAGTATGTATGTACATTTACCTCTGGCCAATTTGGCATTTTAGAAATAACAGCATTCAGGTCATCTAGGGCAGATTTAAGATCTTGGAGACCAGCATAAGATTCAGCTCTATAAACTTGTAACATCAAGTCATTAGGATCTAAAAACAATCAAACAAACAAACAAAAAATCAGCATGTAACTTTTATATATAAATTGTGTTACTTTATGTAGTCTGAGATACATCTGAAGTACAGACTTTATAGACATAGCTATGCAGATAGAAATGCGTATGCATATACTTAGACAGGGAAAGTAAGAATGTCTTGAGCAGTGAAAAGAGTACAAAGACATGGTAACTAACAACAAAGTTAGCAAGAATGGTGAGCTACAGGCAGGTCTCAGTTACGAGGGGGTACTGAGAAGTTCTTGGCCCAACCCGCTTCTCAAAATCTGAGTGTAATTTTGTCAATATAGCTTCAAAGAGTGCTTTTTTGTCTTGTAAACTGCCAGTTCACAGGATCAGATAACTCAGGGGTAGGCAACCCTTCTCTTTTAAGGGCCGAGGGACTTCAGCTCCCAGAATCCCAGGAGCTATTGGCCAACATGGGACTATTGGCCAACATGGTTGAGGCTTCTGGGAGCTGAAGTCCCTCAGCCCTTAAAGGGGAAAGGTTGCCTACCCCTGAGATAACTGATAGAACCATGTCAATGAAAAGTGTAGAACTTTCAAATGCTGAACTCTGGGCCATCATGAAGTTCCTGTTCCTGCAGAAAACTCTAAAGGTTTCTGCAGAAGAAAGCTCTAAAGCAAACACAGAGAGATAAATATTTGTCATTTGTCGTGATTAAGTGCCTTTGCATCGATCTTGACCCATGGCAAACTGATCTCCAGCACATCTCAAATGAACTGATTTTCTTTCTGTCTTCTTTCTTAACAGTTCAGCTTTCATATTTATACATGGTAATAGAGAATACAATGGCTTGTATGATTCTAACTTTTGTTCTCAGTTGTATATCTTTGCATTTTAGAATCTTTTCTAGTTCTTTCATAGTTGCCCTCCCAATTCGTAATCATCTTCTGGTTTCCTGGCTGTAGTCCCCATTCCCATCAGTGTCTGATCCCAGATATAAGACCTCACCTCACCTTTACTATCTCTATTTCCTCATTGTCTAGTTTGAATACTTAACTGTAAAATAGTGGTGTATCAACTTTTAGTGTGGAGATTTTGAGACTGAAGACACAGCAAGGTCTGTCAGGCCTTCAACAGTATCAACTCCTGAAACTGTTGAGCATGTTCATGATTTGATTTTGGCAGATCAGCAAATCTCAACAAAAACAATTTCTGAAACACTAGAGATATTCTGGGGATGCACAGGGTTTATAGTTCTTGAGCAGTTGGCTATACAGAAGGTGTCAGCCATCTAGGTGTCAAAAATGTATGAATGCTCACCAGAAACAAAATCAAATGGATACCTCCAAGTTGATTTTGCAGCATTTTGAGTAATTAGTGATATTTTTTGGAATGACTCATGGTTACATCACTAGGACCTGGAGACAAAACAACAGTTATCTGCAGTGGCAGCACTTGGGTTCACCATGGCCGAAGAAACTTAAGACTGAGAGGCTAACAGGAAAGGTTATAGCCATAGTTTTTTGGAATAAGGAAAGTATTTTGATTACTATCTTCAAGAGGGCCAAACTGTTAATTCAGAATACTACTCTTAACTTGCTGTGCCAAATAAAGGAGGCATTAAAGAAAAAACAGTGAGGGAAGCTGCAGACAACACACTTGCTCACAGGGACGGCAAGATGGTGGATGTTTTGAATATTTCTTGTTCCAAGCCTTACAGAGAGACTTAAAGGAAGGAAATGTTCAAATGATTCAGATGTGATAGCAGCAGTGGAGCAGAGCAGGGACCAGACATCAATTACTTTTTTTTTTTTGTTTTGGGAAAAGTTAAATAAACTTGAGAAACAATGTGCCAAGTGTGTTGAACTTCACAGTGAATATGTGGAATAGCATGTAAGGGGCCATACAGAGGGCCCCTAAGGGGCGGCTCTGTGCTGCCCCTGGGAAAACCAGATTGGGGCCACAGCAACCACATGCTGAAGCCCTGATTTGTCTTTTTGCTGCTCGAAAGGGAGCTGGCAAATGCCACTCCTTTTTGAAGCAGCAAAAAGCTGCCCTTAGCACTGGCAACGCAGCTCTTCTGTGCCCCTTTGGTGCAGTGTGTCTACATGCTGTGCCAACGGAGCACTCGGATGCCGTGTGGTGACGGCAGGGTCAGGGTGGCTGGCGTGCAGTCACATTGCTCCAACTCCACCCCCAGGCCGGTCCTTGTGGTCAGTCTATACAGGCCCTAAGTTTCATGGCTCTAGGTCACTTCCTTCTTGGTCAGGCTGAAACTTTCCAGCACCCCCAATATATTACCTTCATTTACAATATTTCAAATTTCTGATTATGTTTCTCAAAAAACAGTTAAATAAATGAAAGTCTTGTCCACAATGAATAGCTTCTCTGAGTGTGCCTGTGCAGTTACTGAGGTGTGAGAGAGTGAAGATGAGTTGGAGTTCTGACATAAGAAAAGCTGACTGGGCTGGATTTCTTTTCCCTGCCTAGATTGGAGGAGTGGAGAAAGGATGAAAGCAAGTACAGCCGGCCCTCCATGTCCATGGATTCTTTATCCAGGGATACAAGCATCCACAACTTAATTTTTAAAAAATATTGATTTCAAAAAGCAAACCTTGATTTTGCCATTTTATATAAGGGAGACCATTTTACTACACCCTTGTATATAATGGGACTTGAGCATCCACAGATTTTGATATCCATGGGGGGGGGGGGTGTCCTAAAACCAAACTCTAGCAGATCCCAAGGGCCCACTGTATAGTCTTGATATTGCCCGAAGGAAAGATTTCCTTTGCTTGCTGAGAGGAGGGATATGTGGGGAAGGAAGAAATTGGAATTTTGGATTTGGCTGTGGCTGGAGAAAACAGTTTCCTCCTCTTGCTTAAGTGGGGGAAGTTATGATGAGAAAAGAACACTAGCAATGTCAAAAGAAGTAACTCTGCTAAGCCTGCTGTAGTTAAAAAACAACAACAACAAACTTTGTGATATCTTAAAGCACAGAGCTGGAAGAGAGATACCAGTAGGGGTTTGTGCAACAACTTCTTTTTTGGCTGTTTCAGTGCAACTAGTTACTATAAAGGAGATGTACTGCCTCTCCTATTGTACCCCCCTGTACATGCTGCAGAAAACACAGAAGGAGAGGTGTTGCCTGTCTCTCTCCTGATATGCCTTCTCCACCTGGAAAGCCTAATGGAGAAGGCACAGCAGAATAATAGTTCTTATTTCTGTGTACTCTGCTGAAGAAGAACTTCTAATAGCCAGTCAGCTCATCCCAGCCATACCCCCTTGGGACCAGCAGTTGCATCTTCTGATCCTTCTAGAGAGCATTTGCACATTGCTCTTGCCTGGAAAAGATAAGCTGTTTTATGCTTTTAAACCTCTTTAAAACAGGTGGTGGATTCAGTAACACTGCTAACTTTATGGCCACTTCAACTCTGTTGGAACATAGCCCACTGGTCTGCAGTAATTCTTTATTGATCCAACTCCCCCCCCCCCATGTCTGTCTCAATTTACATCACACGTCCAGGAAGGCAATCCCAATGTAAATTGAGATCCAGCTGTATTTGCAAGGCTGCTTTAGTATTTCATAAGGGCACCATAAAGATGGTGAGACACGCTAAAGCAGGGGTAGGCAACCTAAGGCCAGCATGCGCCCCCCCCCGAGGCCTTTGGACCACCGCTGCCTGCCATGATGATATTGATTATTGTTGTTATTACTTGTTCTTGGGGTTTTCTTGGCAAAATCTCCACAGGGGTTTTGCCATAGCTTTTCTGGGGCCGAGAGAGTGTGCATGCATATTTTGTTTATTTTTTTCCATTTTTATTTATTTATTTATTTTTGGTGCTTCGCCCCCCCCCCCCAATTGTCTGAGGGACAGCAACCCGGCCCCTGGCTCAAAAAGGTTGACTACCCCTGCACTAAAGAAATAACTGAATGGTGGGGGTCTATTTCCTTATGCAAATGAGAGGAAAGATTTCAAACCTGATCTAAAACCTCAAAGAAAACATTTAGATAATTCACAATGCAGACCTAGACTTTGCAATCATGTGGTCTTAGATCTCCCCTAACAGAAAGGTTTCAAAATGAAAGCACTTGCCAACTCCTTTCCTTCACGTTCATCCTTAAGTGAGCTTTTTGAAAATACCTGGACACCTCTGAACCTAGAGCATAAATTCAAATATTTTTTTTTTAAAAAGCAAAGAATACACAACTGTTTCCAGTTTATTCCCATTTCAGTTCTTTATTTTGCAGCATTTGCTACAACAGAAGATTTATGTCAAAATGCAGTAACAGATTACTAACAAAGGGGTCACATAAGCGCACACTGTGAGCCACATGCAGCCACCACTCCCTTTTTGTGCTCCTCCATACAGAATAATAGAGCTGGAAGAGACTCCCAAGGGCCATCCAGACCAGCCCCCTGCCATACAAGAAGACAATCAACAGATGGTCATCCAGCCTCTGTTTATGCTAGGAGAAAGCAACTAAAAACACCTAATCAGGTGCCCATTTCAGTGCATTTTGCCACCAAAATTCAGCAGCAAACCACTAAATATTCAATAAACTATTCAAATTACCTTCTCCAGTTACCAATCAAGCAGGAAACTTGGCTTACTGAAAGGATTTCAATGTCTTTAGCCTTTTCCCCCATCAAAGGGGAAAGCATTTAGGCAGCATTTAATTTGCTAATTCTGCTGCTGCTACCAATACTACTATCTGTGGTAATCTATCATAGTAAGTTAAGTTAGAGTCCATGATTTCCCCAAGTTTATTTGAAATTAATACATCAAACAGTATAGTTTGATATATTACTATTTGATGTATTAAAATAAACTAACCTTTTCAAGTAACAATTACTTTTAGTAAGTTTGGGATATTTTACTTCTTAATACTTTACTATATGAAAATAAATATTAGGCCATTAAAATGTATTTTTACATATTTATCTGATTTCTATCTGTTTTTGCCAATTTATTTTAAAAAACCTACTAAGGTACACTTACTTCCCATTAGGTCACTCTCAGCCCCACAGATGGGCCTAAGCAGACTGCCAGAAATAGTGCACATTAAATTGAGGCACTGCCCTGGCTCAGTGCTAGGGAGTCATGGGAACTGTAATTTATTGTGGCACCAGAGCTTTCTGACAGAGAAGGTTCAGTGTCTCAGAAAAAAAAATACAATTCCCATGATTCCCTAGCACTGACCCAGGGCAGTGCCTCAATTTAATGTGCACTATTTCTGGCAGTCTGCTTAGGCCCAGATGTTGCCTACCCCTATACTAGCAAGTAGTACTAGCACTTTCATTTTAATATGACTGTGACTTTTCAAATTTAATCCATGAACACCAAGTATAAAAAATACCATAAGAGTTTCAGATGCTGACTGAACATGGTTTCAGGTTTCCAAACAAGTTAGACAGATTCTGATAATACTCAAAGATGCAGCTTTGCACATCAGGTTATGAAACAAGATCAACTGCTCCCAAGTTTCCTCTTTTTTTATTAGTGGAGTTAAGAAGGTGAGAAAAAAGCTTTCTACTTTCTTACCCCACTAGTCAAAGAAACATGAAACTTAGAAGCAGTTGATCTTGTACCATAACTTGATGTGCATAGCTGCACCTTCACATTATTACAAAAAGGTGGGTAAAAAACCTTTCTAGAAGCAGTATGGTGTAATGGTTTGAGTGTTAGACTGTGACTCTGGAGACCAGGGTTTGAATCCCTACTCAACCATGGAAGCTCACTGGGTGACCTTGGGTAAGTCACACTCTCTCAGCCTCAGAGGAAGACAAAGGAAAACTTCCTTGGAGCATGTGTTGCCACGAAAACTCCATGAAAGGTTTGTCTAAGGTTTGCCCTAAGTCAGAAACAACTTAGAAGGCACACAACAACGACTTTCTGAAATCTTAATATTTATCTGATTAGACTGTTTTTCTATTCAGTTTACATCAAAATTCGAGTGAAAGGTACTGCCTCTAAAACAGGATACACAAAATTCAATTCTTCTGATGCTCCTGGACTGCAATTCCATTTTGCCCTCATCAGCATCACAAATAGTGAAGGATGCTGGGAGTTACAGTTTGGAGAACCACACTTTGTCCAGCCATGTTCCAAGACAAATGTACTGTTAAAATGGCATAGCAACACTGTACACCTCCCATGTCCCTGTGCCTGACACATGTTGCCATTGACAGCCTTTTGCATAGTGACCTTTAAAAGGACAAACTCAAAATGGGAGAAGTCAACATTTCCAAGATTACAAGGCCCCTTAAAAAAATAATGCGCTGAATACCAAAATTAACATTCCATGCTACAAGTAAAATTTAATTTTCCCATTCCCAAAAGGGCCAAATCAGGTGTCATCTTTATCAAAGCCTGTTTAGACTGTTAGATCAACCAGATATGAAATCCTGCAGATCTCTGCAAATGTACATAAAGTGTGTGGTAGTCACTAGGACTTTTTAATAGACAACAAATATATCTGCACATGCTTATGTCAGGATGCTAGGAACCAGGGTTGGCTGGTTTAAACCAAATGACTTTTTTAAAAACCACTCCTGGTTTTAAAAGGTTATTTATTTTTTAAAAAGTCTTGACTATTATTACCATTTTCCAATCCTCTCACTTGAACAACAATGACTGTTTGAATTTAAACATTTTAATGTTAATCATTTATTGAGAGTTGCTCACTGTTAAACCAGTATCCAGTGTCACTTGCTCCTTTTTAATCACTTTATTTTATAGTGCAAGAAATGCCATTCAGAAACAAATCCTTCAACTAACATAAATTCAACCAGAACAACTTGCTTTAAAAAAATCACATTTAAAGAACAATTATCATTTAAGCTATTGGCCACAATATCTAAAAGCTACTGACCGCAATATCTGAACTACATTTTGCTACTTATCGTAGTTTTCTGATTTACTCCTATATTACTGTAATCCTATATGCCTATATATAGGCTACCAACTTGTCAATATAATTCCCAAAACTTTATAGAAAAATGAATCAAAGCCTAGTAACTTTGGATTGTCAATGTTAGAAAATATCAAAGCATGGTTGATCAAGTTTTCTAATACATAACATAATATGTCATGGTATTACTACAACAAGCATGACTCAATTTTTTTTCATTAAGCCAAGTATCCTCAAGTTAAATAAATAAATAAGTAAAACCCATGGTTTTTTCCAACCCTGCTACAAACCAGATGTATTTTTCAACTCTGCATTAAGCTTAAGAGATCAACATTACTAGCCTAGGTTAGCCCTCCCCCAGCTTGGTATCCTTCAAATATATTGCAGCACCAAGGCTGGGAACTGCAACCTTACTCATCTAAAGGACACTAGATGTTTTGGGAGGGAGGCAGTTAGTTTAACTTATAACACCAATTGATGCTGGTGGCGGAGCATCAGGAAAAAAGTCCCTCCTTATTTATTTATTTATTATACTTATTTATATCCCGCCCTTCTCCCAGCACTGGGACTCAGGGTGGTTTACATTAAAAACATACAAAGATAATACATTAAAACAGAATTAAACTACTACAATAAAATAAAAGAAGATAAAAATGTTTAAAATACATTAAAAACAATATAGCAACCCAGGCCATTCTTCAAAAGCTTTCTGTTTTGAATGTCTGTGTGAAAAAGAAGATTTTCACCTGTCGGCAGAAGGCAATCAAGGAAGCAACCATTCTGGTCTCCCTGAGCAGGGAGTTCCAGAGTCTAGGGGCAGCCAAGGAAAAGGCCCTCTCTCGTGTCCCCACCAACCATGCTTATGTTGGTGGTGGGATGGAGAGAAGGGCCTCCCCTGAGGATCTCAGAGCCCTGGACGACTCATAGAGGGAGATAGGGTCTGCCAAATATCCTGGACCTGAGCCATATAGGGCTTTAAATGTCATCACCAGCACTTTGAATGTACTTGGAAACAAACTGGCAGCCAGTGGACCTGTTTCAACAGGGGCACTGTATGATCTCTGTAACCTACCCCCGTTAGCAGCCTGGCTGTAGTTCTTTGGACCAGCTGAAATTTCCGAACACTTTTCAAAGGCAGCCCCAAGTAGAGCTCATTACAGTAGTCCAAATGGGACGTAACTGAGATATGTATTACTGAGGCCAGATCTGGCATCTCAAGGAACAGGCACAGTTGGTGCACAAGTTTTAAATGTGCAAAAGCACTCGTGGTCACTGCAGAGACCTGGGCCTCCAGGTTCAAGGCTGAGTCCAGGAGTACTCCCAAACTGCAAACCTGCATCTTCAGGGTGAATGCGACACCCCATCTAACACAAGCTGAATCCTTATTCCCTGATCTGCCTTCCGACTGACCAGGAGCACCTCTGTCTTATCTGGATTAAGTTTCAACTTGCTTGACCTCATCCAGTCCATTACTGATAACAGACGCTGGTTTAGGACCAGGACAGCCTCCTTGGATTGGGGTGGAAAGGAGTTGAGTGTCATCAGCATATCCTTAGTCCTTATGTGCATCTGATGGTACATACTATGACTCTAACTGCTACAATGAAAAGACCAAAAGCAACTGAAACAAGTCCAACTGAAATCCATTCTGACTTTGTGGCTGTTTATAGCTCCATTACACTGGATGTCCAAAAACGCCACTCAAACTGCTTCTGCTGACCAAGTCATATGATGGAAAGATTACTGACTGAATCTGAGATCATAAATATGACACAAGTGATCAACATCCTGAACTCTGGATTTTAGCTACTGGGCTATGCTGCGGAGAGTAAGAATCCGCATAGTAGGCCTTGGAATCCTTGTTCTTTTATTGGTACTTTACATTTATTAGTTTGAAATTTGGACATTTACTGCATAATACATACTTATATCTCTACATCAAGGAAGTTTCCATTTCACAGCAAAAATAATGTGTTTCCAGTAAATATTCTTCCTTATGTACACAACATGCCATGAGATTATGGACAACCAGTGATGTAATGTTTTACCGACAGTGTGCATTAGGAAGGAAACTTAGCTTTATAGTTCTCTGAAAAACTACTTGAGCATTCAGTCATAAGTTTCCCCATGAAGATAACACCTGGTTGTTGTTTTTTAATAAACAGCTTTGAATTATGCTTTCAAGTTTGAAACTGGATTGATTAATGGTTTATTTTGTTTACATCCATGCATTTGTATTTCAGTAAACAATAAGATGTCAGAAGCACAGGTGCAAGATAAATATATTACAATGTTCACCCAAAAAAAAAAAAAAAAATGAGGGGAATGAGAATGTAGAGCAAAATAGTCAACCCTTCTTATTCACAGATTTTTTTATCCATGGATTCAAGCCTCCACATGTTGAAAATAATAAAAAAAATATATAAATTCCTAATAGAAAACCTTAATTTTCTATTTTATATAAGGGACACTATTTTACTATGCCATTGTATTTAATGGGGCTTGAGCATCCACAGATTTTGTTATCCATGGGGGTCCTGGAACCAAGCCCCAGCAGATAAGGAAGGAACCACTGTATGATGTGAACAACTCAGGATCTGAACAACTACAGAAGATGAGCCACAGTGGCTTAGCAGCAAGGGCAGCATCATTAGAAGACAGTGATGAATATGTAAGTAAATACTAATACGCTCTTTCACAGCTATAGTTACTCAACAGTGAGCATATTATAAAGTGCTCACTAAATATTAGACTAATCATATCCCTTGAACTGGCTGTACCCTCCATTTTCCCCAGCAATGTGTTTTGAAAGGCCATACACACCCATCTCTGATGTCACTGGCATTATACAACCTTTTCCACTTCCACGCCCCCATCTGCTTATGCAACTAGCCCCAGCCTCTTGTGAATTGTCTCAGTAACACTTGAAGAGACTGAAAATAAGCCTTTCTCTCAAAGAAGATATCCCATGTGTGACTACTAGTCCTCACTAACATGATCCCAAAAAGCTTCCACAGCAAAGTCCTGATCCATACTTGTTGACCCACCCCAAAATAGCAACCATATTCAGAAGCAAAGAACACTTACTGAAGCTGTTTTATTTTTACATTCATTCTGAAGGCAAATTATGAAATGCAGACACTTACAACACTTTCGCTGCTTATTACAAAAATGACACCATTTCAGCACTTGAGTCTTAGGAATGATGTTAAACAAACAAGGCTAATCCTCTGGAATGCATTTAACAAAGGCTCCTTCCTATTTGTGTGACCGCTGCACATTCTAATTTTTGGCAAGTGGAGCCACTTACAGATAACGAGAACGCACATCTATCTGCTTCCTTGTAAAATCAAAAAAACGGACTGTCCCAGAGTGTATTGACTCTCTAGCTCACCTGTCATACAGCTTTTACACTAAGTTATGAACCATCAGGATCCTTCAGTCACCTAGAACCCCTACTTAACCTTCAGGATACTTGTTTAAGGAAATTCTGAAAAGATGAAAAAGAATACACAATATGGCTTCATGCTTGGAGTTCCTGCAGAAGAGTGAGCTCTTACATTCCAGCTGCATACTTTCACTTGAAAGCTACTCAAAGCCTCCAACACAAGTTCACAGCGGATTGGTTCAAAGGAGCGCCCCTTGGTTATGAAACGCAGATACATATAAGATTCCTTTCCTTCAGGACTGCAGTCCTGCATCTGCTGTGGGGCAATTTTTCAATGCACAGTCATCCTCAAGGTCACAAATGTGTGAACTCTGCACATGCAACATGATATACTCATGTATGTATAGAATAAAAACCCACTGGGTGGCCATGTCACACTCTCTCAGCCTCAGAGGAAAATCCTACATTTAAGAGAACCAGTCTGGTTTAGTGGTTTGAGCATAGTTCTGTGACTCTGGAGGGCAGGGTTCGAATCCCTACTCAGCCATGGAAACACACTGGGTGATCTTGGGCAAATCACACTCTCTCAACCTTGGAGGATGGCAATGGCAAAGCCCCTCTGAAGAAGCTTGCCAAGAAAATCCCATGATAGGTTCGCCCTAAGCCGGAAATGACTTGGAGGCACACAACAACATCAACATGAACCATCTTAGCCACCACAACAAATAATGCTCACTCATGACATCTTGCACTCAAGATCCCCCAACTTCCAATAAAAATTATATATATATATATATAAAGGATCCCCCAGATTCCTTCACAGGAGGGACTTTCTGTGGCGGTTCTCCAGAGTTTTTTCACTCAAAAGAATGAAAAGGGGCTCTGAGTCCTCCAATGAGATGCCACCCACCACAGGACCTCAGTCAGGGCTCGCTTT
>CM034708.1:77791145-77802242 GCA_020142125.1 Phrynosoma platyrhinos | reverse complement strand
TTTCTACTTTATTATCGCTTTCTGGCCCACATGTGATAACGTCCATAGTGGAGAATCTCTGCAGAACTTCCAAGGGATTCCAAATTTTGCATCGCTTGAAAACTATTCAGGTTACCGATGATGGCAAAAATCCTATTCTACATGCTTATGGTGGTGGTCAGACAGCACCCTGGCACAACTCCATTCCCTGACTGCCAGCCACTGATTGTCTCTGGGGGTGTACCTGGACATCATCAAGCACCTTTTGTACACCTTGGGAAGAAGGAGAAGCCTTTGTCCGAAGTAATTCTCCAGCTGGGATGTGCATCTCTAACCAAAATTCAGAAGTTCCTCTTCTCACAGTGAGTTTCATTTCTTCAGATATTAAACCTATATCTGTGTTTATACAGTTCAGGCGGGCAATGTTAAATTTTCTTGCATAAAGGGAAGAAGATGCGATTTATTTATATTCCACCTTTTTCCTAGTCTGGAAGTCAAAATGGCTTACAAAGTGAAAAATGATATAGCTAGACTGATGTACCAGTGGTACAATGTATTATTTTCATTTGGATTTCACATTTCTGCCCAGGCATCACCATGAGTATTTTTTTGTTTTTTCTTTGCACTTGGCTTTGTCCTGTTTATTTCAAGGGGGTCTCCTGATGGGTTGTGTGCCTTTTCTTTCTACAAACAGTGTTATTCTGTTCAGTTGCACAGCAGGAGGCTGACTCTGTTGCCCTGCTGCAGCCTTATAAATTCATTTTGTTTAATCAGGTGGCAAGAAATAATAACTATTTCTTAATTCTTCTAAGTGACTTGGAATTTATTTCCTTCAGTCTTATCAGATTCAGCCACCCACATTTATGACATGATCAGACTGTAAGAATTCCAAATAATCTGAAGAAACCAATTATCTAACAATTTAATCTCCACATATGTTTGTGTTTGGCTCAGAATGTCCATTACTCATACTTTCATGTGTTAAATCATTGCAGTCGAAGTAGGAGTACAACTTTTTTTTTTAATGCCATGGCTCCTCTGCTTTTAAACAGCTGATTATGACTGAACTTGTTATTTCTGTACACCAGCCTTCATCAACCTGGATCCTTCCAAATGATTTGGACTACAGTGGACAATGGTTAATGATGACAAGAGTTGAAGTCTAAAACATGTGGAGCTCTCTAGACTGGGGAGGGCTAGGATACATAATGAGACAGAGGCTGCAATGTCTTATGCTAATAACCCAAGCATTGCAGTGTTGTTAACTGCTGTGAAATCAACTTCAGCTTAAAACAACCCTATGAGTAAGAGACCTCCAGGTCACCCTATCATCAACAGCCCTGCTCAGGTCTTGCAAACTCAAGCTTTCTTGATTAAGTTTATTCATCTGTAATATGGTCTTTCTCTTTTCCTACTGCCTTCTAACTTAACAAGCATTATTGTCTTTTCTAATGAATCATGTCTTCTCATAGTATGTCCAATGTATGACAGTCACAGTTCAATCATCTTGGCTTCTGGGAAAAGTTCAGAATTGATTTGCTCTAGGATCCATTTATTTGTCTTTTTAGCAGTCCATGGTACCTGCAGAACTCTTGTCCAGCACTACATTTCAGATAAGTTGACTTTCTTCTATCAGCTTTCTTCACTGTCCAGCTTTCACGACCATACATAGAAATGGGAAATACAATGGTATGTACAGTCCTAACTTTAGTATTCAATGATATATCGTTACATTTCAGGATGTTGTCTGGTTCTTTCATAGCTGCCCTTCCAAATCCTATTTTTCTTCTGATTTCTTGACTGCAGACCCCATTTTGACTGATGACTAAGCAAAAGTATGAAAAATCTTGCACTATTTCAGTGTCTTCATCATCTGTTGTGAAGTTATTTAATATGTGATCATTATTATTATTTTCTTAATGTTCAACTGTAAACCTGCCTTTGCACTTTCTTAAAAGTTAAAGGTAAAGATTTTCCCTTGACAAGATTGTCTAGTCATGACCAACTTTCTTCATTCACTGTATTCAGTAATTGTTCCAGGTCTTTGCTATTTTCTGCTAGCAATGTAGTATCAAGGAGAGCCAACATGGTGTAGTGCTTTGAGCATTGGACTACGACTCTGGAGACTAGGGTTCAGTTTCCTTCTCGGCCATGGAAACCCACTTCATGACCTTGGCTGAGTCACATACTCTCAGCCCCAGAGAACCCCATGATAGGGTCACCCTAGGGTCATCCTAAGTTGGAAACTAGTTGAAGGCAGATAATAACAAGAATAACAAGTATGCTGTCATCTGTATATCTTAAATTTTGGATGTTCTTTCCTCCAGTTTTCACACCTCCTTCTTCTGAGTCTAATCTTGCTTTACGTATATATTCAACAAAATAGTTAAACTGATGGAGTGATAAAATTCAGCCTTGCCTGGCCCCCTATCAGTTTGGAGACAATTCCATTCCTCCATGTTCTTTCCTGATGGTAGCCTCTTGTTCTGAGTACAAGTTTTGCATCACGAGAATCAAATGTTGTGGCACACCCATTTCTTTAACAGTGATCCATATTTTTTTATGATCTACACAATTCAAAGGGTTTGCTATAATCCATAAATTACATACTGATTTTCTTCTGAAATTCTTTGGTGTGTTGCATTATCCAACATATGTTTGCAATATGATCCTTAGTGCCTCTTCCTTTCCTGAACCCAGCTTGGACATCTGACATTTCTCAGTCTATATGTGATAAAAGTCTTTGCTTTAGAATTTTGAGCATCACTTTGCTTGCATGGGAAATTAAAGCAGTGGTCCCCTGATGCCCCCCTTTGGATTGGATTGAATTGTATCTTGAGTGTTTCCAATCTGTGAGCCGTTGTTTTCTTTCCAAATTTGTTGACAGGTTTTAGTTAGACTTAGAGTAGATTCTGTCTCTATAGGCTGAAGCAGCTCTATTAATATGCCATCTGTTCCTGGAAATTAATTTCTTCCAAACAGCTTCTTTAAGCGTAGCTTCCACTTCACTTTCTATGTGTGTGTTGTTGTTTTTTGCTGGTAAAAGACATTCAAAAGGGCTTTAACATACTTCCTTCTGCACAGTACTAACAAATCTTTCAGGGATCTGCCATCTATCGGGGATGCTTAAACTGGGAGTTCCTGCATGGCAGGGGGGGTTGGACTGGATGGCCCTTGTGGTCTCTTCCAACTCTATAATTCTATGATTCTAAGTGTTAGTTATGGTGCCACTGGTGTTTTCTCTGAAAGATCCTCTGCCAGTGTCACCCTCCACTACTGCTACAGTCTAGTAGCTGTTTGGCACATTTAGGCTAGTTAGTCTGGCAAATCAGTAAAGCTTGACTGACATGGGAAATTGTATCAGCCACACTACTGCTATCACATATACCCTCTTGCCTCACAGGATCACACACCACATTAGCCCACTACACTTACAGTGCTGCTATTCCATTTTTACTGCTCTGGCTGCCTCCTGTTGCATTCTGAGGTTTGTAGATCAGTAAGGCTCTAGGAGTTCTTTGGCTGAAATTTCTGAATGCTCCTTCCTCAACTACAAATCCCAGAATGCAGGAGGCAGTCAGAGCAGTTAAAGTGGAATAGCAGCGCTATAAGAGTGTAATGTGGTAATCTAGTCAGTCTCCCCACTATAGAAAGCTAGTGCCATTGGTGGGAATCCAAACATTATGGTTGTTCAAACTCTAGAACAGGGTAGGTGCCTTTGGCAGGGTGGAGGGCCAACTTTTCATACCCAACACTTTCTGGAAATGAAAAGAAATGGGAAAAGTAATTGAAATACAGTGGGCCCTCGGTATCCATGAACTTGCCATCCGCAGATTTAAGCATCCAAGGATGGCAAGCCACCTGGTATCCCCAATGGTGGTGTGTGCACGTGGCTGCGTTGCCATTAGGGACAGACACCTGAAGTCCCATTGTCCTTAATGGTGCTGTGGCAGTGTGCATGTACTGCCATTGGGGACAACGGAGGCTTACCTGAGGTCCCGTTATCCTTAATGGCGGTGCGGCCGTGTGTATGCACCACCATTGGGGACAACGGGACTTGAGGTCCCATGGATTTTGGTATCCATGGGGGGGGGTCCAGAATGGATCTCCCATGGATACCAAGGTCCTACTGTATTATATCATTATTGGGGCTTGCGTGTAATGCTTTGAACATATCTACAATATCTAGGAATGATAGTGGTGGTTGTAGTACTACTAGCATGCCCTCCTGTATAGTTGTTGTTGTTGTTGTTTTTGTTCTATGCCTTCAAGTAATTTCCACCTTATGAAGACCCTGAAGAAAAATCATCACAGGTCTTCTTGGTGAGATTTCTTCTGAGGAGATTAGCCATTGCCTTCCTCTGAGGCTGAAAGAATGTGTGACTTGCCCAAGATCACTCAGCAGGTTTCTGTGCCCAAATGGAGATTCAAAACTTGGTCTCCCAGTGTCCTAATCCAACTCTCAAACCACTAAAAGGTCAAGGTAAAGGTTTCCCCTTTGTCAAGGTTGTCAAGGTTGTCAATAGTGGAGTCTCCTTCCTTGGAGGTCTTTAAGCAGAGGCTGGATGGCCATCTGTCGGGGATGCTTTGATTGGGAGTTCCTGCATGGCAGGGGGTTGGACTGGATGGCCCTTGTGGTCTCTTCCAACTCTATGATTCTATGATTCTAAGTCATGTCTGACTGTAGGGAGTGGTGCTCATCTCCATTACTAAGCCAAGGGAGCCAGCATTGTCAAAGACAACTCTGTGATCATGTGGCCAGCATGACTTCACAGAATGCTGTTGACCTTCCCACTGAAGTGGTTCCTATTTATCTACTTGCACTTTTATATGCTTTTGAACTGCTAGGTTAGCAGAAGCTGGGACTAGTGATGGGATCTCACTCCATCACACAGCGCCTGGGCCTTGAACCTTGCCGATCTTGCAATCATCAGAGTCAGCGTCTTAACCACTGCGCCACTGTGTCCTCAAATCACTACACAATGATGATTCTGCATTAAGAGACTCTTCTCCAGCAGGGGCTTCCACTGTTAGAAATCACATGGGTAGCAAATCAGGAGGAATTATGTCTGATTGGGAACGCAACAGGTGCCAATTCACAAGATGAAACTCCGTAGTTTTTGTGGTGCTCTTGGCTACCATGAGGCAGGAGGAGAATTTAAAGACACCACCTGAATATAAAGGGATGTTTTCTTAATATTTTATAGTTCTGACTCAGTTCTTAAGCATGTGTGCTCAGATATAAATCCTTCTGGGTTTAATATAAATCCTGCTGAGTTTAACTGAGGCTTCTGTCCAAATATTAACTATATATTATTGGGCCTATAGGGAATATTCAGAAGTCAGAAGCAGATAAAATGATTTGTCTGTAGCCAGTACCAGTTTTATTTTATTTATATTTATATTTGCCTTCCTCCCAGTACGAGACCCAAGGCAGCTCACAATGTACTTTAAAATCAAATATAGTTAAAAGTAATGAAATAAACTACTATATTAAAAACATTAATTTAAAAGAGTTGAGGTTGTTAAAATGTAATAATTTTTAAAATGCAGCACATCCAGTTGAAAGAGATTCTGCATTAATCTCTGGCATCTTTACCTGCCTGAGCATCTCTGTAGTACAATGCTTCTCAGGCTGTCTGATGCAGGGACCAGCAATTCCCCCCTCCAATGTACCAGAACCAGTAACTTATTTCTGCCCATTGGCTACAACTGTTTCTTTCCTGGAGACTCAACACTGACCAGCAGCTGTAGTTTATGGATGGACACCAGACCACAAACCGCTACATTGAGCAGCATTGCTGTAGTGTACCTTTTTGAGAATTATTAGATATCAGTTCAGAAATCCATAGTGCAGAGAAAGCTCATAGGATCAACATGTCTGAAGGGATGACATGGTGATTTCCCATCTCCTTAAACTCTTCCACTCCTTCTGAGCATCCTTGCAGTTCTGAGTAGGGTGAACAAGGAATAGATTTTCTTATCAGCAAAATCAGTTGCCAGTTCCAGCTAGAGAAAACCCATTAAATAATGGAGTTTACATTTGTACTGGTTTACCATTCATAAAATGATTTAATAGATCTACTCTGGTTGGAACTATCAATTGAATCTATGTCTGTAAGAATGTGCATAGCTCAGGAAAAATACTGTTTTGCTGTACAACTCCCAGAATCCCCTAGACAAGTTGTGTGTATCTGCATGTACACACATGTGTATGCGCAAATCTACACAATTGCATGAACTTTGCACTCTCTTTGAGGTATGCCTATGAGACACTGTGATAATGGTGACCTGGTTAACATTTACCATCACAGCACTATGCCTCAGGATGCATCTACACTGTAAAAATAATGCAGTTTGACATCACATTAAGTGCTGTAGCTTTATCCTATAGAATCCTAGGATTTGTAATTTTACAGGGTCTTTAGCCCTCTCTGCCAAATAGTGCCGTGCCTCATAAAACTACAATTCCCGGGTTCTGTAGGATGGAACCATGGCTGTTAAAGTAGTGTCAAACTATATTATTTCTACAGTGAAGATGCACCCTCAGACACTGAAGTAAATAATTCTAAGCTAAATAGAAGAAGAGTGCTACAAGTATGTTTAGGATTACAATGTGAGCTTTGACATACTAATGAAACTATTTAATTCTGGAAAGCATGCTGTAAGGCCACATGTTTTATTAGAGGGTCTAACTCAATATGGGGAAAATGAAAGTCACAGTACATTTGAGTTGGCACTGCTAAAGGAAAATAACTAGTTCACATCTCTTGTATAATGCTTATGTAATAGATTAGAGAATCTGTGCCTGACTTATTCTGTTTCCAGCCGTATATAAAAAGACTGCTGCTCTGTTACTACTCATTTAGCTCATTCAGCATCTCTCCTGCACTTCCAATCCTTTAATTGGTTTATGGGTATAATCCTTTCCACACGCTAAGAGTACAAAAGGTGGGCAAGCTAATAAAGTCAGAGACTGCAGCAATGGTATGGCAACAAAGCCAGGATGGTGGCTGTTTGTTTGGTTTCTGTTATTAAGCCAGCCTTTCAGCATGCTCTGTTTCTGCATGTAATAAAATGTGCAGTTTTTGTTCATTTGCCATGAAGCATCCAAATGCCTTCCCTTGGGGTATTGCTTTGTGGCAGTCAATTAGCACACTTCACCAACATTCATACTTTTGCTTTAGTTTTTCTGTTTCAGTTCTTTTATCACAGTGAAAGTACATTCTTGTTCCACTCAAAAGATTTTATTGCCTGAAACAGAAAAATCCCAGTTGCACCCCATCCCTCTTAATGTGGCTGAATAGTGGGGACCTGAATGTTTATTAGTGTCTCCTTTCCTTTGCATAAATTTACTTTAGATTATTTAGGCTGTTGTTGCTGTGGTGTGCCTTCAAGTCATTTCAGTGGGGGTGGGGGTGGGGGTTTAGCAGAATTTGTTCAAAGAGGGTTTGCCATCACCTTTCTCTGAAGCTGAGAGAGTGTGATTTGCCCAAGATCACATACTGAGTTTCCATGGCTGAGCAGAGGTTCGAACCTTTGTTTCTAAGCTCAGGCCATTACACCAGGCTAGCTCTCTAAGAGGAGTAATCAAAAGTTGGAATTAATTTTAAAAACACATTTCTTGCTATACCAATCTACCTCATCGGGTCTCTCCACTTTAAAAAGTATTTTAAGAAAAACACTTTGGCAGTCGTGTACCCCTATCTTATTCCCAATTCCACTTTTTCTCTTTTAATAGCATAAGCAACATTGCCTAATTCTATGAAGTATTAAAATACTCATTAACAAGAAGAGAAAACTGGCTTTACCAGTCAAACCAACCAAATCACCTCTCTCATCAAATACTGGCTGGCATCCTGTTGGTTTGTCCCAACAAGAGTAAACCCATTCTATCTATTAGTGATGCTGACTCAATATAAATACCGTTGGTTGAATGGGTCTACTTTAATCAGGATTATCAATTGTGGTGTTGTGGAGAGTTATTATAGAAGGATCTAACATGGATAAACATTTAAGCAGGAGTAGGGAAACCTTTTGCTTGTTAATGCTTATCAAATTTGCAGATGATACTATATTAGATGGGGTATTGAGTCCATGAGTCAGAAGTGTGATACAGCAGTTAAAAAAGCCAATACAATCCTAGTTGTATCAATAGGAGTGTAGTGTATAGATCGAGGGAAGTAATTTGTTGTTAACAGCCCTCGGGTCGATCTCAACCAATGGTGGTCCTATGGATGAGACATCTCCAAGACCCTCTGTCCTCCACTGCTCTGCTTAATTCCTGCAACTCCTTAATACCTGTGACCTCCTTAATAGAGTCTATCCATCTGGCATGTGGCCTTCCTCTCTTCCTACTTCCCTTCACCTTCCCCAGCATTATTGTCTTTTCCAATGAGCCCTCTCTTCTCATGATGTATCCAAAGTAGGACAGCCTCAGTTTGGTCATCTTGGCTTCCAGGGAGGTATCTGGTTTGATCTGCTCTAGGACTCATTTTTTGTCCTTTTGTCTGTCCTTTTGGGATCCTCAGCACTCTTCTCCAGCACCACATCCAAATGAGTTGATTTTCTTCCTATTTTCTTTCTTAACTGTCCAGCTCTCACATCCATACATGGTAATAGGGAATACAATGGCTTGTATGATTCTAACTTTTGTGTTGAGTTGCATATCTTTGCATTTTAGAATCTTTTCTAGTTCTTTCATAGCCACCCTCCCCATTCTTCGTCTTCTTCTGATTTCCTGACTGCAGTCCCCATTTCTACCAGTGTTTGATCCCAGGTATGGGAATTCTCTTACTATTTCCATTTCTTCATTGTCTAGGTTGAACTTGTGAAGGTCCTCGGTGGTCATTATTTTTGTTTTCTTTATGTTCAACATTAAGCCTGCCTTTGCACTTTCTTCTTCCTTAGTAGGTGTTCCAGGTCTGTGAGGTTTTCTGCTAATACTATGGTGTCATCTGCATGTCTTAGATCAGGGGTCAGCAAGGTTTATATACCTGGGGCCAGTCGCTGGTCCCCAGGTCTTCCGCCGGGGGGGGAATAGCGGCGAGCACGGGCATGCGTGCGCGTGCAGCCCCTGCTGGCTGCCACCGGCGCAGGCGCTCCCACTATGTGCATCGCGGCCGCCATTTTGGCAAACAAAATTGTGGCCGTGACACACGCGGTGGCAGCGCAGAGGTAGTGCATGCAGCGGCGGTGAGGGTTGGTGTCATCGGGGGTCAGTGGACCGGGTGCGGCCCACGGGCCGTAGGTTGCCAACCCCTGTGTTAGATGGTTTATATTCCTTCCTCCTATTTTCACTCCTCTTCCTTCTGTGTCCAAGCCTGCTTTTCTTACAACATGTTCTGCATACAAATTGAACAGATAGGGTGAAAGGATACAGTCTTTGTCTGACCACTTTGCCAATTGGGAATCATTCTGTTTCTCCATGTTCTGTTCTGACAGTAGCCTCTTGTCCTGAGTACGGATTCCTCATCAGGACTATCAGATGTGCTGGCACTCCCATGTCCTTAAAGGCATTCCATAGCCTTTCATGGTCTATGCAGTCAAAGACTTTGGTATAGTCTATAAAGCACATGCTGATTTTCTTTTGGAATTCCCTTGTGTACTCCATCGTATGTTTACAATGTGGTCCCTAGTGCCTCTTCCTTTCCTGAATCCCACTTGGACCTCTGGGATTTCTCTCTTCATGTATGGTTGGAGTCTATGTTGCAGAATTTTGAGCATTATTTTGCTTGCGTGGGAGATTAGTGTTATGGTCCTATAGTTGCTGCAGTCTCTTGTGTCTCCTTTCTTGTGGATGGAAATGTATATTGATCGCTTCCAATTTGTTGGCCATCATTTTGTTTTCCATATATGTTGGTTAGCACTAGAGTTGACTATCAATATGGATTGCAGCAGTTCAATTGGAATATCATCTGTTCCTGGTGATTTGTTTTTTGCTATTTCTCTTATTGCAATTTCCACCTCACTTTTTAGAATTTGGGGTTCATCTTCATATGGCTCTTCATTCCATGTGTCCTTCATTTTGTCCTTCGTTTTGTATAATTCTTCTGTGTATTTGTTCCAATGTCTTTTTATTCCTTACTGGTCTTGGATTATGTTGTTTCTATTGTCATAAAGCATCCTGGTCCTTGGTTTGAATTTTTGTTTGATCTCCCATATCTTGTGAAATAGATCTCTTGTTCTTCCTTTTTTGTTGTTGTCTTCTATTTCTCTGCATTGGTCATTGTAGTAATTTTCTTTATCTTTCCACACAATCCATTGTACTGTTGCATTCATAATTCTTAGTTTATTCCTACCTCTCTTTTGTTTTTCTTCTCTTCTTTTTTATTACTTGAAGTGGGTTTTTTTATTACTTGAAGTCATCATACTTTTTTCTCTTTCTTTTTGTTTATAGAAAGTGTCTGTCTGCATTCTTCTTTTATTATGTCCCTGGCTTCAGACCATAGTTCCTCTGGTTCTCGGAAGTAATAGTACCACTCTATTCTGCTTTGTTCAGACTTTACCTGGAAAACTGTGTCCAGTTCTGGGTACCACAGTTCAAGAAGGGTATTGATCAGTTGGAATGAATCCAGAGGAGGGTGACCAGTATGGTGAAAGGTCTGGAAACCATACCCTATGAGAAGCAGCTTAGGGATCGGAGTATGTTTAACCTGGAGAAGAAGAGGTTAAGAGGTGACATGATTTGTTGTTGTTGTGTGCCTCCAGGTCATGTTTGACTTATGGCAACCCTATAATGGGAGTTTTTGGCAAGTTTCTTCAGAGGGAGGTTGTCATTGCCTTCCACTGAGGCTGAGAGAGTGTGACTTGCCCAAGGTTGCGCAGTTGGTTTTCACATCTAAATATTTGAAGGGATGTCATATTGAGGATGGAGCAAGCTTGTTTCTGCTGCTCCAGAGAATTAGGACAGGGGTAGGCAACCTCTTTGAGCCGGGGGCCGGGTTGCTGTCAGACAATTGGGGAGGCCGAAGCACCATAAATAAATAAATAAATAAATAAATAAATAAATAAAAATATATATTTTTTTAAAAATAAAAAAAATATGCATACACACTCTCTCAGCCCCATAAAAGCTATGGTAAACCCCCTGTGGAGATTTTGCCAAGAAAACCCCAA
>CM034708.1:77766199-77784649 GCA_020142125.1 Phrynosoma platyrhinos | reverse complement strand
GAGTTTGGGGTTTGGCTTAAGAGCCTCCTTTGTTCTTACAAATTATGCTTTTTTTCCCCTGTGTGTGAGTTCAGGTTCTTCATACCTGTATGATGGATATGTATATAGTTTTTCTCTTTACTATATAATCATGAATAAAAACCTTCTTATGAAGAACTCTCTGTTCTGGGCTGGATTAATGGCAAACTGCTTGAAACTACAAGAAGCTGCATACCAGAGTGATGAGGTCAGCTCTGCTAAGTTCCAGACGGAGGTGGCTGATGGATGGATGCCTGGCATGTCAGCACAGGATCTCTGCTAATATAACACAACTATAAATAAATCAACGGTTCCACCATTTCCGTATGCCTTGATCTGTGTTTTTCACCATTGTTGATGTACTTTGTCCAACTATATAGAAAAAGGGCACAATCCCGAAAAGGGCAATTCCCATTGAAAAAAGAGTTGCAGTCACTGTTTAGATGCTCACCAACCATTGCATTTATCAAACAGTTTGGCATTGGTTGCTCAAAAAGTGCTAAATTTTTCATAGAAGTGGTCCTGGGTATGCAATTGGTGCTTCTTCCTCAGACCATTTAACTTGGAGATGTTTGAGAGATTTGTGTTTTCATCTCAAAAATATTATAAATTGAATTCATTCATATGTCACAAGACTGTAGGTCATGCAATCTATTACATAATCTATCATTTGTAGTCTTTTTATATCATGTTCCTAATCCTACTATTGCATTTTTATAACATTTCATGTGTCATGTGATCCTTTCTCTTTAAATCTCCCTTTTCTATATCTTGTGTTTACTTGCACAAACTATTTATCACATCTGTTGTCAATTCAGTACCATTCCTCCAAATGTGTGGTGTATTTTTAAAAGAAACCTGATTATCTCATCACTGTACTTTGTTCTTCCCCACTCTCATTTGCTTTAATGAAGTTTCTACTTTTTGCATCTATTGTCTGGTCACTCTCTTTCAAAAATATATTCTGTTTTTCTAGTTAACTTCCATTTACATTTGTTGTCTCTCCCCTTTTCTTTCCATCTGCCCACTGCTGCATGCACCCAGGCTCAGTTTTGTTTAAATAGCATTGTGTTCACCTGTACTTTTCTCATTTCTCTGGAATGGGGTAACCAAACTACCCACTTGTCATTACATGCCTCCAAAGTTGACTCTTATCCTATAACAAGGGAAGGTGGGTTTTTAAAATTATTTTTGGCAAGATTTATTCAAGTAAATTCCCTTCTGCTTAGGCTGAGGCTGTATTTGAAACCTGGTCTTCCAGTGTCATAGTCCAGCACTCAAACCACCACACCACACCGTCTATATATTCTTTACCTACTAAAAATTATGAACAATGGGGAAATTGTAGCCATGCAGATGTTATTGGACTGTATAACATCTTGGCTTGGGCTGATAGGAGTTGGAGTCCAGCATTCCCACCCCAAGTTAATTATAGCATTGCAATGTTTACTTCCCTCCCCTTTTATTAACACTACAGGAGGAATGCCCAATGAAGTAGTAAGAGAATACCAAGTACTATTAAAACTGTTCTGGTGCATATCAGGGATGGATTGGCAGAGGATATTACAGGTCTTATTATTACATTGTTTTATTAATTATAAGCAAGTGCCCCTGAGAGCCATCTGTGCCTTTCTTGCAGCAGTGTTGGTCATTCTGTTCAGAGCAGGGTTTTTTTCTAGGAAATGTTTCAAGCAGGGCAGCAATTCGTAAAACCAATTTGATTAGAATGGAAAAACAAAATTAAAACATTTTCTCTCCAGAAAATAATAGCTCTACAGCTTTATCTTGAACAGTATAACATTATGCATGTTTATTCAGAATTATGTCCCACTGTGTTCAGTGGAGCTAACTATCTAGTAAGTGTTTTTAGGATTACTGCTGAACTCTCTGAAAGGTTAACAGATAGTATACAGCCAGAGAGGTACAAGGCAGCCATTTATGTTCCATAGCCAATTTAGCTTACAGTTAGTGGTGGATCTATCCTCATATGTGTCCAATCTTATACATTTCCAGAGCAGTAGCCATGTTAGCCTAGTGCAGCGAAAAGAACAGAGAGGGGTTTTTTTGGTACTGTATTTTAAAAACTAGAACATTTAAAATTGTTAGTTACTAATGCATTGTCTTGTATGGATTATTCAGAGGTGGAAGGCTCTGTGCCACAATAAAAAGCACCTTACAGATCATTCCAATCTCATCAGGTAACTGGGCAGTAAAGGCATCTATCCAATACAGTTTAAGGCAGGGGTAGGCAACCTTTCCCCTTTAAGGGCCGAGGGGCTTCAGCTCCCAGAAGCCTCAGCCATGTTGGCCAATAGTCCCATGTTGGCCAATAGCTCCTGGGATTCTGGGAGCTGAAGTCCCTCGGCCCTTAAAGGGGAAAGGTTGCCTACCCCTGGTTTAAGGTGTTCTTAAACTAGTGAAATAAGCTGCTATGTTGTGGTTGTTATGTGCATTCAAGTCAACTCCGCTGTGTGGCAACCCTATCACACAGTTTTCTTGGCAAGATTTATTCAGAGCAGGTTTGCCATTTCCTTCCTCTAAGGCTGTGAGAGTGTACTAGCCCAACTGGGTTTCCATGGCTGAGGGGGATTTGAATCATGGTTCCCAGGAATCCTAGTCCAACAGTCCAACATCTACACCATGCTGGTTCAGGATGCCATGTTGAATTATGGTCAAAGGCTTTTCATGGAAAAGACAGGCACTTTTATGGTTTCAATGTCATATCAGTTGTGTTGAAAAACTTCAGTCTATTCAGTACAAATCTATTTTCTTTGCCTCCAGAAATGATGGTTGATGATGTTTTGGTGGACACTTACAATTTTTCAGTGCTGCTTAAAACAATCTCATACCTACACAACAGTCTTAAAGTGTCATTCCATTTTTCTCAAGGAAAAAAAAATCCATCCTTTTGTCTGACATTACTCTTGAACCTGTTGCATGTTATGTCCTCTTGCTTTTTTCTTTGAATTGCCTGTGTTTTCCCTTTGTTATGATGGACAAAATGCCAACCACAGTCTACATGTAGTCCATCAAAGCCATTTTGAGGTCCCCAAGGACCCCCCCCCCCCAAGTTCAGGATTTTCCATATTTATGTTCCATCATCAATCAGAGTGGAGTCTGCAGTCAAGAAATCAGAAGCCTTGGACTTGGAAGGGCAGCTATGAAGGAACCAGACAAGATCCTGAAGTGTAAAAATACATCACTGAATACTAAAGTTAGAATAGTTCACATCATAGTATTCCTCATTTCTATGTATGGTTGTGAAAGCTGGTCAGTTCAAAAAGTTTATAGGAAGAAAATCAACTCAGCTGAGATGAGTGCTGGAGAAGAGTTCTGCAAATACCATGGACTGCTAAAAAGACCAATAAATGGGTTCTGGCGCAAATCAGGCCTAAGCTTTCCCTGGAAGCAAAGATGACTCAAATGAGGCTTTCGTAGGGCCTTTGCAGACTGCCAGAAATAGTGCAAATTGAGTCCAATTTAAGGGTTAGGGTTAGGGAATCATGGGAACTGTATTTTATTGTGGCACCAGAGCTCTCTGACAGAGAAGGCTCAATGTCTCAGGGGGAAAAAACCAATTCCCATGATTCCCTAGCACTAACCCTAACCCTTAAAGTGGACTCAATTTGCACTATTTCTGGCAGTCTGCAAAGGGCCATACTTTGGCTGTATCACAAGAAAAAAAGACTCACTAGAAAAGATGATAAAGCTAGGTAAAGGTGAGGGTAGTAGCAAAAGAGGAAGACCACATTCCAGCTGGATAGATTCAATCAGAGAAGCCACTGCCACGAATCTGCTGAGGAGGGTGGTTGATAACAGAGTGACTTTAGAGGTCTTGCATTCATAGGGTCACCATAGGTTGAAGTCAACTTGAAGGCAATTAACAACAACAACAACACAACAACAACAAAGGCCCTGCATTACCCCATTTTTTTAAAAAAAACAACAACATCCCACCCTATACTACTTAGGAGCATGGAGGACAAATTCACAATTTTCTCCCCATCCAGCTGTTTTAAAAAGAGGCCCAGGACAGGCCTTTTTCCCCCTCAAGCAGGAAATTAACAAAAGAGTCTTTGTGGTCAGGGACTGTCTTGAATCCTGCTTTTTTTTTTAAAAAAAAGGCCAATTACAGATAGCCCTCTTCACATCTATATATTAATCCTACTAGTATTTCACAACATTATGAAGTTTAATATGAACAACCACCTTATAAGTTCCTTATATAGTAATGAATCCCATTAAACCTCATGCCAAAATCATGGAGAACCCTTATTTGGAAAGTACTGAATGAAATTACTATTCAGTAATGTAATGTTGCTTGTGTGGTATGTTATGGCTGCTGTGAGAAAATGCTTGTCCTTTCAACCTTGCTTAGCATCCTTTCTCTATTTCCATTACAGATAGAATGGTACCATTGGTATTGTTAAGATCTAATGAAAACCCAGGTTTATACACTAATAGAGATGGATAATCTTTTTTTCAGAGGTCTCCTTTGTGGGGAATTATCACTGGCACGCCATGATAATCTTATATTTCCCTCTATATGAAAATAGGCTGCATTTACCATTTACATAAGTTTAATATCTAAAGCCTGGCTGAGATTTAACATACAATAGCCCAGCTAGTCTGCACTCTAATGAGTAAGCCTGGCTGGTGTTTACACAGGTAAACACCCTAATGATTAACTTGCCTGGTTTCCTGTCTCCTGTTTGCTTGTCTTGACCTTTGAGCCTGAAACAGGAAAGCCACCTTCTGACCTTTTTCTCTGAAGATGCTAGCCACAGATGCTGGCGAAACGTCAGAAAGAAACTCTTTCAGAACATAGCCACACAGCCTGAAAAAACCCACAAAAAAACTATGGATGCCGGCCATGAAAGCCTACGACTTCACACCTTCTGACAGTTAATGAATGATGAACAAACATCTAAGATTCTTGTAAACAAGATGTCAATAAAAAGGGGGGGGGCGGGTTTTCTTCCCCCTCAGGCAGTCCACCAGCAGGCTGTCTCATGTATCATTCCTATAGGGAATCCCAACATCCTTGAATTCCCTAGCAGGCAGATTAAAATGGCCAGAATGTGGGTAAAGCCCAGATAAGACTACAAAATTAAGTCCAGTTTTCAATTCATCACATTTATGAAAGAACCAACCAGAAAGAAATTAAAAGAGAATTGATGTTCAATTTTTTTTTTAAATCATTACATTACGTAGTTAAATTTATCAGGAACCTAGGAACAACTCCAAAAGGGCCAGCATGTAGTGGTAAAAGCATTGAGTTGGGATGTGGCTGATCCAGGTTCACCTTCCAACTTAGCCTTTAAAATTCGCAGGGGAAACCTGGGGAAAATCACTCTCTTTCAACTTGGCCAATCTCACAGGGTTGTTGCAAACATCACAGGATTGTTGTGAGGATCATGAGGAGAGCTATGTTCTCTTGCCTTGAGCTTGCAGTAGGAAAAGGTGGGATATAAAGTTAACTACTACATAACTAATAAAGTCACCAAAGCAATTTGTAACAATTCCCAGCACTGCTTTCATCCATGTGGAAATGAGGGAAGTTTCTTTTATAACAGTGGGCTTCCTAGCTCCCAGAGAGGAAAATTCAGACCAGTCATCCAATAGGTTTGGATGGCGTAGGGCCCTTTCAAACAGTACAGTTATAGCGCTATGATTCCACATTTACTGCCATGGTAGCATCTTATGGAAAGCTGAGGCTTATAGTCTGCTGAAGCACTACAGTTGTCTGGCTGACAATTCTAAATATTGCTTCCCAAATGGCAAATCCCAGGATTCCATAGGATGTTGCTATGAAGTGGAATCATAGGAGTGTCATTGGGTAGTCTGAAGGAGATCTAGATGCCTTTAATGTGGCTGAGTCAGCCTGAAATGTTGATTTTACTGCTGATTGGTGATTTAGATATATTCCCAGAAAGAAATAGGGGATGGGATTTTGGCTTAGTAGCACTGACAGAATTTTTGGGAACAATTTTCACAGTGCAGCATTGTGTCTATTTACTTCAAACAAAATTAAGATTCCTAGATAAGCTGGCATAAGCTTATAGCCTGCAAATGTGCATCCCATGGCTTTTTTGATTTTCTATAAACTGGAATGCCTACAGGTACAATACTCCTTTTATTTTATAATTACACATGAAACCTCTCTGGGCTTTGCCAGTACACCTTCAGGCAGAGGGTGTGACCAACATGGAAATTCCCACAGTTGACAGTTGTTCTTATGCCTTTGACTGTTTCCTCTGTCTTTCCACAATGTGCTTGTTCTAAATACAGTTCTTATGAGACATCCATCCATCCTTTCAGGTTTGGAGAAATAAATGGAAATAAAAGAGCACACTGGGAGGTCTTGTCTGTGTGGGCTGTCTCATTAATACAATGAGTGAAAAGGGACTGATGGCAGGGCAGGGAAACTTTGACAGTACAGATGTTTTGGAATAAATCTTCTGTAGTCCTTTACTATTGGCTCTACTCACTGAGGTAGATGTCCAAATCTCTGGAGGGCTGTAGGCTCTCCATCTCTAATTTGTAGGATCAAAAAATTGGCATCTTCCTTTGAAAGAGAAGTCTCAGACCCACTAATAAAACATATAACACCAGACTGTGTCATGAATGATTCCAAATCTTCTTTATCATATATTTTTCTGGGGTTTTTCACTGCAGGTCTCCAAGAGAGCTTATAATACAAAATGTAGACAATAATAAAACATAAATCAAATTAATTACATAACATAAATCGAACATGAAACACAAACTATCAGTGACAAACAGCAGAGCAAAACTGAAACAATAAAAGCCCAGGCAACGCACCCCCGACTACAAACACAATGGAATAAAAATGATCTTTATAGATGGAAGGATAAAAAACCTTCAAGAGTCATTTGGGTCTCCAAGGACAGGTAATTTCTGAATAGCAATATTGCTGATTTCAGTAAAGTAAATCTCCCTGTTTTAGAATTTCATAATAGAGCTGAAATTAATTTGCACCCCACATTCTCTTCAACACTAGTCTCTGG
Source organism: Phrynosoma platyrhinos (assembly GCA_020142125.1). Classification (NCBI taxonomy): domain Eukaryota; kingdom Metazoa; phylum Chordata; class Lepidosauria; order Squamata; family Phrynosomatidae; genus Phrynosoma; species Phrynosoma platyrhinos. The sequence continues at coordinate 77,777,600 of CM034708.1, read as the reverse complement.
GAATATGGTATTGAAACACATTTCATAAAGTATTTTATGGGTGAAACCGAACAGTATTATGTGATAGGTGATATGTAACAAATTCAGTACTTTTAACATGGAAATCAGTAGATGCTGCAGAAAGATTGGTATTGGGAAGACTCAACTTTGGATCCACAGTCTGCTGTCAGGCTCATTGGGCTAGCCTTCTTCTGGCCTAACATATTTTCTTCTTCTGGCCTAACATATCTCACAGGAGTCTTGTGAAAACCACATGTGCTGTTCTGAGCTTTTTGGAGGAAAGATGATGGGGGGGGGGGAGATAATAAAATAAAGTGGAATGCAGTGGTCAACACATGTCAGCTCTAGGTATGTTTTGGCAACTATTGGATCCCAGAGTGCCATCTGCCCTTCCCTTGATTCTGGGAATTGTAATCCATTTGCAATTGGAGTTGTAATTCATTTTTCCAAGCTCTGCATTTGCCTACATAGGACTAGATAGCCCATTTATTCTTGCTGCCACTGCCATCACCACCATCAGCATCATTGGAGCAATAAGCAAGCATTTGAACTTAGGGTACTCACAATGTCCACTGGCCCAGAACTGGCAAAGCAATGCTGTAGTGAAATCAGTTTAGGGGGAGTTCAGATGGTTGCTCACCTTAAGAAGAAGTAGTTGCTGCCCAGCTGTCTGCTCACTGCCTCTTCTGCTGAAACTGGAGCAATTACCTTCCCATTCCCACTGAATGCACTTTTGCCACTTCTACAGCCCAATCCAGGAAGAGAAAAGAGAAAGCCCAGTCCACTGATAGGAAAGAAGGTCTGAAAGGAGGAGACCCAGCAGCAGGTGGGAGAAAGAGGTGTTTGAGGAGCCCCTCAAACCTGGAGCTAAGCTTGTCCAATGGCAATTATCTGCTGATCACTTGTCAGATTTCATGTCCCACCTGGCAAAACCAAAATGATGACAGATGCCAATAAGACAAACACCTCAAGTATGAAAATGGAAATCTGATTTTTTTTCTTTTTTTACTTTTGAAACTTAGATTGCAAAACTGAATCTTTTGAAAAATGTGTTTTAGCCTTAGCATAGTTTCTTTTTAAAAATTTACTTTTAATCTTTTGTTCAATTCATAAATGTCTGTTTCTTCCTTTAAAATAAAACTCTTTTAAAATCCAGTTGCTAGTCCCACTCTCTCAGCCTCAGAAGATGGCAAAGACAAACCCCATCTGAAGAAATTTGCCAAGAAAACCTCATGATAGGTTCACCTTAGGGTTGTCATAATCCAGAAATGACTTGAAGACAGACAACAACAAAAGTCCCAACTGGAGTAAACCCACTGAATTGCATATATGTTGACTTTGTAAGTTTCTATTGATTCAGTAGGTCTGCTTTAGTTGGGACCAGCAGCTGGATTTAGGCTAGGGATGGGAATCATCAGATGTTGTAGGAGACAAGCAGGAAGAAGCTGGCTGTGAGTAGCTGTAGCTGGGTGGCAGCAGTGGCCCATTTGCCCCCATTAGGCTCCTCTGCAGTTCTTCTGCTTTATTAATCAGCCAACCCACAGAAACTGTTTTGAAGATACGAAACTATTGCTCTATTTTACTTTTTCATCCAGGTCCTTTCCTTCCTTTCCACCTTCCTCTAAAACGCCCCAATATGAATGAGACAACACACAGGGATTATATGAGACAGAGGCTTTTTAGACCAATCCCTGTCCCCCCGCACTGTAATTGCATTGTGGAATAAATAGCGCATAGTACCCTTTCTAGGAAAACAATATTAATGTACCATTTACTCTAGGGATTTTATTACACCTGCTTCATAAGGTGCCACATTTCCATGTTAGTCTAGGAAATGCAAATATACCAGGTTGGGGACAGTCATTATCGCACTGCTCTTCCAAATAGCCATGGTAATGTTAGGGAGCCCTGGTGGTGCAGTGGTTAAATGCTGGTACTGCAGTCACAAGGTTGTGAGTTCAATCCCAGGGGCTCCAAGGTTGATTCAGCCTTCCATCCTTTCATAGGGTCAGTAAAATGAGTACCCAGTTTGTTGGGGCCAATTAGCTTACAGATTGTAAACTGTTTAGAGAGTGCTGAGTTCACCAATAAGCAGTACAGAAATGTACACGCTATTGCTATTGCTGCTTCTGTCCCAGTCTCTGTAGATCTGCCTCTCTGCCCTATGCCTTTTTCAGCTTGCCTTTCAGTCTGTATTTATTTTTATCTATTTTTATTTTTAGCACAATTGTGCAATCATGGCAATCCATTAAGATAAATAAATATCTTTTAAAAAAAGAAAAGAAAAGAAAAAAGAAAAGAAAAGAAAAACAGACTGCTTGGGAATAGCAAGAGGGAGGCAAGGAGGGGGAAAGGAAAATAATCAGGCCCAATTGCAGTACATGACTGTTTCCATATCAGAACTGCTTTGGAAGGAACTTACCACACTCACTCAATAGTGAAAAAGCAGCACGACTTGGAGACATGAACATGTTTTGCCCATCAATGAAAAGGAGGACTTCAGCAGCAGATGATAAGGTACAGCCACAGATGCTATCCTGCTCTAATTCCACTTTTCAAGCCTCATGTGACAAAGGCCAAGGTCCACACTCTAGATGAGCCCAGCATTGGGGAATGGGGTAGGTAAAGGAAAGAGTTACAAAAAAGGAAATATTGTAACACTGAGTGAGGGATTTCCTCTTCTCCACATCTTAACAATTCAAACCAAGAGAATACACACACTGGGATCAAGGAATCTGTCGTTTGCCATCAATTACAGTATGGGATATTAAATAATATACGCTTACCACAGTCTAGCAGATATTGGACAATGCTACTCAAAACTGCAATAGTGGGGTCAGGTGGAGCATTGTTTTCCAGAGAAAACATGTTACAGCTTATTGCTGGAATGAACTGCAGAGGTACTAGTGGGGAAAATACTTCAAGAGGGAAGATGTTTAGATCTCATGACAAGAGAGTGAGGCTGCTACCACATTGCAGAAATAAAGCAGTTTGACACTGCTTTAATTGCCATGGCTCAATCTATGGAATTCTGGGATTTGGGGTTTGTTGTGGCACCAGAGCTATCTGACAGGGAAAGCTAAATACCTCACAAAACTATATATCACAAAATTCAGTAGCACTGAGTCACGGCAGTTAAAGTGGTGTGCACCCAAAGAAGCAGTGTACATTCTTAGCTGATAAAAACTAATTGAGAAAGAACAGGTTTCTCACTGTATGAAAAAAATGACCCTTTCTTCTTTGTGTGAGCTAACATGGAAAGTGCAAAATGGAATAAATAATGCAATTCTAAGTGTCTTTTTTAGAAGCAAGCTCCAGTAAGTTCACTAGGACTTAAAATAACCATGCATAAGATTTACAGCTTCACAAAGGTAGAAAACTGCATCTGTCCAATACTTTGTCCTGCAGAGAAGTATGTTAAGTCCGCCAGACTGCAACCTGGCTACCCAAGTTAGGAAATCAGAAGTGATATCCAAAGTTAGTTCCAACTAAAGCCTATTGAAATGGACAGGACTTGGTAGTTACCTCGTATCTAAGCTCCATTCATTTTACTGGGGGTTCATCTCACTGTAGAAATAATGCAGTTTGACACCACTTTAAGTGTTGTAGCTATGGAAACCTGGTTTTACAAAGTCTTTAGTCTTCTCTGCCAAAGAGTTCTGGTGCCTCACAAAACTACAAACCCCAGGGTTTTGTAGGATGGAGTCATGGCCATGGCCGTTAAAGTGGTGTCAAACTGCATTATTTTTGCAGTGCAGATGCAGTCAGGGTCTACAGAGATTGGGTCTGACTTCAGGTGAAAACTTGCACAAAATAGTTACCCTTGAAAGTTTAAACAATATGATTTCTAAAAAGCGTAAGGCTCATAAAAATGCTACACTAATAGTAAGAAAGTTAGAGTAATCATGGCTTTAAATATGGCAAATGTGTTTGTTTTCCTCTTGCAAATTTGAAAACGAGGTGTGTGTTTCAGCTAGTTGGTAGCTTTCTTCCTTTTTTCCTCCTGCTTGAGTTCCATTTATGCTTATATCTGTGTAAGTGCTGTCATCTAGTGGTGTTTTGGTTCCATAGGCTTACAATTGCAATATCACAATTAGTAGTAGCAAACATTACAAGCAAAAGAATTGGAGAAGGAAATAGAAAATAAGCAAATCTGGGCACTGATTTTTATAGTTACATTGTTTTTTCTTATCATGACCAGTTTGAATGCAAACAGTTCAGGAGGGTGAGAAGTCAAGTCTCGTTCACCTTTCTTCTCACCCACTCATTCCTACATATATCTGACCCTACACCATTTCCTCTTCAGACTAAGGTAGTGGGTTACACAATAAGGGGGAAACGGACCTATTTTGGAAAAAGAAGTTTGCATTATTGTTGACTGGTTTCTTCCATATATTTTATTTTATTATTTATTTATTTTATTAATTCATATCCCATCTTTCTCCCATTGTGGAACCTAAGAGAGCATCCAAGATGAAGTAAAATAAAATTTAGCTGAAACAGTACTTAATACAAAAGTTTTCTTTTTTGAATAAAGAATAGATTTATTACAGCACATAGCCAGCATAATAATAAAAAATTAATTAATTTACAAAAATTACCAAAATTACTAAGACAAAAAGAGGAAAACAGGATGACTAAGCAAATATAAAATATGCAATTTAGAACAAAAAAAATATTATCCATTTATAATTTGAGATCTTAGTCTGTATATTAGAAGCTACCACGAAGACCTTTGTTAACTTTACTCAAAACAGCTAAAAAGCTACTTCATAGTCACCATATTATTAAACAATAATCTGTTAAAACATTTCCGCTCATGGTTATAGGGACTTTTTATGGATATTGGAGACTGGTCTTATGGATATTTTGTAGTGTCAGGATATCATAACTATCTAATTAAACTGAATAATCTATATAGTACTCAAGATAAAAGGCAATTGACTAAATGAATTGTATCATCACTTAATACAGTACTTAATACAAAAGATTTCTTTAAAATTACAGTACTTAATATAAAAATTCCTTTAAAAAGGCCAGTGGTTTACCTTCTCCAGCTTTTACTCTGAATTTTCAAGAACTTGTCCATGGTGCTGATCCTTATCCTCCAAATATTCCCAGTATCTTGGAAAGCTCTTTGAAAATTTGAGTTAAAATCCAGAGCAGTTTCACTGTCGCACTGAAGTGGAAGTCACCAGTCACCAGAGGTAGTATATAACTGGGACAAGGTTTTGGGATGCAAAAGAATCCAGTTTTTGTCTAGAAAATCCTTCAGAGTAGAAACTCTTTATAAAAACCTGGAGCAGGCAGCATGAGGGCTATGGCTTACAACTATTCCAGTACCTCCTTTCACTCCCATCTGATGCCACTTCTAAAAGAACAGCATTATTGAAATTCAACTTAAAATAACCATGCATAAGATTTACAGCTTCACAAAGAAGCTGCCTTTCCATTCTTTTCTTGTCTCTTCCCATCTATTTTGGTAAGAGAGAAAACATTGGACTGTGGAAGGGCGCTCTGATTCCCTCCTGCCCCATAGATATCCATCATAGAAGCCAATGAATTTCAGTGGACACTGTGGCAGCCCTGTGAATATTGGCAATGGCTGTTAAATGTCAGCAGTGGTGACCACAACATGACCCCTGGAGAGCTGTGAGTCCAATGGATTTCAGTTAGTAATATAATAATAATAATAATAATTTTTTATTTATAACCCACCCCTCTGCTTGGCAATTGGGGTGGCGTACAACAGGTTAAAAAACACAGCAATTAAAACATTCCATTATCCCACACCCTAACCCTCTCACCCCTTAAAACTAGATTAAACTACCATAGAATTAAAATTAAGTTCACACATAAAATACAATAAAACCAGTTTTGGCTTACATGTCGTGGCGGTGAAAGGGGTAAGTAGCGGATCACCTCCAGTTAGCTGGGCGGTTATTCCGGGAAGGCCTGCTGGAAGAGATCCGTACCAAAGATAGACCTGAATACTGGTGTTTTATGTTGTCACAGGGAGAACTGCCATGTATTTCTCAGCTCTGTTCCATGCATTCTAATCGTGACTTTTTAAAACTTGAAGCAATTTGAGTGTGGCATATGCATCCACACTGCAGAAATAATCCAGTTTGACAGCACTTTAATTGCCATGGCTCAGTGCTATGGCATTTTGGGAACTGTAATTTGTTTTGGCACCTGAGCTCTCTGACAGAGAAGGCTAAATGTCTCCCAAAACTACATTTCCCAGAATTCCATAGCACTGAGCTATGCCAGTTAAAGTGGTGTCAAACTGGATTATTTCTGCAGTGAGGATGCAGTCATAGAAAGAATTGCCTCAACCCATATGAATTTACCTGACACCTGAAATCATCTACAAAGGCCCTGCTTCATATACCTCTGGCATTTGATGAACCATTTTCTGTAGTGGCACCAATACATCAAATAAATATTTTGCCATGTCGATGGCCAATAGCGGCTTACCTCCCTATCAGCAATTAAACCATGCTTTTTTTCATTAGACCTTTTCTGTTGTTGCCTTTTACAGGAATTTTTCTGTTGCTGCTGTTATGCCAGCTTTTACTGCTGTCTTAATTCTATAGACTTTTATAATATTACTGTATCTTTTAAATCTTTGAATTATTTAATATTTGCATTATTTATTTATTTTTGCTGGGGATTTTTTTCTGGAAAAGACAGATTAAAGGATTGAAAATAAATAGTAAATGTTTTCTTTGAATAGCAGTATAGCAATAGTAAGTACATTTCTATATTGCTTTTCAGTGAACTAGCTGTCCCTAAGCTGTTTACAATGTGTAAGCCAATTGCCCCCTGCAAGCTGGATATTCATTTTACTGACCTACAAAAGGATGCCAGGCTGAGTGGATCCTGGAGCCCTGCCTGGGATTGAGCTCACAACCTGGTGGCTGCAGTACTAAATACTTGCAAAAATAATTGATTAGCCATGTCATTTCATCAGTAAAATAAATAGTATTTATTTCTGTGTAATAATATCTCAGCATTTGGTACATGAAGTGGATTTCCTCACCCTGGCTTTGGTAATGCTAGGCTTCGCTTGTTACTACGTTTCTCTGAAATCAAAAGGAACATCCACATCTTAGCAAGGAATTCAATGCATCTGTCCTTATGACTGTCAGTGCTTTGTTAGGGATCAGCTTAGTGTTTCAAGTTCTTCACTCACATCTCATCTCTCTTTTCTCTGTGGAAGGATATATTTTGTCTTGATCTGATTGGAAGTGATAATATGTCCCTTGGCATCTGAGAAGAGCCCACTGAGTGTTGTCGTCAGTATACCCTGTCAGGATCTATTTGTTTTCAGGACCAGAGGAGCCACTGTTTGCCTTCTAAAACCCTTTCTGCCAGTAGAAAAGGAAATCTCATTAGCTAATACATCCAATACCCAATGGAAATAAACAAACAATCTAAGAAATCTCTCTCTTTAGCTTAGAGGCGAAGGGAAACCTTTCTAATGACATGGTGAAAGAAGTAACCTTCATTTATAAGTTCTAAATGAAGTACATGATTGACTGCTCAAGGAGAAAGGGCCTTTCGTGTGCTGTTTTGTTTATACTGGCTGCTCTTTTTTAATGATTACACTTCTAACTTCATTTAATTTTATCAATAATTTGTATTTTTAACTTTAGTATGATGTAATTATGGTTCACCATTATGTGTAACCATGGTGTAGAGCCAAAAAACACATGGGGTAGCCGTGTTGGCCATATAGCAAATCCAATAACATCCAAACAATGATACCTTTATTGGGCCAACCAAAAGGCACCATTACATGTTGCAAGCTTTCAAATTCACACTGGCTTCTTCATCAGACAAACATGGTGTAGAACCAGTGATTTCATCCAGAAATATAGGTGCTCCCAAGGGAAACTCAACACGTAGTCTGAAATTACCTAACATTCCATGTTAGCTGTGAGAATCCTTACAGTCCTTGGAGAATGTCTGAAACATAAGGTTAATCAAAAGTTGTGGTAAGCAAAAGAGATATATTATTTCTAAAATATCTGCAGGCTTGTTTCTTATGCAGGTATTGGGAACTGCTGATATACTGCAACAACTTTGGAGTGGAGTGGAACAAAACCTCAGAATTATGCAAACCATGGCACCAGAACAGAGATATTCATGCAGATGATCAGAAAATGGCAAAACCAAATGTTACATTTTCATGAACCTGATATGTAAAGGCTTTTTTAAAATTCTGTCTGTTCTGTTTCAAGATGGGCTGTAGATTTCACTGGGCCATGCAGATTACAAGATCTCCCTCAGGCATTTAGTTATTTTCTTAGCCACGCAGTTGTTGTATCTCTGGACAGGCTGCTGTTCTTCAGAAATGCTTGGCAGCTCTTCAAACATGATTGGAAAAAAAGCATGTAAGGCGCAATCTGCAGACTTCTACAATAACGGTATTTGGAGAGTCAAGAAATGCTGGGGAAAATGTGTAAATCTGGATGGAGACTACATAAATATAAGTTAACAACTAAAAATCAAAACAAACTTTCTGTCAATTTTTTTAAAAGGTGATAATTAAAACTTTACGATACCCCCTCGTAATGCTTCACTTCTTATGATCCTTGTAAGTTGATTCAGGGATGATGAATCAGAGAACATTGCCTTTGGTGGTCTTGGATGCAGTTTAAGAATGATGAAGATATTGTGACATGTATTCTAATTACTGGAGATACATAATTAGCAGCTGACAGAACCTAACCATACTTTACTCTGTATGTGTGGCATGCTGTGTTCTCTGCATTTAAAAAAATTAATAGCATATTACATGCCTAATTTTCATAGGGGCTGTAGTACATGAGGAAGAGGGGTTCAAGCCTTTCCTTACAGCTGTGATTGTGGCTAGAACTGACAAGCTGGAACATGTCCAGAGGAGAGCAACCAACATGGTAAAAGGTCTGGAAATCAAGCATGACGATGTAGCCAAAAGTCTATTAAGGGGAATTTTATTTAGCTCAAATCAAGAGGGGTTGGCTAGAAGGACCCTGCGAGACCATCTCCAATGTGTATACCAAGAGTTGGGGGAAATCTAAGAATTGATGCAGAGACAGAATTCTCCAATTAAAGTATTATTTATTGAAGGGGGAAATCACACAGCGATTCACATATACACACAACTCACGCAAGGCTCAGGAAATCAAGGGTTAGCTTGGAAAAGATGTAGAGGCAGAACTAAGGGCTATACTTCTCCATGGATACAATGCAGCAATGATGGAAGTCGAGACACAGTCACAGAGAGGATGACTGAACTGGAGCCAGACCAGAGATCAGAGTGACATGGAGTCCCCTGCATCCAGGTTGACACACTGGGGACAGAAATCTGACGGTTTTTATAGGCAAACTCTAGCAAGGTGCTTAAGTGCTTGGATGAAGCCTGGACAAAGGTGTTTGATTGCTTGAGTGATGTCCAAACAAAGGTGTTGCATTGCACTGTCAATGTAATTGGGTCTGACAACAGTCCGGGAGAACAGGCAAGGGAATGAGTCAGTCATTAAGCTGATCATCGGCCCATCAAATGTGAGACTATGAACAAACAGTTTGCATTGTCTTAAGGTGGGTGGTGTTGGCTCTCCCATCAGCAACTCCCAAACCACCTATTGGGACTTTCCAAGAGTGGTGTTTTTAGGGATCCTGCCTCATCCCATGCGAGCTGCCTACATGGTCTCCTCGCCTATAGATGATGGAAGACCCACTGGGGAGGTCATGGAGAACTATACACACAAACCAAAATTTTAGAAAAATCCAGTTTTGCTAACAAAGAATAGCTCAGGGAGTTGGGTATGTTTTGGTTGCAGAAGAGAAGCCTTACCTGATATAGTGACTATATGTGATGGTTAGCAAATTACATCACTGATGCTACAATTTTGTTTGCGTCTGACTAACATAGGGGGGGAAGCAGACGGCTTAAAGAGCCGTTTTGGGGGCAGGGAAGGGGAGGGGCAGCTGCATGGTGGGCGCCCCAACCCCTTCCCCAGGTCGTCCTTGGAGCAGCCGGTCCTCTGCACGGCCAGCGCTCCGAGGAGAACCTCCCGCCGCAGCGTTCGCACATGCTGCGGTGGAAGAGTCGCCAAAGGTGCACTGCAGCCTTTTGCGGCGCACCTTCGGCGACTTGTGGAAGGAGCGCCAATTTAGCGCTCCTTCTAGGGGCAGCGAAGCTGCGCCACAGGGCCAAGATGTGGGGATACCTCGGCCCCGCGGCGCAGCTTCCCAGGGCGGCCCATAGCCGCCTGTCTGCTTAGCCCCATACTCAAGCAATCTGTTAATGTGGTAGATTGTTGACCATTTGTTCTCCTATTTTGAAATATGGACTTTCAAACAGGGACTGAGATTCCCAGAATCTCCCAAGCAGGCTTTAGGATTCTGGGAATCATAATATAAAAATGGATCAGGCTGCATCCATACTGCAGAAATAATCCACTTTAACTGCCATGGTTCAGTGCTATGGAATTCTGTAAGAGAGCTCTGGTGCCACAGCAAACTACAGATCCCAGGATTCCATAGCATTAAGCTATGGCAGTTAAAGTGGTGTCAAAATGGATTATTTCTGCAGTGCAGAAGGAGATGGAACAAGCTTGTTTTCTGCTGGTGCAGAGACTAAAACATGATCCAACGAATTCAGTTTATAAGAAAAGAGATTTCACTTGAAGATTAGGAAATACCGTGCAGCCATGCCAACCACAGGCTTGCAATCCGCAGTTTGAGTTTCTGTACATGGCAAGCCCTGGCTTTTTCAATGGGCGTACATACACACAGTGGTGTAAGTGTGAGCACATGCCCATTGAAAACAACGGGACTTAAGGGCCCATGTTTTTTGCTATCCGTGGGGGTGGGTGGGTCCAGAATGGATCCCCTGCAGATAGCAAGGGCATACTGTACTTCCCTACTGTAATTGCTGTTCAATAGTGGAACAGCCTGCCTTGGAGGGTGGTGAACTCTCCTTTGGAGGTCTTTATACAGAGGTTGGATGGCCATGTCTCAGGTGTGCTTTAGTTGTTTACTCCTACAGAGGTTGTGTATTCCTGTGATGGTCCCTATGCTCAATTCTATGATTCTATAACAAAGTCTCTGCCACTCCCTATTTTTCCACTTAACATTATGTAGAGAGATCTTTTAACACCTTTGAGACTAACTAAAGAGAGAAGTTGGCAACATGATTTTCATAGGCTTAAATTTACTTCCTCAAATGCATCTACTTACTGCTTCTCCAAATGCATCTGAAGTAGACTGAAGTCTACAAAAGCTCACACTGCCAACTTCTTTCTTTAGTTGGTCTCAAAGGTGCTACAAGATCTCTCTACATTACTGATATTACAGACTAAGGGGGGAAGCAGACGAGGGCGTCCAGGACGCCCTGCGCTGGCAC
>CM034708.1:77741283-77762668 GCA_020142125.1 Phrynosoma platyrhinos | reverse complement strand
ATCTAATCCCTTGACGCATGATGTATTTGAGGATAATTAAAGAACAGCAATTACACTTATTCACAAGAACGCACGCGTCAAGGAAATATACTGGTTTATCAAAATGTTATTCATTTGTAAAATTGTAAAGTTTAAGACCCTGTACAAATAAAGTTGTGGCCAAATGTTTTACCCAAATAATAACGTTCGAGGTCCTTTGTGCCGATGCAACTACATTCCATTCCTGGCCCTTTCATTCATTTTTCTGCTCAGCCTTATGCAGCTGCAGCATCACTAAAAAGCAGAATCCAATACTATTCATTTACTACAGTGCCAGTGTGTCACAAGCCAAGCTATGGATGCTTTCCACAGCAGTCAACAAGAAGTCATTTTTCTTGTGTGAAATGCTTTTGATCTGGCATAAAACATGAAATAAAACCGCATCGCCCCTAAGGCTAAGTTAAAATGTAATAATAACTCAGGGTATCTGACTGCTTCCCCTGGTGCCACCAGTGTTCTAATTTTCAATTTGATTTTCACTTTATAGTACGCATGAATAAACAATATTTGCATCATGAAAAATACATGTTTGAGGAGCTCAGTTTGTAATTATCACATATTTATTTGTTTCAGATCTTCAAGCAGATGCAATGTGTGGCCCTATCTGCATAGAGGAGGGTAGGCCAAAGAAAAAAGAATATACTCAAGAAGAAATACTGTACATTGGTAAGATAGCCATATTTCACTTGCAAGGCACCACACAGTGGAATGTCTATATTCACCCTCTGACTATATAAAAGATTGGTGACTGATCTCATTGGTGCTATATTTTTCTTTTTCAAGCAAACTGTCAAACTGGTTGACAGTTGATGATGTGTTTTCCTGTTTTAAAATTTCAAATAGAAAAAGTGGCTGCATCTACAATGCAAAAGTAATGCAGTTTGATATCACTTTAACTGTCTTGACTCAATGCTATAGAATTCTGACATTTGCACTTTTGCATGTTTGCCCACACCTGCTTTGAGGTGTTAATAAGATTATTTTTTGTGACCTCTGAGAATTACTGGCAGAAGTTTTATTTAGTCATCGTGGCTATTAAGCACTCATAACCATGTTCTCCATTTAACATATCTAAACCTTTTAAAACAGACATTCTAGCACAACATCCCTTGAAGTTTGCTACTACTCAAATTAAAATTGGGCTGCAATGCCCATATGAAATCCTTAGTAAATAATATTGGCAATCAGTGCAATGCCTATTTCTGAGTGCAGTCACCCATGTGGAAAGGGACACAACAAAAGAGGCAAAAAACAGGTTGAAAGAGGGCATGGAGAAAGAAAGAGAGAAGAGGACAATGAGAGCAAAGTAGATTAGCATTATCCACTTCTATAGCTGTCCAGAATTAGTGGCAGCTGGTGCCACCATATCAGTGGAGCAGTAAAACATCTGAACATTAAAGGAACTATCCATGTTGCTAAATCCTATCTCGAAAATAGTTTCAGAACCTTGGAAAGTGTCTTTAAAGTTTGGGCAAAAAAAGGAGCAGATTCACTATCTCACTGACATGGAATCCACCAGCTACCATTGAGCAGGACAGCCTCAATGGTACTGAAATGAGAAAAATAATACCTAGGAATCGGTTGGTGGGAGAAAAGGTATCAGTTACTGTTATGGAGTTGTATTTCTAGGCTACCTAGGTTAACTGTCATCTGTTATCTCAGATCGGTCATCCCTCTTGCTGCTTTTTGTAGTAATTGGTATGCAGAGTTTTCATATTCCAAGTGGTACAACCACTTCTTTTAAAAAGCCCTCTCTAGACTCCCTGGACATAAACAACTATAGACCAGTATCAAATCTTCCTTTTCTGGGCAGGGTGATTGAGAAGGCAGTTGCCAACTCCAGGCAGTCTTGGATGATACAAGTTATCTTGACTCCTTGAAAACTACCGTAGTTTCAGACTAGGATATGGAGTTGAGACTACTATGGTCACCTTAGTAGATAATCTTCACTTGGCCATTGACAGGAGAAGTGTGTCCCTGCTGGTACTTTCGGACATTTTAGAAGCATTTGATACCATCAGCCATAGTATCTTTCTGGGAAGCCTGGCAAATTTGGGAATCAGAGGCACTGTACTTCAGTGGTTATGGTCATATCACTCAGCCAGGTTCCAGATAGTGGTGCTTGGGGATAGCTGCTCCTCAAAAAAGGAGCTATTATATGGCTTACCACAAAGTGCCATCCTGTCCCCAATGCTATTCAACATCTACATGAAAAAGCTTGGAGATTTCATGTGGAGGCATAGAACAGGATGGTATCAGTATGCCAAAGATACCCAAATATATTTCTCTATGCCTTCAGAAACAGCCTTAGTTAAGGGTAATGTGGCCCTCTGAATAAATGCCTGGAGGAGGTAATAGGCTGGATGAGGAAAAACAAATTGAAGAAGAATCCAGCTAAGACAGAGGTGCTTACTGTCAAGGATCCTAATCTAGTTTTGGAGGTGTGTCAGCCTGTTCTGGATGGGGTTACACTCCCCCTGAAAGATTGTGCTTGCAGCTTGGGAGTGCTTCTGGATCTGTTGCTCCAAATGACATCTCAGATAGATGTGACAGCCAGGAGTGCTTACTATCAACTTCAGCTGTTACTCCAGCTGTGACTCTTCCAAGAGCTGAATGACCTAAAGATGGTAATGCATGTTCCAGTAAACTTAAGGCTGAACTTTTGCAGTGTACTGTACATTGGGCTACCTCTGTACCAAGTTCAAAAACTTCAGTTAGTTCAAACATGGCAACCTGATTGGTTACTGGTACATCCAGGAGTGACCATATCACACCACTATTAAAATCACTCAACTGGCTGCCAATTAGTTTTTGAGCAAGGTACAAAGTGTTGGATATTATCTTTAAGGCCCTACATGGTTTGGATCCAGGTTACTTATGAGATCACCTCCCTCCATATAGTCCACCTCATATGCTCAGGTGCCCAAGAGGACTTTTACTCCAGTTAGCCGGACTATGGGGGGAAGCAGACGGGCGGCCGTGGGCCGCCCCGGGAAGCTGCGCCACGGGGCCGAGGTATCCCCACACCTCAGCCCCGCGGCGCACCTTCACCACCTCTGGAAAGGAGCGCTAAATTGGTGCTCCTTTCACAAGTCGCCGAAGGTGCGCCACAAAAGCTTGTGGTGCACCTTCGGCAACTCTTCCACTGCAGCGTGTGTGGACGCTGCAGCAGGAGGTCCTCCTCGGAGTGCCAGCTGTGTGGAGGGCTGGCTGCTCTGAGGACAACCTGGGGAAGGGGTTGGGGCGCCAATCGTGCGGCTGCCCTTCCCCTTCCCTGACCCCAAAACGGCCCAATTAGCCATCTGCTTCCCCCCAAAGTTGATCAGCCACAGAACTTTTTCTTCAGCTGCCCCTAGACTGTTGAATGACCTGCTGAAAGAGATTCAATAGCTGAATATGCTGTCTGAATTTAGAACAACATTAAAGACCAGTCTCTTCTGGCAGGCTTATCCAGATGATTTTTAGATTGTGAATTTGAAATGATGAAACCTAAATGTGGATTGTTTTAATATGTGTGTCTTATTTATTCTTTTAAATTGATGTGTGTTTTAAATTGATGTTGTGCATGTGTTAATTTGCCTTGATCCATGATGATGATGATGATGATTACAACTGGTCACTGTATGTTCATGTTTGCCTCATGTGCACATCACATGGCTGGCTGGTGGTATGGCTAAAGTACTGGGAGAGGAAAAGTTCCACCAGTCATTTAGCAAAACTTTTGTGTCCAGCCAAACTCTAAGAGGGACCTGTCCATTTTATTTATTGCTCTTTGTGGAAAGGAGGGTCATAAGAATCAAGATGCATATGAATCAGTTTAACATTTTACATATACATATTTTACATATACATTTTAAATATACATATTTTTTGTTTTTGTTTTTATGTAAGCCGCTTGGATTGTCTTTTCAATAAGCGGGATACAAATAAATTTTATTAATTTTATTATTATTATTATATAAACAGACAAACTAGAACAAAGGGCTTGGAGGGCTTGGAATGAGAGAATCCATGAGCCCTTTTATAATGCATAATTAGAACACTATGATTCCGCTTTAATTGCCATGGCAACATCCTGTGAAATCCTTGTTTTTTTAGTTTTGTGAGGCATTCAATTTCTCTAACAGAGAATTCTAAATACCTCTTTCTAAATGAAAAATCCCAAAATAATAATAATAAAATGTATTTATACCCCGCCCCTTTGAGGTCAATTGCGGCTGCTTACAGTGTTAAAATCCAATACATCAACAGTCCACATCCCCCCCCTAAAAAGTTATCAAATCAGTTACAAGTTAAAAGTGATATAAACAATAATTTAAAAAAATCAATAAACATAATAGCACATAAGGAATTGCGGCCACGTTACAATTCCTTTCAAGAGAGGGCATGAGAGGCTCCCCTAAGAGAGGGGAACTCCAAAGAAAAACTCCAGAGGAAAGACTCCAGAGGAAAGGCTCCAGAGGCCGGGATTATCTATCCCGGAAAGGCCTGCCAGAAGAGATCCATCTTGACAGCCTTTTTCAAGCTGTCTAGCAATGTCAGTTGATGGATCTCATCTGGCAGGCCGTTCCACAATTTGGGGGTGACAACAGAAAAAGCCCTCTGGGAGGTAGCCGCAAGCCTAGATTCCATAGGATGTTGCTATAACAGTTAAAGTGGAATCATAGTGCTATAACTGAAGTGTGGAAGAGCCTCAGGTTTATTCATACTCAGCCAAGTTTTCATGTTCCTGAGCAAATGAGTTTCAGAGTCAGAGATAGGAGATAAAACATTTTTGGATCACAAAATGTCATACTGCTGTGAGAGAGGGATCTGGGAGTTTTATTCCAAAAAGTAATTTTTCTATGTTCTGTTCTGATATAATGCCCTTACTGGGTGTTTGTGAGAATATAATGACACTTATTTGTTGAAGGAAGGGCAAGATGTCAGTGTATTAAAGCATCTGTGAAGAAATCTTTCTTTTTGTTTTTCCACTGATACATAAATATTGGGCTCTGAGCAATGAACAGTTGACTTAATTTCAGACAGCACATTAGTATGATTTATCAAGGCCTATGCTAATCTGACCCATTATTAGAGTCACAGTAACTGCCTATTAAATAATCTGAGATCACTGTGATTGTTGCATGATGTGTTTAGCTGACAGACAAATGAGCGCTGTCCACACTACTGGGGCTCAGATAGAAAATTATGTTTTTAGCAATGTTTTATTCCTAATACCTCCCATTCTCACTTCAGGTTGGGGGGAAAAACAGTAAAGGAACAGAAATAAAAACGTTTGGTGCCCACATTCAGTGACTATGCTGACTAGTTTTTCAGAATATTGTATTGCTTACTGTTCTGCTGTCTTAAAGTTTAGACCCTTTGACCAAGAAATAGGATCCATAAAGCTTCCTTGATGTGAATTATTTTCCTGAACAAATTTTATATGTGTGTGCAGGCATGCGCGCACACACACACACACACAAATTTATTTAGGAAAATAACTCTGTCTGGCTAATGTGACTGTCCCAAAAAATAAAATAAAATGGAAGGTTCTAAGATGTATAAAATAACATTTTCATTCCATAGCAGATACTTTCTTTGTAGTTTCTTCTTTCTCTCTGCTTTGGGTGCAGGGAAAGTATCTCAGAGTTTGAAAAATCACATTTTGGGGATGTACAGTCCAAAAGATTATTTCCCAGATTCTGCTCCTACTCAGATGTTTTAGGTATGCTAAACCAACCCTGTGGTAGGACTGAACATAGATGCAGAAAGCATCTGAGGAAGTAGACTGAAGTATGAAAGCTCATGCTGCAAACTCCTTTCTTTCAGTTAGTCTCATGGGACGTTTTCACACGGGGCTTTAGACGGAGGCAATCCTACCTCCGTCCGGCCCCACTCCGGCTCCATTGTCAAATTGTTCAGACGACGTCGCATCAAGCTCCTCCCCATCCAGCGCCATCCCTGGTGCTATCCGGCGTCCGTCCGGGGTCTTGCTGCGCATGTTCATACGATGTCGCAGCAAGCCCCGCCCCATCCAGCGCCATCCCTGCGCCATCCCCGGCGCTGACCGGCTTTAGCCCCGTCTTTCTAATTCCTTTTTTAAAAAGGAATTAGAGGGGCTGCTGCCGGAAGCAATCAGGAGCCATTCCGGCGGCTGCTGTTTTCACCGCCAGAATGGCTCTTCTTTGCTTCCAGGCAGCTTCCAGGCGGCTTTAGAGTCGTCCGTGTGAAAACGTCCAAAGGTGCTACTAGATCTCTCCACATAAAGAAATCTTCAGTTCATATAATCCTGATGAAACAGGGTTGCTGTATCTCAGGTATCTTACTAGTTTTGTGGATGCTATATCATAGCAGTAATTTATATATTTATTTAGAGTATTTATACTCCACTCTTCAATTACAAAGGCTCTCAAAGTGGTTTACAGAGTGGTAATGTGATAGTTCCCTGCCCTCAGGCTTACAATCTAGTAAGACATGACACAAAAGGAGAAGGAAATGGCAGTGGGGAAGGGGATAAAGTCCAGTAGATAGTGCTGCTTCTTCTCTCCCTGGTGGCAGCTGGAATGGAGGGAGGGCATTCATCTGCCTTTGGTAATACACTCGTCCCTCCACATTTGCTTGGGGTTAAGGGCACAGGACCCTGGTGAATGTGAAAAAACAGCAAATAACAACAAAAAAACCTATGTTTTTACCTGAGAGAACAGCTCTCTAGGAATCTCTAGGTCCTCCAGTGCAACTCTCTGGTCAATATTTGCCAGACATTAACCACAGAATTGTTCTGGAGGAGTTACAAATGCCTAGTGAGTGTTCTCTCTAGGAATCTCTAGGTACTTCAGTACAACTTTTGGTTAAAGGTGACCATAGAGTTGTGCTGGAGGACCTGGATATTCCTAGAGAAAACATATTCATAAAATCTGTGAATAATCAAATGTGCAAAAGTCAAAGCCGTAAATGTGGAGGAAAGGGATGAGTGTAATCCCTACTTCTTTAGACCTCAAAGTATAATGCATTTTAGCTTACAGTAACGTTGAAATTTCAGCTCTCATCCCCAAAACCTAGAACATATGTTCAGAGGTAAACCCCAATGATGTCCAAGTAAGGGTGTTTTTGTTTGTTTGTTTGTTTTTTAACAAATGTCATCACCTGTGCTCTCCTTGTGTTTTTCCTCAGAATATATCAGAACCAGCTTGCCTGGCAGCACAAAAGTGTGACACAGTTTTACAGCCAAACAACACATGATGCAAAAGAGCTGGCTCTGGATCTCTCAATGGATTTTAGGCATAGCCATGCTGGGATAGTTAGCTATGACTGGATCTCCGGACAGATGTTTAATAATTAGAAGCAGCCACGGTAGGTTGAACAGGCCTGGTTAGTAGTTGGATGAGGGACCACCAAAGAATACTAGGTGCTATGGACTATTTTTAGAGGAAAGCAATGGCAAACTACCTGAGTATTTTTTGTGTAAGAAAATTCACTGATATTCATGCACCGTAAATCAATAGACCACTTGAAGGCACACAAATACAAATACTGTGGGGTATGATGAGTATTCATTTTTCAGATTTTTTTTCTCCTGCGCCAGTTCTCTGATCAAAATGCTACCCCCTGCTGTTACTAGCCTTGCTTAGGGAAGGACAGGCACTGCAAAGCCAGAGTAGTTAACAACCAAGCAATAGGCATCAAGAAAAGCCCTGTACCCTTTCAGCTAGCCTATTGCCTTCAAGTGTGATAGAGGCCACTGCCCCATTGCCAGCACTGAAGAAAAGATGCCAGTGCCAGTCCAACCAGCTTCTCAAGTAGAAAAGGTGAGGGATGTCATCATCAGCTCAGGTAACAAAATCAGCTCAGGTCTACTGGCAGCATCTTCAAAACGAGAACTTTTTAATGGAAAAATGGCAAGAGAGGGAAAACTTGAAGTCTTCCTCTCCTGGCACCATCACAGAATCATAGAGTTGGAAGGGACTACAAAGTATAATTCAATCCCTTTGTTTTGGTCTTATTCAGGTCCTTCTGGTGACTGCTTTTTAGTTAATAAACCTCAAGAGATCAAGCCACAGACCTCTTGTGTTTTCCCCCATAGGTTTCCCAACATAGATATAGATATAGTTATAGATATAGATTCATTATAGATACATACACACACATACATACGGACACACTTTTACTGCACTGTCATCTGCAAAAACTAAGCAGCTTCTGGTCCTCAGGTGGAATCTGGGAAAACTACTGCATTGCTTTGTATCAGATAGAGGATTTGGGTAAGAGACAAATTCCTCCCCCAAAATACAAGCCAACCCACCCCCCTTTCTGCAAGCTATAAACCTTTCTTTCTCGACACTAAATCAGAGGTGGGTGAAGTGCAGCTTTGGTGTCACATATGGCTCCTAGGATGTTACCGTTGATCTCAATCCCTCCAAACTGTCTGGAGTCTGGACCATCTTTTTTCTGGCCCTGTAAAAGAATGAATTGCCACTCTTGGTAGATTCAAGGATCGGCAATTCACTTTTTAACAGGCTGTAGTTCCCCTTGCTTTAACGTTAAAATTAATACTTCAAATGGACTTCTTGTCACCCTACCCATTGTTTAGAATGGTAGCAGCCCTTATGGCTCCCGAGGCAGAAAACTGGTCCCCAGAACCACCACCCTTGTCAATTTCTGCTTTATATTCTGCTTTATATTATATTCATTTGACTGCTGGTACCTCTTTAAAGGGTATTTGGGAGGATTTCATACTCACTTTATTGTCACTCTAAAATCTTTTAAAACATTGAGGGTCTTTGCAGACTGCCAGAAATAATGCAAATTGAGTCCACTTTAACTGCCCTGACTCAGTGCTAGGGAATAATGGGAACTGTAGTTTATTGTGGCACCAGAGCTCTCTGACAGAGAGGGCTCAATGTCTCAGAAAAAAATACAATTCCCATGATTCCCTAGCACTGAGCCAGGGCAGTTAAAGTGGACTCAATTTGCACTATTTTTGGCAGTCTGCAAAGGCCCTCAGTGAAGATTCTCTCTCTCTCTCTTAAAATTTCTTATTATTTTTACAGAAATGCCCCACAATCAGAATAATAAATAATTAATGTAATGTAACGAACAATAATTAATGTAATCAACAGTCCCCCTACTTGAAGAAACATGATGCAGTGCCAAACGACAAATGCCAAGGTTAGCCCTTTCTCTTCTATGGGAGAAAAATCTAAGCAAATCTCACTGGATTTGGGACTGGTGTTCAATTCTCCTGTGAGCCAATTAAATAATGATCCTCATAGAAAATGGAGTCATGCTATGAAGCCAGCTAACACCTGTGAGGTTTGTAATTCTATACTGGATAGATTTCAGTGGGCATAATAAATGTGAAAGCAGCAGTTGCCTTAGCAACTGTCTGTAATGGATGGTTGTTGTGAATGATTCCTCCCCCCCAAAGAATTATTTTAACTCTTCAGAAATGAAGCTCTTGCTTTCAATTTATATTGCTACAGGCAGGACCCTGAGGTTTTTCCCCCCCTTCCATCCTTCAGATCATTGTTCATTTCTGTGCCCTTGAGAATGGGAGACAGTGGAAAGACTGTGACACAGGAAGATGATCAGACGTAACACCTTCCACTATGAATAGTGCATCTGTAAAAGTACTTACTGTTTACTTCTCTCAAGATTTAATTATTTAGTGGCTGCTAGTCACAGTGGTTATATCTGGGTTTTAACTTAAACTTAAAAGCAGTGGTCACCAAACTTTTTCCTCTTAGGTAACAACCCTAGTGCCCCCCAGTGCCTATTTATTCTATACTCAAAACTCCTATCCAGCTGCCCTTCTGTACTGTCTGTGGAGCAGCCAGATGGCTAGTGGTGTTTACCTCAGCTGCTCCTGGCTTGCTGCCACCTTTTCCTCCACCTCAGCCTCTCAAGTGCAAATAAAGCAGCAGCCCAAGCCTGCTTCTCCCTGTCACCTGCACTGGCCTTACAGTAAAAGGTAGGTTGGTTGGCCAGCTGCTCAGTTGCTGCTCCCAGAGTGACCGGCTGCAAAGAGAGCAGCGACCAAACAGCTGGTTGAGCAGTGACTGAGAAGCCTCTCACCCACACTGGCCTTCCAGAAAAGGATACTTCTCCCCGTCCTTCCCCAGAGATATGCCTTCCCCACAAGCTTCAACTTGTCATTCCCTACAGACATAAACTTTGTTTTGCTACCTCTTTGGTTAGCCTTTCTGATGAAAGAAATCAGGAGCAGCAGTGTAGCTCCAGCCTGCCAGCCCAGTCCCAGCAAAGCTCACAAAGCTTAAGCAGGGTCCCAAATGTGAACGCTCCTTTTTGCCACCGCTTCTCACTCACTGACACATGCCCTAACCTATCATCCTCACAGTAATCCTAAAGGGCTGTTGGTTTCCCTTGTCTTTCTTGCTACGCCAATACTTTGACTGAAGCCCCTCCTGCCACCCCTTTCCCCTCACTGCCTCTTGGATCTTTCCACCGCCTCCAGGGTGGCGGTACCTTGGGAATCACTGCTTTAAAGTAACTATCCAAGATATTCAAACCTAACACACATGCCCTCTACACAGTAGATTCAGCATCTGGACTTCTTGTTGTTGTGTGCCTTCATGTCATTTCTGATTTATGGTGACCCTAAGGTAAACCTATCATGAGGTTTCCTTGACAAGATTGATTCAATGGGGGTTTACCTTTGCCTTCCTCTGAGGTTGAGAGTGTGTGACTTGCTCAGGATCACCCAATGGGTTTCTATGGCTAGGCAGGGATCTGAACCTTGGTCTCCAGAGTCATAATTTAATGCTCAAACCACTACACCACACTGTCTTTGAAACTTTTTGAGACAATCTGTTTTAAAATTCAGATTAAAATCCACAGGGAATTCACCATCCTATCGGCATGGAGCAACTGGTGTTTCAGACTGCTGCTGTTGCTGCTATATTTGCACATGAGATGCTGAGGTGGAGGAGGTGACAAGCCAGGTACGGCTGAGGTAGATGCCACTAGTTGGCTGGCTGCTGCACAAAAAGTACATCTAATGTCAATAAATAAGTATGGGGGGCACTAGGGTTATTACCCAAGAGGAAAAGAGCACAGTGTCACAATGAGACTCACAAACTCGGATCCCTTGCTTGAGGGACTCCTACACTTTCCCTTGCCACTCTTTAAGAAGACAGAACACTCACTATTTTGAATGTTCTCGGCAATAAAGGTATTATTAATTCCTGGCAGCATTTTATTTATATTTTCTTAAAATACCTCAAGCGACCAAACATTAAATCAAAAAGAGGAATCTTTATGTATAAAATGGTTGGTTTACAGTATCTTCCTTATGACTGGTATTCAGAATTGATATGGTGTTTATTTGCTTAGTTACAAAGATTTACAGTATCTGTTACTATATTCTCTAAGTGGTCTCTAAATTACAGTTTCACATAAAACTTGTGACTAGACTCTAGGCTTTAAAACTTTGTTGATACTTCATGACTTTCCTAGCCACACCAATTCAGTTTCCATGCTTGACTTTTTTAAGGGCCGTACACCACTCAAACGGTTTATGGTAGGTTTCCCCAGCCTTTTCCTGGCTGTAATCCCTCAGGATTTTTCTGGGCACCATTTATCGAGGACTGTCGTACTCCTTAACCTAGGTACTCAAAACCCCTATCCAGCTGCCCCTCTAAGCAGTATACCTCAGCCACCTTGGCTGTTAAAACGCCTCAGGGTCTAATAAATTTCAAACTCAACTCAGAATTCTGACCCTATCTGGCCCCTATTCAATTCCCTAGCTAACTCACACAAGCTCCTCTCTTCTTACTTATGCTTACTCCTTGGAGTAGCTCCCATCTTTTCTTGGCTAATGTTCCAATCTGCCTTTTCTCCACAGAATGTAACCCAACAATGTTTGGGGATCTCTACTTTAAAGTTTGGGCTACAACCCAGAGTAGATTCACCACCCTTCTGTCATGGAAGCCACCAATCTATATTGTTAAACATTTTCTGTGTTCTACAGTGTAACCTAACATTTTCTGTCTGTGAATAGCCAGAATGTTGTAATGTTGTAAGCCGCCCCGGTTGCGTTACGCACAGGGGTGGGATAAAAATAATTTTATTTATTTATTTATTTATTTATTTATTTATTTATTTATTTATTATATAGCTTTGTCTGCTCCAGGTCACCAGCTCACTGACATACCTTAGCAGCTTTGTGCTGCATTTCTTTCAAAAGAAAAATCTGAAGAATTTTTTCTTGCCAGTTTGTCACTTGATCTTTCCTTTTCAGTGTGTGTATGTGTATAAGCAATGGATCCTCTGAGAGCTGTTGCTCCAAATGTGACCACAAGGCTACAAAACCAATAGGAAGAAACTAGATTCTGTACTTCAGAATAGAATGCTTTGTTTTTTAAAGGAGATTATTGCATGCCTATAATAATACTCCTTACCTCTCCCAAATTTAACTCTAATTTGCACTGCAGCCATGTTTTATCACATGGCTTTTGCAGCAGAATCCAACTTCAGAGTAGATCCCTGCTTCAGTGTACTTTCAAAAACGTGTTCCTGTGCCCATTTTTCCAAGTCAGAAGGTTTTGACTTGGAAAAATGGTTGCTAGAGTGCATTTCCCAATTTGCATTGGAGCAGATCTACTCTGAATTGGATTCCACTGCAAAAGCCATGCGATAAAACACAGCTGCAGTGTGAATTAGAGTTAAATTTGGGAGAGGTAAGTATTATTTAAAGCAAGGGTAGGCAACCTTTCCCCTTTAAGGGCTGAGGGACTTCAGCTCCCAGAATCCCAGGAGCTATTGGCCAACATGGGACTATTGGCCAACATGGCTGAGGCTTCTGGGAGCTGAAGTCCCTCGGCCCTAAAAGGGGAAATGTTGCCTACCCTGATTTAAAGCATGCAATAATCTCCTTAGTGAGTGGCAAGATACTTGTTTTCACTCTGGACCTTATCCCACGGGGCCAAAAGCAGCAAGAATCCACTAAGAATCAGGCGCTATAGCGCTATACATTCCTTGGTGATCACACGACGTCGCTCAGAATGCACTAAGAATCAGGCGCTATAGCGCTATAGTTTTCCGGGTGATCACATGACGTCGCTCAGAATCCGCTAAGAATCAGGCGCTATAGTGCTATAGTTTTCCGGGTGATTACACGACGTCGCTCAGAATCAAACAAGAAACCGCTCGGAATGCAGCATCATTCGGGTTCTTTTGTATGTCGGTTTCAGCGGGCATTGCAATAGCGCTAGCTTATCCATAGCGCTATTATAGCGCTAGCGCCATATTTATACTAGCGCTATAGTACTGCAATGATGCTCATATCGCTTTCTTGCCACTTTTGAGAGCAGCGTGGGATAAGGTCCTCTGGTTGTTTTGTTCAAGCAGATGCTAACACTTTCTTTAACGCAATAGATCTTGAAATGGTAAAACATGATCTGAAAATAATCGTTGGGTTAAGACTGTTGGTTGCTTTGTTACCTAGGAGAATGGGGGGCATTTTCAGGATTCCCAGAGGCCTCCAGGTTTCACAGACTGTAGGCAAAGAGCCTGAAATGTAGTATGTTAAACAAACTGATCCACAGTTTGTTTACCATACTACAGGTGTATTGTATGTTAAACATCTGTAGTATGTTAACAAACTTTGGGTTGTGTTCCACAATATCTATCAGTTCAGACTTATTGGTAAATTATATCTGTTCAGGCATGCTTGGCCTCTTATTTCCATAATCCAAAGAGAAAATTAACTATGACTGATCTCTTCTACAACTTGTTGAAAACACATTTATTTATGTAATGTCTGCATCTTATCTTACAAGTGAATTTATTTGCCTTGTGAGTGTCCACCTCTTGATTCAAATTTCATAGGCTCATTCTGGTGGTGCTGGGGCCGTCACAGGGTTTATTCAGCATGAAAAGTTCCAAATTTTGTTCCTGTTCTTTTATTTATAACCTGGGGATCTGGTATGAAAAGTTTCTGTTTGTACTGAGAGCTTTGTACAGAAAATATTATGGAGAAAACAAAAATGTGTATGGATCTCCAGATTTTTTAAAAAAAGGAAAGAACAGGAACACAATTTGGAATGCTCTGGTCTTTTTAATCAGACTGGATGCACCCATAATGTGATAGCCACATTTTTTGGGGGGCAAATCCCCCAATAGACATCAATGTCCAGAAATACCCAGCCAGTAAGGCCAATTGGAGCTGTAGTATGAAAAAGTAACCTTTCCAAGTGCTGGTTAGAATGCACATTATTTATCTTATTAGGTTCCTTTACACAATTTACAAAGCAATTGACTTGTGTAATTTGTTTGTTGTTATTGTGTGCCTTCAAGTTGTTTCCAATTTATGGTGACCCTAAGGTAACCGTATCATGGGCTTTTCTTGGCAAGATTTGTTCAGAGGTGGTTTCCCATTGCCTTCCCCTGAGGTTGAGATCATGTGACTTGCCCAAGCCCAAGGTCACCCAGTGGGTTTCATGGCTGAGCTAGGAAGTGAATCCTGGTCTCCAGAGTCCTAGTCCAACATTCGAACTACTATGCCATGCTGGCTCTCAATTTGATCTAATTTGACCTAAAACTGTGCCATTTGACATAATTTCCAAGTAGCTTAGTGGTATAGATAGAGTTGTGACATAATCAGACTGGGATAGAAATTTGAGTGAGAAATAGCAGGTAACCCAATGCCAACTAAACAAGCATCATGGACCATGGTTGAGCAGGAAATGGAATCCAGGTCTGTCTGGTTGAAAAGCAGAGCTTGGAAAAGATACTGTTTTGGACTACAACTTCCAGAATCCTTGGACCAGCATGGATATGCTAGTTTAGGGATTTGGGGAAGTATAGTCCCAAATGTACTTTTTCCAAGTTCTGGATTGAAAGTTAATACAGTCAGCCCTCCGTTTTTGTGGGGGATCCGTTCCAGACCACCACCATCCTGCAAAAATGGAGATTCACTAGTATTCAAGCCCCATAAGTTTGAATGGAGTGCACCCCATTGATTTTAACAGAGGTCACCCCTCTGTGAATAGGAAAACCGCAGACTTCAAGTCTGTGAGAATGGAGGGATGACTTACTCCCTAAATTCCACTCAACGAGCTGCTTAAACAAGAAGTAATGTCAAAGTCTTCTAATAGGTCAAACACAGAGGGGATCTGAAGCTCTTAGATGGCCAAGAATTAAGGGAGGATCTTATCCCTACTTTCTACATGTCAGAGCAGTAATAATTTGGCACTTTGCATCGGCATTGCAAGTTTCCAGGCTAGAGCACATTGATGCCTAGGAACTTAATTAAATGCAACTGCATTTAAGTATTGTGTGGCTTATGGGGAGAGGTGCCAAGAATATCTTAAGTCAACAAATCAATTGGTGGTAGGGTTTTTATGTCATTTGGTGTTTGAAAGGTTGCCAGTTCTGATAAAGATGCAAGTAGCAACACTACCCTGTGCTGTTCAGTTTTGAAAGAATCAGCTTGGGAGATTAATGAATTTGTCATGGCTGAAAGAGAATCTGAGACTATACGCAACCTGCCTTGAATATCTAAAATTTTGAATTCTTCTAGGCTAGTAAAATGCAGTAGTCTGAGTCTACATACAAAACTGACAACAACCTGAGAAAATATTTAGAAGGCATAGTTGAGAGAGAATTTATGGAAGTATAGGAGACATATATTTTCCTGCAGCTAACTCATCAATCCTTGATTGGTTAAACTGGTGATGCTTCATCATGGAACATTAATGGATAGGAGATGGTATTCTGATATATGGAAATCTCTGAGTATGTTTGAATTAGGTACCTGAATCTTAAAAGGTGACACTCTTCCAACAGAGATATGGAGGCAGATGAGTGTTGTAAGAGCTGGCATTATTGTAAGATACACAAAATTAACACAAAGTTGTTAATTTTTAGCTGTAGTTGTCAGAAAATGGCAATAATGCCTAGAGGAATGGGAGAAATTTTTGCCTTACATAGAAGTACCATGTGCCTCTCTTCATACCCAAGCGGCATATTGGTGAATTAGTGGTTTTTTAAAAAATAAATTATAAAATGTTATGTTTCCTGTAATTTCACCTCCGAAGGGGTAGAATTCAGAGACATAGCTGTGTTAGTCTGGAATATCAGTATGCAAAGGGATCTTGCAGTATCTTTGACACTAACTGTGTGAAATAAGTTGTAGTATGAAGTTTTGTAGACTTCATAGACAGATGCTAGTCTCAAAGATGATGCAAGATCCCTTTTTCCTGATTCTCCACCAAAGTAAATGCAAGTGTAATAGTTCTGTCTCTAGAAATTCAACAGTTTGAGAAGAGAAAAAGGGCTCCATTAAGGAGCAGGGAGGGATGAGCAGGAAATAAATGGAAACTCCAGCCAATTTGATGTGCTTGCATGTGGCCAACTGTATCATATCGGTGGTAGTTTTACTAGTGAATATGAAACAAGAGAGATATCAAAGAGATAATAAAAAAAATAACCATAAATGAATACAATATGCCATCCCTTCTGGATATTCTGAAGAATGGCCTCCAGCCAATTCCTTCCTTTCTTGCTCAAACACAATTCCCTGCCTATTCCCATACCAATCCCATAGTAGTCCCAGAACGAGCCAGGTCTCATCCAATGCCTGTAGACATTTATGAATTTCAAGAACCAAGGAAATAAAGAACAACACAGTCTTAAAAATGAAACTTTCCCCCAGCAATTAAATGCCACAGAGGAATGTATAGTTTTACAACTTGTCAGAGATTTTAATAATGCAGTGTATTAATATGTGTCTCAAAGTATTTTTATTTATTATACTTAAAGTCATTTAGCTCTTACACAGAATTCCCAGTGGTCTTTCCTCTACCCTCCAAGCTATCCAAAGCAACAGAAGCAGCAATACAGCTTCAGATGCATCCACACCAATTTTATATACACCAAGTTACACATACATAATATGTGTTTAAATAGGTGTTCAAATTCAGCATACTGGTGTTGATGCCAAGTACAAGTAATATAACAGGCTGAAATTATCCCATCTGTATTCATAGCTTAGCAACAGAATTTTAGAGCACATTTTCCAGTACAAGAGATGAGCACATTATTTGTTGTTAGATTCTGGGTGGTGTGATCCTGCACATGTCTATCCAGAAGTAAGTCCTACTGACTTCAGTGAGGCTTATTCCCAGGCAAATGAACATAAAATTGAAGCCTAAATGTGGTTGTTGATTACTTGTCAATAATTTTTTCAAGCCTCTGTCTCTCTCTCTCCAGCATGGCAGCATAAATTAAATGTGACTTTAAGGCGTGAGCTTTGCTGTTTTAAAACAGCAGTTATGAAGGCAGCAGTGTGCAAATTATTGTGGAATTATTGTTGCATGACACTTGTACATGCACACAACTTCTCTCTCTCTCTCTCACACACACACCTCCACACTTTTACAGTCCATATCATCCTGCTATAAATCATTAGGATGGGCATACAATACAAATAAGTGGGTATATGTAAACAGTACCATCAAACATGGTATCCTTCTGGGCTGCCTCTCCAGGATGGATCTTGGGGACACTGTATTACAGTGGATCCATTCCTTTCTGGTGGGGCAAACCCAGAAGGTGATGCTGGGAGAATCCTGTTCCTCATTCTGGCCATTGCCTATGGTGTCCCTTAGGGTTCTGTCTTGCCTCCCATGCTGTACTACTACTACTAATAATAATAATTTGTACCTCGCTTTCCCTGCAAAATTCCCTGCAAAAACAATCGCATTAAACTTTGATTGTGCAGAGATTTGGGGTTCAGTGTCACCAGTGCAGAGGTGGCACTCAAGTCTATCTCTGCTTTCCATCTAACTCCAATGGAAGCTGAGTGCTTAACCAGTGTCTGTTGTCTGGATGAAGGCAAACCCATTGACGCTTAATCCAGACAACACAAAGATGTTCCTGGCCAGTTGGAAGGATAATTAAGAAATGGGAATACAGCCTATACTGGATGGGGTTATACTCCCCCTGAAATCTCAGGTGCATAGTTTGGGTGTACTCTTGGATTCATCCCAGACCTGGATGCCCAGGTTTTGGTGGTGTCCAGAAGTGTGTTTGCAGTTAAAACTAGTACACCAGCTGCATCTGTTTCTTGAGAAGCCAGATATGGCAACAGTAACACATGCCTTGATTACATCCCTGTTGGATTACTGTAATTACTACATGGGGCTGCCTTTGAAAACTGCTGGGAAACTTTAACAGGCTCAAAAGGCCACAGCTAGACTGCTATCTGAGACTGTTTATAGGGAGCATATAATTCCCTTACTGAAACTTTCAATGGCTATCGGTCCATTTCTGGGCACAATTCAAAATGGTGATTGACCTATAATGCCCTATATGGATTAGGTCCAAACTATTCCAAAGCCCATATTTCCCCATAGGAGTCTGCTGAAGACGTACATTCTTAGGGTGAGAGCTTTCTCTCCATCCCATCACCCTTCAAGTCTTGGCTGGTGGGGACATGGGAGAGAGCTTTCTTTGTGGCTGCTCCTTGGCTCTGGAACTTCCTCCTGAAGGATGATTGATCTTCCCCTTTGTCTGCACCAGCAGACAAAGACCTTGTTAAGCACTCCTGCAGACCCCATGCTGTATATTGAATACCTTATAGTTTCATATCTAATATCTGGAGATAGTATGTTTGTGAGAGATGGATGACATTTCAGGAACACTAGGTCAGGTTCCCAGGCAAAAAGGAACATTTCCCCAAGGCATGTGAACATACAGGTAAACAAAACATCAAAAGTGCTCCTTCCTTTCCCCAAGTAATCTGCATTTCCTCTAGAAACTTGAGACAAAGGATCTCCTCATACCTAAAGCAGTAAGCCAATTTCTCTCTCTCTGCCTACCTTTTGTTGTATCCCCAGCCAAACTTCTCTATCCATCCATCTCAGGGATATTCTGATCCAATCACTGCCTTTCTTACATTAAAGTTAAAACCATCAGCCAGCCTGGAATCCCATTCTTGATTTCTGGAAAAGACATCCAGCCTTTGTTACCTGCCCAGATAGCCCATTGCATGAAGCTAGTTTTATAGTATAAATATAGTTTCAAAACCTAACTTCTGTGCACACAGCCAGCATACACCACCATACTCTGTATGTGTTTTGTGTCACCGTCAGAACTCCCAGTCTGAGCCATTCCAGCTTTCCATGGTCTTCTCATTGGACAGGTAATTATAACCCCACTGCAACCCCTACAAACTCTGCTATCCCCTTTCCATATTTCAGTTTCATTTCGCTCTGTGTGCTGCATCTGTTTGAATTACTATCTTGTGTGTGTGATTGCACACAACTTTTAAAAAAAATAAAACCTTGTTAGGTCACCCAAAACCTGGATTCCTCCCCAGTTACTACTGGTATACAATGGTGCAAATGGCCAAAATTTTACCCAAGCCTCTTGCAAAGCTAATTTCCCCAACATTTGAAGTAATGCTGACAATTGGTGGGGACCCCTGTCCCCCACCTGTTCTTTGGGTAACAACCTTCTTGTTTAAACAGGCCTTCAGTCTTGGCTAACCAGGGAGGAGTGATGTGTAACTGAATGTGCTGTTTTAATATGCATTGTGTATGTTGTTTTCATTGCTTTGAATGTCAGTGTTTTAAAAATAGTGTGGTTCATTGAATTGTGTTATTTAATGCTTTTTAAAAACCTTTGTACTTCACACTGTTTTATCTGCTCTGTTTTAAGTTATTTTGTAAAGCTGCTTTGATTCTGAGGAGGATATAAATAAAAACAAATCCATGGGCCACAAATTTCCCAGCCCTTGTGTAAATCCAAGGGGTACAGAAACACAAAAGTGATTTTCTGCACTTTAAAGAGAAGAACCATAACTTTACTTTTTTTCCCTTAATATTTTAATTTGTCCCTTGCCCTACTTCATTTAGCCTCTGTGGTAATGAAAAAGATATATCTTGAATATCCTTTTGCATAGTTTGGTGGGGTTTGTGATTGATTTAACAACTTTAATAGACATTAAACATTTAAAATACACATTAAAAAAACACATCAATGCTGGTAACATCATTCCCATCAAGGCACCACTGGATCATATAACTCCCCTGTTATAACTCCACTGGCTGGCAGTTGTTTCTGGGCACAATTAAAAGTGCTGGTTATGACCTATAAATTCCTGTACAGCTTAAGTCCAAGCCATCTGACTGATTGTTTTTCCTAATATGCACCTGCCCAGACCCATAGGTCCATAGGAGAAGCCTTTCGGTCCTGCAGCTTTCACATGTATGGCTGGTGGGGACACAAGAGAGGGCCTTCTCAGTGGCTGCCCCTATACTCTGGAACTCGCTCCCTAGGGAGGCTAGAATGGCTCCCTCCTTGTTTTCTTTCCATTGGCAGGCCTTTTTAAAGATAGGCTTTTAAAATAGAAAAAGGGCTGTAAGTAGTGTAATTTTAAAAAAATGCATTGTTTATTGTTCATAAAATCTTTCAGCGTGTATTATTTTTTAATAAAGTTCTTTGGGTTTTTTGGTAATTATATCTTGTTAATTTCATGGTGTACAGAGAGAGAGAGGTATGTGAGACTATTTTCCAACAGTATTATCACATTCTGTTAATGTGATGAAAATGTGACTGCATGGGCTGTTCCTGAGACTTAAGCCCTATTCACACTATGGACCTTATCACACGGGGTCTAAAGCAGACAGAACCCCGTCCCATCCCTGTCCCATTGCGGTTCCTTTGCCCCTGTGTTCACATGACGTTGCACAGAACCCCGCCCATCCCCCTTCCATCCCTGTCCCATTGCGGATCCTTTGCCCCTGTGTTCACACGACATCACAGAGAACCCCCTCCCATCCCCCTCCCATCCCCGTCCCATTGTGGCATCATCCCCGTTCTTTTGCATGCCGGTTTCATTGGGAATTACATTTGCGCGACCAGAAGCATACCGGAATGATGCTGCTTTTGTTCATTCTGGAATGATGCTAGTTGCTAGAGACCCGCGTGTGAAAACGTCCTATGAAAATAATCCAGGATGAATCCGGGTTGAATCCTGTTATCCCAAATGCACTTGATGCATGTTTTTTTGGGTTGCGTGTGTGGCAAAACCCCCACTTAACCCAGGATATTTGATACTGTTTTTCCCCCTGACTTTTCCTGAAAGATCCATATCATTCGCAGTGTGAATAAGCTTTTGAATCAATTCAGATCGCTCTGTATCATTCCTTCTCAAAAAGGAAGGGAGGGGTTTTGTAAGCAGGGGCAGCACACTTGAAATGGTGGCTCCATTTGAACTGGAAAGAATGGCATATGTAAATAACACAGGGTTAAAAGAGATTTGCGAAACCAAAACAAAATGGGAACAGCAAAACTGATATGCATTGTCGTGGTGATGCGGATCTCCTGGGGGGGGGGG
>CM034708.1:77684348-77701231 GCA_020142125.1 Phrynosoma platyrhinos | reverse complement strand
AAAAACCCAAGGAGGCACAAACATATGCAAGGGAAAGTTTTGAAAGAAAGGTAGGAGGTGTGCAGGCCTGGTTCCAGCCAACCAAACTCCTCAACTGGACAGTCCAGGCTGAGCACACACTCGTGGGCAAGAGGAGGAGGAGAGCTTTTCCCTAACAAAACAAAACAAAAATGGAGGAAGGAGGCATATTCATGGAGGAGGTAAAGGAGGGGGAGTTCATGATCTCATTGGACCAGACTCCTCCTCCTCCTCCTCCTCCTCTTCCCCCCTTTGCAGTCCCCACAGTGGTTTCCTTGTGAGGAGACTGTCCCCACTCTGCTGGAGAAATGCTGTGACCTTTTGGCCATGGCCCTTGGTAGCCATGCCTCTGGCAGCCACACCCCCAGCAGCCATGCCCCCCTATACTGGGTGTTCCCGGGTGTGGTGACATCACTGGGCTAAAGTTAGACAATTATGAATTTTTAAATTTAGAAGGACACCATCTGAGGTTTGGATGGCACAGCCAACTCTGATATGGTAAAAGTAAAGCAAGTATAGACTTTAACAATTATTATATTAGAAGACCTTTTTTATGGATTTGGAATAAATATAGACCCAGGTTATGTTCTAAAATGCCATTATGGACATCTGTGCATGAAGCATTATTGAAATCTGATAAAAGTGATAAGAGTAAAAAAGAACAGTGACTGTTATATAAGGACTATCTGACTTACAAAAACAATCAATATAGATTTAAAACTAATGAAGAATTGATGCCAGAAGGGATTAATGTGCACTGGTACACATAGAAACAAACGCCTGGAAAATATAAGACAAAGAAGACATATGGTTTCTGGCATAGAAAGAGTTGGAGGCGTAGTTATGTACTAATGATGAGCACTTGATTAAGAAAATGTATAATATATTGTTGAAAACTGAGTTGGAAAAAGAGAAAGATAAAATTGCTTAAGATAAAATTGTGTCCTTTTGGTTATGGTAGATGACAATTGGGACCATATGAAAAATTACTGCAATATTCGATAACTGGCAAGATTATTATACACACAAAAATGGAAAAATATGGATATTCCATCAGTGGAAGACTGAATTGTGAAGATATTTGAATTTGTTGAGATAGATAAACAACCACATTGCTAAGAGAAAAGTCAGTAGACAAATTTGTTGAATTGTGGAATTCATTTCTGAAATAAGAAGAGAAATGATAATGTTGGCAGGTAATGAAATTTAATTGTTTTTATATATTAAAGAGATTATGAGTATGAGTTTGCAGGAGCTGGGCAGAGCAGTAGAGGACAGGGGGTCTTGGAGATGTCTCATCAGGGTCACCATGGGTCAAGATCAACTCAAAGGCAGTTAACAAAATCAACAAAAGGAACATAATAATTTGGATATTTATTGTTAAGTGGAAAAGTAAGTGAACAATATATTTATACACACACACACACACACACACACACACACACACGTGTGTGTATAAGAAGCAGGAAGTCCTTAAAATTTTAATGTGTTTTTTTGTTGTTGTTTGTGTTTATTGGAGTGGAGGGAGTATGTTAGAGATTTAGATATGGGTGTATATATGTTTTTGTCTTTTCTGTTATATATTTCTGTTGATTTTCATGTCAAAATTAATAAAAAATATTTCTGCATAGATTCCAATGTATCATTGCAACCACATTACCATATAATTTCTTATATTCATTACATTTTGCTGTACAAACTGATATGCTGGTCAACAATTTCAACTTTTTCTGTACATAGACACCGTGGACTATCCATAGGTATTTTTTTTCAATATTTGCCTCAATGCTGTTTGTTTTAAGTGCCTGTTCTTGAGCCACAAATATGAGACCTCAGATATTCCTCTCTCCATTTTTCCTTCTCTGCTCTTACATATTTTGCTAGGCTTCAG
Organism: Phrynosoma platyrhinos; assembly: GCA_020142125.1. Taxonomy (NCBI): domain Eukaryota; kingdom Metazoa; phylum Chordata; class Lepidosauria; order Squamata; family Phrynosomatidae; genus Phrynosoma; species Phrynosoma platyrhinos. Next base: position 77,699,322 of record CM034708.1, on the reverse strand, counting down.
TGTGATTTTTTAAAATGCTTTTCTATACCACATCTTTTGTTGTTTATTCAACATATTCTTTCTATATACGTTTATCAGCATTTTTCTTTGATTTCTTTTATGTGTGCACTGAAGGATCTTTTCTCTTTTTCAACAGTTTGCTTCAACTTGTAATAATCCTCATCTACAAGTATTACATGGCAGATATAATTTTAAGGATAATAATTTCCCAGGTCTGTCAATCCACCTACCTATCCACCTATTGGCACTGTTTTCCCATGGTGGTGGATTATGTGCTATGCTGTTGGTAGCATTGCTCTGGCAGGGGCTCTCAGATAAGACCAGCTTTTGCCAATGGATCATACTAAAGATCTCCCATTAAGAACCCTTTAACTATGGTGCAGAAACCAAATGTAAATCCCATACCAAACCAGAGTTCCTGGACATGGGGTGAAAAAGAAACAGGACTCAATGTGTTTTGCTAGGCAGCCAGGACAAGATAACTGTGAAGCTACTGAAAGACAACCACAGTGGAAAAAATGGACAGAAAGCAGATTAATAATGGAATGCTATTATAATGCTAATCTATCTGTCTGAGGTCATTAAAAGAGAATGTGTTATTATTGTTGTTGTTATATTTGTGCTTTGTGTGTTTGTGTTTGAATGACATGCTGTAAGCCTTCTGGCAAGACATGCAGATCTCCTCCTCCAAGTTTGCAACACACTGGAGAGAACTGGGGCAGTGGGAGGTCTCCATACATTGTTCTGTCAGAAGCTTCTGCCTGCTTCAAATCCCAGTGCCTGAGTGAGAGTCAAACCCTCTATGCTTCCATGCAGAGAGATGTGTGCTGTGTTCTCCAAGGAGCTGCAGCCTGACACAAAAGATCTGCTCCTTTCCACCTTCTCTCCTGTCTTCTGTCACATGCAGAGGACTTCAAGGAAGAATTCAGTAGTAAGACAGTACTGTGTGTAGCATACATAAAAGTTTATAAGAATATTCCTTGAGAGAAGGATGTAAAGAGAGTTCTGCTGGATCAAAACAAAAGTCATCTGTCTGCATCAGTATTCTCTTTCTACCAATGACTAATCAGATGGGTCTTGAAGACATATAAGTACAGGATACTGATTTTCATCCCCAGTATCTACTAAATAGGATTGTTTGTTTAAAGTATTTATCTACACTCTGTCAACCCACCTTTGGGTTCTCAAAGTAGTACACAACAGGTAATTTTCGAACATGAAATTCCACTTAGCCACTGATTTAACTAATAGTTTTAACAACTGAGATAAATTCTGAGTTTCTTATGGGATAAATGGGGACTCAAATAAAGCGGCGGGTCACTTTTCAGTTCCAAAGCTTGGCCAGCTAAGGCTGGCCTTGGTGGGAAGTGGTTGGGACAGCTTTCTTGGACTATTCAGCCTGTCCTATACTTATATATTAGAATTCCATCCTTTAAGGCCAGTGCAGTTGGGAAGGGAAATGACCTATACCAACCAGTTAGCCAAAGGCCTATATTCTTTCCAGGGGAATAGAGGGGCTTTTCAGCAGTGGGTCCAAAGATGTACGTTTTATTTGTTCTTATTCTGGTATCAGTCGGTTTTGCTTGGTGAATTTAAATTTGTTTCATATTGATGTATGGGAACTGTCTCTTTATGGTTTCTACTCAGAACATAACAGTATAAATCTCAGTGCTTTTCTCCTTCATACTTTTTTTAAAAATATGCTTTCAGATAGTTTACTGTCTGAAAAAGTGTCATGAATGACTGTAACTTTCAAACAATGTTATTTAAGGTTTCTATGTATATGAACTGAAAACACTCCTTTTCTTTGGCTTTGATTCTGGAACACCAGTATGAGCCTGCTTTTTTGTTGGTAAAACAAACCAACAAAAACATGCTATCAAAAAAAAAGCCACTTATCAATAGTTATTAAAAAATCACAGTCACTAGTGCTGTGTGTAAGTATGCAGCAGGCCCATTCTTTATTAACTCAGTTTCACTTCATTTTTTTTTTTTAGTAAAGAGGTCCTAAGCAAGACTTTTGTTTCTGATTATTGGTTGTGTTCATGCTTAGAGAGGTCTGCAGTTGTAGCCAATGGTCAGGGGAGACATTTAACTACATTTAGGGCCAGCTTTAGGGTTCTGGAAGCTGGGCAATCACCCTTGGCTCCACAGTGAAGAGGGAGCTGTGAGGTGCTTGGTAGTTCAATGTTTGTTGATTGCACTGCCTCCAGTGAGCTAGGAAAAACAGAAATTAAAAAAATTATTTTATGTGTTCCCCCTTAAAAAGGTAACCATAGAGGACATTGCTCATCTCCGTTACTAAGCCGTAGAGCCAGCATTGTTAGAGACTACTCTGTGATCATGGGGCCAGCATGATTGCACAGAATGCTGTTTACCTTCCCACCGAAGTGGTACCTATTTATCTACTTGCATTTGCATGCTTTCAAACTGCTAGGCTGGCAGAAGTTGGGACTAGTGACAGAGCTCATCCCATCCTGCAGCACCCGGGCCTCGAACTGCCAACCTGCCGTTTTGCAGTCAACAGAGTCAGTGTCTTAACTACTTGAGCCACTGCATCACACCTTGCTCACACCAAAATTCTTCAAGTTCTTTCAGTATTAGCTACCAAAATGAACTTCAACCAATTGGTTTGAAAATAACATTTTCTTTGTGTTTCTAGTCTGATGTTTGTTGTAGACAAAAATCACCAGAAGTTGGACCTTGTGCAACTGCTCTTAAAAGTAACATGAATGAACAGTCACACATGTCCCATATAATGTGGTAGGGGGTTCTAGCATAGCATCGCAATTTATCCTGACAGCTAAGGTATAGGACAATATGAGATTGATGGTGCTTTGCATCCAGCTCTTGTCCTCCAGATGTTTTGGACTTTAGGTCCCAGAAGTCTCAGCCATCTTGGTCAATGGGAACTAAAGTCCAAAATACCTGGAAGGCCAGAGTTTGGGAATCTCTGAGCTACAGGAACAGAGCCAGATGTTTCACTTCAGTCCTCACCACTTGTTACCCTCCTGGTTTAGGGGAATATTCAGACTTAGCTCAAATAGAGAAGTGTAAAATGACCAAGGGGTAACTTGGTCTTAAGGGACCTATCCCAACTTTTATGAGGTCCAACTTTTATGGGGTACAAAACTCCACAGACAGGTTTCCAATGAAAATGTGTTTTATTTAAAAGGGGAATAAACACACCACTCAAGCAAATGATCACGCACACACACAAGGACTATAGAAATCAAAGGTGGGAGGTTGGAATAGATGTAAGCCTTCAATAACTGTGATAATTACCTATGTGAATCTTGTCTCCAATTGCTGAGGGTCCGGGGTGAAATGGAGACTCAAGCATTCCTGTGGCATGGGGAATGGGTGAGCTGCTGAGGTGCTAAGTCAAGCAAACTGGTAGGGATTCTGCCTGCTGCTACACTGAGCTGGGGACTTGCTGAAAAGGTCCCAATATTTATACCAAAATCATGCCTTAGGGGCAGATTCCAAGGAGCTGAAAAGACCAAATGGTTTTGAGGTGGTTTTGGAGTTCTTTGAAATGGGTTTGGGGTCACTTTGAAATGGTTTTCCAAGGTGGCAACACTGAGGTTCTATACTTGAGGTTCTCAAATAAGATTGAATTCTCTTTCAAAACTCTCACGAATTGCCCTTCACTGCATCCTGTAAGGAACGTGCTACTATACGCATCTAGAATCTGCTTGGGCCTCCTTCACCATGCTTACTACACCTTTCCAGGACATCAGACTCCCTGTTTTAACAGGTTCTGGTTTACAGTACTGGAACAAATCTGTGTTGACTTTGGACTTTACTTGAAGATTTACTTTAACCTACAGCCAAGGTTCTATGAAGCATTGTTGGCATAAGCTAGCAGTTTTTAAAGTGATTTGCACTTAGTGTCAGCAGCTGTGTTCTTTCCATTTCTGTTCAAGATGTGCAGGGATGAAAAGAGATATTTCTGAATGAGTAGAAAGAACATTTGGCTCCTGTCTACAAATCACTTAAGAAAGAGTTCAATGACTCCAAGCTGGCTTAAGCAAAGAAAAAGCTTAAGCAATTTATGGTATTCACTGAACATTAAAACCAGGGTACCAATGAGAGAAATTGAATAACAAATAGCAACAACATAAAGAACAAGGAATGTGTAGAGTACAACTTGTTAGATTAAATTTGGATCCTGTTTGGAAAATGGACTTTTGAGAAACAAGCAATATTGTAATTTATTCCTATAGAAATCTGCACTACATTATTTTTTTTATGAATTTAAGCCAATATAATCCATCTTGTTGCTATGTGACAGCATGCCAATGTTACCTTATGGAAACTCTGTCATATGGTGTTTTTTTTGGCAAGATTCATTCAGAAGAAATTTGCTATTTCCTTCTCAGACTGAGAGAGTGTGACTTGCCCAAGGTTATCCAGTGGGTTTCCATGGCTGAGTGGAAATCCGAGCCCTTGTCTCCTAGAGTCCTAGTCCAACACTCACATCACTACAGCACACTGACTCTGTCTTGAGTTTTAGATAATGCATATTTCTATTGCTGATGCTAGTTTAAGCTACACTCGTCCCTCCACATTCACTGGGGTTAGGGGCACAGGACTCCATTGAATGTGGAAAAATAGCAAATAACAAAAACACTATGTTTTTACCTGAGAGAATACCTCTCTAGGAATCTCTAGGTCCTCCAATGCAACTCTTTGGTCAACATCTGCCAGATATCAACCATATAATTGCACTGGAGGAGCTACAAATGCCTAGTGGAGTGTTCTCTCTAGGAATCTCTAGGTCCATCAGTGCGACTTGGTTAAAGTTGGCCATAGAGTTGCACTGGAGAACCTAGATATTCCTAGATAGAACCTGTGAATAATCACATCTGCAAAAGTCAAAGCCGCAAATGTGGAGGGATGAGTATATGCTATTAATGGACCATAATTTCACCAGTACAGATAGAACAGGTTTTAAAAAATGGTTCCAGGAGTGAGACTCTAAAAAGTAAGAGATTTGATTTGTGTGGTACTGTTTCTGTATAATCCTTGAGTGTTGTACCTCCTTCTGTGTTCTTTTATTGTTGTCTGCTTCCTTGGAGATGATCAGGTAAACAAGCTTTAGCTGCCTCTGGCTGATTTAGAGTAGTGGCATTTTCACCCTTCAAACCACTACCCCCCTGTGTAAATTTTTAAATTCAGCATAGACTTTTATCTGTTTCAAGGACTACAGTTAGGTGTTTTTAACTCTGGTACTTTGAAAGCTAATCTCCTCAGGCTCCATGAAGTAAACAAATTTTCCAGTTCATTTGGGGTGTTGTTGTTGTTGTTGTTTTTAAAAGCCCACATCTCAGAACAGGCAGCCTATTCAGTTTGGGTGGCACTGATGTTGATCTGATCATACAGTCCAGTTGATATATGTGGTTGTAGCATATGTACTCAATAGCAGGTAGAGTCCCGATGGCACAGAAGTACTAAGTTTGGAAAAGTTCCTTTTGGAAACGAGTCCCAGAATACCCAAGCTGGTATGGCTGACTGCTGTCTGGGTATTCTGGGAGTTGTAGTTCAAAAGGTAGTGTTTCCAAACTCTGCAGAAAAATTGATACTAGTGTCACCTTCGTAAAATGATCAAAATGGTAATAAACAGAATCTTAAGACAGTGCTTGTGGAGTTTAGGCCTGTGGGTACTGGTTGACTCCTAGAAGGATCAGGTTGCAGCATCAGATTAGACTTTGCAGCAAGAGGTAAGCAGAAACTGCAGCTGAAAAGAGAAGGGAGAACTGCTGTGAAACTGCAAAAGGACCAATTGCCTTGTTTTTCAAGAAAGAAAGCTAAAGAAATGGAAAATACTTTCCTGTAAGCAGAAAGAGTTCAGTTGTGAAAGACACAGCTTGGAAAAGTTGTAACTTCTAAAAGAGGAGTACCTGTTAGAGTCTACAGCAGGGACTGGCAAGCTACGACCCGGGGGCCGGTTAAGGCCCAGGTCCCTGGACTTACTGGCCCAGGCCGAAGGTTGCCGCCGCGCGCCACCGCCGTGCGTTTTTGCCGCTGTGCGGCTGCATGTGCCACGACTGCCATCTTGGAAATCAAAATGGCGGTCGCGATGCGTTTGCGCATGCGCAGTACTCCTGTGCATGCACAAACATGTCGCGACCGGCATTTTGATTTTCAAAATGGCGGCTGCGACATGCGCCGCGACGGTTGCAGCTGCGCACGCTGCGGCGGTGGTGGCAGCGGCTGCAGCATCAGCATGAGCGGGGGCGTCGTGTGCATCGGCGGAGGGTGTGCGCACGCGCGTGAGAGCGCACACCACCATTCCTCCCCCCCTCGGCTCATCCGAGACCTGGGCTACAGGAGACCGGCCCAGGTCTCAAAAAGGTTGCCTACCCCTGGTCTACAGTGTATGTAGGGAAGACCTCTCTCTTGCTGTATTTCTTGAGTTTAACTTGAGCATACACTATTCATATTGTTTGATGCATATGTGTTTTCTGATTGCTGCAGGATGGAACATGAGGCTTCCCAGCTAGAAAAGCAGCATGTACATAGTGTCTATGAAAGCACAGCCACCTATTTCAGTGACCTTCAGGGCAAAGCATGGCCTCGTGTTCGACAGTTTCTCCTGGAGCAAAAGCCTGGAAGCCTCATTGCAGATATAGGTAAGTTGTTTTTGTTGTTTTTATGTAGCACTGTCAAAGACGCATTATGGCTGTGGACCCTTAATAACACAGAAGAAACGTTTTTGTGTCTACTATGTCATGAGTTTCTATCCATTAAGTCATGAATTTCATACACATTTACACATATATTAATAGCACTCAGTACTCCAAATGCTGGTAGAAAGATATCACAGACACCTCTGGGTCATACTCAATTTCTCAGTTTTACTGATTCCAAAGAGGGACACGAATGTCATCAACTACCCTGCGCTCCAAGAAGCCTTGCTAGTCTGATCCAAATGCTCTTCCTACCATGAAATAGACCTCTAACCCAGAGGCTTCTGAAACAGTTGCAATAGTTTTCTGTTTTCTAGGCTTTAAAGCGCTGACTCTAAGGTAATCTCTGGCTTCTCAGTAAGAGTGTGCTTACAGGAGACAGGGGAACATGCAGTCCCTCTGACTGTACTTTTATACAACCTCTATTGAGAAATGGCAAAATGATCCAGTATCATGGGTCAATGATGTTCGCTCGGCCCACAATGGCCCACAATGGTTGTGGGCCATTGACAGGTGCCTGATCATATCCCATTGATGTGTTATTATTATTATTATTATTTAATTTTCAGGAATGGTATGCCTTACACTGTGGTCACTGAAATTATTACTGTTTTCTAGATGGAATAATAGAATACATTATTTAAATGGCATTATTGTTCAACTATAGAAAACTTTAAATGTTATTGTCATATTTGATACATAATGAGTTTATTTATTTATTTTATTATTTGTTGAATTTATATCTCATCTTTCTTCCAAAATGAGATACTACTAACTCAATTAGTAGTAAATATATGCAATTTATAAAAGCAGTAAATATTTGCACTGTTTACTAAAAGCTACATGAAGAATATATAATTAGCACCACACCTTTCTTGTCAGTCTTTAGAGCTTGATTATACCAACCCACAGTGCCAAGCCTGTTTAATGGCTATATAAAATCGTGGTTAAACTCACAGCCATTTGTCACAGTAGGTAAGGAACTGAGCCCATGTTATGATTAGGTGTATGGCTTCCATTTTAACATCAAAAATATAGTGAGGTCCACCCTTTCATGACCCTGAATGGACCCACCATAAGCCTCTAAGCATGAGGCCACGTTGTCATTTAGGAGTTGCAACAGGGATGATTCACTCACACACACCTTAGGAAAGCTAGGCATTCTAATTAAGGGTTTGTACACCAATTTCCAGGTGTTGTGTTTGTTCCCATCTTTCACTCCTGTGGATTACCAAAATCCAGAGTTTGTTCATTTACACACCAATTCTCACCTTGGAAGCCTTCTCCCCAAACGATTACCTCATACAATTTGGACCATTGACCATAGGAACCCCCTTTGCCCAGGTGGGATTCTCCTATAAAGACCCCTCCAAATTCCCAGTGTTCTTCAGACTAGCTTGGTTCGCAGGCAGCCGCTATGCCTCTCTGAACCCTACTAAACCCAACACACCATCACTCTAATCACGCAGGAACAGCTGAATCCCACACCTCAACTACCAACCACATCTAATGGATCAACCCCGCGGCTGGTAACTATAACCACTTATAAAGCCTCCATTCTATCTTTTGGGCATTGCAAACCGCCTAAAGGGCTGGCCTGGGGGTGGAGCATGCCAACTGCCCCAAACCCAGCCTGATGCCTTCCTGATGCCACGTGCCTGTACGCATGGTGTGCGGTATCAGGACGCCCTCCCAGTGCAGCGTGTAGACATGCTGCACTGAAAGGGTGCGGAACAGTCATGGTGCTAGCTCTTAGGGCGGGCATTTGCCGCTCTTTTAGGAGTGGCAAAAGGGAGGATCAGGGCTGCGGCATGCAGCTGCCTTTGCTCTGATCCACCGCCAGCAGGGAAGAGGAGGGGCAGCTGCACGATCGGCGCCCCTTCCTCCTCCCGAGGTCGTCCTCGGAGCCGCCGGCCCTCTGCACGGCCAGTGCTCCGAGGGCAACCTCCCGCCGCAACGTCTGCACACGCTGCGGCGGAAAAGTCAGGGAAAGTGTGCCCTACGCTTTTAGGGCGCACTTTCACTGACTTCTGAAAGGAGCGCTGATTTAGCGCTCCTTTCAGAGGCGCCGACGGTGCACCGCGGTGCGCCTGTGTTGCTCCGGCGGCGCACCGTCCCGCGGCGTCCCCGACGCCATCATCTGCTTCCCCCCAAAGACAGGCAAAAAGAGGTGCTTTCAGGCTGACTTGGAGGTGTGGCATTTAGATGACACATGCCTAAAAGTTGGCAGGAAAGTGCCCTCTAGGCATCGTATGCCAGGAAGAGCTTCTTTGGCAAAGATGCGCACCTTCGCATGTGCGTATGTATGCAGTTACACAAGTGGACCAGAAAATGGCCGTATAAATGCACTGCTGCACGTGTGGTGGAAATTGCCTCAGTGATCCAGAGCATGAGCCCTATGATACAGACTTTAATTTAAAGCACCCTATGCTTCCAGGTGTGGATACACTGGTGCAGGTGCACTTGAATATTAGAACCCTAATCCTAACCCTAATTGTAACCCTACACATGCGCCCTAGCAACTGTTTTGTATTATGACAACAAATGCATTCTGTCGCATGTACGCTTGCTGTCAGCCTGCACAGTAGTTTGCATACAGAGGCTTTTGTGATCTCTTCTGTGCAGGTGTGCCTGGGGGTGGGCTCTTGGAGTAACGTTTGTCTGTGTGTCCTGTTGACCATGACCTTTGCACGACCACCAGCTGCATGTATCCAGTCTGTCCACACAAACCTCATTGGCATGTACCTCTCTCCTCCCCCTGATCTGTGTGGGACATGTTTTGTAGAGGACGATGGAGTAGGTATTTTTTCAGTTGACAAACTTGTTCCTTTGCCCCAAAGGTGGCACAATCAGACAGTGGCACCTGTCTACTGCACCCACTCCTTGGGGGGAAGTGGAGGTCAGTGAATCCTTGATCTGTGGGTGTATGACAGGTTCTGTGCAGGTGTGCAGGCATGCTGAACTTCAATCACCTTTGCACAGACAAAATGACAGACTGTATACCACCCTCTAACAGGTCCTGTGTAGGTGCACAGGGATGTTGAACTTCAGTCACCGTTGTACACAGAGAGTGACAGATTGTATAGCAGCCTATGACAGATCCTGTGCAGGTGCGCAGGTGCGCAGAGATGTGTTCCTGAGCACTTGTGCATGCGTCTGAGAGAACAAAAAAAATTAAAACAGCCACTGCCGGCCCATGACATTGCTCTGTCTCCCTTTCTGGTGTCCTCGGGACCGACAGTGTGGTTGGTGGGACTTTAGTACAGCCTCAGAAAAGCTGTATTGACTCCCCTCAATGCGGTTGCTCCATCCCCATTTAGGGCATCCTTGGGGCAGGCGGTGCGGTTGCTGCAGCTTAGGGAAAAGGCAGCTTTAGGTCACCTCTTCCTGCCCGTCTGCATTGGCCCTTAGTTATAGGGCCTTTACAGACTGCCAGAAATAATGCAACTTGAGGCCACTTTAACTGTCCTGGCTCAGTACTAAGGAACTGTAGTTTATTGTGGCACCAGAGTTCTCTGACAGAGAAGGCTGAATGTCCCAGAAAAAAATACAATTCCCATGATTCTCTAGCACTGAGCCAGGACAGTTAAAGTGACCTCAAGCTGCATTATTTCTGGCAGTCTGTAAAGGCCCATAGATAATCTACCTCTGTGATCCTAAAGCCCACAAGGACAGTATTGAAAAACAAGGCTTTGAATTAGAAGACCTAAAAAGGGGAAAGGAATATTTGGTGTCAGAAAATCAGGATTGGTTCAAGGCCACCTGCAAGGCGACAGCTGAGGCTGCACAAGCCTCCACAAAATAATGGCTCTTATTAACTGAATTGGACTCAGTGCAGAAAAGCTTGGATCAAGCACTGGGTTGGTCCACCCCAGAAATCCCCCAAAACCCTAGGCAAGAGAGCTGTTCTCCACCAGCTGTTAACTGGATGGCTGGCGGAGAACCAAACACCCAGGTTCCCGGGCAGTGAGCCCCAGGATAAGCAGCTTGCCAGAAACTGGCACCTTTAGGGCCCTCCAGAACTCCATTTTTAACCAGCCAGTAGCGATCATTGGCAGAAAGGTTGCAAAGCCCATTATCCTGATTACATTTGATCAGTGTTGTAAGCTGTCCTTGCTTCCCCTTTTCTTTTGTGGTTTGCAGCACGTTGGTGTGATCCTAGAGTTCTTATGGTAATAAAGACTGTTTTCCTTCCTCTTTCAATGAAATTGTGACCCCACATTTTAAAACTGGGAATAAAAGGTTATATCCTACATTCCCAAATTCCCAAATTGAAAAATGGGTTAGGGTCTGTCTGTCATTTATGTGGATCCTGATGCCTGAGGACACTCTGGACCTTGAGGGTGGGGTGATGTCCTCCAGATGTCCTCTATACCTGCGATGCAGTGTAGTGCCACAGTGTTGGTCCTCCATGGGTTCTAGTGCCGTCTCTGCCAAGCAGCTGCTCCTCCACACCACCAACAGACAGCAGCTCCTCAGCTACACCATGACACCAATCCTGACTGCTCCAGATGTTCCCAGTGTGTAGATGTGTTCCGGTGACCCTCCAGACATCCTCTGCATCCCAAATGGACCTCCTATGCTTCCAGCCCTGGATGAGCCTGCTATCAAGGGGTGTGTGTGACAGCTTTGAGAACAGTCCCGATGTCCTCCTCGCTCTGGTGCCACCCTTTAGAGGTCCTCCAAAGATATTCTCCATACTCATTCCATCCCAGATGACTTCTAAGCTCCAGATTCCTATACGCCCTGATGTCCTGCAAGTCCTACAAGTTCAGACTGGTGTTCCTGTATCCCCAGATGCCTTCACATCATACACATCTTTCTTTTTTCTTTCCCTCTTCTCCTAGTGAGGCCAGCTCACAGATCCACTAACCCTTCCAGGCTTAATTGTTACCAGCCTACAATCAGGTTTCCTGTATGCTTAAAATCCATAATAACAGTATATGGCCACGTTATTGGACTATGTTTACCCACATTCCAGATGAACTCATTGCCACTGTGCTACTTTTCTGTTATATATTGCCACCACATGGACAGTGCCCATATTACCTAGAGGTTGTTTCACCAAGTTCCAGCCTCTTGAACACAAATAAGCTCATGACCACCCTCATTCATGAACACTGCTCATCACAGAGTGGTTCTTTGAAAAGGACAAAAATTGTTTTTATTGGTGTGTTATGTCCACATTCTCCAATATATGTCTGTTGGTCAGCCTACATAATTGCACATAATGCCCGCATTCTATCTGTTTTCTATCTGCTTATATCCCATTACGTTCCTGGTGTTTTGTTTATGCTTATTGACCTTATCCTGCTATGGTTTTACATTGCTATGTTCCACATTGATATATTTTTTTCTGATTGTTGTGTTCCCTATTGCATCTTTCATATGGTTGTCTGATAGACATCGGCACCTTTGCTGATGCCTATATCCTAAAGGACATCCATTGCCAACATGTTTCAGAGTCCTCGATGAGAGGCAACAAAACAGACTATATACATTTACACCTACCTGTTGTTTTCATCACCATATGCTCACACTTGTACAGTACTGTTATATAAAACCCATAGAGTGAGTGTGCTCATGAATGTTTCCAATTGCTATGCTATGTTGCGTCCAGGCTTCACACACGGAGATAGATTCCCAGAGTCCTGGTTCACCCTGGATTTAAAACTTAGCAAAGATAATTTGAAGGCCTTTCCAGTCTCACTTCCGCTTGTCTTGAAGTCCTGGGGGGGGGGATGTGTTACGATTAGCTGTATGTCTTCCATTTTAATATCAAAAATATAGTGAGGTCCACCCCTTCATGACCCTGAATGGACCCACCATAAGCGTCTAAGCATGAAGCCACATTGGCATTTAGGAGTTGCAACAGGGATGATTCACTCACACGTACCTCAGGAAGGCTAGGTAATCTAATTAAGGCTTTGTACACCAATTTCCATGTGTGTTCCCGTCTCTCACTCCTGTGGATTACTAAAATCCAGAGTTTGCTCATTTACACACCAATTCTCACCTTGGAAGCCTTCTCCCCAAGCAATTACCTCATATAATTTGGACTATTGGCAATAGGAACTCCCTGTCCGTTGTCCAGGCAGGATTCTCCTATAAAGATCCCCCCCCCAAACCTCCCAGTGTTCCTCAGACTAATTTGGTTCACAGGCAGCCGCTGTGCCTCTCTGAACCCTACTAGACCCAGCTTGCCATCACTCCAAGCATGCAGGAACACGGCTGAGTCCCATACCTCAACTACCAACCGCATCTAATGGACCAACCTCACTGCTGCAACTGTAACCACTCATGAAGCCTCTGTTCTATCTTCACCTCATTCCTTTAAGACAGTGCCTTGTGTGTGCTTGTGTGAGAGTGTGTGAATTCTATTTGTGTGTGTGTTTGATTCATTTACTAAAACTTAGTTATAGATAATCTGCCTCCGCGATCCTTTTGTCTCAGCACCTCCGTAAATGTTGGGAAAATATCCCAGGCTGTTTGTAACTCAGTCATTTAATTGAGCTAAAATTAATATTCCCCTAGACCCCCTAGTTACACCCATCTGTTTGTGGAGATGGGCATTAGAGGCTCTAAAGCAGGGGTAGGCAACCAAAGCCCGGGGGGCCGGATGCGGCCCCCTGAGGCCTTTGGACCAGCCCCAGGCCAGTCCTGCTGCCACCGCTGCTGCCGCCTGCCATGATGATATTGATTATTGTTGTTATTACTTGTTCTTGGGGTTTTCTTGGCAAAATCTCCACAGGGGTTTTGCCATGGCTTTTCTGGGGCTGAGAGAGTGTGCATGCATATTTTTAAATTTTTTTAAAAAAATTAAAAAAAATAATTTTTATATTTGTTTGTTTGTTTGTTTGTTTGTTTTTGGTGCTTCGGGCCCCCCCCCCATTGTCTGAGGGAGAGCAACCAGGCCCCCGGCTCAAAAAGGTTGCCTACCCCTGCTCTAAAGGCATATGTGCAGAGCTGATTGAAGAACACAATGTAGTGGTTATTTTATATTGTTATTCTGAAATTCTTGTGTTTTTTGGTCACAAACTGGCAACATGTTTATGTTTACTCTAAGAACACATTCAAGACCATAATTGTACTTTGCTATGATGTCGGTACACTTCAAAAGCACATATGTATGTGATTTTATTTTGTTATGTTTTATTTTCCTATTAGTATAACAAAGTTTGATGTATGTGCATTTTATTTTTTTAAGGTTGTGGAACTGGAAAGTATCTTGGTGTCAACAGCCAGGTGTATAATCTTGGATGCGATTATTGTGGCCCTTTGGTTGAGATTGCAAGAAATAAAGGTTGTGAAGTGATGGTCTGTGATAACCTTAATCTTCCATTTCGGGGTCAGTGCTTCAATGCAATCATCTCTGTTGGAGGTAAGAGAGTTTGATAGCTTGAATGTTTAAAAAATACCAAGTCTAAGTGATTGCTTTGTCTGTTACTGTATGTGTGTCAACTAGGAGAAATTCTCTGGGGCCTCAGGTAGAGATCTTTTATATCACTGACTACCTCATCCTTTTAACTTATGGTGCCAAGTTTGGAACCAGGGATCTTCAGCAAAATAAACCATTCTTGTTGATATGTGTATGTAGAATATTTTCCCCCTAATGCAATCAGTAACAAGCTGATAGAGCACATTGTCTGCTCTCTTTTTCACATTGTATGAGCCTGAAGGAGAGAATGCTGCTGACTTTCCAGATATTTGGAATTGCAAGTCCTACATTCTGTTACTATTGTCTGGGCTGGCTGATGGGAGTTGGAGGCTCAAACATCTGTTATATGAAAGGTCCCCATCCCTGGTTTACAGAGTAAGAGTAGGAAAAATTAGATTTTTGGTAGCATCTTACTTTTCTATCTATCCTCATTTTTAGAGTGGGTTCTATGTATTCCAGGAAAGAAAGTACTCCAAACAGAAAGTCTTTTCATTTTCGTAAATGTTTCTCATAAATTGTCATTAACGATCTTACAATTACTATTATTATTACCAATGTGGGCATGTGTTCACCCAACCATATCCCAGGGCCTTATTTGAAATCACAGTAAGCATTCGAACAAAGCGAGAACTGCATTTTCTCACATCAGCCCTTTGTGTTGTGTCTGCTTGGTAAGGTGAGGAAGACAACTTGCCCTCTTGACCCTTGCCCATCATGGCTGGCCGTCCGGGGGGGGGGTGCATTGATGCATTGATGAGATTCCTCATGGATATCATCAATGCATCCTTTAGGAAAGGACATGTTCCATCTTGTCTGAAGGAAGCGGCTGTTAGGCCACTCC
>CM034708.1:77673191-77684248 GCA_020142125.1 Phrynosoma platyrhinos | reverse complement strand
ATTAGCTTCCGGGCCCAGTACAAGGTGTTGGTTATTACCTTTAAAGCTAAATTGCTTGAGGGGTCCAAGCTATCTCAGGAACCGCCTTCTCCCATACAATCCTCCCTGCGCTCTCCGGTCCTCTGGGAGGAACTTGCTGCAGCCTCAAAAATTAAGGCTTGCGACAACCTCCCAGAGGGCTTTCTCTGCTGTCGCCCCCAAACTCTGGAACGACCTGCCGGACGAGATCTGTCAGCTGACATCTTTAGACAGCTTTTAAAAAAACTGTCAAGACGGATCACTTCCGACAGGCCTTTCCAGATTAACTACCCTGGCCTTGGGCCTCCCGGCCCCCTTCTTCCTCTCGTGGCCCCATCATTTCGATGGATGAGGAACGTCTTAGAGGCTGGCCGGGTTTTGCTGTTTTATAAATGTTTTTATTTGTTATTGGTTATATTAATTGTTTTTATGTCTATTGTTATTTTAATCATGAGATGTTTAATACTGTTTTAAGGGGGGTTGGTCTTTGGGGTTATATTGTATGGGTTTTTATGTAAGCCGCTTGGATTGTTTTTTTCAATAAGCGGGATACAAATAATTTTTATTATTATTATTATTATTATTATTATTATTATTATTATGGAGTGTCGGGTGGATATATGATGTTCCTATAACAGATGCAAAATCTTTGTGGGAAGGCACCGGAATCTTGAGTAGCAACGCATGCTTGTAGCAATCTGCAAAGCTCTAAGTAAACAAATTATTGTTGTAATGGAAAGCTAGGGCTACAGTAGCAATGCTTGCTGAAATCTCAGAAACCAAATACCAAATAACCAAATTCATTATTCCAGATGTCAGGCAACATAGTGACCTACTAGATAGCTTTTTGGCTCTTCTAAGACTATCAAAACAAGATAAAACTATACAAAAATGGTAAAATTGTAAATAAATTATTCAGAATAATAGAAATTATTCATATTTGCCATACGTACACAGTTTGCAGAACATCTTTTTGGTACTTTTGCAGTGATTCACCATTTCTCCACGAAACAAAGACGAATCAAAGCAATAAAAGAAATGGCAAGAGTGCTGGTACCTGGAGGCCAGATGATGATTTACGTTTGGGCAATGGAACAAAAGAATCGGCATTTTGAGAAACAAGATGTGTTTGTTCCATGGAACAAAGCCTTGTGCTCCCGGCTGCTTTCTGAATCCAATAAGGCTGGGCATAAAACTGATATTGCACATACTGGAAGTTCTCAGTCCATGCACTTACACCAAATAATGGATTCTAAATACAGCTACCCTATTACCCTTGAGCAGAAACACCCCCAAAGGACTGATGGCTGCTTAGCTGAATCCTGCTGTGTGAAAATTTCTGATGAGTCAGAAAACCGATTTTACAGTGTCCTTGGGAGATCTTTCCGTTCCTGGTTTTCATCCAGATCCCTGGATGAGTCAGTCTTGAGAAAACAAAATGAAAAGATAGAGTCTTTGAAGAACACTGTTGGATGGACAAACAGCACTGTATCAGTTCAGCCCTCAAGACACTGCAGCTTAGACTTAGGTTGCCATGGGTCCTTGCTGAAAGAGCCTACTGACTATGATGAAGTGTTCGTGAAGCATATGGCTTGCAAAAAAATTGAATGGCTGACAGCCTCAAGATCACTAAGAGATTTCAATGGTGAGCCTCCTACATTAGTCCAAAGCCACAGTGGTGAAGCCTCATTTCTGTGTGATCCCATTGAAAACATTAACAATGGCTATATCCATCAAGGCAAAACTCATTCCTTTCCAGGAAAACACATCAAAAGGACTTCTTCAGCTAGCTCCAGTGAATCTATTGTAGATGCTGCTGTGGCTGTGGGAAGCCTTGGAGAGGATGCAAAAGCCTTCATGCGCTATTACCATGTATTTCGGGAAGGGGAATTGTTCTCTTTGCTTGAGGAAAATGTGCCGGAGGTTCACATACTATCTTCAAGCTACGATCATGGGAACTGGTGCATTATTGTGAAGAAGACCAATGAGCAACAATAGAGATGAACTATGAAGAGTGCAGGTTTCACATGCTGCTTCCTGTTTGCATTGGTACAACACATGCATAAAAGATGTCACAGGGGAGGGGAGTGTACTTGATATATTGAGGAAACACAGGCTTGTTACAAATAATATTCGTCACAATTTTTTATTGCTTGTAGGAGATCTGTTTATGTTTTAAAAACTTCTTTTTTAGATAAATAAAACTTCTTATAATGTAAGGAAGGAGACTTTCCTTCCATACTCTCCCCCAAATTTTTCCACTGAAAATATCAGCCATAAGCAGATATTGGCCATGTTACTTTTGGGGGCTGCAACTTAACAATTGCAGGCTGATGGCCATCTCCTAATCAATAGTGGCCATTTCAGCAATGGAATTCAGGGAAATGTAGTCCAGAAATAACTTTGCTAATTTCCAGCCCTGAGCATAGATGCATTTTAATTGGTGAACTTTTTTATTCAGGAGAATGTATACTGTAATGTAACCCTTTACTTTTTTGAAAGTTAAAAAAACCCTTTAAGATCCAAGATCTAGGAATGTTTGTACAGCAAAACACTGAAAAATAAGGTTTGACATTTAGCTTTTTACGGAATTTTAAAGAAGTGGGAAATAGGAGGTCAGGAAAGAACAGGATTTTGACTGAGGCAACAATAGCATTCTGTGTTAAAACTAGAGCTCAGAAAAGTTGCTGCTTAAGACTATATCTCACAGAATCTCCTGCCGGTATGGCTGTATTGCACTGGTTGAGAGATTCCAGGAGTTACAGCAAAAAACTAAACAAAATAAAAACTTTTTGCAAGCTCTGGAATGGTGTCGAAGAAAAATGGTCATTATACAAGGAGTCTGTATCTTTTGTGGCAAGATTTCACTATTTCTTAATGGGATACAGATTTGCTTAGGACTGTGATGTAAGGCTTAGTGATGGTGGCTGAAACGATCCAAAGCTGCAGTCCTTGCACAATTGCTTATGAGTAAATTTGGTTGAATTCAATGTGATATTTCTGGTGAAGCTTGCATAGGATTAAGTTCCACAGGTTTTTTTTTAAGGGAGTTTTCTTTTTGAATGTTTAAATCAAGCCTTGAACTGTTATCCATTTGTCCAGATTGGATTTAATTCCAAAGTTTAGGTTATGTATTATGAGAATGAGCCTTGAGCACTTTATCTTCTCCCTGCCCTCTTGTACTCTAGTTGTATGGCCATAAAGACATCAGGTGCTCCCCCCCCAGTTGTATCCATTTATTATATGCATAAAATTACTATTATATTAGAATTACTTCTAATATAATGGCTTGAAATACACACATACACACACACACACACACACACACACACACACACACTTGTCTCTCCACATTTGCGGCTTTGACTTTTGTGGATTTGATTATTCACGGATTTTATTAACATATTCTCTCTAGGAATTTCTAGGTCCTCCAGCGCAACTCTATGGTCAACTTTAACCAAAAGTTGCACTGAAGGACCTAGAGATTCCTAGAGAGAACATCCACTAGACATTTGTAACTCCTCCAGCACAATTCTGTGGTTAGTGTCTGGCAGATGTTGACCACAGAGTTGCACTGGAGGACCTAGAGATTCCTTGAGAGGTGTTCTCTCAGGTAAAAACATAGTGTTTTTGTTATTTGTGGTTTTCCCACATTCACGGGGGGTCCTGTGCCCCAAACCCTAGTGAATGTGGAGGGATGAGTATATATAATGAATTCTAAAAAGCAAAACTTGATTTTGCCATTTATATAAGGGCCACCATTTTAATATGCCATTATATTTAATAGGTCTTGAGTATCCGTGGATTTTAGTATCCACAAGGGTTCTGGAACCAAACCCCAGCAAATAACAAGGGCCCACTACAATTAAATTAATGCATGTACAACTCCTTTATTATTTCAGAATCTGGACAGCCTTTGCTCATTCCTAACCCTGGCTTAGTGAAACAAGCCAGCTTTAAACCATGGTTTATGATCTCAGCATATTGTCCTAAAGAATGGGCAACTTTGACAGGTCTGGGGACCAATTTCCCTCCTGAAACCTGCTGTGCACTTTGGATTTTAATATCCCCCCAGGACTAAAAGCAATTGGAAGTTTACTCCTGGCTGTCAAAACATCAACAACCCTCCCCTGCACACACACACATTTTCACTCATGCAAGGCTATGCATGACATTCCTGGAATCTTCTTTGTTCATATTTTAAACAATGAAAAGATTTCTCCTCTCTTAGTTGTGAAGGTCTATGATCTGCAAAAGTGGAATCTTGATGCATGTGGCCCTTGGACCATCTCTGTCCTAAACCACAGTTAAAGTTAACTAGAATTGGGGATTCAAATATAATAACAAATAGGCTAACTGATAATGGAAACAAAAGGTCCCACTTTCCTTGCATCCATTCTAGAAGAGAAGAGAAAAAATCTGAGGGGTTTTTTTTTTAATACAAA
This sequence comes from Phrynosoma platyrhinos, assembly GCA_020142125.1. Classification (NCBI taxonomy): domain Eukaryota; kingdom Metazoa; phylum Chordata; class Lepidosauria; order Squamata; family Phrynosomatidae; genus Phrynosoma; species Phrynosoma platyrhinos. The sequence continues at coordinate 77,679,785 of CM034708.1, read as the reverse complement.
ATGCCAACAATAGTTATAGCGTCATATTCAAATTTGATCTATTTCTTGATGTGAGTCTAAGGACCAAACACACTGAAGAAATAATCCACTTTGACACTACTTTAACTGCCCTGGCTCAGTGCTAGGGAATTCTGGGAACTGCAGTTTTGTGAGTCATTTAGCCTTCTCTATCAGAGAGTTCTGGTGCCACCACAAATTTCAATTCCCAGAATTCCTTAGCACTGAGCCCTAGCACCGACAGCACTAAAGTGGTGTCAAAGTGGATTATTTCTGTAGTGAGCTTGGCCCTAAGAGTCCTTTGACTTTTTGGTTACAGATATAAAGAATATGCATACTTTTTAAAATCTTGGATGAGAATGGATATCTTGACAAGTCAAGGCACTCTTTGAAAAATTGTTAACTGCTGTGTGATATTTCAGCCTGCACAAATGCAAAAAGTTGTATTTTGTGCAAAGCCCATTGCACTTTGTGAAAAATACAATTTATCTTAAAAGAACAACCCTTTGTGAATTTTTCAGAAAGAGATCCCAGAATCCCCTCCCCACGCAAAAACTTGCCCAGTGGGTAGAAAATATTTGAAACTTCATTTTCGTGTGTGAGAACAAAATAAGCAAAGGTTTATATCCCTAGTTTTAGGTTAGCGTCCTGTTAGTGACATGTGTGTGCATAAGTGTGCCTTTTGTGTGCATATGCCTTTTTTTGGAAGGGGTATTGGGGGCTGTGGTGTAGCCTTTGCACCCTGTTCTAAAACTCCCCCAGCAGCTTTGAAATAGTGGTTGGCTGGTTTGCAACTGCTGTTTATAAATGAGGGGGAGGGTGGGAGGAGGCAGATCAGAGGAGGTAAATGTGGCAGGTCTGGATTGTAAGGGGAAGAGAAATGAGAGTGTGCTCCATCTGGAAGCACACCTTTGTTTCTTTCCCCCTCAGAACTGAGATCAGCCACTTCTTCCTAATTTGAATTACTTCTCCTCCCCACCAACAGGAAGGAGCAGAATCTCTCAGGGATTGACACCTACCAAAGTGTGGGGAGGATATGGAACTGCACAGATGGAACATTATGCTTTGACTGCTTGTTGCAGGATCTTGGTCCTTATCATCACTGAGAAAGAGTTGCTACCCTTGTTCCTGTACATTTAAAAATGTGCAGTATTTGTGAATGTGTAACCTGGAGTTAAGTGTTTGTGACTGTTTTGTGTTCATGATACCTCTGTCTTCCCTAGTTTAGGGAAATGTAGGGACCATGAAAATCTCCAGTCCCTACTTACCTACTGGACAGAAGCTACTGTGGTTGACATGGATCTGTTCCCTTGGTGACTAGGAAGCATTTGACTGACATTCCCATTGCCCACCTCCCATGTGACAATCTGTGTCAGAGGGGGAAATTGTGATGGGTTCTGCTTCTGCCTGTTCCATTGGTGGGAACATCAGTCCCTTGCTTGCCAATCAATAGGGAACAGACACCCATCAATTACAGTGGCTGCTGCCCAGTAAGTGGGGATGAAGGGCTGGGCCAGGAGTCACTGCGTAGCTATGTAACACATTTTTACCTGTGCAAATAAATTATATTATTGCCAACAGTGACTGGCTTCAGGTGTAATATGAAGCTAAGGCTTTGGACTTGTGTTTTCCTATCCCTGTCCAATGTGGGCATGTGATCAGATGCTTTAGCTTCCATGGTTCAGCAGACCATTGCTGAGGTCACTCTGAAGTATTGATATAGAGCTGGAGTGGACAAAATACATTCCTCCAGATGTTGTTTACCTACAGCTCAAAGAATGCTGGGAGCTGTAACCAACAACATCTGAAGCACCACTTCTTGTTTAGGAAAAACAAACAAATCAACAAGCCACTATCAGAAATTACTCTTTGAAATTGGCTTGATTACATAATCCTTAGTTATGTCCCAGTCCAGGCAATCTCTAGTTCACCTTAAGTACAAACAACTATTTGTTGAAAAGAAAAATGAAAGCTTTCTGTTATCCTCCTGATGAAACTGAAAGGTGAAGTGGACATGCAAGTGGGTTTCCTGTTCCTGAAGAATTTCTTTTCCATACTTTAAATGAGATCCTTAAAACATTCATGCTTTGCTAATGAAGACCTGATCAATATGTCTAGAAAACTTTAGACTAAATCTGCCTCTTAACAAAATGTAAGTTAAACTTCCTGCCCCTATGTAGATAATGTCTTTTCTCAGCTCATAGAAAAACTCTTTAGAAAACTGACATGGATTAGCAGTTTGTTTGTTTTGGGACATCCTAAGCATAATAGATTTTGATGATACTCCTTGAGCATTGAATTGACAACCAGCATAAATGTGAGCATATACTTGATGGTAAGATTGCCTTTATTTAAAATCATTTGGTTTTATTGTTCTACAATCGCTGTCATTGTGACAGCTTATAAGAGTCAAGATGTCAGAGCCCGGCTTTGTATTTAAAATGAGAGCTGTAATGCCATTCATGATCTCAATGATGCTTAAGAATTTTGTAAGATTGAATGTTAAGATTCCTGTATATATACAAGTGGTTCTTTACAGCAATAGAAATGTCCTCTAGTTGATATTCTGACAAACGGCTCCATTTACTCAAATGGGTACCACTATGGATGCCGCAGAGTTTGGTACCTTCCTGTATCATCAGCCATAGAATGCTCCCATTGTATTTTGCTTTTGTGGGCTAGTCCTTCAGAGGCACAGGCACTTTCTACTCCATACACCATGGCCAACATGGGACTATCGGCCAACATGGCTGAGGCTTCTGGGAGCTGAAGTCCTTCGGCCCTTAAAGGGGACAGGTTGCCTACCCCTGCCATACACAGTTTTGGGCCTTGCTCTGATGTGAGAGCCAAATAGTCTACTGTTTAGAAAGAGACCTAGGTAGGCCCTTCAGCATTGTAAAGTATGTGTGCATAGCCTCCGAAAAGTGAGAATAAGAACACAGCAAGAGGTACATTAATTTCCTGGTCATCATGTGGTATGTGTATGTAGGGGTATGCTGTATGAGCTGTGCTTACAAAAATAGCAAAGGTATTAGTAGGACCTATCATGAGGGATGTCACATTCTCTGGCCAATAGAATGCTGTGCCATTGTAAGCCATTGTGCCCTTGTATCCCATATGGTGCTTGGAGTAACAATTGGCGTAAACTAGATTATAGCAAAGGCTTAACATTCCCTTTCATATCACTTCTGGTAAGAACAGTATGTTTTTTCACAGCAGGGATAGGGGAGATTAGATGCAGCCTGCTTAGCAAAAAAATGAGGTGAGTTGTAAAAGAACAACCAGACCTGTTCAGACAGAGATCTCTGATGTCCAGATAAATGGTGTTATGCCATGGGATGGTGAAGTCATGCATAAAAGTTTCTTGGTTTGTTTCCTTTTTGAAAAGAGGAATGATTCCCAGGAATTTGTGGGGTGGGGGTGTTGCTCTTACTTTTTCTTGTTATCTTTCTTTTCGTTTTTTAAAGAGTATTAGCAAAAATTGACTGAGATAGCATTTTTTCTAGTTCTTGTACTTCTGGGTAATTCACAAAGTGGAAATATGCATAACTGTCAAAAAAAGAAAAAGAAAAAAAAGCTACACACTTCTCTTGTACCATGCTGTAAAGATGTGCAAGACATCTCATTGTAAGTTGTTTTGGAGCTCAAAAAGGAATAATGATAAACATTTGTCCACATCTATACATTAATTGAGGATTTGCATCTTGGTTCTTGCACTGGATCAAAAACAAGCTTTCTTCATTCTCCATCTCCAGTGATCCACTGTTCATTCTCAGTTATTAAACTATTCTCAATCAACTGCTTTTAATTTATCTATTTGTCTAACAAAGCCTGCTCTTTTCCAAAGCCATCAATTAACAACAAAGTATTTTAATCTATCCCTCACCATTAGGAACAAATATGAACTAGATAACATTTAACTACTTCCGGAAGATGTACAGATTCAGGCTTCAGTGGATCTCTAGAAGAAAAATCCAAAGCTAAACAGGGTATATTAGAGCTCCTTTTTGCGTACCCCTATATATCTGTGCTGCCATATTTGAAGTTTTAAAGAAAGAATTCCTAGTTCGTTTTAAAAAGTCATAGTGGCATGGATAGTACTTGGGCCGTAGGTGTTTGGGGTTTTGTCGGTTATCATCAGCACCTTGAACCAAGCTCAGAAGCAATTGGTAGCCAAAGCCATTTTTACAACAATGGGCAGTCAATTTCAATCCCCAATTGTTTATGTTTCTGTACCCTGAAGTGCCACTTGCAATAAAATCGTTGTTGGTTGAAGGGGAATAACCTTAGCTTTTAGAACTGCAAATATAAAGCCTTTCTCAAATGATGTTGCATTTTATGGAACTATCAGTGTAAATGTTTGTATTTTATTGATATCATATTTCTGCAACGTACAATTAAACATGTTTCTTCTGAGCTGAAGGGAATGATGATCTTGAAAGCACAAGTGGGCTGTCAAAGCTGCAACTGTTCCTTGTGCTCTGTGTTGACATTTGCTATTTATTGTATGCTGCTTTGCAAGTCTTTTTGGTTGCAAGAGTAGAGCTAGTACCAATGATGAATTGATTTTGTTTACAGGGTTTGCTTTTACTCTTGCAACTGCATTTGCACTGTTGAACCCATATTGGCATGAAGTCCTGTGGACCATAACTCTCCACTGTCGTAAGGTATTGCTATGCATTCGTAATACTAGGGGAAGGGGTGTGTGTCATATTTATTAGCTTGTTGTGCAACTGTGAACTTTTACACAAAAGGTAAAGGTTTTCAGCTAAATGTTCATTACTTGTTATCCTTTGCCTTGTTATTTGGTCTGGCAGCTACTCAGTATTGTAATTTCCAAGTTCATACCAACCAGCATTATTGTAGCCATCTGTGCAGATGTTAATAATGTTAAGCATTGTTTAACTTCCAAATGTTCAGGTTTTCAACTATTAATCAATACATTAATAAACATTATTTATGTTATCAAATATAAGAGCCTGTATTTGGGATAGTACTGATTTTATTATATTATCTAGAAACTTGATGTGTTTGATCTTCATGAAATCCCCCAATCAGTGTTGTTTCCAGTCTTTAAAAAAATTCAAAATATTTAACATTCTAGGATTAAACACAGAAAATATTAAATGTTCACATCTGGATTCCAGAGCCATGTTCCAAGACAGCATTTGTGTTTCTACTAGAGACTTCCTTAATGTGAACAGCTGGAACCAATCTTGCTGTTTGTGACAGTGTTAATGGAGAAAATGGGCAGATTCAGCCCCCTATGCATGGAGATCATTGCTTGGTGCTGCTGCATGTGTACAAACCAAGCTATTGGCATAGATGGGGCAGAGATCATATAATATATGTGACCAGTTATGTAACAGTACCATGTATCTGCAACCAGCCTAATTTAGGATTTTCCCCAGAACATATTCCGGTTTTAACTGGTTGTTTCTTACTTGGATGATAGATGAGCAAGGAGCACATTAAAAACACTGCTGTATCCCTAGATATTTCTGCTCTTACAGATAGTTCATCCTATTCCTTGAAAAGTGCAGTAACATCCAAAGTCCGCAAAGCAGTGGTAACTTTATTGGGCCAACCAAATTTTATGGATTTTGGATGTTATCCCTGGCTAAATAAGAAAACAATCTTTATTTAGGAGAAGCATATATCTGACATGCCACTATGGCAGGGCTGGTTTATAATACAAGAACAGTGTTACATATAGAACAGTAACAAACATTTGTTTTTCTGCAAAGCCTGCAGTAAATTTTGAGTTATTGTAGTCCAATTAATATGGCTAGAACAAGAGGGAGGCTGTTGAGATGTATACAGAACTTTAGATGCTGGCATCGGTTCAGGGAAAAACTTAATGTTATCTTCATTGAAATATGTATATTTCATCCCCTATGGTGCAGGGTTTGTGGGTAGAGTACAGACAGTAAAACATCTTTAAATAATTTTAAAAATGTAGAACAGTTGAGATCAATATTAAGATCACTTAAACACTTTAGACTAGTTTCAAACTGTGTACGCTGTAACAGAACTCCACTTAATGTTAGGTAGCCCTCTCCTGGAGTAAACAGGTATGGTTCACTAATCAGTCTACTAAATGAATGCCTCAACATTTGTTTCTTCATAATCCTATTTGCTCAGAGTTTAACCCAGAAAAATACAAGATGATGCTTACTTTCAACTGGTAGTCAGTAATAGAAAGACAGTGGATGAGAGTGGGAGAAAAGTTTAGGTCTGCCCATATCAATAAAAACTGCCTGAACCCATGGAATTGTTTTCTGGTAAAGGGTAGCCTGCATCAACACATGCAAGGGTAGGTCTAATATTTTCTCAGTGCACTATTTCTAGTACGACAAGTTTATTAGCATTCTTGGCCGGACAGGATTGGTGGGGCGCTGTCAGAAGCATTCTTTCAAGTGATAGAAGGGGGAAGTGCATTTTTCTCAGGGCCGGCCCTTTCATGAAGCAGAGTGAGGCAGCTGCTGAGATGGAGGTGGTGATGGTGGCAGCGACAATCCTTTGACTTTTTCTTCTTGGCACCTGGCAATTCCTATCCTTCAGGTGACAGAGCTGTTTGTATGCCTCACATCCTAG
>CM034708.1:77652061-77669350 GCA_020142125.1 Phrynosoma platyrhinos | reverse complement strand
GGGGGGGGGGGAAGGAAAGATGGACATTTCCACTGGAACCATCAGATGGCAACAGAAGTGGAGTTCTCCCTGTGGAACCACTGTGCACTGACATTCAAAGAGTTATGTGCAAATGATTACAACCATGCACTTTGCTTCCAATGTGCATTCATTGTATTATACTGCTATCCCTCAAAGGAATTATGTAATGGAAGTAGAATACAATTCTGCTGGTATGACGTACCAGTGTATGTTGGCAGAGAAATCTCTGCCTCCCCACTGGCCGCTGGGGGAAACTTTGCCAGAAGTAAACCTCTATTATTCTGAGCACTAAAGCTGTAGTAGAATGACATATATACATATAGATAGATATAGTGATTTGATAGGTGTAGTGATTTTAGCATTGGACTATGACTGGAGAACAAGGATTCAATCCCCACTCAGCTATGAAAGTCCACTGGGTGACCTAGGGCAAGCCACATTCTCTCAGCGTCAGAGTTTGCAAAGGCAACTCCCCTCTGAATAAATCTTGCCAAGAAAAGCCCATGATAGCTTCCCCTTTGGGTCACCCATAAGTCAGAAACAACTTGAAAGCACACAACACATAAGCAAGCAGAGCTAGATAGAGATGTTGTCGTTGTTAACCATGCTCAAGTTGATCTCAACTCATGGCAACCATGTCGATGAGACATTGCCAAGATTCCTTGTCTGCCACTACTCTGCTTAGTTCCTGCAAATTCATACCTTTGTCCTCCTTTATACAGTCCATCCATCTAGATATATAGTTATAGCTATAGATGGCCATCTGTGTGCTGTGCCTTTAATGATACCTATTGCTACTGGGCCAGATCCTGTCGAAACATGTCATGCTAGATTGTTAATATTGGAGATGACTTGAAGGCATCTCTCTAATCTACCATGCTGGTGGAATATAACTGACGTTTGACCACTGCCACCTTGAGGAATCCTTTCAATATCACTCTTCTCATAGAAATGAACATAAATCAATCTTGCACATTAAAGCTTGAAAACTGTTTTCTTAGTAAGAATTCTCTGCTCCCTTTGGAGATCTTCCAGGGTCCATTGTGAATGAAAACAAAGGGAAGAGGAAGGAGGAGTTTGCTAGAAAAACAAACAAACATGGCTTTTGTGTACTGCTACTTTTTAAAGACAGCGGACCATCCTTTCCTGAGGCTAGTGTGTGTCTTTGCTGGAAGGAATGTGCCTGGCTCAGATTGGAAACAGAAGTCATGACAAATGGAAGACAGGTTTTGTTTGTTTGGAAACATGCAAGAATTTCCCCTCAGCTTCATCTGCTGCACACTTTGGGGATGATCTGAAATATAAGTGCAGTAAAAACTCTACAATCCCCTTTACTCTTGGATTTGCTATTGCAAGTTACCGGAAACAAATAACTCTCTTGTTGAAACAGCATCATTAGCTACTGATTTGCTTCCAAGCACAACTCAAAATGTTGGTTATGAGTTATAAAGCCTTATATGGATTAGATCCAGACTATCTGAAAAATTGTATCTCCAATATGAAATTGCAGAGTCTTAAGATCCTCAGCAGAGGGCTTTCTCTTGGTCCCACAGGGCTGTTTGATGGGGACATGGGAGAGAACCTTCTTCATGGCTGCTCCCAGGTTGTGGGATTCCCTTCCATGGGAGGCTGGCCTGGCCTTCTCTCTGCTCTCTTTTTGCCAGTGGGCAAAGCTCTTTCTATCCACAGGTATGTAGTGAGGAATTGGTTGCAGGGAGTCATTTTTTATGGGATGTGTGCGCTGTATTTTGAATGTTATTGTCATGTTATGCTTTCCCCTTTTCTGTTGTGAGGTTCATACATACTTACCTTGCCTGTTGTAAGCAGGCACGTTCAGCTTCAATAAGAGCAGATAGAATAGACTCTCACTTTTTCCCAACTCAAGCTTTTATTGTATTGTACTGTTTTCTGCAGATACGCTGCTGCAACCTGATACCAAAAGACTGTGCTTCTCTGGCCCTCCTTTAGTGTCTCCCAGTGCCAGTGTTGCTAACAACAGCCAATACAACAACAACAACCACAGCTGAATTCCTCTATAGTCTATACATATTTGTAAGCCCACTTATTGAGCAGAAGCAATTGAGATCAATGAGGGATGGGCTGCTCCATTATTCTGGAAGTAGCTGGTTGCTGTTTCCAACCCCTCCTGTGAGTGATCCCTGTTGTGAGAGGCAGAAACAGAGTTCCTGTCACAATCCTACTGTTTGCCAGAGATTGCTTGTGCAAGGGAGATGGGAATGGCAGCCAGCTGCTTCCTGATTAATAGGGGAATGGATCTCCAATCACAGTGGATGCTGCCCAATAAGTGGAGATTGGAGGACTTTCGTGGTCCCTACATAACCCTTAGAGAGCCAGCATGGCATAGTCGTTTGAGTGTTGGACTATCACTCTGGAGACCCTGGTTCAATTCCCAGCTTGGCTGTGAACCCCACTGGGTGACTTTGGGCAAGTCACATGCTCTCAGCCTTAGGGAAAGACAATGGCAAACCTTCTCTGAACAAATCTTGCCAAGAAAACTCAATGTTAGGTACGCCTTAGTCAGAAATGACTTGAAGGCACACAGCAGCAGTAGCAGCAGCAGCAGCAACAACAACAACATATAGCCCTTAAACTAGGGACTATATAGGGACGATGAATACATAATAGTCTTGAGTGAGTAACTCCAGGTTACAGGATTCCGGCTGTCTAGTTAGACAGGACAAGGAGGTGTGTGAAAAGACTTTGTAAAAAGGAGCGTCTATGTCAGAGGCTTTGTTAACTGAGATATGCCTGTATTAAAATTCAGTAAGAACAGCAAGGCAATACCTGGTGCTGTTAATTATGAATTAATATACACACACAGTTAACAGAAGGGGAAAAGTCAGAAATTGACCAGAAGGCCTAAATGAGGTAGAGCCATGTTGAAGAAAACAGCTTAAATATAGAAAATGTTGTTAAGTTCCTTGAGTTTTCAAGTTAAACATATACAAAACTTTTTGAGCCATGTTCCAAACTATCTTGATATGTTTTGCTAATAAGATGACAGCCAAAATACTTGAAATAAGACACAAAGAATAAATGTTAATGACTTGATTTGGAAATAATGATTGCTCCTTATTGGTGAGTGTTGGAAGATTTTTGCATTCTCTTCTCCTTCCCTAGATAGATAGGGATTTCCTGCTTGCAAACTCCTCTCTCTCTCTCTCTCTCTCTCTCTCTCTCTCATTCAAACTAACCATGTGACTTACGTTACTCCCTTTTTGGGACTAACAGACTTTCTCTCTAAAAAATTTCAATTGAGCTGTTCCCATCTTCCTGCTCTCTCAACTTTGTTTGGAAAAATGGTGAGATAAATATTTCTCTTTACCTGAACTATTCACTAGCTAGATTAGGATATAGCCTTTTAAGTAGATATAGATTAAAATCATTGTTTTTTAAACTACACACTATGTGTTTGTTGTTTTTTGAGTCAGGGAAGCATAGTTAGACCAAAGCACATTTCTGCTGCTCTGCTGTTTTTAAAGCCAGACTCTAACAGGCTTGGCTTTGATATTTTTGATATTTGAATATTTTTGTTTCCTTAAAAGGCTGAAGCCTTAGTAAACCTAAATTACCCCATAGTGAGCTTGTCAGTATATCATAGTATTTTGTTGCTCACTTACTGCTGCTGCATGTTTTTCTAAGAATTCTATATAAAGTTGGCTTATATTCATTGTGGGACCCTGGTCAACCAAGCCAGAATCCATCCAGCAGTGTGTCATTAAATGGGCTACTAAATTCAATCTACTATCAGATTCCATTGATGAACCTTAATTTAAAAACAAACAAACAAACCCTTCATAACCACCCTATCTCCGCACTATGGTCTCTGTGCATAACACAGGTTGAACTGTGAAGGAGAAAGTCCTTGATTTCAATTTTCACATTAGCCAGTTCACCAAGTAGTAGCCAAAGGTAGGTCACTTTGTTAACCTCCCTTTCTCACTACTGTGGCCTTTACACAGTTGAGAATAGGAACATGAAGTGCTTTGAATACTAATATAGAAACCTAAGCTGTATTTTTTTTACTTTACTCTTTAGACACTATTTAGATCCCTGAATCTGCTTCCTATTAATGGAATTTGCAAGTCCATTTTTATTCAACTGGACACCTACATATTTCTGCCCAGATTCAATTGCTAGCCCCAACCAAGTAGACCTGTTATAGCAGGAGTAGGCAACCTTTCCCCTTTAAGGGCCGAAGGACTTCAGCTCCCAGAATCCCAGGACCTATTGGCCAACATGGGACTATTGGCCAACATGGCTGAGGCTTCTGGGAGCTGAAGTCCCTTGGCCCTTAAAGGGGAAAGATTGCCTACCCCTGTGTTATAGCAATAGCAATAGCAAGTACATTTCTCTACCACTTATCAGTGAACTAGGACTCCCTAAGCGGATTACAATGTACAAACCAATTGCCCTGAACAAGCTGGGTACTCATTTTACTGATTTACAAAAGGATGGAAGGCTAAATAGACCTTGGAGCCCTTCTCTAGGATCGAATTCTCACAATCTTGTGGCTGTAGTACTGGCATTTAACCACTGCATCACCATGGTTCCTTGGGATTTACACAAGTGTTAACTTGTCTTTTAGCAGTTGATTCAATGGGTCTAATCCAGATTGGACTAGCAATTGGATTTAGACCTTCTTCCAACCGTTTCCAGTGCTTTGGTTCCCATTTTACATTTTTGTAAATGTAAATGTCTGTTCCCATTTTACCATTTTTGTATACATAAAGATATATAGATTGCAATGGCAATATTTTTCTATAAAATACACATATTGAAAAATGGGAATAGGCCTGAAAAAGAAAACATGCGCTGATCTTGCAATCCTTGCTTTACAGAGCAAATAATAAACTCATTTTATGGATGCATAAAAATGTCACTTTGCAATTGCCCCACAGATGTAATCATTGTGCCATGACCCAGTTGCTTAGGACGAGGTATACCTTTCACTGCAAAGGCATTTTGCCATAAACATTATGCAAGGGCAACAGAGAACTGACACTCTGCCTTTGCAGGCACCATCTCTCATTCCAAGCAAGTATTTAGGACTGAGTTGCCAGGCGCTTGGAAAACATTAGCTAGCAGGAGGAATGCATGTACCAGAAATTGGTACAATCATCTATAAACATTGGTAGAGGTTCTGCATTCTCAGAGGAAGCTACAGTGGAGTTTTATTGCTATAGCAATTTCTGGCAGTGCTGTCTTTCAAAAACCTACTTCTTAATCCAAACAGTACCTTAACCAAAACGTTTCTGAGGCACAGCAGATTGAGGTGCTGGGAAATAATGATAGAAGTACTTTCCTAGTTGTGGGGCATAGCACATTGAGATGGGTAACTGGAGAGACCCCTTGGGGTCTCAGTATGCCCTGCAACTGGGAGAGTGTAGCAGTCATAATTTCCCAGTACCTTGGAAACCCTTTGGTTAGAGAGTTGCTTGGTTTAAGACAGGGGTAGGCATCCTTTCCCCTTTAAGGGCCAAGGGACTTCAGCTTCCAGAAGCCTCAACCATGTTGGCCAATAGTCCCATGTTGGCCAATAGTTCCTGGGATTCTGGGAGCTGAAGTCCCTCGGCCCTTAAAGGGGAAAGGTTGCCTACCCCTGGTTTAAGAGGTAGGTTAAGGGGGTCATGTTCAGTCATTCACATGAATCCCAAAGGTTACAAGATTGTAAGTCCACCTTATAATCTTGTAAATACTAAATAGGATGTCAGCCATTGTGTCGACCTAGACTTCTGCATAGGTAAAACCTACAGAATAGGTGCATTTTATTGATGCAATGGGTGTAATTTAGTTTGGATTACCAATAAGATTAAGGTTTAATTGTCCAACTGGCAGAAGGGCATTCTTATATAAGTAGCTGCAGCATTCAAGTTTACGTTGAGTTCACCACACAATCCTTTCAAAAACACTGAATTAGTTTATTCCTCAAGTGCCATGTTCAAATTGATCAGTCTTGAAATAGCACATGCTTATCTCTACTGGGCATTAGAGGAGAGAAAAATGGGATTCTCCATGTGGGGGGTCAGGCATTATGAGTTTTACATCTTTCCCACTGGGGTTTCTTCCATATCAGAAGGTATTGGTTGGTTGGCTTGTCTGCAGCCTCCTTGTCAGCCCATCTATCATATGGGCCTAATAATTAAGCCACAATGTTTACTGGACAATTCCCCTCTGCCTTACTGTTGTGCATATATGAGCTGTGTGAGTGCTAGATTATATTTGTGTTATTATCTATACTTCACTTTGCTATCAAAAGGAGCAAATATTTATTTAAGTTACAGTTATCCACTGCAGTTTGGTTTCAGAACCGCCCATAGATACCAAAACCTGTGGATACTCAAGTCCTATTAAATACAATGCCATAGATTTGCTTTTGGGAATGTATTTTTTTCCCAAGCCATGGATGTTTAAATCCATGGATAAAGAATCTGTGGATAAGGAGGGCCGACTGTATATCCCACCTTTCTCTCAAAACAGGACTCATGGCAGCTACATGAATGCTCTAGTATCAACAGCACCTCCCGGGACCTGTGGCATCACTGTGGGGGTCACTTTGCTATATGGTGCCACCATTTAAACAACAGGTCTATTGTCCTAACAATGCACTAAGGATTTTCTCTTTCTTTCAATACTGTGCACTCCACATCTCTCAGAAACACAAATCCACCCAGAACTGGTAAGAAGGGCTCAAATGACCATTTCATTAGTGCACATTATTGGGAAGCATCAAGTTTACCCTAAAAAAAAACAAGATTGCTCTTCACATTATTGCATTAAGCAAAGCTCTTTCATTGTACAAAAGAACTCCCGAAGCATGGAAATTAGTCCTAACAACTTACTCAAGTCTACAACACCTGTGGGGACCTCCTTTTGTCTTTTTCTTCCACTCACCTCTGTTGGGAGGAGCTGTCCCATTGAAGTGTTGGGGAAGTAGGGGTGCTTTCACATTTCTATGGAGGCACGGCTGGAAAATAATTATGGCAAAAAAGAAGAGAGACACCTTCATTGGCACAGCAGCAGCCACTTGATTATTGATGTGGCATTCAGAATGCTGCTATAGGAGATGAAAATGGAATCCTTTTTTTGCAAGCCACAAAAAGAGTGTTATTTCAATTGACTTTCAGATTTTTGCAGCTGACTTTCTTTGAGCTTTTAACCTATTCAGAATGACACATGAAGCCCACTGTTCCATTTCTGAAGAGCTTCCTTCCTCTTCAACACAAGCATTACACTTTCTCCAATTTATTGCTGGTTTTGCTCTTTTGTCCTTTTGTTTTGAAGGAACCTACAGATTTCCTGGACAAGCAACTTTGTTTCCTTTCTTCTAGGAAAACCTTTTAAAGAGCCCTACCAGTAAAAGTTGGGAGTCATCTGAGAGGCAATCCTCCTTTTTCTTGGTCAAATTTACCCTGAAGGTACCAGATTTCATCTTGTTGCAGAAGCTAAGGAGGGTCAGGCAGGCCTGGTTAGTACTTGGTATACCAGGTGCTATAGACTATATTTCAGAACAAGCCAATTATACGCTACCATCTCAGAGGCAGATACACATACACAGTGCTGTGTTGACCCATTTGGGTAAACTGGAATCTACAATCTGATTTTCTAACTGTGATATGAAGGACTTTCTTACACAAGTGTTATGCATGTGAAGTCATCAGTTGAAGGCCTCAGCACAACATTGTAAATAAACTGTGTATTTCTTCAAATATTTTATGACTTAACACTATCTTTAGAGTTGCACACACGACAAAAGAAACAATGCAAAAGAACAGACAGCTGGGGATAGAAATAAAACCAAAAGCAAAAATTAAGAAACAAAACAGGTGTGCCATCAAAGTTTTCTTGAAGACTTATCCAGGGAAGTATGATGGAAGCCATTTGCTGGGTTATCGACCCATTGTCAAAAAGGCCCTCTATCTTGTATATACCTTATTGATCTTGGTCCTAGGCAACTGAGAAAGTATTTTGTTGATGCAACAGGATAGTGCTATAGGGTAGGATAAAAAGGAAATCCATGTAGTCTTATAAAGCAAAAACCATTGTAAGAGACTTCTGGGCCTAGTGCTATTCAACACCTTTATCAATTACTTGTGTGATGGAATAGGGAGCAGACTTATCAAATTGCAGATGACACCAAATTAAGACGGGTACCTAATACTCCAGAGGAGAGGTTCAGAATTCAAATTGAACTTAACTGATTAGAAAGCTGTGCCAAAACTAACAAGATGAATTTCAACAGGGAGAAATGTAAGGTACTGCACTTAGGCATAACAAACTGAAATGCATTGTTATAGGATGGGGGACACCTGGCTTAACAAGACTAAATGTGAAAGGGATCTAGGAGTCCTAGTAGGCAACAAGTTGAACATGAGTCAACAGTGTGATGTGGCAGTTAAAAAAGCCAATGCAATTTCAGGCTGCATCAACAGCAATATAGTGTCTAGACTGAGTAAAGTAATAGTACCACTCTATTCTGCTTTGGTCAGAGCTCACCTGGAATTGTGGTACTGGAATTGCAGTACTGGAATTGCAGCAATTCAAGAAGGATGTGGACAAGCTGGATCATGCCCAGAGGAGGGTGATCTAAATTATGAAAGGTCTGGAAAACATGTCCCATGAAGAGTGGCTTAGGGAGCTGGGTATCTTTAGCCTGGGGAGGAGAAAGATAACAGGTGACAGGACAGCCATGTTTAAACATTTGAAGAGATATCATATTGAGGGTGGAGCAAGCTTGTTTTCTGCTGTTCCAGACACTGGATGTGGAGCAATGGAAAGAGATTACATCTAAACAATAGGAAGAACTTTCTGAAAATGTGCTGATCAGACAGTGGAACACGCTTCCTCAGAGTGTAGTGGAGTTTGCTTTGAAGGTTTTTAAGCAGAGGCTGAATGGCCATTGTTGAGAATGCTTCGATTGTGTCCTGGCAAGGTGTTGGATTGGATGGCCCTTGTGGTCTTTTCCAACTCTTATGATTGCATTGTATTGTATTGTATTGATATGCTGCTGCTCTCCTATGCCGGGACCCAAAGCAGCTTCCATAACACATTAAAATGTTCACAGAAAGTTCAAGACAAATATAAAACACCACATTAAAACATTATTAAAGCATATATCTACATTAAAAACCTTCCCTGCTTAAGCATTAAAAAGCTTGTTTAAATAAGAATCTTTTAATAAGAATGATTCTACAACTTTTCTACTCATACAAATGGATAAAAAGTTGTGGTTGGACATTGTCTGCAGGGTAGATTTGGCCCATGGACCAAATTCCTGGCCTGTTGCCTCTTGCTGGCTTAAACATTGTAATCTGTGAGCATTTAGGAAGCATAGGCAATATAAAATGGAGTAGAATTCAACTATCTCACAAACGTAAACATTTAATAGTGCATTTATTGATTATGTTTTGTACAGACATAATAATAGCAAGTTATATTTTTTTCTTTTATTTAGAACTTAACTGTATAGAACATATTTACATGGTGGGGGGGGGGGGAAGGATAGACAACTTGAGGTACAAACATCCTGCCTGTCCCCAAGAGTATCTGAGGTATAAATACAAGTATATTTTAAATAATTACTTTCATGCTTTATCTATGTTGGACAATTAAGTGAGAACAAGTATACACGTTTACAACATGATGGTATATACAACGTACATATTTTTACACATTTAAACATGTAAAAAGTATACAAAGAATACACAAAGTTTCTCTATTGATGAGAAATACCATATGGTGCAATCCTTAACACAATTTGCCTGGTAGTGAGGTTCACAGCTACCGAAATGGATTTGTTGCTCAAGAAACATTTTTAGGCTGTTGTTGTAAGGATAGGATTTAGTACAGTTTTGCCTGCAGATAACATCTGAAACAGTCCTGATTCCTGGGTAGTGTTTCTTGCAAAGGGCTTCATCTCTGAATTTGTTACAGGGAGGTTAGAATCCCTAGAGAAGACCTAAGATGGGGAATGTTATCTCATAACTTTTCTTACAGCAAGTGGACCCAGAACTTTGCAATGCTACTTTTTTCACCATAAACCCCATAATCCATCCATCTATCCATCCATCCACATGGCACCAGGCATGCTGACAGAGGGATTGATTGCAAGATTGGCAGGTTGGCTGTTCAAGGCCTGGGTGCTGCATGATGGGGTGAGCTCCTATCACTAGTCCCAGCTTCTGCCAATCTAGCAGTTCAAAAGCATGCAAATGCAAGTAGATAAATAGGTATCACTTCAGTGGGAAGGTAAACAGTGTTCTGTGCAATCATGCTGGCCACATGATCACAGAGTAGTCTCTGACAACGCTGGCTCTTTGGCTTAATGACGGATATGAGCACCACCCCCTACGGTCGGACATGACTTGACAACCTTGTCAATGGAGAAAACCTTTACCTTTTACCTTTAAGTCAAAAATATTAACTTGGCTAAACTTTGAGTAGATCAAAATACAAAGAAGTGCCCTAACCTGTCCTATGTTCCTCACTGCAAGTTTTCCTGCCCCTGAATCCTGAGCTGATATGAGCAAACAAGTTGTGCTGTAACACACAAAGAGGAGAGCATTAGCACAGAGAAACACATGAAAGGCAAGGGACACAAGTAAGACATGCTGACATTATGAAAACAGGGCAGGCAAGAGTGCTATTGCTAAGAATTCTACATCACGTGTTAAAAACACCTCAATTCTTCATTACACATACTATATATACACTTAAGTAACACTGAAAATGGTAACAAAGGGCTGGTTCCAGCCATGCCTCTGCCCTAGGGTAGGGAAAGGTGGCAACTTCAAGGTTCCACACTCCTTCATGTGAGTCAGCAAGATGGAACTATCTGTCCAACTTTTCTCACTATCTTAGGTACAAGAGAGTATCTCAGCAGTCATCTCTGACTGGAGAGAGAAGAGCAGGGAGGACAAAAAGGCAGGGTTTGAAGGGACAGAGTCCTCCTACAAGAGCAACTATAGACTGCTTCATACAAATACACAAAACAACTACTGCCTACATTACATTCACACCTTACTCACACTGGTTCAGTGCATCTCTACACTAATACTGCATCCTTACACCGAAGTACAATCCTTATACAGGAGTGTCATGTGGGGTTTTGGACATGAGGAGACAAGATTCACAGCAAAAGTCAAGATCCTGCTTTTGGGCACATATTACCCACTAAATTGCAAGAGCACAATGTTATTTTAAGATCAAGTGTTATACTTACTTTACCTCATGATAACCAAATATTTAGGTGCTGCTGAAGAATAGGGAGGGACCAGTGGGCCACTCTTCATTCCCACTGTGGGCTATTTTTTAAATGATAAAAGTCTGTGGCCAAAACAATGTGTGCTGCCCCCTACCAAGGACTTTTTGGGTTCCTTACTAATACACATTGCACATGATATTATGTAGGAAATCTTTTGTTGCGTGTATTTTTATTTAAAAAATAGTAATTTGAACTTTCTGGAAACACTTGACAACCTACAGTTTCAGAAAGACAAAACAACAACAGCACAATTCTACAAACATCTGACCACTTTCTTATTGCTATCCTGGCTGATGTAGCACATATTAATAGTTGACAGGTCTGGGTTTTCCTTTGAAAGCTAGTGACCTGCACATCTCCATCCTTTGAAGCCTCTGTTCATCCTAACTTGCAGTTCTTCACATAGTGACACACAATGTGATGGTAACAAACATTTTTTTTAAAAAAATCTAAGCTTCATAATCTCTGAATATTTTTGGAAGTTTCTACCCAAAACATGCGAATAAGTGAGGTTATATGGTTATAGTAGAGTGGAATATACCTTTGGACTCCTAACTAACCATTACACTTTTTAGAACTCCATAATCCTCCAGTTATGACAATGTCCAGTGCTATTTTTGAATTACTGAAAGCAGCTTCACCTCTACTCTTGTTTCACTTGTTTTCTGTTTATTCCTATGACCAGCGTTCAGAAAGAGAAGTTAATAAAAGATTCCTGCTTGTTCCTTTAACAGGTACTGAATTATATAGTAAACAGCGGCTTTTTATATATAGGTCAAAAAGAGAGGCAAACATCAGGCACAATAAAAAGAAGGCCCAGTGCTTTTCAAAATATAGGTTGAGTCTCCCTTATCCGAAATCCTTGGGACAAGAAGCGTTTTGGAATATTTGCATATACAAAATGACATATCTTGGAGATGCGCCCAAGTCTAAATATTAAATTCATTTATGTTTCGTATACACCTTATACACGTAGCCCAAAACTGTAGGTTGTCATTTTAAATAATTTTGTGGATGAAACAAAGTTTGTGTACACTGAGCCATCAGAAAGCAAAGGTGCTACTATCTCCACTACCCATATGAACATTTTAGGATTTTGGAGCAATGATAAAGGAGACTTAACCCTGTATATATTTCTTCCCCAAGGGCCATAGTTCTGAGTCATTTTCACTAAGGGCCTTTGCAGACTGCTAGAAATAGTGCAAATTGAGTCCACTTTAACTGCCCTGGCTCAGTGCTAGGGAATCATGGCAACTGTATTTTTTTCTGAGACATTGAGCCTTCTCTGTCAGAGAGCTCAGGTGCCACAATAAAATAAAGTTCCTATGATTCTCTAGCACTGAGTCAATTAGCACTATTTATGGCAGTCTGCAAAGGCCTTCAGTTAACTAAAATTCTGGGTGCTGCCACTTTAGGTGCGTTCAATGTTTGAAATGTACAGTCATACCTCAGTTAACAAGGCCTCTGAGAGTGAATCTTTTTATGAAGGCTTTTGGACCCAGATGCCTAGAAATGGGCTCCTTCCCATTCAATGGAGGAGAAAAGTCTCCCAGTGGCACCAGCCCAAGGGGAGGATAAGACAGGGGACTTTAGGATGCTAACAAAGGTTTACTGGAACTAAAAAAAGATTTCTCTGGTGGAGAGAGACATAGACAAGAAGTGATTGTAGGGGACTCTCAAAGCCCACTCCCAACTCAGTAATGTTCAAGCTTTTATTGATTCATCCTGAGTCTTTCAACTGAAGCCTCAGAAATATTTTCTCATGTAAGTGAGCTACAGTGAGCTACAGTGAGATGTTACATGGTAAAAAAGAAGCCAAGAACAGACATCCCTGTATTTTGGGAAAAGCCTTCAACTGGTCTCTAGCAGATTCAAAATGTTTTTTGTTTATTTCTCTTATTTTGTTGCCTTGGTGTTAGGAACCTAACCCTCTTCTTTCTATGTTCTTTCTGTCTTTTGAACCAAATGTTTAGGAATATATCTGCTTTGTTACCTGAGACACACCTGTATATTCAAGATGTTTTAAGTGACACTGAAAAACATGAAGCTTGAGCATTGCAAATAATGTAATTCATAGAAGTGAACTCATGGGGAAGCTGTGAATGACTGTCAGTTTCCTACAGTGGCAAGCTCAGATCTGTCTGGTTGTAACTGCTCAGAAAGCTTTCATATATGTGTACATACAGAACTACTGCCATTGCAAAAGATATAGGTTGAAATGCACAGCATTTTAAAAATTAAGTCAGCCACATCAGCTTTAGGTATTCTGCCTTTTTTCTTCTTTGCCATATCAAGGAAGCCTCTATTTTCCTTTTTTGAAATAAATGAGATATACAGAACCTAAGAGTAAACATCTGAAGATTTTCATTGTCTGTTGGACAAGGGTTCTAAGGGAATTATCTCCTTCACATGTTGAAGTCTTTCCAATTGCTTCCAAGTGTGCCAGACACTCTGATACTTACAGTTCTGTTTTCTAATACTCTGTTCTACAATTCATACCTCTACCTCCATGCAAACCTTCCTTCACTTACTATAGTGAGAACCCACTGAGTGTCAACAAATTTAATGGATGAAATGGTCCCTCAAGAAATGGTACACAGATACACACATACACACATAAAGCTAACATTATATAAGAATGAATCATTTCTTCTATATTCCAGAAATATATTTATGTATTAGAGTTTTGCTTCTCAGAAGCAATTCACACTGTTTAAACAAACACATGTATAACATTACTTTTTTTTAGTTGCACCATCCAATATATTCCAGTCAAGGCCTACACTATAGGCCTAACACCAACAGGAAGCAGCTTTAAAATGTATGATACTTCCCACAGACTTTTGAGTGAGAATGTCAAACCAAACACTCCTCCTCCTTCAGAACAGACCACACTATGACCCATTCTGGAGCATACAATCAACAGTTCCCAAAAGTATCTGTGTATGCCAATGAAATGTTGGTTCGCTTCAGCTGTCACCTGGATTTTGCATCTTTAGTCTCAAGATTCTGATGAATGAAAGAGTCTCTGATCTTAACCACGTCTGCTGCACACATGTGTCCAAAAGCCTTTGCGTACCAGTCAGGCTTATGCCCCCTGTTTTAAAGAAACAAAGCAAACGAAACTGGTAATAATTGCCTTTATTTGGAGGGACAAAAATCAAACAAACATTCCCAAAACAGGAGTCTATTCCAGAGGAAAAATGGAATTCTAACAAGGGAATCACATTTTTTATAGCAATGGATTTTACAAAATCCCATGACACTGTGCAAGTATGAGCAAATAATGCATAAATAAATAATTTTTTAAAAAAGAAAAATCTAGAGCAGCTGTAAAACATAGTAGTGCAGACACCTAAATAGATTCAGATCCATCACCACTGGTTAGTTATCTTTCTACAGGATATTGTGGCCCTTCACATGTCATTGTACTGCAACTTTCAGTGCTCCTTACAACTGCTTATGCTCACTAGGGTTTCTGGAAATTGCAATTCAATGACATCTGGGTGGGGGCACACAATCCTACCCCTGTTTTCGACATACACAAGAGGAAGGGAAGAGACAGCCAAAATGGCACTAGTCAGCACTGCAAACTATCATGTGATAGCAGCAAATATAGAGAACTGGATAACAGCTCACATATAGTGGAGGAAGAAAATAAATGAAAGAAAAGGTTTACCTTAAATCAATTCTGCACATATAGGTGAGTTTGGATTTTCCCAGTCCACAGGGTTCAATGAGATACCTGGACATGAGCACATTTACTCTGACACCAAGAACTGGAGCATGGTCATGGTCCACTGAGGAGCTTAAAAGTGCACAGGCACCCCTAGATAAGTTCTTCCTCCAAGTCCTGTTGAAAACAAGTAGAGTTTTATAAAGGTGGGGGAAGGATTTTTTTTGGCTATCTTTAGTCATAATAAGCAGCAAGTAAAAATATATTAAACAAACAAAATGTGACTGTGGTCCAACATCTCATCAGTTTAGAATAAACATCTGCAAGCAGAGATACACTACGCCAGCATTAAGCAACTCTTTATGTAGAAAGGCAACACTGCACAACACATGTCAATGAGTGGGTACCATTGTGCAAGGAGCAATGCACAACTGCAATGTGCAACATTGCCTGCACAATTCCTCTTCTGCCACTATTAGCAGAATACATTTGTTATGCAGTGGTGAATAATCTGCTCTGCATTTCTAGACTTAGCATGCGTATGTCACTAACTGGATGTTGGCCAGTGAAAGATCACGTGGATACAGATAGCAGTTCAAAGTGGGAAGGGCTTACAAATATTAAAGAAAAAGATGACTCAATATATGTGTGAAGATTGCTCTTTTTCAGCAAGTTCCTTCTGTTTTATTACAAATCTGCTGGTATACCTGAGGACTACGTAGTCTCTGGCAGGGTGTGGCGCCATACTATTTTGTACATATTGGTAAACATCCGTTTGGCTGTCCAAAGTCTCAATCACTTTTGCATCTAATAGGTCTTCATCCCAAAGATGCTGTTCTTTAAGTATACGGCTCAATACTTCTTCAGGTGTTGCAGCGATTTCAATAGTGGATTTCCACAACCGGAGGGGTGGACCCTCACAAACCTAAAAAACATTGTCATAGAGGTCTTAGTTATGCTCTAGTACAGTTAATAATCTTAATTCAATAACTCTGATACTGTTTATCTTTAAAGACTACCTTCTGAATTGAGCCAAGTTGAAAATAAAATGGATGATCTAGCTAGCACTGCATCTCTACCTTCCAGGTCCAGTGATGAAACTCACAGATTGACAAGGGGGGGTGGCAAGCATAATTCGTAAAGTGACCCTACAATGACCTGATTAAAAATGGTAGGGTGCATAATTAGTGCAAGGTGAAATTTTCTCTGTAAATAAAATAAAAAAGCTGATACATGATAACTCATCAAACCATGAGTTTAGAATCCCTTATATAAAGGAGTGGGCAAAGCTTAGCCCAGGGGCTACATGTGACCATAAAAGAAGTTTTGTGGCCCTCAACCCCTTCAGAATCTCCAGAGCTTTTACTGGCAAAAAAGGAAAAAAGAAAAAAGAAAAGAAAAGAGATGAATGGGTGCTCCTGGAAGTTTCCAAGTGTGACAATTTATCTTTTAAATGGATTGCAAAGCTGTCCTGTACACTTTAACATCAGAAATACCCCCTTTTGAAAACCAGAAATGGCCTTCTGTCACCTTTGTTTTCATTTTACTTTTTGGTAATCTATGTAGTCCCTAGAGCAAACCTATGGCACATGTGCCCTCTCTGGCATGCAGAGCTCTCTGCGGGCATGCATGCTGTCTGTTACTTCAATAGGAGTACAATAGGAGTGTGCACTTGCTCCTCTTCTTCCCCTGCCCTCCCATTCCTTAACTGCTTCCCCAGAGACAGTTTTTTTAATTTATATTTTATTAACATATACTATTCAAACATATCTATAAAGTTGACTTTTAATTTCTTTTTCAATAATTATATACAAATATTTACAATTGACTTCCAAAGTATCTCCAGTTTGTACTCAACCTTAGTTCAATGTTCACTCATTGTCTTCATATATATGCAATTTTAAATATTGAATCCACTGTGTGTTATAACAATAGCTTTAATTATCTTGATCTTTAATAGTCACTTTTCACCTATTATTTAGTCAGTTTACTAATTTAGGGTATCCCATCAGTCTATATCTCTATTCAATTAAATTTTCTCTTTTACAGTATTGCAGTATCGGACTCCAGTCTTGTCCAGTACTCTCTACATTTTGTTTGTTCAGTCTGGCTGTGAGTATATCCATACTCATCATTTCGATAAGTCTTGTAAACCACTCACTGGTTGAGGGCACTTCTGCTAGTTTCCATTTTTTTGCTAATGTAATCCGAGCTGAAGTTATCATATAAAATAATATCCTCCCATATTTCCTTTCCATTATATCATGTTCAACAGATATATTTCTGGTATCATGTCATATCTTATTTT
>CM034708.1:77625206-77651961 GCA_020142125.1 Phrynosoma platyrhinos | reverse complement strand
TCACTGCCCTAGAGGATCCAGTGGCATAAAAGGGGCCTTTGAGTCTGGGGACCATTCTGAGGTTCCCATGGACTGACAAAATATCTCTCCCTCAAGCCTCCCTGAAACTTGGAAGTAGATTAAAGTACACATCTGGTTTTGAGAAAAATAAACAAATGTGAAACAGAATAGGGGATCTGGGGCTACATCTTATGTAGAAGTAATTTTTCTACTCTGGGAGGTAACTCTTCCATTTTTTTAATCACAAAAAGATAAGTTTGGGGAGACTTTTATAGGAGAGAAGAGGCATAAAAACAGTCCTGAGGTGCAAGCAGTACTTGTCCACCCCAATGGTGTACCTTTAAATAAGAATCCCTTATTTAAAGGTCTTTAAATAAGAATCCCTCCCCCAAGATTTAAGTTACAACAGTTGTTGATTATTTAGAAATACAGTTTATGTATCCAAAGGGACAGGCAAATTACAAAGGAAATGCAAACACAGTAAGTATAAGAATTCTAGGTGTGAATGATTTTCAAATTCCCACTTTCTTCAATACTAGGAACTTGGGACCTGAAGGAGAATTTCGAGGCGGGCGGGGGGGGGGCAGAATTCTTATTTGGAGAAGCAATGGCTTCATCTGACCCTACCATTAACCATCTTCAATTCTTTCTTCAGTTTTTGTAATGAAGTAAAACAGAAAAGTCTAAAATAAATGGAGGTGTCGTGCACTGGTAACTGTATACTGTGAAAAGATCTCTATGCTGCAGAAGGTATAAGAAAAACAATGGATGACATCCCAGCGTTACTGTTTAAATGTATAAGCTATGGCACTTGTAGAATACCCTCAAAACTCTGGAGAAGCCCACCAACTTCTCAGAAACTACAGTACTGTCCAAAGAGAGGATTCTGTCTGTTATCCTGTGAAGACAGGAAAATGTAAAGGAATCTCCATGTGGACAGTAGCAACGATCACATTTGACAACTTCATCTTTCCTGCAGCTTTCTTTTTCTCAGCTGCTGCCACCACAAAATTTATATCCAGAAGGAGAACAAAGGCAGTGGTGGTAGTACTAGAACAAGGCTGAGAGTTACTTTTTGAGCACTTGTTGCACTTATCAGAACAGAGTACTGCTACAGTCACCTGAAAACTTCTGATTATATAATATTTCAACCAAAGGTTGAAATATGCTGGCAAATAGTTTAAATTCCATACTGCTTTCCACTGACTTTCATACAACTTTTTGACTCATTTGACTCATTATACTGAGTCATAATTTTAGATAATATAAACATTGCCTCTAGTGTAACATTTTGCTGGCAGCCAACTCAGCAAATGTGATTTCAGCTCAGTTTGTACCATCTTTTTCACTTCTGGGAAGAGCTCCAATGAGTATTTACATTCAATCTTTTTGTCAAGTTTAAAGCCATTACATTTTTAAAATGCATATCCAGTGTGGTTTCTTTTTCTTTCTTTCTCCCCATACAAAGTGCCTTTAAATGTATGCATTTACATAACTAATACCTAACAACAATCTTGGAAGTATGCCTGAGTACCTTCTTGCAGGCAAGCTCAGCTTGCTCAGAGGTGGAACAGCTGACCCAGCCTTTAAATTTATCTTTAATCTCCTTGAGCAAGTCATCCATACAGTCCTGGATGTAAGATCGATAGTCTGCAGGCTCGGAGTTATGACCCTTCCCCAGTTCCTCCAAACTCAGAGGCCTAAGATCTTGTTCTGTGTAAGAATTACGACATCTGCTCATTTCTTCAGGGATCTAGGAATTGGGTTCAGGGGAAGGAGAGACATGAGGGAGAAAACGGTCAGAGATTCACAAGTGATGACATTATCCCAGGCATTTCAAAACATTTAATTTGTGATATTGAAGACTCTAGGTAATGTGTTAACTGATAATTGCTGGCCCAAATCTGTTGCCTGGGAAGTATCTTATATTGCAATCCTAGTTACTATCCCAGAAACTAAAAAAAATAGTACCAGCTGTCAGAGGTAGACAAAGCTGGCACAAGGTATTTTGCAAGTTTGAGGTAAAGAGCAAGATGCCCTCACTCAATTCCACTTACAGGACTTGAATTAAACTGATAGTCGAATCTTCTTAGGACAGTGAAGGGGCAATGTTCTCACCAAAGGGCAGCAAGATGGCTTAGGACAGGCAAAG
This sequence comes from Phrynosoma platyrhinos, assembly GCA_020142125.1. Lineage (NCBI taxonomy): Eukaryota > Metazoa > Chordata > Lepidosauria > Squamata > Phrynosomatidae > Phrynosoma > Phrynosoma platyrhinos. The sequence continues at coordinate 77,649,809 of CM034708.1, read as the reverse complement.
TATGGATGCCATGGTTATTTTTACAGTGCCAAGGTTCCCCCAGGGGTATGAAGAATATTTCCACTATATCTGGAGCTCCCCTAGAAGCCCAGGAAAGCTCAATAACATTGTGAAAATGTCCCATGTACCCTAGAGGATGTTTGGGGCATTTTTGTTCAGGAGTGGGTATGATGGGAGCTATGGTCCCTTCAAGGTGTACTGGAGGGCTAATATGGCTCCCTAGTATTTTACAGTTGCCCACCTCAAGTTTAGGGGGTTCTGAACAAGTTGCATGAGTAGACTGCTTTAGTGAATATCCAAATGGCAGCCAGCCCTGCCCACCATCTGCTGGCTGAATGACTGAGGGAACTGCTTCCTTTTGCCCAATGTCTGGACTGGTCCTGCACTTTCAATTTCTTTCAAAAGTGTCCCACTAGCTGTCCAAAAGGGAACTATGATGTCAAGAATGAGCAAAGAGTTCAATGCAGGATATTAATACAAGGTCTTAGAAACAGACTTATAGTGGGAAAGTTACCTGGAACAGCTTCTTGCACTCAGCAATCATGTGTCCTAGGCCTTGTGTGGCAGCCAAATTCTCATTTAAATCTTTCTGATCAGGTTTTCCTAGACTCTGTTTCCTGTGCATCACTCTGTTAAAACACAAATTAATTAATGGTTAGCAAAAAGAATGGATACTACTACTACTACTATTACTACTAATAATTTTATTTATACCCTGCCCCTCTGAGCTCAATCGGGGCAGCTCACAAGTAATAAAAGTACAAATGCATTCAAACCCCTATATCCTCCCCCCCTTAAAAATGTATTAAACCAACTAAAATTTAAAACCATACAGATTAAAACAAACAAGCATCAATAACAATAAATCAATAAGGAGAGATGGAGGTCACAAGTTGCCTTGGTGAGGGCTAAATGGAAAGTTCCTGGAAGGCTCCCAAGATACTCTCTTATATGAATGTGGGAATTTGGAAAGTCTTAGGAATACTACCAAAAGACTGATTATAAGCCTTGCAATCTGCATCTTAATTTTGGGCCCTAGTTGGCTGAAAGGTGATAGATAAATACCTTGAACAAATAAATAAAAATGTTCAGCATTTAGCTTCATTTATAATGTAATGTTAAGACAAGAGGCTTATGATTTCCCATTATGCATAATATAATGCTATGATTCCATATTAACTGCCATGGCTTCAATCTATGGAATTCTGGAATCTGAGATTAGGAAGGGGCATTTTGATTGTTCAACCTGACAACTCTTGTGCCTCAGCAAATTCTATCACCTCACCAAACTATAAACCCCAGGGTTCCATATGATTCATGGTAGTTAAAATGTAATCATAGTGCTACATCTGTGTATGCTCTGAAAGGGTGTCCATAGCCTGGAACTGTTACTTTTTGGACTACAATTCCCAGTTGTGCTAGCTGGGTGGGTTGAGAAGTTGTAGTCCAAAAATACAATTTTTCAAAGACTTTTCAAGGTCTGTTATGAATGAACAGAGGGCTTTCATATATGCATGTTCATCTCTTATCAAATCAAACAATTATATAAATGTATGAATTATTATCACAGTTATAATTGTTTTTGTTGTGCGCCTTCAGATTGTTGTGACCTATTGTGACCTTAAGGTGAATCTATCAGGGGGTTTTCTGGGGCTGAGAGTGTGTGCCTCACCACAAGTCACCCAGTGAGTTTCCACAATTGTAGCCCAATGCTGAAACCACTACACAATGCTAACTCTCACAGTTATAATTACTGGTGTTTTATTACCCACAATACTGTTCAGTGGAGACTGTTTACACAAATGTCAGAGTGATTTTGGCTTTGAAGGAGAATTCCAAACATTTTAAATTATTTTAAGTGCTTCAACAGCAAGGCCAACAGGACGAAACTTGCCTTGGTGAGGAATTTTCCCTCTTCAGAGTGTTCAAGTGGAAAAGAGAAGGTGCTAAGCACACAGCAAGGTTTGTTGGCGTCATCTGGTTTTCCTTCACAGCAGCCGTGACGTCACTCAAAAAATATAGGAGGATCTGTAGGACCTCTCTGTTCTCATCTGGTAGAAGCATAATGGCTGCTTTGATCGCCTGGAGACGCTGGTCCTTTGGCACATCTGCACAAGATTAGCAATCCTCTCATCAAGTCATTGATTTTCCACACATATAGCATAAATGCATCCCAAACTCTAGTTTCAACTATTTTTGACTCCAGTCTGCAGTGATTTCCTTCAGCGTACTGCATACCATTCATGGCAAATGAAGGTTTTTGGATGTATTTTTTGGTCAACAGCTTAACTGCCCTCAGGTATTTCCTGCCTAGCAAGAGACTCAACAAAGCTCTGAATATTCCAGAGTTAAATTTAGAATTTAATTTTGAGAGCCACATACTTCAGCAGACCTGCTAAAAAGGACCATTAAATTAGATGGGGCTTCTCCATTTTATGAACATGGGTGGTGACGAATACACAAAGATTAAGCACTGCAAAATATTCATGAACACCAGTGAGACACATTCCTCAATCTGGGAGGCAATTAAAATAAACAGCCATTAAATTATTGGCACCACAAAATATTCAGACTGAACTTCAGTATGCAAAGAGGATTGCTTCAGTGGACAATTTTTTAGGAATGGAAGGTGGATATAAATCACACAACTCTGAGCTTAAAAACTGAACAAAGAGTGGTCATTACAAATTCTTGACTTTTTCTTTTTAAAAAAGCCCTGCATAGTGGAAGAAAACTATAAGATTGATTCATTTTGTTGCTAATTAACAGACATAATTGGGAATAAATACAAAATTTAATAATGTGGAAAGCCAACATTAAAAATAAAAATACTGCAAAAAACAACACACAAAACCACAACACCAACTTATACAGATATGTGCAGACACGTGCAGGAGCACACGCACACACATTAAATAAATAAATAAAATATACATAGCTGTGAATAAAACTGAAAAGATTAAACACATACATGGGCTATGTATATGGAAGAAAATTGCAAGTGGCATCCAAGAGACTATTGCAGTGGTTTCGAAATTATGTGACAAGCTCCTTTCAGGGAGGCATGTATGCCTTAAGAAAAGACACAAGGCAATTTCTTCTTCCCTTCTACAGGCAAGACATGGACAGGCTTAAGTAGATTTGTGGCAAAAGCTCCTCCCAGTTGATTCCAACTTGGCCCACCTTAATTCAGAAAGGATGGGTGCTGTGTTGTAATAAAGTCTCTCTTTCCCCCTTTTTCTGTGTAAGAGGGCTCAGAGGGGAGTAATTCTATTCCTTCTTCTAATGTCAGTGTTGGATTAATGCTCCAATCCTCATATACTTGCACAGAGCAATGGGTTTCATGGATGGGACTCTATGCAAGAATTTCTGTATCCTTTGTTATCTATGGGGATGGGCAGCCTCCAAATGTTGTTGGACTTCATCATCTCTCACTATTGTCTCTGTTGACTATATATGTGTGCCTGGGAATTGAGTCTGTTGAAGGGCCCTCCTCTGTGTCCCATACATTGTGGGAGGACATGTAAGAGAGTTTCTTTGTTGTGACATCTTAGTTATGGAACACCTTCCCCTCAGGGGCCTGATTGGTCCCAATGTTGATGTCACTTCAGTTCCAAGACAAAACATATTTTTTTATTAAAGTTTTTGCGGCCAAATTGCTTCTATCCAATTTGCATGTTATTTTATTTTAAATTGTTTTAACTTCTTTTACATAACCTGGTTTCAAGTGATAATGATTTAGAATATGATTAACCTTTTAAAATTAGTGCTGGGTTGTTTTGGAGCAGAACTTATAGGATGCAGGCCAGGAAGTTTGACAAGTTAGACTCATCCACACTATGAATAATATAGTTTTTGCTAGGCAAGTGAGGACTATCTCCCACTCTGAGTGCATACAAAATAATTTTTCATTAATATAAATGCTAATACAGGTTGAGTATCCCTTATTTGGAATGACTCGGCCAGATGTGTTCTGGATTATTATTTTCTTGGATTTTGGAATATTTGCATATACATGAGATATATAATCAAAAAGTTGGAAGAGACCATAAGGGCTATGCAGTCCAATATATCAAGCTACATGTTGTTTTCAGCATCATAGCCTGAGAAACTATGTATCTAAGACGTATTTACGGATGACTAAAAATGAAACTGATAAAAATCCATGACTTACACTGGTAGATCTGTAAGAAAGTCTCTGAAAGTTTGTTGGTCATGAGTGGCTCTGGAAGATCACGGAAATATTGCTTCAGCATGTCAGCCACATCATATGCAGACTGCCCTTCATAGCTGACCTTGCCTGTTGAGCTTTCATTCATCTGCCGTAATGCCTGGATTCTTGACTTGACGCCAGATTTTCGGAAAAGGCCAACCTACTTGGCAAAAGAGGCATACACATATAGAACAGGTTATTTAGGTTCTTTTGTTTTCAATTAGACGGTGCAGGTTCTGAAACCCAGTTTCAAGGTGGCAGTGGATCAAATTCAATGCTTTGTTTTGTGAATAAGTAGCTTGTGTTTATAGTCCTTCTACCTTCTCCCATATCAGACTGAAGTAGAAAATCACATGCTTGAATATTCTTCAGGTTAAAAGTACCAGGGAGGAAAAGTATTGTATAAAATTTTCCTTGACATCCTAGCTATCCATGTGTAAGCAGTTTAACCTTATGTTCAAGAACATACAGACACGTGATTCCCTTTTCTTTCCCTCTTTCCTGGAACATCACCACATATCTTTCTTTGTATGATACACTAAGAAGAGAAGGAGGTAGGTAGGTTGACAGTTGAAATTATTTTGAGTTTACGATTACAATCATTCCTCAATGTATTTCCTTGATTTATCAACACATTTTTCAAAAGCAAACAGCTAAACAAAAGCAACTTGGGGGATTCTGGAAAACAAGAGTGGAACAAGAATCCAACCTGATCCAGGCAGTGGTTGCGAAGGTATCGCATGGCTTGTTGAATGCTCTGTGGAAGAGGCTGTCCTGTACGTTGGACATTAACTGTCAAGGGAACTCCAAACACATTTCGGTCTTTATAATCTGGGACTTTTATCCTTTTCATGAACTTTGGCACAGCCCTGCAGTGGAACAGAAATAAGTGTGATAAAGGCTGACAAAGTATCAAGTGTCGTTTTCATGTTTATGTGTTGTCTCTCTCAAATACCCATTCTACATTTCTATTTCTATCTGTGGGCTGTGGAAGAAGAGGAATGCCAAAAAAATATCTCACTTGACTTAGAACAGCAGTATGGAAAACCTGAATTCATAACATTCTGCTATGTTAAGAAAAGGCTGTCAGAAAAGTCCCCAAAAAGTAAGCACAATATTACAGAGTAGAACCATAAACAGATTTTAACAGATAGTTTTAATCAACAATTTTTGATTAGTCACTTAAATTTTTAAAGTGAATTTTGAGTTTGCAAAGTTATACACTAAATTCCATCCAGCATGGAATTTACTGCAGGTTATATAAGGTTTCCAGGTGGCCTCTCACCCAAGCATTGACCAGATGAACTCTTTTCACCACAAGAATAAAGGTTATCACTCACTATGAAAGAAGCTTTATTTTGTTTTTGTTCCCCTTTACAGTAAGATATTTTTAAAACACCTCAAAAATAAATGTAATGTGCTTTAAACTGAGCTTGGAAATGTTACTCCCCCCCAGAATAATTTTTTGGACTTGTAGTCAAGGAAAGTTTTTTCACTCTCTGCCTTTAACTTGCTGTGTCACCAGTGTGTAAAGATTTTTTTAAACTTAATATTCCAATTGAAAATTGAATTCCTGTTTCTCCTGCCATTGTGGCTTGGTCTTGCTTTTCATTTATTTATGAAATGTAGAAATCAATTCTAGCCAAATTCTCATATCAACACAGGCAATGTTTTGAAGTGATGCAACAAACAGTATAAAGTTTGTTAGAAAACTATCACTATATCACCACCAACAGACCACTGCATTGGAATTTGGGAACCATAAGGAAAAATGTATCTTTACTTACGAATGCTCAAAGGTTACACATTATCTAGTAATAATATGTTAAGAAGAAAATGGCAGCCAATTTTAACATTTAATTTAATAATTAACTATATAATAAACTATGTATGGGGCATGTCTTTTGGCACAGCCTGTACACCAACTAAGTGATTAATCATTGAGGGTGGCCAGGTCAAAACAATTATGACGGTCATATTAAAAAAATTATGAAGGTACTGCTAGAAAATCAATTCATGGATTATATCACTTATTAGGTGGATCATTTCATCTGCTAATTTTTAAAGCCCAGATCTGCCAGACCAAAAGGTACAGGGCAGAATGAGGGTGGCCATGTCAAAACCTGTAAGAGTCAAACACAAATCTAGCAGTCAATGACCCTTTATAATCTTGCTTCTTTAGGACTCTTAAGAAAGACAGACATGGGAACAATGAGCTTTTTGTATGTTAACCACTTGCTTTAAAAAGCCCTCAAACCCGCCTCACCACCTACCAGCCTGTGTCACAGCAGGAAACTGATGTAATACATTGGTGTTTGCCAGTAACAAGTTTTAGTTTGACAAGTGACCTTTTCAAGAGGCCCATTTCCCTCACACACACCACCACACCTTCTTTCACCTACCCATTTTGGTTAAAGGCCTTTCCATTGCTTTCACCTACTAAGGAATAAAGCCTACCCTAAGAAATTCCAGAGCCCTGCCATTTCACTTAATAAAATTGCTTTACACTTTTAAGTTGAGTTCAGCAAAGAAGTAAGTTAATATGCGAAGCAGGATTAGGAATGACACAAGCCAATAAAATTCTAAACTTACAGGATGGCTATATAAACAACATTTTAGGCTTATGAATGACTAATCTACCATACAACCATCCTAACTCATTTATGTTTCCACAAAGCTTAACAGAACGTTATTGATATAAGTGTATGTTTAATTCCCATTCCATCAAAACACATGGCACTGGAACGTAACATTAAAAACAAACACACACACATATCTACATACATTACGATGTCCACTGAGAATCTGAAGTATGCAAGGATAAACTGGACAAAACTTATTTCTGTCGTCAGAACAAACAACTTCTGTATTTAGTACAGGATCCCATAATAACAGCTTTTGAACAGGAAGAGCTTTGAAGCTGAATTTAAAATACTCTCAGCTAGTCCCAAGGAAAGGAAGGAGGGGATGAGACCAGATGGTGAAATAGTAGCAGAGCAGACTGCCCCTACTAAAAAAAAAGTTGCTTATTTGGCACTTTTGGCTACAATATGTTCCCATAGAAACAGCACTTTTTATCAGACATTAAGATATTTTTACTGGCATTTATATGACAGGACATGTTTACTAAAGGATTATATTATATATACTAAAGGATTGTATTATAACAGAACCTTAAGAGCTATTGCAGTCTACCACATATAGGTAGGCAGAAAGCTGGATCTTGATTTAGGCTCCTGCAATATGGCAATACAATTGAATGGTACAGTGGACCCTTCCTATAGGTAGGCTGGCAATCTGTGGTTTTGACTACCCATGGATCACCACATCCCATATTATTCAATGGTGGCATGTGCAAGTGGATGTGCTGACATGTCTGTGCGCACATCACTGTGATTGTATAATATGGGACATGATTGTCCACATTTTTGCCATTCACAGTGTCCCCCAGAACCAAATGGAGTTTTATTATTTGCAAGTTCTGAGTAGTCAAAGATCTGTCAAGAATGTATACAGCTCCTTACCAGCTGAAGCCATGTTTATTTGAAGGTGTGTATTTCTCCAGCAGTGCTGTTAACTTCAAAAGGGAATACTTCTGTAGCAGGTTCATCTGTGTCACAGATTGGCAGTCAATCTGCAATGATGCTGAGCTTAAGCTTGGTCGATGGGAGCTCTGAAAGCTGTGCCACCTCATTCGGTGCCTTCTGGAGAGGATAAAAGTCAGCAGAAGTTTAATAGACAGATAGGTCAAAGTTATACAGAAAAACATCATAGCAGAATATGCCATAAAGACGTGATGAGCCACACTGCATCAACATCAAGGTGAGGTAAAGCAGAAACATTTTGATAATTTTTGAATAGAGTGCACAACAACAACAACAACAACAACAACAACAACCTATAGAGTACTGGATGGCTAAATCTGTCTGAGTTCACTGCACTCAGATTTTACTGGTAAGGGTCTTCAAAGTCTTTATAAAACCTCCATCTGCACTCTCCCTGCTAGCATAAGGTTATTGCTATCTTGTTGGCATTGCACCATTTTATAAAGCTTGTTGTTTCAAATTTTCAGCTGACATTTCCACAAGGAATGTTTACAGAAATAAAAATCAAGTAGCTCTTAATTATTTTTTCTTGACACTTATATCAGACAAGAGGTGGGCAAACCAATGCCAAGGGCCACATGTGGCCACCTTCTTGGTAGTAGTTTGAAGACTCCATATCACCCCACCAAATATTTTATTGTAAGAAAGGAGAATGGGTATTCTTGAAAAACTCTAGGAATGGAGATTCCCCAGGACCCTGTCCTCTCCTCAACATTTTTATGAAACCAGAAGTGGATTGTGAGCTACATTTATGGGATGTGTGACCCCAGTTTCCGCATTGAAAAACTAGAGTTGTGGAGTTGGAATCAGAGTTGCAGAGGTGGAAATGGAAACAACTGGAGTCAGAATTGGTAGAAATGTACTCCAACTCTGGGTATAAAACAGTATATGGTAAATATGTTAATCAAATAAATATATTTTATGTTCCATCAATTTAAGTAGCCTGATGTTTCATGTGGTGGTGGTGAAATGCTTTATGCTACCATTTTACTAAAATTAATTTGTTATTACTAACTAATGTACATTTGCCATTTATAAATGAGTGGAAATTGGAGTTGGCCAGTAGCAAAATAGAGGAGTCAGAGTTGAACATTTGATGCATCGACTCCCTAGGCCTGGGGAAAACTGCCCCATTGATCCCCTGAGCTTTTTTACCCCTTGGTGGTAGACCAAGGCACATATTTACTGACCTGTTAGATCGTGTCAGTGATGCACCCACCCCAGAGTCCCTTCTCTCCTGAATTCCTGTAGGCTCTTCTGTATCATTCAGTGAATTTCCTGTGCTATCCAGGTCACTGGCTATTGTCCTATCATTGTCCACATCAAGGAGAATCTGCTTGGGAGATGAAGGGCATGGAGACACTGAGTCTAGAGCTGAGTCTGAGTCTCCTTCATCTGAAAATTTCTCTGACCACTGGTTCACAATTTTCTGCATGCCTTTGACATGGTATAGGATGTCATCGAGTTCAGGAAAAAGGTCTTCATTCTCAAGATCAGCTAAGTCACCCGTGCTAGAATACAGAACAGAGCCTGGCACGTTGTCATAAATGCTGAGGCGACTGCACATAGAGCTGGAGGAATTGCGTCTCTTTCCAATACTCAGCTCTTTGGAGCTATCGGAACTGTTCTCCCTCCTGAGGGAGAGATGACCATGTCCATGGAAACTCCCTGTTCTCCAATTCACAGATGTGCTGTTCTCTGAGGGAGCAAAGTTCCCATTGGAGAGAGCTTTGGGGAAAGTTCCAGGCTTATGGTCTTCTGGAATGAAGAAGACAGTGTCTTCTGCAAAGCTCTCCCGGTTTTTAAAATTCTGCTCCAGAACATCATTGAACGTTGACTGGTTGAAAGGATCAAAGCCTTCCAGGTACATCCCTACCCTTTTACTGTAGGTGCTGAGGCTCCGTGTCCGTGTTATGGGGCTAGGGGTGCTCACGGCACTGCTTGTCTCTGATTGGCTGCTGCTACTGCTGGTCTGGGTAGAATTAGAGACACTTCTTTTGCGTACCATAGGGACATTGATGTGATTGCCATTCAGGGTAGAGATTTCTACACAGTTCAGCTGCTTTAATTTCTCTTCATCCACACCTTCTTGCAAGATGGGACCGCTGATGATAAGGCCAAGCTTCGAAGGGGCTTTGTTTTTACCATGATGGGAGCCTTTTATTTTTAGGCTCTCCATTCTCTTTAAAAGGCTTCTTGTTCTGGACTTGGCATTCTTCTCATTAGCTTTCATGCTAAAACTAAAGTTTGACAGCTCTTTAGGTGAGGGCATGCTGCTGAAGGAGTCTTCGTTTCCCAGTAGGTTGCCTGATGAGCCAATGCTAATGACTGAATTGGTTCTAGGAGTGGCTAATTCACTCTGGGAGGCAGTAGGATGACTGCTGTTGCTACTGATACTGTGGATGGAAATGACTTCCTGGTGATCACTGGGGTCTGTCAGCATGCTTTCATGACTAGCTGCAGTGCTTAGAGGAGGCACGTCTGGGGATGAGGGGCTCACATCTTGCTTGGGAGGGAGAATATTGAATTCTTCAAGCCGGGACCATCTCTTGCTGTCCCTCTGGAAAGTCCATTTGCCACTTATTGCACAAGGTTCATCCTCATCTGAATCTTCACTCTGCAATGGAACAGGGCATCCAGAATGAGGGCAAAACAGAATGGTAAGATAGTTTGAAAATTAAACAAAAATGACAGTTGGCTCATATTATCTCAACTAGCAATGCCATATTGATATGAACACTTTGGGGTTTCCCAAGCACACAATGTACCTCTTCTTAAGGGCATGCTTTGGCTGAAAAAGGCCCAAGGGCAATCCCTAGCATCTGCAGGTAAAACTGAGATGAGAATCCTGTTGGTTTTTTTTTTCTTGATCCCCTTGCACCTTGTGCAAATCTTCCTCCACATGCAGAAGTTAAAGCATGGGAGAGCTTCTGCTTCTGGAGGAAACTCAGAACAAGGACACACTCTGGAAGAGCACCCTTATTTCTTTTTCCTGGGAAGTAAAGACCACTTGCTTCTTCATTGACTAAATCACCTCCCCTTCTCTCCCCAGCTAGATCAGTAAACAGTCCCCTCCCCAGGGCTTGATAGCTACCACGGCAGGGGGAGGACAAAGAGCTGCATAATTTGAGCATCCTGCCTGATCAAGGGTCTTGGCCTGAGAAAGACATTTGTGTTAAATCCCAGAGAGCCACTGACATATAATGCAGATAATAATGAACTAGACAGATCAATGGTCTTACTCTGTAAAGAGAGTTTCTTATGCTACTGAAGTTCAAAAGGGGGGGGGGGGACACACACATGTATGTACAATTATTGAACTTGTACACTTATACCACAACATCATGGTGAAAAGACCTTGCTAAATTTTGGAAGCTAAGAAGGGTTTGGGCTGGTTAGTTGCTTGGATGGGATTCTCCTGTTGCATATCTGGAACCTCTGGGTAGGGCTAAGAAAGAATCCTGCCTGAAACCCTAGAGACTTACTATCAGTCAGAGTTGAAAATACTGGGCTAGATGGACCAGTGATCTAGTTTAGTATAAGACAGTTCCTAGGTTGGGCTGTGGTGGGAGGGGATGGAGTGGTGTGGAGTGGAGGAAAGTGAATGTAGAAAAAGAAGCACTTTTCTGTTCTGGTCTAAATTCTCCACAAACCCATTTCTCTATTTTTTTTTTTAAAAGTGCTGGGAGTCGATTTCACATGAAATCATATTAATCTCCACCACCCCCCTCACAATATTGATATGGAAAAATGACAGGTTGAAATCAATTTAACTATTTATTTAATTTACATCCCGCTTTTCTCCCATATGGGACCCAAAGCGGCTTATACTGTAATTTAATTTAGAACAGTTAAAACACATTAAAATCTTATATATCAGCAAACCCATTGCACTACCCTAACTAGTTAAAAGCTGGAGCTCTGTTTAAATAGGAAGGTCTTTGCCTGTTGCCAAAAAGAAATCAGAGGGAATGAACTTCTTTTGGAAAAGAATTCCACAGACAGACAGCAGTTACTGGGAAGGTTGTATCTGGAGTCCTCACCAGACCCACCTGTGATGGTGGTCAGACCAAGAGAAAGCCCTCCCTGAAAGATCTTAAAACTCAGGTAGGTCAAGGGCAGTTAACAACAAAAGTTTATACAGAGAAAGATATGGTTTTTCAGACCCTTTTCTTAAACTTTTATTTCGTGCAGTTGGGAGGGGGCACGGCTGGCAAGAATAATTCCAGTTAGAAGGCACACATATTGATAACAATTTGGTTCTTTCTGTTTGATGCCAATGCTATGAATTGCCATTAATCACAGAAGCAAAAGGCCAAGTATTATGTTCCATGATACATACATACATATATATTTTAAAATGCAGTTTTAACAAAAGAAAACCCCCAAACATTTGTTTGGAATGTAAAGAAAATTATTTTCAAGCTGGAAAGAACTCTAGCAAGTAATGCATCCTCTACTGCCACTAACTCAAGCATCTGCAGATGTACAATTAGTCATAGCGGATTCTATTTAGATCACTGAAAAACCATGGCATGCATAAAATATTTGACTGGAGCCAGTGAAGGCAGGACTCTGCAATCTTGGTCAATAGTGTTTCTCTGTTTATTTCCCTGGCTGTAATTAAGAAGCATTCTGAATTGTAGCCCTATAACTCCTGACTCAGTTTAAAGGGCCTCCTAAGTGTGACTAATGAGACCAAAGAGAGACTGCTGCTGGTTGATGCCTTCAGGCCTTACCCAGTCTTCCTTTCTTCCCACAGCTAGCAGCTGACAATAAAACAGTATCTGGAGGAAAGGCCTTTTCAGAATTGGCTCTAGGCATCTTACAATATTTAGCAGCATGGAAGACAGCTGATGGTTCACACAGGTAAACTGTCAACAATACAAAGGTACCCCCTCACTTCACTGATTACTTTCTTTATAAGCAAGGCATGGCAATCTAGTTCTTTATAAGCAAGGCATGGCAATCTAGTTCAAGCAGTTAAACAGAAAGGCTAAGTAAGGTATTAATACCCTAGAAGTGGCAATCTTGCTTTCTATTTATATAGAAAAGCACTAAATTATTAAAGAGGAATACAAGAAAAAGGCACCAGGGATCACACTGCAACTATACAATGGCTAATGGAGCATAGCAAGGAGTTCCAAAAGAAAATGAGCATGTGCTTTATAGACTACAACAAAGCCTCTGACTACAGAGATCATGAAAGGCTATGGAATGCCCTTAAGACATGGGAGTGCCAACATATCTGATAGTCCTAATGAGGAATCTGTACTCAGGACAAGAGGCTACTGTCAGGACAGAACATGGAGAAAAAGCATGGGTCCCAATTGGCAAAGGAGTCAGACAAGGCTGCATCCTATCACCTACCTATGCAACTTATATGCAGAATATAGTGTAAGGAAAGCAGGCTTGGACATGGAACAAGGAGGAGTGGAAATAGGAGGAAGAAATATCAACAATCTGAGATATGCAGATGACACCATAATTCTAGCAGAAAATCTCACAGACCTGGAACACGTACTAAGGAAGATCAAAGAAGAAAATGCAAAAGCAGGCTTAATGCTGAACATAAACAAAAATAATGACCACAAAGGACCTTCACAAGTTCAACTTAGAAAATGAAGAAATAGAAATAGTAAAAGAATTTCCATACTTGGGATAAAACATTGATAGAAATGGGAACTGCAGTCAGGAAATCAGAAGATTAAGAATGGGGAGGGGGCTATGAAAGAACTAGAAAAGATTCTAAAATGCAAAGATATACAACTGAGCACAAAAGTCAGAATATACAAGCCATCATATTCCCTATTACCATGTATGGATGTGAGACCTGGACAGTTAAAAAAGATGGCAGGAAGAAAACCAATGCATTTGAAATGAGGTGCTGGAGAAGAGTGCTGCGTATCCCATAGACAGCCAAAAGGACAAAGAAATAGGTCCTAGAGCAGATCAAGCCAGAAATATCCCTAGAAGCCAAGAAAACAAGACTTAGGCTATCATACTTTGGACACATAATGAGAAGGCATGAATTGTTGGAAAAGGCATTAATGTTAGGAAAGGTGGAGAGAAATAGAAAGAGAGGAAGGCCACATGCTAGATGGATGGATGGACTTTATTAAAGAGACCACAAATATGAGTTTGCAGGAGCTGGGCAGAGCAGTAGAGGATGGGGGGAGGGTGGAGATGTCTCATCCATAGGGTTGCATGAAGGCAGTTAACAAAAAAATAAGAAAAAGTATGGAGAATAATGTATTCTAAAAGGAAATAGCTCAGACAATCTAAAATCCTGAAACCACAAAAGAAAACGTATCAGAAACTATCTTTAACTAGCATTTTTTCTTTCAAAACAAAGTGGTGAGGGGGCCTTGTTAACAAAGAAGATAAGCCCAGAGATCTTCTCATTACCTGGATAAATCTCCACTCCATCCCTCCCCCAACTGAGCAATATCAAATTTGCTTAAGCTTCAGATTGATTTTTTTTTAAAGTGAGTGGGGATTAAACATTTCTAAATATTCAGATATTTAAATCAGTTGAATTCTACTGAACAAACACTATTTTTTTTAAAAATACAGTAATTCAAAACTCTCTCTGGCCACTTACTTACTATGAAGTAAGTGGCCTGTATTGCCTGATCTGTCATCCTTCCCCTCCAACTACAAGCCTGAAATGGATGGATCTGTTTATTTAAAGCAGTATTCACTAAAGAGAAAAGTTGACATTGGTGAAATCTACTGATAATCTAGCTAGACGAAACATTAACTTTGGAGAATTGTGCATGCTTTCTTTGTCTGGATGTCAGGAGATATAGTAATTAAGAAAACAAAAACCAACACAAAGTGTTAGCTCTAAATCAAGGAGATGTAGATCAGGGGTAGGCAACCTTTCCCCTTTAAGGGCCGAGGGACTTCAGCTCCCAGAAGCCTCAGCCATGTTGGCCAATAGTCCCATGTTGGCCAATCGCTCCTGGGATTCTGGGAGCTGAAGTCCCTCGGCCCTTAAAGGGGAAAGGTTGCCTACCCCTGATGTAGATTATTAGAAGTCATAAAATTATAGAGTTGGAAGATACCCCAAGGGCCATCCAATCCAACCCCCCCTGCCATGCAGGAACTCACAATCAAAACATCCATCCTCTGTTCAAAAACCTCCAAAGGAGGAGACTCCACCATTCTCTTTGGGAGTGTGTTTTACTGTCAATCAGTTGTTACCATCGGAACATTCTTCCTAATGTTTAGGTGGAATCTCCTTGCCTGCTGTGTTTATCAAAGAAAGTCCATACTACATTTTTCCTCTTCTCAACTGCTAACTGTATGACTGTGATGTTGGCTGTTGCTACACTACAAAAATAAAGCAATCTGACACCACTTTAACTGCAATGACTCAATGCTATGCAATTCTGGGATTTGTAGTTTTGTAAGATATTTAGCTTTCCCTATAAGAGAGAGCTCTGGTGCCTCACCAAACTACAAATCTCAGAATTCTGTAACACTGAGCCATGGAAGTTAAAGTGGTGTCAAACTGCTTTATTTTTGCACTGTGGCAGCAGCCGGCGACTTTAAGTTTTCAAGGCCCTTTCACACTATGCAATTCCAGTGTTAGGATTCCACTTTAACTGCTGTTGTTCCAGTCTGTGGAATCCTTGGATTTGCAGTTTGGTGGGGTACTACAGCTCTCTGGCTGAGAATTCTAACTACCTCTTCCTAAACTGGAAATCCCAAAATCTTATAGCACAGAACCACAACAATGAAATCATGGTGTAACTGTGTGGTATGAAAAGGCCCTCAATGTTCAGCTGCCAGCTTAATCTGCCTCAGTAGTTCAGCTGGTGGGACAAGATCATTATTGCAAAGGATAGGTGAACGTGATATAAAATATACTATGAGTGCAAAGTTACTTTACAGCTTCTTGTTTCAGAGCGGCTCCTCATGCCTTATCAGATTATGGAAGCAACCCCATTTCTACCCATCTACATAGGTCTGCTACTTCTGAAGCTGTCATAGTTCCTGTAAAATGCAGTAGTGCCTGTATTTGACAAGTAGATACTGCTAATTTTGCACAACATACTTCTCCATTAATAACAGGCAAAAAGTCCCATTACTCATGTAAGAACAGCTTAAATACCCTGAAGGCAATAGATGCTATCTGGTCTTGGAAGCTAAGCAGGCTCAGGCCTGTTTAGAAATTGGAAGGGTAACCTCCAGGAATTACAAAGTGGTGCAAACTATATTCAGAAGGCAATGACAAGCTACCTCTACCTCTGAGTACTCCTTGCCCACAAAAATCCTTAAAAATTCATGGAGTCACTATAAGTTGACAGGAAAATTAAAGGCAGAGACTATCACTGCTACTAATGAAAAGGAAACAAACAAACCAAGCCAGTACGGTCTGTATTAACTGTTTTAAGTGCAAGGGTTGATTGCACTTCCAATACGTGCAACTTTAAAAATAATTATTGATAACTGCAACATTATCATATTAAATGACAAAAATATTTTATTTTAGCAATAAAACCCAAATCTTAAAGTACAATGGAATGGAATGAAAATTCAAGAATGGTTTCCTTCAAGATTTGAACTCTTACCTTTCCAAACAACCAATGGATTTCCTAGTTTTGTGACAAATGCCCACTTACTCAATGATCTGGAATTTTGGATTAGAACAAAAGTATGCTTATATAAATTAAATCCATAGGCCATATGCATTATCAATTCAGCATATGGATAGTAAATGTGAACCGCTACAGAATCTTTGATGCAATCCAGGTCCATTACAGTAAATGGTACTTTTGCCAACAAGTAAAGCATGCCCTTTATTTTATAGAACCTGATCAGTGATTACCAAATACCTCAAAGGGAGAGGGAGGAAACATGACCTAGCTTTGAAGTATTTAGATTTTGATAAGTAGGCAGTACTAAGTTGCTTAATGTATACTTGGATTCCATGCATGTCTTGTGGGATGCAAACATGACTTTGCTCAGTGGCACTTAACTGCCAAATAAGAACACACAGGACTTTGATCTTATTCATCAATGAGCACTATTCAGTGAGATGAGCAGTTACACAAGATATATTTTAGTGAGACTTGTTCAGGAATTTTACTCATTCAACTGGAACTTTGGTGTCTTAATGTCTGATAGCTGCTAACATTTTTCACTTGGTCTATAGCTCATAGTAGATACCTAGACCTTATTTTACTCAGCAAATGAGATATTTTTCTGTACTACAGTTTACACCAGGGGTAGGCAACCTTTTTGAGCCCGGGGCCAGGTTGCTGTCCCTCAGACAATTGGGGAGGCCGAAGCACCTTAAATAAATAAATAAATAAATAAATAAATAAATAAATAAATAAATTTTTAAAAATTAAAGAAATACGCATGCACACTCACTCAGCCCCAGAAAAGCCATGGCAAAACCCCTGTGGAGATTTTGCCAAGAAAACCCCAAGAACAAGTAATAACAACAATAATATCATCACGGCGGGTGGGGGGCGGCGGCGGCAGGACTGGCCTAGGGCCAGTCCAAAGGCCTCAGGGGGCCACATCCGGCCCCCGGGCCATAGGTTGCCTACCCCTGGTTTACACAGATTAAAATGTCTGATACCAAGACCAGAGTACCGTATTTTTGGGAGTGGCTCCTGTTGTGAATTCTTTTCTGCATAAGACATGCTTGACTACATTGATTTTAACATTTCAGTTGCAAGTTAAGGCCTTTTTATTCCTTTTACACATTTGTGAATTGAGGGTGAGTGCAGTGGTGTTCAGTTAATTCTTGCTACTATTTAATATTTTGTTGATTGTTTTTACTCTTTCAGACAAAGAAATAGTTGTAACCATATTAGTTTATGTTAATTTGAGACTAATTTGTGAATAATATTTTGCATAGATAGGATACATTATTTTTAAAAAAATGCAGAATGTTTATGAAATATAGTAAAATGCATTCTGCTTTTTAAAAATGTTTCAGATCCAGAACTCATTTTATACTCATCTGAGATGGGACATATTGATCAAAACTCATTCCTACCAGGTTCTTTTTGACTTGGAACTTTATTGACATTAGCTCCCAGAATTCTCCAGTCAGCAAGGCTATTTGATTCTCACAAAAGTAGTCCAAAAAATATTATATACCCTTCTGCAATCTCCATATAGGGCAAACGATAATCAGTATGGCTTAAGCAAAAAAGCCTAGCAATGTAACACAACTAATTTTTCATTGTCAAGGTGACTGAAAACAAGGACTCCGTTTCGTGGAATCTTGCAATATAAACACCATCGTGCAATACAAGGTTTCAGAGAAGTAGGTTTAATATTGTCACTCCTATTATAACCCAAAAAAGTAGCTAGAAGATCTCTTTGCACACTGATTCTCCAGACTAACACATTATGTCTTTAAAAGATGCCTTTATTTCTGGACATAAAACCATTTTGTTAAAGAAAATTAAAATCCTCTGACTGTTTACCTGAAAGGATGTCTCTCAACAAGGATCACTCTCCTGTTAAGTGTAAGGATCTCAACCTAGGCTCTGTATATACCTGCTAGAGAATCGATCTTACTAAGATCAATAGGGGTTGCTTCCAAGGAAGTAGATATAAGTTCAGGCAGGAAGATTGGTAATTAAAACAATGCTTTCAACTTTTTTTTCAGTACTGTGAGAGATTTGTCAAATGCACTTACCCGTTTCCTGTGCGGACTGATCTCTAACTTCATCACTGCACATTTGTTTAGCGTATTCAGCCGTCTATAGAGGAAGAACCATACAAGATTAAACAGTAAACATGTCATTCTGTGATACTCATGACTTCAACTAAAGGATTATTGAAGAAGCTCTCACTAAGCTTATTTACATACAAATGACCAAATGAGGAGTCTCAAAAATAGTGCTTATGTTTAATACATTAGACCAGCTGGATACCAGGTTTTGTCAGGTGTGTGGGATGCAGATGCAGATACAGCTTTCCTAACCCAGTTTCTTATGAGCTGGGCATAAAGGAAAGCTTGTTCAACTGGAGACTGTTAGTTTGAGGTAACTGTTGTGTGGTCATACAAATTTCTTGTTCGTCAAGTGGAAAACTACCAATGAATTCCAGAGACTGAATTTTCTTGGAATGCTGCAATCTCCGGGTAAAATTAAAGGGCAAAATATTTTGGAATAAGCCATCTAGATCTAACACAGTGTCCACATGAAATCAACTATGAAAAAAAAATCAGTGAATTTGATCATTATTCCTTAATGCCATGTCATTTCATGTATGTATGTGTATATGTGTCCTTCAAGAATCCTGTTGACTTATGGTGACCCCATGAATTCCATAGGGTTTTCTTGGTTAGGAATACTCAGAGGTGATTTTGCTGGTTCCTTCCTCTGAAATATAGACTGCAGCACCTGGCAATTGTTGGCAGCCTCCCATCCAGGTACTAACCAGGGCTGACCTGGCTTGGATTCCAAAGATCAGACAGGATCTGGTGCCTTTAGGATATTTATGCCCTCATTTCATGTATGCTGTACCTAAATGGATTTGGAAAACACAGAAACTGTCCCTGCTCTTTAATCCTCCTTTAATTATGTAACCAACAGCAAGTTCAGTTGGTGGAAATTCACCCATATTGATTTTTTTGTTTATGTTATATACCTTTAAGCAGCAATAACAAAACTGATCTGTATTCCACATATTTAAAGAATCTGGCCACTTGTTAACTTTGCAGTCAGCATGTGCACAGCTATTCGCAAACATGCTCCAGGTGTGTCCAAAATGCATACAATCAGCCACATGCCCATACATCATAGTGTGTGAACAGCCTTCTGATCACACTGCACTGTGTTCTTAAGCCTTTATTCCAAGAACTGATCTCAATGAAGAGTGTTAATTTTTTATCATCTATAATTAGATCTGAATCCATGATCCTGGGTCAATATGATGGCAAAGGGCATGTGCTTTCAGGCACAATCCTGCTTCCCCCTTATAACTCTGGAGATCAGGGTTCAATTCCCTGCTTGCCCATGGAAACCCACTGGGTAACATTGGGTGAATCACAACTCTCAGCCCCAGAAAACCCCATGATAGGGTAGCTATAAGATAGAAATGACTTGAAGGCACACAACAACAACTTCTTATGAACATATTTAACATATTTAACATCTCATTTTCTGTGTAGAGTAGGGTTTCTGATCCTCTATGGAAAAGTATCCATCATGTGATGCCTCTTAAAGTTGTAAAGTTCTTCTATTAATCCATACCATATTTGCAGAAACTTGGTTGAAGTAGCACAGCAATGCTGTATATTGGGTATTTGTCACTTTCTTAGACAAGCAATCAACAACTTCAGCTTATGACATGTGATACAGTTAACAGAATTTTGATATTGTTTTTATAGACTCCCCATTGCATCCACCACAATAGTTTAGTAAGTATACATAGTGCCAGGAATGCTGCTTGGGGTGGATAAAAGAGAAAATCAAGAAGGAGAATGAAGGGAGTATTCTTGAACAGACCACTTTACATTCTGGAAGAGGGAATGGTTGGATGGCGCCCTAAATAGGTGAGCTCCAACAATCAACATTTTGTTGTAGGTCCTACTTGCATCAATATAATCTTACCAGGGTTTACACTGATTTTGCATTATCAGAAGATCATAATGAGCTTATGTCTTGATATTTTTTTTAATTAGATAAGGTTTATTACTTGAAAAAGATATAACATACAGCATGTAACAGACATAAAAAAATACATATCAACATAACAGTCCATCCATACATTTACCTATTTCACACCAACTGTAACAAAATATCTACATAATATAAAATAGTTATCAAAACACTATTAATCCTATCAAATGTATATAACCTATCTATAACCTATCACCAATACTATCATGTTACTTCTTTTATTATGTAATATTATATATTCCATCCTATTCTTCTCCACACATACCTATACCTTCTACAATATATACCCACTTCCTTCCTTCTTTCTTCCATCTCTCTTCCTTGTCTCTTCCTTCCACTCATTTCCTTTCCTTCCATTCTATACTCCATTCCATACTCCTACGCCCTTTCCTACTTCCTAACATCTCCTTCTCATCCCCTTCTATTCCCTCTTTTAATCCACCAAATCTAATTTAACTCCTACTCATACCTTCCTTTCACATACACATACCCTCTATGTTACCTTTCTTCTCCAATCAGTTACCTTTCCTCATCTACCAGTATTTTTCTGTATTATTCTAAGTTTATCATCTAACTTCTATTGCCGGGGTAGGCAACCTTTCCCCTTTAAGGGCCAAGGGACTTCAGCTCCCAGAACCCCAGGAGCTATTGGCCAACATGGGACTATTGGCCAACATGGTTGAGGCTTCTGGGAGGTGAAGTCCCTCGGCCCTTAAAGGGGAAAGGTTGCCTACCCCTGTTCTATTGTTTCCTTTCTTCTCATTCATACCATTCATACTGACTTCCTACCCATTAATGTTTAGCCTAATTCCCCTCTCTTATTGACTTTCTTAATTGATAAATTGATGCAAATATTAAGGAACAAGCCAAAAGAACAACTGTATAAAGAATGGGATAAAGTAAAAGATTTTTTGAAAAAAAGATGGGGAGACTTAGCAATAATCAACATTTAATTTAAAGAGGTTGTTTGCAAATAAACAGGAAATATATAGCAATGTCTTGATAATGAGAACTGTAAGACATTGTGAAAATGGTTATGCTATATGTATATGTGTGTGTATTGTGAGAGCGCCATTCTTTCCTTGATCATGTCAGAGATACTTTCAATCAGAACTTTGCATGGTACAGTCTACTGGTGCTTTCTTTCCTTTTTTTCCAAGTCTATCAAGCTGAAACCTCAAAGAGGAAAACTAATTTTCCACACATCAGGTGCCTATACTGTTCTTTTGTGTGTGTAATATAATTATTTTCATTATAGCCCCAGGACAGCTCTGCTAATCTCTCCAAAAGAAAGAAAGAAAATAAAAATAATCCTTTCTCACCCTGGTTGCATAGTTTCTTTCATACTGTTCCTCTCATACTGTTTCAAACCACATACGAATTAAAATGGATTGGTGGGATTTTAGAAAGGATGGGTATTTTAATTAAAACAAGCTCTCTGAAGCATATATATTTAATATATTTAAAACGAAAGGCCACTCTATGCATATGTGGGTGAATAACAGTATCTTATGGCCATTGTAATGGAGGCCAGTGGGAATCTTTTAAATGACTTCGTGAAAGGCAAAGCTTCAGGTCAGAATAGGTTAAGTCCAACTTTGCTCAATTTCAGCATTATTTAGTATAGTAAAGAAATACAACCTGACATACCTTACTCAGACATCATGCTTAACTAATCTGGCTCAATTGTACCACATGGAATTGGATGTTTTCCCTTTCATCACAAGTTTACTTCCATATTTAACTGCATTAAGTTTTACTCTCTGAATTCAGACAAACTGTAATTAGCATTTAATGAAGGTTGTAGTTTAGGAAGCTAGTGTGGTTCTTCACACTATGGTTAAAATTAATCAGCAGTTTTAGGTCTGGGCATCACAATAGATGTTGGTTAAGAAGGATAAGCAAAAGCTTCCATTGTGTTCCTTGAGATTGTACAAGAAGAAGAGGAGTACACAAGACAACGGCTCATGACTTTGACACTACACCATTTGGGCTCAAACAGCTTGAGAACTTTAATTAAGGTCCAAAACACAGTGCAGAAATAATCCAATTTGAGAGCATTTTAACTGCCCTGGTTCAATGCTAGGTAATTCTGGGAGCTGTAGTTTTTTTTTTTAAACATTTAACCTTCTCTGTCAGAGAGCTCTGGTGCCACAATAAACCACAGTTCCCAGGATTCCCTAGCACTGATCCAGGACAGTTAAAATGCTCTCAAACTAGATTATTTTTGCAGTGTGTTTTGGATCTAAGTTAACAACTGCATTGTTTCAATTTTCAGCTCTATGTAACATCTGTTACTTGCCTTGCTTCTTTTAATTGTAAGAAAATACAGCAATGAACCATGGTCTGCAAATTTACATTACAAATAATGAGAATATCCTCTCATATGGTATGCACATTCACATGATGGTAATTCCCATAACATTGGAACTGAGCCTTAGAAAGGATTCACCAGGAATTCTTTTTGCGAGTGACACACATGTATGCTTCCCCTACAACAGGGAGAGATGTTCAGAACTTGGGAAAGTTATATTTTTGATTATAACTTCCAGGCACACACGCCCAGCAAAAATAACTTTTCCAAGCCCTGGAAATGAACAACTTAAATGTGTGACCTTGCATTATCTGACCACAAGAGTAAAAGTATTAATATCTCACAAAGTCCAAGGAGATCCTGCATACAAACCAACAGAGGAACATGTGGTCCAGTTGCTCACTTCTTAAGTTGAAAGGAACAAAAGGGGCACTATATATCCTTGGGGAAATGTCTTGTGATAGTACAACCTGTTGCATCTAACTAGCCCACCACTCTGATTTGACACAGAAAACATATTTCCAGACAGCCTGATAA
Organism: Phrynosoma platyrhinos; assembly: GCA_020142125.1. Taxonomy (NCBI): domain Eukaryota; kingdom Metazoa; phylum Chordata; class Lepidosauria; order Squamata; family Phrynosomatidae; genus Phrynosoma; species Phrynosoma platyrhinos. The sequence continues at coordinate 77,626,475 of CM034708.1, read as the reverse complement.
TAATGCCTTTCATTTCACCAAGAATATCTGTAGGGCCCTTCATTTAAAAATGATTCCATTGCTATGGGAGTTTGTTCTGATCAGCCAGACATGCTCCTGTAATTCACAGTCATGGTGGGAATCCGGTGGGCTTCCAGATGTTGTTGGAGTACAACTCAACACTCTGGTTAGGGTGGATGGGATTTGCAGACAAATATCTGGAGGGATGCATAATTCCCACCCCCCCCCCGACTGAGAGAAAAACAAGATAAATTTCCTATATGGGAAAAAACCCTCACAGGAAATACTTTGTTGTGGATTCAATTTAAGTGACAACTTAAAAGTTAAATTACTTGTGCATTCTTCCTTTTAAAAAGTTTTTGTGTAAAATTTGGAACTTGAGGTTTGTTTTACATAAACATTTATAACATTGGCCCTCTATTCAGTTTTATCTGGTTTCATCCTGTGCATTTAACCAGCCCACCACTCTGATCTGTCACCTAAAATACATTTCCAGCCAGCCTGATAAGAATGTCTTTGATTTCAAGAAGATTATCTGTAGGCCCCTTCTTTTTTTAAAAGAGACCCTTGGGCAGCTGAGGCAGATAAGTGTACAGTCTGTGACAATTTTTCCACTGAGGTATCTTTAAAAATAAAATTCACATACTATCTCACTTCACAGAAAGGCAAGACTGTAGTAGGGCTAAACAAAAGGCCCATTTAGAAGGAAAAAATGAATAAAAAATATTACTGAAGCTCCTTTTTCTTTGCATAATTTTTATTGTACATCAAATGGACACTAATACAATCTTATGCATGTCTACTTAGAAGGAAGCACCACTGAAGTAAACTGAACTTACTCCTGAATATGTGTGATAACCTACTTCAGAGAGTCCTCTTTTAGGGCACTCAGGCAGCCTCTCTCTCTCTCTCTCTCTCTCCCTCTCTAGAAGATTATTTCCTTACAAGAAGTATACAAGTTGAAAAGGAAACTTGAATTTGCTTAAGAGCTGATCACACTAAAGTGAGAGCCTAGAGAAATAAATTCTCAGCGCAATCCTGTAAATGCCTACTCTCAAGTACATCCTAGTAAGTTCAATGGAGCTTAAGATAAGTGGATGTAGCACTGAGTCCTTCAGAAGTAACCTTAAAAAACAACAGCCTCTGTGTTTGTTTAAATTACTGTTTCTGTACTGAGCACAAGAATTGCAAATTGACTAACTAAAACAGCATGGTTCAACAATTGCAAAAGAAGAAGGGATCGATGTCTATTATCTATCCCTCCTTCAG
>CM034708.1:77590136-77601996 GCA_020142125.1 Phrynosoma platyrhinos | reverse complement strand
ACTCAACAACTTTATCAATGGGAAATAGCTTTACCTTTACCTATAACAGTTTTGCCTGATGGAATTTTGTACGTTCTTTGGCACTGTTTTCTTTTGCTTCATCCTTTAGAACAGGGGTCAGCAAGTTTTTCTTACCTGGGGTCGGTCCACTGGCCTCCAGATCTTCCGTGGGCCGAGGGTGGGTGTGTGGGGAATGGTAGTGCGCATGCTCACGCATGCGTGCCCCCGCTGCCCCATGTGCTACCACCACACTTCTGCTGCACGCATTGTGGCTGCCATTTTGCTTTCCAAAATGGTGGCAGCAACTCATTTGTGCATGCTCATTACTCCTGTGCATGTGAGGACGAGCCACAGCCACCATGTTGCAAAAAAAAATGGCATCCATGACTCGCGTGGCGGGGGCCGGTCCAAAGGCCTCGGGGGTCCGGCCCCAACCCGTGGGCCGTAGGTTGCCGATCCCTGCTTTAGAACCTTTGTTACATGCCCTTAGATTTTAGGGTCGACATCCACAGGACATATCAAAATCCATAATTTTGGTCCTCAAATTTGCCATCAATTTATACATGAGGTCGACTTATAGTCAAGTACATATGATAATATTAAAACCTGAAAATAAATGAAAACCAAGAACAACTTAATCTACAACATTATGTCAACAAATGCATTTGGGTGACTGCCAGAAATAGTGCATATTAAATTGAGGCACTGCCCTGGCTCAGTGCTGCTAGGGAATCATGGGAACTGTAATTTATTGTGGCACCAGAGCTCTCTGACAGAGAAGGCTTAATGTCTCAGAAAAAAATACAATCCCTTTGACTCCCTAACACTAAGCCAGGGCAGTGCCTCAATTTAATGTGCACTATTTCTGGCAGTCTGCAAAGGCTGTCACACAACTAATATGGGGTGTCATAGAAGAACACAGTGTGTTACTTGATTTGTTATTCTTTTATTTTGTTGAAATGGAGGACATTTTGTGGGATTCTGTGCTTCAGTGGTCCCAACACATTAGCTAGTCTTGGATGCTATGCACTTTACTTGGGAAAAGGAGGACACCATTTGTTGTTCTGCCTTGGACAGCAAAATGTCTTGGACCAGCTCTGTTCCACCTCAAAGTTCAATAGCAGAGTCACAATGAATTATTATTTATGTACCATCACCCCTCTGTCCAGCATTTGGAAGGCACACAACAGCAACAACATTGCCATATTTAGTAATGTATTGAAGTTGTGGGTTTTGTCGTTTTTGGTAAAACATGGGAAAATTAAGTCTTATATAAATTGTTTCTTAATAGTTGTGCCAAATAAACAATTTTTGCAGTGGAAAAATATTTAAATATGTTAATATACTGGGTGTTGAACAGAAAAAGTTTTTAAAAGGATGTTAGTCTTCCAGAAGTGTGAAGGACAGTGACAGAAAAAAAGCACAGTACAAAGAAACATATCCCTAGTGGTGCAGTGATTAAATGTCTGTACTGTGGCCACTCACTCACAAACCGCAAGGCTGTGAGTTCAATACCAGTCAAGGGCTCAAGCTTGACTTAGGCTTGTATCCTTCTGAGTACCCAGCTTATTGGGGGCAAATGGTTTACACATTGTAAACTGCTTAGGGAGTGCTTAAGTGCACTGATAAGCGGTATGGAAATGTACTTGCTATTGCTATATCCTGAAATCCACTTGTATCAGTAGGATCTAAGCAATTATCAACATGTTGAAACACTTGAATGGATTTCAACAGGACTTTTAGGGTGGCCATCTAGATAATTCTGGATGGGGTCCATATTTTGACATTATGTGAATATAGTCAATATGGAACTTAACAAGGATTATTTATAAAAATTGTTGTTTTGCCAATTTCTAAAGATAATCTAGTTGGCATTGTCAAAACACAGAAGAACATCCTCCGATTTATTAGAGAAAAAAGATCAGCAATGGAAGTTTACATCCTGTGTAGTGATAAAAATGTTACTTATGACTTTCAGGAATTAACCACTGGCTAGTCATGTACATAATTTAAAAAAGAAAAGAAGGGAGAACAAACAAAAAGAGTGAATATGAAGCTGTCCCTCTTTGTCTGATCTTTAGGCCAGCACTATCAGATTTATTAACAGTGAAACATTCTTCAGAGTCCCATTAAGAAACAAACAGAACAGAACAGTTCAACACACGCACCAAGTGAAGAACTTCCGTTACTTGCACTTCCTGCATGCTGGATGCACAAAGAACAATATGCTCCTCAGTGCCTCTTCCCTAAAAAGGACTGGAAATAAGACTAAATAAAACAAAAAATGTCAACATAGCTAGGGTGAAAACAGGATGACCACCAAAGACTGGAAAAGCAAATTCCTTGATGTTAATTTGGAATGCAATTCATTAACTTTCATTGGTTTAGTGAAAATTAGAAAATTAGTTCATTTTTTAATCACTAGTAAAACATATTTTTAAGACAATGTTTTTATTTAAAAAATAAACTAAAATAGCCAGAAATGGCCCAAAGTGGTTTCCCTTAAAATACCCCCAGAAATAATAAAAATAACGTAAACATCAATTCTTTTTCAAACAATTAACATCACTGTCATTTAAGAATTTAATAATGTGGAAAGCTGATGCTATTTTTTAATGATTTGGATAAGAAATTAATTAATTCAAAATTCTGATGACAACTAAGTACTAACTTAAGTGTTTCTGTTACCACTTGCAAACTGCCAATCTCTTTTTTTGCCTCATCATGAAAGATCAGAAAATTACTGTTGCATTTTTAATAGCAGAAGTGGCATTTGTCAGATTTTCTACATCATAGGCTGAAGTACAGTAACTTGGCTCGCTTTGGGTAATATGAACTTCCCTTTGGATGTTTGTTGGGGTGTTGCTGGCTGTCCCATCTCAGACAGCAGAATGTTTCAGGGCTGACTGCAGAATGTGTTGATGAGAGGCATGTACCACTCCTTTGCTATCCAGGAGAAAGGGGAAGAGAGCAAAGGTTTGCTACTGCACTTTATCTAGAATTAAGGGAGTCATGCCTTTATTTTTACTACTTCCCTTTTTTGTCCCCTAATTTGCCTGCTAAAAATAATCTAGCCCTCTGTGAACTTTCTAAAAAAATACTAATGAGTACGAATAGCAGTTTTTGTCTCCAAACTTTCCAAGATACACTCACATACAGAGATTATTACTCAAATGTCAAATAAGATCTTGCTCCGCCAGCTGAGTTTCAACAAATGACACCACAGGAAGCCTGGGAGAAGGCAAGCATGGGTAGGCTCCATAGACAAAACTCATGATGACCCTTCACTGAGAATGTATTTGAGTAAATGTTGTATTTATAGCGACCCACCACAAGCACCACTATATTCCTTCTTCTACTGAAGTCAAGGCTTTGAAGTGACTGAGCTACATGATGAGCCATCTGCTTCTCAGACAGCTGAATGACTAGAGGAGAAAATGTGTGACCAAATAAAGCATGTGGAAGGTTCTGTTCTTCCCAGGGAATATGAATATTTCCCTGTAGAACAGAGATTCCAAATTACTGGATGCTATCATATGATGCATACATTCAGTTCAGGTACAGATTTTCTATGGTGGGGTGCTTCACTCCTAAATGTATGCCTCATGGTTATGTCATTAGGTTCATTGCTTAAATATAGCATAAGTGTATGACAGAAACAATGATACCAAGTAAAATTACTATTAGCATAGATGGTTCATGCAAAGTTAATAAAATGCTTAAGTAGCTTGGTCACACTACTACAGCTTAGCTTATGCGTGTGTATGTTTTCAAGTCACCTGTTGACTTGTGGTGACTCCACACATTTCATAAGGTTTTCTTAGGGGGGTTGCAGACTGCCAGAAATAGTGCAAATTGAGTCCACTTTTAGGGTTAGGGTTAGTGCTAGGGAATCATGGTAATTGTTTTTTTTCTGAGACATTGTCAGAGAGCTCTGGTGCCACAATAAAAAACAGTTCCCATGATTCCCTAACCCTAACCCTAACCCTAAAAGTGGACTCAATTTGCACTATTTCTGGCAGTCTGCAACCCCCCTCAGTCAAGGAATACTCAGAGGTAGTTTGGCATTACCCTCCTTTGAACTATAGCCTTCAGCACCTGGTATTCTTTGGCAGTCACTCATACAAGTACTATCCAGGCATGACTCTGCTCAGTTTCCAAGACCAAACAGAATCTTGTACCTTCAGGGTATAGCCATAGTAATACACAAGCCCAGTTGGCATGCCATCTAGAATGGTTGCACATAATCTCCTTTTCCCTTCTTTGCTTAACAGCAGTTTGAATGCCACAATTCAGCAAGTGTGCAAACTATATCTAATGCAAAATTGAGATCAGTGAGAATTATAGCACAGTTTTTACTCAAAGCCAGTTATGTACATCTTTCTGAATGCACAAATATACTGAAAATGTATAGCCAATGCCTGCTAAAATCTCAGAAATCAGGAGTGTGATTTCCAGAAGTCAGTGTTAAGGCTTCAGTTTCACACATTGATCTTTATACCCCATGCCTAGCAAAACCAGAAGAGATTACAAAAACTTTAACAAAAGAAGAATACATTCTGTTAGAAGAAAACATGCCAGTGTAGTCTGTTGGTATATTCATCATGCACATTGCAAAATTCAGTGACCTGGCTATTAATAAAGTAAAAACATCTGTGCCTACAAGACATCCAAGGTTCATTGTGGCATGTCTGTACAGTTTAATTTCTCAAGACTACGGTAGATAGCAAGAAAATACTCATATATATGACCATGAATGGAATGTCTACCTGAGATTCAGTTTCATCATAGGGTACATTCATAAACTCATTCTTCCCTTTATTTATAGCATACACAAAAAATCTTTCCAGAAACACTCACTCCTTATTCCAAGCACATTATTATTTGAAATATGGTATTTTCTAGAAGAAGAACAAATCAAGAGATATTCTGGTAACCTTGGCCTAAACAGCATAACCCCATCCTGCTAATTTGCAGCCTCTCTGCTGGAAAAACAGCAGCCTTCACATTCCTTGATATTTATCAGCCAAAGAATCAAAAACAAACAAGATGTCCTGACATTCTTCACCACACAGAATTATTTAAAAGTCACTTTGACCCTTGTAGCACAGGAATAAGGTAAGAAACTTAATGGGAATGGCTAAACTCACTGGGCTTGCTTCTATATTTATGGCCAGTTCATGGAGACGATTCCTTAAGATGTTTAGTGAATCACAAACTTTCTGATGAAGACTATACCTATATTTTTCTTCAAAAAACATTTAGAACAATGGCGTACTATTATTTGGGAATCCAGCCATTTCTAAGGATGCCAGCTGAATCTTCATGTGGCATCCATGTGTCTTGGGGACTGCCTCTATATGTGTATGTGCCTTCCAGTCGCTTGCCTATGATGACCCCAAGAATTTCATAGTTTTTATCTTAAGCAAGGAATACTCAGAGGTAGTTTTGTCAGTTCCTTCCTCTGAAATATAGCCTAAGCACTAAGGAATGCCAGGTGCTGTAGGTTATAATAGACAATAGTAAAGTGCCACCAACCAAGATGCTTTGGCCTGCCTTCTTGGAAAGCTAAGGATCAAAAGCATTTCAGTTCCCATATACTGGAGAGTTTCCAACATGGTGTCTATGAGCATGGCTATTGCTTGTGGACATTTCCAGTGGAGCTTCCCAGGCTCAGAATCCCTAATGACTTTTTCTTTTGTTTAAAAAAATAAAATAAGAGGTTGCATTGCTGCTGCTAAACAATTTATTTCTGGAGCCAAGAAGTTTTCTTTGAAAATAAAAAGGCCTGGAGGCTACACCTTAGGTCTTCATCTTTAAGTGAACTGGCCAGGGCCCTGTTAAGAAAAAGGCAAGCTGGACTGGTAAGAGCAATACGTATAACTAAAGGGTGGGGGAAACATGCCAAGGGTCTGGAGCCATGTCAAGGAGTGAATTTTGTGGGTGGGTAGGTTTCCTAGTGGGGTTTTGCCTGACCATATTTGTTTTCCCAAGCAGTTTGCTTTCTATGAAATGGGTACTGGTTGTGCTTTGCAGGGGAAAGTGCTTTGGCGTTTTGGGGCTCAAACTTCACCATTCTTTGATACTCATTTTCTTTGTAAGTTGCTTGTTCCTGTAAATCACTGATTCACCCTTTTATGAAAAGGTATTGGAATATATAACTGTGGGTTCAACAGAGTGGGTTTCTGTTTTGAAGGTGGGACTCTTCCACCTCTGTCTTCCATTAGGTTCTTTAGCATGTTTGGTTTTTTTCCTCTCCCTTGCTTTCTAAAAGTCAGACCCACCATTTTCTCTGAGTTAAATAGTCTTTCAAAATTTCAGACATGTTTACCAGTTCATTTTTCACAACAAAGCTGTAAGCAAAGTCCCTGTTAATTCCAAAGTATACAGAGTAGAAACAGGACTCAAGAGAAAGCTTTATTACCAAGTCTACCCATCAAGTTATGGAAAATGTATTAATTTACAAACCTTTCCATACCACTTTTCATTTTTTAAAAATCCAAGCAGTTTACATAAACAAATCTGAACACATTTCTCCATGAGTCCAAATTCAGTATTCTATTTAATATTTTCAAAAAACAATACTAAGGGTTCCATTTTTTCCATTCCAAAAGTATAGCACAGCCATGGTTGTGGCTCTTCATACTTCTATGCAAAGCCAGAATTCATAGATGCAGTTACTGCAAATGAGATCTATTTGTCTCACTTTGGATAGTACAGGAGAAGCAAGAAACTTCTTACTTGTATTGTTCTGGTCCAACCATTGTTGCTCTTTCCTAAAATAATGTCTTGATATACCAATGGGGGAGACAGTTAATATAGGGCAGTTTATATTGGATTTGGTTATATTTCTCTGATAAGCATTAAAAAGGAAGGGGAAACATCTGAAGTTATTTTTATGTCTTTAGGTCTTTTGGCAACACAGTGAAAAATGCTAGGGTGGGCCTGGTATTGTCTGGAGCCTGTCAGTTCTGCTGCATAGCCTCATTTCCTTCTTCCTGTTGCTAGTGAAGCATGAGAAACTTCTGTTTACAATATAGGACCATCCTGTTTGACATACACCTCCCTCCCCATCCCCCTTCATAGGCCAACAGGCCATGGTTGTCTCTCACCAAAGCATATGAAAAAACCACATACTTCTGTTGGTCCTGAGCAATCCATATACATTCCACTTTATCACCTATTTCCTTACACTAGAGCAGTGGTCCCCAACCTTTTTATTGCCGTGGACCGGTCAACGTTTGATAATTTTTCCACGGCCCACTGGGGGGGGTTGCGGCATCACATAAAATACACTGCACAGAAGACGCAGTAGCAGGGCGGCCCAGTACCATTTGTTCTGCGGACCGGTACCGGGCCGCGGACCAGGGGTTGGGGACCACTGCACTAGAGGACATAAGGTTTGGAAAATCTCATACTGAACATCCTTTCAAAGACCTCCACTCTGGCAGCCCCACACATGCTTTGAACATGCTTCTTCATGTGTGTGCTTTCCACGTACTTCAGTGGACGACTCAGTATTATATGTGTAAATTTGACACTGGAAAGGATGAAGTTGCTTGAAACAATGTGGGAAACAAAGATAATATTTACATATATTCCAGGTTGCTTTGAATTGGAAAATCCATGAATTCAGAACTGCCTGAATACAAAATAAATATTTCTATGAACTATAGGTCTTCCTCCTCTGTCTAGAGCTACCTTCTATATAGTCATGTTAACTGAAAAGTTTTTATGAATAAGAAGTAGTGTATTCTGTAGCTTTCTTGCTTGTTCTTCACAGTGTAAATGACACCTCACGTTCTGCAGCTGCTCTGCTCCACTGGCCATCCAATGAAACTTTGCATATTCTGCAAATTCTCACAGACCTTGTGTATTCCACAGTGTCACTCTTCAGCAAGAAACCAGATGGTTAAAATGCATGTGAAACCTTAGAAAGGGCATTGGTTTAGTGGACTGGAGAAAATGAAGGGCTCTACCTACTCTCATAAAGAGAGACAGTGTGGTGTAGTGATTTGAGCACTGGATTATGACTCTGGAGACCAGGGATTGAATTCCCACCCAGCCATGGAAACCCACTGGGTGATCTTGTGCAAATCACAGTCTTTCTGCTTAGAGGAAGGCAAAGGCAAAAGCCCCTCTGAACAAATTTTGTCAAGAAACTCCCATGAGAGGTTTGGCTTAATGGTCACCATAAGTCAGAAAGTTCTTGAAGGCACACCAGAACAACTCTCATAAAGCTGAAGGGCAATACCAAAACATGACTGTGAAAAGAAAATCAATGGCCCTGGCCCATTAAACTAGTCATGCATGGAGTAGTACCAACCAATCCCAGACATTTTAGAAATAATCTTCAAATGAGAGAACTACAGCCAGTCTGTCATAACTGTTTTCTTCCCCCAAACGCTCCACTGTGCAAGCATTTGGAAAGAATTACACAACTGAGGCTCATCAATAAGGATTCCCTAGTCACCTATGACAACTGCTAATCATATCTATGCAAATACTGTAATCCCTTTGCATTTTTTCCTTTAGGTCAGGGGTAGGCAACCTTTCCCCTTTAAGGGCCGAGGGACTTCAGCTCCCAGAAGCCTCAACCATGTTGGCCAAAAGTATCATGTTGGCCAATAGCTCCTGGGATTCTGGGAGCTGAAGTCCCTCGGCCCTTAAAAGGGAAAGGTTGCCTACTCCTGCTTTAGGTCATAAAGGGACATTGCAACTACATACTGGCAAGTTAACTTTTGTGGTCTTGTTTGCAAGGCTGACAACCAGTCATACAGCTTTCTCTCTGGTTTTGTGGTGGGGGTAAGTAGGTTGGTGGATAAATTATGATTCTTCCATTTGATCCAACAGAAAGACCACATGATAGATAAAGGTCAGCTAATTAAAATGGAGGCACCCAGAAGTCTGTTGGCTTAGAACAGATGTACAGTCCAGCAAAAAGTTTGCAGCCCAGATGGATGCTAAATTAATCAAACTTTGAGCAGCAGATATATTTACATACCCGTGAAAAAACCAACAACACTCCCCAATCTGCTAGGCTATTATATTCTTTCCAGTTCATTATAAATTGCATTGCAAATGTAACTAGAATCTCACTATCCAGACTACTGGGAATTCCTCGATCCTTCTGAGACTCCCAACAGCTCAAGAGAGAAAATGCATCTGTAACTGATGACTGTGATAATGTTACAGTTGCTCAAACCAAGAACTCTGCACTTTAAACAAAAAGGGGGAGGGAGAGGGGGAAAATCCACTATTATTGTTAGATAAGGTGTAAGTCAAAACCTGGGGCATACTGTTAACAGGCAAAACATTCTGCCAGATTGCCTGAAATTTCATCTTCAGGGAGCAAGAGGAAGAATATTAGCTAGACAAGGTCATTTGTCTTGGGAGCTGGTTGCCTGCCTGGTGCCACCAGATTTACAGCTCATATATTTTAGCTCACACTCATTTATTTACTCTAGAGCAACAGGATTGGAGGTAGCACTTTCCAGCCTGATTTAGAGAGGGGCAGGTACTGGTGCCATGTACACAGTCACCTGATGATTTTCCTTCAGGGACTGCAACATCCACAAATAGTTCTTTAAACTATCCCAAGTTTAAACATTCAAGAGGGGAATTAAAGGGAGGGGGAGAACATGCTGTTGGTATTTTCCTCTTCTTAAAGTTCCTAATGCTTTCTGAATTGGGCATTTCCTGATTCAAGGGCAAATCTGGCCCTGAGTGTAAGTGTAAGAGGGTCATTTTCTCCCTGAAGGAAAATAGGGGAGCCAAATTAGGGATGCTGTTGGAATATAAAATGCATCCAGCCTCTGAATGCCAGTTCTGTCACAAACTGATATATCTCCTTGACCATGTATACCCAGTATCTTCATGTACTGTCGAACTGGTAAATTAGAAATGATATGGAAAGCTTTCTCTCCAGGGCAAAAAGCCTGAATTCTGCTGAGATGTTCTCAAGCACACCACTTGTAATACTTACTTTTGGGGACTACAACCCACACATCACCCAATGGTCATACTGTTCAAGGGATTCTGGGACCTCTAGTCCAAAAATTAAGTTTTCCAAGCTATGCTCAAGCACCTCTTAGAAATGCAGAAAGCATGCAGTTAGGGATTGTGGAAACTGTAAACCAAAACATTTGGAGAATTGTGTGTGCTGCTTTCCCACCCACTCCAGTAGAGAGGTTCATCTGTGACACTGTGGGTTGAATACTCACCCTACACAGCTGAAACTTAGGGCCTAAGCAGACTGTCAGAAATAGTGCACATTAAATTGAGGCACTGCCCTGGCTCAGGGCTAAGGAATCATGGGAACTGTAATTTATTGTGGCACCAGAGCTCTCTGACAGAGAAGGCTCAATGTCTCAGAAAAAAATACAATTCCCATGATTCCCTAGCACTGAGCCAGGGCAGTGCCTCAATTCAATGTGCACTATTTCTGGCAGTCTGCTTAGGCTCTTAGTTTGGCCTTATGGCTTAGGATCTGTTAGGAAAGGACTGAAGTTATGCTAAGAGCAGATACGATGCTTTGGAAGCAGGATATCTCAAATCCAGTCCCTGGCAAATCCAGTTGGAAGAAGCTCAGACTGCAGAAATGAGAAAAGAATGCTGCCTAACAATTTGAGAAATCCACTGACAGTCCCATGGGAAGCCAGATGGGAGGAATGGTCTGGACATAGCTGGGGATCATTACTCCCAGAATGATCAGGGAATTCTTAAGACTGTTATCCTAGAAAACATAAATTTTCCAAGCATAAGTATTAAGAAAAGAAGAAGAGCCCTGTTGAGCCAGACTGAAGTCTTATCCAGGCTAGGATTTTCTCCCCATAATGTTAAACTAGATGCCTAGGAAAAGCCTACAGACATGAAAAGAACACCAGAACACCTTCCCACTCCCAAGCAACTGTTTCAAATGCTTGGGGTAACATACAGCACCTCCATATGTTCACTTGTTTCCTTCCTGAAAGAGGACTGATGACACATTGAAAATGTTATTGTTGTTGCATGCCTTCAAGTCATTTCCAATGTATGGCAACTTTAAGGCAACCTTATTATGTTTACAGTGGGTTTGTCATTGCCTTCCTCTAAGGCTGACAGAGTATGACTTGCCCAAAGTAAGTCAGTGGGTTTCCATGGCTGATTGGGATTTGAACCCTGGTCTCCAGAGTCCTAGTATAGGACCCAGACTACTACAACATGCTGGTTCTCACTGAATATATCCTTGTGGAAAAAGGCATGTGTGAATTATGTGGACAGAAAACCAAATCTAACCCAGAACTGGCTGGAAGATGGATGCTAAAAGCAGATGCTAGTGGCTTCCATGCCAATGGTCAATCCGCTCTGGGTTTTAGTCTGAAATTTAAATGAGCTAGCCAAGATGCTGAACCTATTTTTGGGGCTGATCTAGCATCAGAGATTGTTTGTTTAAACTTTATCGATTCACCACCCCACTGATGTGGTGTATATCCACATTGCAATGTTATAGCCATTTGATTCTAGTTTAACTGCCATGGCTTCATCCTAAGGAATCCTGGGATTTGTAGTTTTGTTAGGTACTTAGAATTCTCTCCCAGGGGCCAAGTTATCAGGTAAGCTCAGGGGTAGGCAACCTTTTCCCTTTAAGGGCCGAGGGACTTCAGCTCCCAGAAGCCTCAGCCATGTTGGCCAATAGTCCCATGTTGGCCAGTAGCTCCTGGGATTTTGGGAGCTGAAGTCTCTGGGCCCTTAAAGGGGAAAGGTTGCCTACCACTGGAAAGCAACATTACAAGGATGGCTAGGCTGATGGTGGCCCACTGCAACTTCTGCATCTTCAGGATTTCTTTCTTCTGTGCAATCTCTCTCTCTCTCTCTCTCT
>CM034708.1:77502722-77540438 GCA_020142125.1 Phrynosoma platyrhinos | reverse complement strand
TGTCTTTTCAGTTGACAAACCTGTTCCTTCACCCCAAGGTGGCACAATCAGACAGTGGCACCTGTCTACTACACCTATTTCTTGGGGGGATATGTGGTGCCTGTCTACTACACCTACATCCTTGCATGATATGTGGGTGTATGACAGAACCTGTGCAGGTGCACAGGGATGCCAAACTTGTACACAGAGAGTGACAGACTGTATACTAGCTTATGACAGGTCCTGTGCAGGTGTGCAGGGATGTTTTCCTGCATGGAGAGATGTTCCTGTGCACATGTACATGTGTTTGAGAACAAAATAAATAAATAAATAAATAAAGCAGCTGCTGCCAGCCCATGTGGTTGTTCCATCTCTCTTTGCAGTGGTCCAGTTGCTGAGGCTTCAATACAGACTCGGAAAAGCTGCATTGACTGCCCCCAGTGTGGTTGCTCTGTCCCCATTTAGGGCAACCTAAGAACAGGCAGTGCGGTTGCTGCAGCTTAGGGAAAAGGCAACTTCAAGTCACCTTTTCTTGCCCGTCTGCACAGCCCCTATGACCCTGAGTCTGCAAGATATTAATAGGGTTGTTAATAATAGGACCTCTTGGTGATAATAATTTCACCCACCAACAGTCACACTTGTGGAGTCCAGACATAACTTCCTTTATATGTGCAACTGGGGCAGAGTTGTTTCTAGTCAGTAGTAATGTCAAAGAAAATCTTCAATACTCTTCTCAGATTCTACATTTTCAATAATAGGAACAGATTGGTTATTTATTTATTTGATATCTATCCTATTGCTCCAATTTAGTGGTGTTCAAGGCAACAATGATTTCATACTCTGCTGAATTAGGACAGGGTGGAGAAGTCTTCTTATAACAATTTGCTCTCCCTCCCTTTTAAATTATTTTTGGAGATACTCCCTCCCCCATGCTACCAAGGAGTTCCATAAACTCCTACTCTGATGCCTTATTATGTTATGGAGATAATCCTGAGTTCTCAAAGACTATGATAGGGGAGAATGAGCTCTGGCAGGTTCCATCAAACTATTAAAGCTTTGTGTATGGTGTCAGTGGTGGACTGTACTCCAATTGTCTGAGGACCAGGCTAGGTGTTTATGAAGAAGGTTGTCACCAGGTTATCACAACAATGAATTACACAATGATAGAATGGATTAGTTACAATCAACAGAGGAATTATCTGCCCCAATGATATCATGTATCCTTAAGATATCTGAGGAATCAAGGTATGTGGGATTTAAAACATACACAGAGATGAGAGATTCTCACTCCTTGTGGATGAGTTTCTAATCAACTATTTACAATGGGTAGAAAATGGGCAGAGGTGAAATAGTACTGCAAATAAATAGAAAATGAGTTTGAGATAAAGCAAGTGTTTTGAGGCTGCAGTGAGGTTCATTTATGTGTTACAGTGTGGGACAGGTACTTGGAAGATAGAACCATGAAATTCACTGGGTGACAAGGGACCTATCATTCTTACAGCCTAACCTATCTCACAAGGTTTTTCAGAGGAGAAAGAGAGCCATCTATACCCCTATACCCCTCTGAGTTCATTGAAGAAAAGAAGGGTTTAAAATGTAACTAACTAACTAATTAATCTATTCCCATCAAGACAGAAGATGCCCGCTCCCACCTTGGGATTTTAAAGAATAGCTTGAAGGACATGAATCTTTTGAACAGAGAACAGGCACATCCTGCTTTAAAGTTTTCAGAAAGAATGTAGGCCACCAAGGCAGTTGAACTCTGCTTCAGTCTTTTCCTCACAAGAACCCTGACAGATAGGTATGTAATGGGAGAAAATGGATGGCTTAGATGATGAAAAACATTTAGCATTTATGCTAAAGGAGGAGGAAAGCAAACCCAGACTAGAGTGCTATGAAGATGTTCCTAAAGATGTTCCAGAGAGGTAGCAGAAAGGTCAGTGGACTTAGAAAGGGGAGAAGAGTTGAATGACCCAAAGGATATTTAAACATGTGATGCATAGGCTATGTTTACAGAATCAGAAGATGAACTGGCTCCTCATTTCTAGCATGTTTGCTGCCAGCTTTTGGTCCTCGGAACAGTTTTCTCTCCCACTTCTCCCTCTTTACAGCTGTATTTTCTCTCCATGAATTGACAGCTCTTTAAAGAAATTGTCTTCATGTACACAAAAATTAAAACATTCAACATTTTAAAAAAATAGATATGATGAAGATGGCTGCACAGCTTTTTTGTGTGGAAAAATTGTCATCCTTCAGTATCAGTATTAGCAGCTGCAGTGCTGACACTCTGAAAAATGTTAGGTCATAAAAAGGTTTCATGCTGCAGTCCTACACACACTTACTAGGGAGTGAACTTCATTAAACACAGTGGGACTTACTCCAGATTAAACATGCATTAAAAAGTGCAGAGTTCTCCTGAACTACTGTATAAGATTGCACTGTCCACAGAGAAAAAACTTTTAACAGCATTTGAAAACAGTTAAGTTAAATGAGAATGAAATCCCTTGATTTATCTATATTTACCTATTTGTCTACATATTTTCTATCACTTCATCCCTCATTTTGTTCCCTCATAAAGACAGTTAAGGATTTCACTAGGATTAAGTTTGTTTAATTCTGTGTTGGATCGTGACCTCTGAATTTAAGCATCTTATAGATGTGAAGTAAGATTTTTCTTTAGCAGTTGGCAATAAGAACGAGATCATTTTTTAAAAAGTTTGATTATATAATTTTCTTTCAAAACTCTATATACTCTTCAGGGAGTATAGAAACTAGAATGACAACTAGAATGACTATAAATATGAGCCAGAAGGTACAGTCACCCTTGCGTCCCTTTCCTGTTCGTGGGCAGCAAACGGAGGAAGACAAAATGGGGCAGGCAGGTGCCTGTGGGTGCGTGCCGCCCAAGCCAATGGGGCTTCAATATTAGTGTTTTTCCATTTTTGGGTGGTGGTGGTTCTGAAACAGATCCCTGCGAAAATGGGGGGGGGGGGCGACGACGATGACTGAATTTTATATCTTTTTATTGTTTCACTTCTCATGGTTACTAACATACCGATATTAAATAGTATGCCCTTGTGTAAAGATAAATCACACATGTTCAGCTTCTCTGTGATAAGAAAGAGATAACAATGCCTCTGATTCTCTCTCTCTCTCTATCTGTGTGTTTAGGAGAGAGGGGGTATGAATAACACATACTTGTTTTAGTTCAGGTATAGGCAAAGTTAAATCTTAAGTCTGCTTTCAAACCTTCTGTGGCTCCATCTTCATATTCCCCCCCCCTATTTGCTACAAATCCCCCAGTTGTTCTCCCAGAAATCTCCAAAGAGGTACCATCTTTTGCCATTTCTCCCTACTTTAGACTGATTTTTAAAAATCCAGAACCAGATGTGACCAGAGGAAAATCCACATGCTACAGTTACAGCAGTTTGATCCCAATTTAACTGCTATGTCTCTGTCTTACATAATGGTGGGCTTTGAAGCTTGGTGTGATACCAGGGTACCTTTCCCTAATCCAGAATCTATTAAAGGTTAAAGTTACAGGAACTGAATGCAGCAAGTTACAGGAACTGAATGCGACAGGGATGCTTCTCACTGCACCATCCTTGTTCTCCACCAGCCAGTACATAGTTGTGTTAGGATAGGAAGCTTCAACAGCTAAAAGGTGGGCTGTGATTATGGAAGAGACATGATGGGTCTTGATTAGGGATTAGTTGTTTCTGATGAAATTTTATTGTACTTCTTCCTAATTCAGGCTGCTAATGATTAAAGCCACAGGAACCTCATCTTATATTCATTCTGGCAACCCTATGTGGTAGCTGGAACTCTCAAACACATTCCCCTGAACTGCAGCATGACAACTCTCTGGCAGCCTGTTCTAAGTGAGTATGCATGTATATGTTTATGTATTTATAGCATTTCTCTATCACATCGCAATCCACCAAACTCCCTCAGGCAATGTACGATGAATAAAACATAGTTATATGAACAAAAACATTATAAAAAGATTAAAAAACATTCCCTAACACTACAAATCCCAGGATTCCATATAATGCTATAATCATGTAGTGTGGATACATTCCACCTGTCACTTCCAATTTTGGAGAAAAATAGAGGTCTCTTTTTACCTTCCAAGAGTAGGGTGGGGGAATGGCCAGAGGGGGAAACCTGGGCCAATCCAATATTTAGATAGACTGAAGTGGCTGTCAGATGAGAGATGTTGGGGGGATGGAATGGGGACAAGCTGCAAGGCTTTAGAGGAGAAAGCTATAATGGGTCCTAAGTCTGGCCATGGCCTAAGGTAGCCTGTAGTGGAAGAGGCTGGCCATTATCACTAGTGACAAAGCAAGGTTTCAGATACTCAGTGTAATCAGCTTCTGCATATAAAATGGAAAAGCATTCCCTCTTATTGACTCAGGCAGAGGAATGTCTTGGGCCAGTCCTGAGGATAGCCCAATTTTTCTACTGAAAAAAACTGATCTAGTGCTGTGGCTAAGGTTTCTTTTGTACTACACAACTGTAGCACTTTGATACCACTTTAACTGCCATCACTCTGAAATCCTGGAATTTACAGTTTTGTGAAGTATTTAGTATTCCCAATTAGAGTGCATTAATCTCTCACCAAATTACAAATCCCAGAAATCTGAAATCTCAACCCAAGGCAGTTAAACTGGCATCCAAGTTGTGATGGGTGAAAAAGACCAAAGGCAGGAAGTATCTAGCCTTACCAACAAGCTCACTAGGTGGCTTTCAATGTGCCATTGTTTTCTCAAGAATACTCATCTATCTGCTATGGTTATAACAGTAATATACATTAAAGGTAAAGGTATTCCCCTTTGACAAAGTTGTCAAGTCGTGTCTGACTGTAGGGGGCAGTGCTCATCTCTGTTACTAAGCCGAAGAGCCAGCGTTTAGAGACTACTCTGTGATCATGTGGCCAGCAGGATTGCACAGAATGCTGTTTACCTTCCCACCGAAGTCGTACCTATTTATCTACTTGCATTTGCATGCTTTCAAACTGCTAGGTTGGCAGAAGTTGGGATGAGTGATGGGAGCATTACCTTATCATTATATACATTACCTTATCATTAAAAAAAGGTTTAAATGGAATACACATGACATATGTTGGGCAGCCATTTCAAATAAGAGTTCGCACATCCAATTTTTTTCCTGCTTTGGAGCCGCATGTTCACAAACTACTTCAAAATCTGTGTCTGATTCATTCATACAACTGCTCTGTAAGGTATTTTCATTTTGGAATGGAGACAGAATGATTTCCCCATGGCCACTAATGGGTTTTGCAGACCGGCACAAAGAGCCAGCCTGGGGGTGGAGTTGTGGTGGGACAGCCGCATGCCAGCTGCCCCGACTCTACCCTGACCCCGTCCTGATGCCATGTGCCTGTTTGCATGGGGCGCAGTGTCAGGACGCCCTTTTGGTGCAGCGTGTGCACATGCTGCAACAAAAGGGTGCAAAAAAGCTGCTGTTGCAGCTGAAAGGATGGCAAAAAGGAGGATTGGGGCTGCGGAGTGTGGTTACCATGGCCCCAATCCACCGCTCCCAGGGGTGGCTCTGTGCCACCCTTTTTGGCCCATCTGTATTGGCTCTAAGTGAGGCAGTGGCTGAGTGTGGACTTCAAAAGATCCTTGGCCACTTGTTATGGCTGTCTGCACCCAAAGCCATGAGCCAAGCATCATCAACTGTGTGTGTGTATGTGACTTCAAATTGCTTGTTGACTTAAGGCGACCCCATGAATTTCATAGTTTTTTTTTAGGTAAGACATACAGGTGGTTTTTCCCCACTCCCTTCCCTTGAATATAGACAACAGCAACTGGTACTCATTAGCAGTCTTCCAGCCAAGTACTTATTACAGCTGACCCTGTTTAGCTTCAAAGATGAGTCAGAATCTGGTACCTTTATGGTACAGTTGGCCCTCCCTATAAGTGGGTTTTACTTTTGTGGATTTGATCATTTGCAGATTTGATTAATATCTTCTCTCTAGGAATCTCTAGGTCCTCCAGCATGTCTCTGCTGGAAGCTGATCATAGAGTCATGCTGGAGCACCTAGAGATTCTTGGAGAAAACAGTTCTCTAGAGATTTGTAGGTTCTCCAGTACAATTCTATGGTCAGGCCATAGAGTTGCATTGGAGGTCCTAGAGATTCTTATAGGGGTTGCAGACTACCAGAAATAGTGCAAATTGAGTCCACTTTTAGGGTTAGAGTTAATGCTAAGGAATCATAGGAATTTTTTTTTCCTGAGACATTAAGCCTTCTCTGTCAGAGAGCTCTAGTGCCACAATAAAATACAGTTCCCATGATTCCCTAAGCCTAAGCCTAACCCTAAAAGTGGACTCAATTTGCACTATTTCTGGCAGTCTGCAACCCCCCTTAGAGAGGTGTTCTCTCAGGTTAAAAAAAGTGGGTTTTTTATTTTTATATTTTTTTTCACTTTCACAGGGGCCCTGTGCCCCTATCCCCAGTGAATGTGGAAGGCCCACTGTATTTAGACCCTGGCTAAATGCAAACCCTCCAGAACTTCACAGTTGAAAACTGGGACATGTGTTGTTGAGAAGTTGTCCTAGTGTGGCCAGGAAAAAGAAGGAAAAATGAGAGAGGACATAAAAATAATTACAGCGAACCCCCAGAATTTTACGTATTGAGTTTAGGAAAGCCTGAAAAACAAAATTGAAATCCATATACTGTAAAAGACTGCACCTTCTGCTATCCCCACTGCTGAGTTAAATGAGTGCAAACTACGGAGATTATTTCACTACCTTTAAAACGCATTAAAAAGAGACTTGCCTCATCTGAATTTAAGTAAAATTAGGGCTGCATCCAGATGCTATCACACAGATTTTTCCTGAAAAACTGTCATCAGAATTCAGCCTGAATTCAGCCCGGTTGACTTAGCATCCATTTTTCTAAGTCAGAAAGTTCTGACTTAGGAGTTTATCACATGGGGAGTCCCATGCAGAAACCCTGCTTTAAGTAGAAAAAAACTGCAAAAGCGGAAGCAATTTATTAACGGGATTCCCCAGTGTGAAAAGTGAAAGTGATGTTAAAATGGGGTTAATCCGAACAGAAAATGCTTCTTTTTACTTTCGGAAAAACCCGAAAGGAAAAAGAAGGAGTCAATGAGGGATTTCTGTTTGGAATAACCCCAGTTTAACCTCCTTTTAACAATGACGTTGTCTGAAAAAACATTTGCTTTTGCGTTTTTTTTCTACTTTAAACCCCCGTTTCCATACGGGATTTCCCCCGTGTGATAAACTCCTTAAAAAAATGGCTGCCAAAACGAGTGAAGTCAGCCGGGCTGAATTTGGGCTGCATTTACTTCAGTTTGGGCAAGGTAAGTCTCTTTTTAATGCATTTTAAAGGTAGTGTGATAATCTCCTATATGGACTTTTGTATTCAGTTTGCAGTGACTGAAGAGGAAATGTGTGGCAGAGTAGAGAGAAATTGGGAAATTTTAGAAGCAGTTCAGAAAGTGAGATGAAAGAATGTTAACTAGAACAGTGCCTGGCTAATTGAGAGAGAGAGTTGGAGCATATGCAAACATCTGAAGCAGGGATTAAGGGAAGATTTCAGTGGCTTCTTCTGTGAATTTCCAAAAATGCCATTTTTATAAAGGAAACAACTGCATAATCAGCCTCAAGTTCACAACTGCCATGGATTGTGTTGGTCTCCCTCAGGTCTCTGGATGGTGGTATTGTTGTCATTTCCTTCAGCTCTTTTGGATCTGGGGAAGCATTTCTAAAATCAGGAAGTAAACCAGAAGTCAAGGTTTACTTCTTTATTAGAAAAATGGGTAGCTGGGCCTAAAACAGCCTGGGGAGCCAGAAACATGGCAAAATTTCCCCCTAATCTGTTGCAGCTGTGGTGGGCATTTCAAGCAAAAGCAGCTAGGGGTCTCAAAATAGTCTGAGTTTAGATATGGCCCACGGGCCACACTCTGTCCAACTCTGCATTAAATGGGGTGCAGAGGAAGCCTACCACTCACAATTATAAGACATTGAAGAGAAAATCTTTCTTTCCTCAACAGGTTTGCTCTGGAAAGAAGAAAGACGGAAACATTGGGAAACACACAGGAGAGTTGCATAGTGGAGATGTCACCCTCTAGAACTCCTGTAAATATGGCAGTCCATAAACATGGCAGTATGAATGGAAAGCCTAATATAGAAGAAGGCATGTAAAGTGGGAATGGGAAATCTTGAGAAATATAACCTCCTCCTTGACAGTTAGGAGATTATTACATTGTATTAAAAGCAATGTGTCCCCAACAGGATACAATCATGTTTAATTTTAGGCCCAGGTATTATCATATGCAGCCGCAGCCAGGTGAGTGCAACCTGTATACAGACTAGATTCCAGCCGTGCTTATCTAGAGGATTGCCAAAAATGGCAAGCTCCCATTTTTGAAAAGTCACTGAATAAATGCGGCTGGGATCCAGGCTGCATATGGGTTGCACTCATCCGGCCGCAGCTGTATCCCATCAGGCATAAGTCGCTTTAAATACAATGTGATAATCTCCTTAGTCAGGCTTTTAGGACTGAAGTAAGAAGGGCATTCACCTTTGTACCTGCTTATAAGAGTGGATAGGCAGGAAGAACACCATTTCCCTTATTCCCCCAGCCTATCTAGAGACCAACAATTCATTTAACACACTAATGATAAGAACGCATCCTGACTGATACTGTGCCTCAGCTTTGAGATTTCAAGGATTTCAAAACAAAGCCCCTTTCAAATGGCAATACCTAGGCAACCTTTGATGATGATCTTGGAGATGCAGGGGCTTATCACAGTTGTTTTGGATAATTCCACTTGAAAGCTGCTTCTCTCATGTACTCAGAAAGGTAGCAGAGTGGCAATTTAATCTTTTGCATCATCACTGCGTTTGTACTTCAGCAATGTCAGTTCCTGTGTTTGCTTTCTTGCACTTGAAATATGACAACGCCATTTACACCATCCTATTTGCTCTATATCCTGTTCCATAGTTTGTGTGTGCATTTTTTTTTAAAATAGGAAGCCATAATTGTGCAATTGCACAATTACATAATGATACTATTATGGGGGGGGGGGGAACTCTACATTCCCTGCCTAAATCAGGAAGATTAAGACACACCACACCACTTCAGCTATTTTTCTATGTTTTTCCCATAAACAACACTTGTCTGATCCTGCTTTGGAATATTATTCTTTCAGTATTTGTATATTTTCTTTGTTTACCTTTTAAACTCTTTATGAACCCCATGGCTTTTCTGGGCATTAATCCTTAGTATGATTACATTGGAATCGTGCTATTGTGCTACTCCTTTATTAATTTTATTTTTAAAAAGTCTGGAGAATGAACACCCAGTGATTCTTTTGGGAAGTTTTAGGAGTTCTAGTGTCCTTCCAGTTCAACCGCCAGCTATAGTCTGAAGATTCTCTGCTGAAGGTTCTCTGCGAGAGGTTGCTGGAGAAAATCTCCAAGGGATGAGCAATGGAACCGTACCCTTTCTGTGGCCACTATGTTCACCATATCTCAACAAATGGATCTTGAAGCACCTCTGAGACCAACTGAAAGAGAGAAGTTGGTAGCATGAGGTTTTGTAGACTTGAGTCTACTTCAAGCATCTACAAAGTCTAAGCATCTCATGCTACCAACTTCTCTCTTTCAGTTAGTTCCCAAAAGAATCACTGGGTGTAACAAGATTCTTTTGCATACTGGTTCTCCACATGAACACAGCTATATCTTTGAATATCTCAACAAAGTGTAACAGGGTCTATGCATTCAAAGTGGTTACTAACAGCAGTTTAAGGAGTCATTAGCAGATTTCCAGTGAGAAAAGAATCAGTTCTCAAATGATCCAATAGCAGTATAGCATAGTACCAGAAATGCCATGATATCATGCAATAAGCTCCAGGAGCCAGCATGTAATGGTTTGAATGTTGGACTATGACTCTGGAGACCAAGATTTGATTCCCTGATTCCCTGCTCAGCTATGAAAATAACTGGCTGTCCTTGGGCAAGTCACATGCTCTTAGCCTCAGGGGAAGGCAATAGCAAACCTCCTCTGAGCAAAACTTGCCCAGAAAACCCATAATAAGCTTACCTTAGAGTTATATGTCAGAAATGATTTGAAGGCACACACCAACAAACACAGCACTACACATGTGATAAGATCTATTATCCATGATTTAAACATCTTTTGAGCCTAGCTGGGATGGTAATTCTCTCCTCCTGTGTTCAGGAAGTGGTGAGTCTAGG
Organism: Phrynosoma platyrhinos; assembly: GCA_020142125.1. Taxonomy (NCBI): domain Eukaryota; kingdom Metazoa; phylum Chordata; class Lepidosauria; order Squamata; family Phrynosomatidae; genus Phrynosoma; species Phrynosoma platyrhinos. The sequence continues at coordinate 77,530,208 of CM034708.1, read as the reverse complement.
CAGAACTGGAGAAGTAGTGGAATTTTGTACAGGCTCACAGATGGCCATCCATAAATGCTATGCTTTTCTTCTTCTCATTTTAAAGAAGTACCTGTTGATCACATATCTTTAGGAAAAAAAATTCTCCACTCCATAGATTAAGAAAGGAGGACCAAGCAGAGCAAAGCCCTTGAAATGTTTGAAGTTTGTTCTGGTATTATCAGATGAATACAACAGAACATGCCGACCTGCTGCACTTCATGACTAAATTGTTTGCAAGGTTAAAAAGAAAGGGAAAGGGGAATCCATGTTAATCTTCTCCAGACCTAATTTTAATAAAAAGTAAATACTTCTGGAAAACCATTTCAAAGGCTTCCACTTTCAACTATGTGGCAGGTCGAGATTAGCAAAAAACCCCAAGCGTCTCTTAAGGTTAAGTATGCTATTTGTTTCTGTCTTTCAAACTCCACCACAGTGTGTTTAACAGATAAGTTTAGATAGGGCAAAGCTCAAACTCCTTCCCTTTGACTTTTTACCTAGCAATAAATAGCTGTGGATGCACAAATTTTAGAATCCTCCCCTTTCCTTGATAATTAATCACCATCTTCTCCAATTTCCAGAACTAATCAAGTACTTTATTTTGCTATGGATCCAGATTCTTGAAACTTTTATTCCACTGCTGCCAAGACTGCTTATAATGAAAGCAAATAGTTGGCCATTGATACTAGATAATTCCAACCTGATTTCATATGACTCACCATATTTTCATTCAGGTACTTAAAGATTTCTGTTTATTTTATACTTCACACAAAGAAGAAATTACAGCTTCAGGCAATAAACCATCAGCAACTATCAAACAAAAGATTAAGGCATATTTAAGACTAGGGATTAATTTTGGGCAGATGGAATGCTGGCATTTTGCAAATGGTTTGGAAATCAGGAGTCAGGCTCAGAAATATGCCTCCCTTTTTCCTGATTCATGCTCTTATTTTGAGTGAATTCTCTTTTTCCGTTCCTTTTTGAAATGAACCATGGTCTTGTCTGACAAAAAGTATGCAACTGGTAACTATGCTTAATGTGAACTAGGCTTCCCTTGTAAAGCACAGTTCAATACCATGGCTTGAACAAAGTTTGGAAAGGTTACATTTGTTTGGATTACAGCTGCCAGAATCCACCAGTCTTCAAGATCAGTGGGGGTTCAGTGAGTTGTTGTTGTGTGCCTCCAAGTCATTTCTGACTTATGGAAACCCATAAGTGAACCTATCATAGGGTTTTCTTGGCAAAATGTATTCAAAGGAAGTTTGCCATTGCCTTCCCCTGAGGCTGAGAGAGTGTGACTTGCTCAAGTTCACTCAATGAATTTTATTGCTGAGCTGGGATTCCCGAACCCTGGTCTTCAGAGTCCTAGCCCAATGCTCAAACCACTATGCTACACTGTAGTAAGTTCATGAAAAAAATCTGAATTTGAAGTAGGATTCAAAGATATTATCAGGGGACCTAGTTAGCATCAGTACTCATGTAATGTAAAATCACACTTAATGCTTAATGAAGCAAACAGGGAATTGGCTTCCGAGAGGAGGTCCTTTTACACTACACTACACAATTATAGCACAATTTTTCCACTTAACTTGCTATGGTTTTTGGGATCTGCAGTTTAGGAAGCAGTATTTAGAATGTCAAATAAAGCCCTACGGTCACCATAAGTTAACAGCTGACCTGAAGGAAGGTGTACGGACGCACACACGCACACACACACACACACACACACACACTTACTTATAGCCAGAAAGCTTGAGTGCCTGACTAAACTATAAACCCCAAAATTCTATAGGATACTGCCATGGCAGTTAAAATGGAATTATAGTACTATAATTTTATAATGGGAAAGGGCTCAAGAAAGGCTTGAATTGATGTCTACATAGTGCTGGTATTGGTTTGTGGCCATTTCCTTGGATACAAGTCAATAGGGGGAGCAGGGGAATGAGACCTAAACCATTAGTAATCTGCTTGCATATTTGCTTACTTATTAACATTTAGAATCACAGATGTATCTTGGCCAAGATAATCGAAAGACTACTGATGCCGTAAAGGTACAGTACGCAAACACTTTAAAAAGGAAATATCTACTGCATTTGTAACAATCTACAATGTTTGACCAATTTATTTATCTAAGAGTAGACACCATGGCTGAAATCCTGTATGATACATATTACATAGCACTGTAATTATGTTATGTAATTAATCCTTTCCAAGTCCCCCCTCACTTACCTGGCAGCAGTTACTGGGATCAACAGGATCTGTTCCCCTGTCACTCATGAAGTGGAGGGTTGCCATTCCCATCCACACCTCTTGTGAGTGATCTCTGGCATGCCAGGCAGAAACTGGACCCATCACAATTTTGCCTCATGTTGGATATTGCTTGCATGAGGGGTTAAGTGGGAAGAGCTGGTTCCTCAGCTGGTTCCTGAGCAATAGAGGAATGGACCCTTGTTGACTGCAGTGGCTGCTTCCCTGGTAAATGCATGTTGGGGGACTTTCACAGTCCCTATGTAGCCTCAAACAAGTGGCTACACAGGGATTATAAATATGTAACAGTCACAAGTGTGTAACTTGTGCATTCTCAAGGTTATGCATTCTCAACCGTGATCAAGGATTCTGGCCCACACATGTTAGTACTGAGGGGAGAATCCGAACATAGATAACATTCTTCAGATGTTTTTGTAACTGTGGCCTGCAACTTTGGAGTGGAGGACTTCACTCCTCGCTTTTGAGATTGGCCAGAACTGTTTCAAAGTGAAGTGATTAGATTTGTACAGAAGTTGCACAAAACTGAATGTATCATTAGCACTATCACCATACCCATTGTCATCATATTTTGTCTTCTGTCAACATATTTCTTAGTCCAAAATGGGACTCTGAAAGCTGCAGCACAATAAACAGTTAACTAATTAATATAATTTAAGTAATATTAAAATTGAGATGAATTAATAGTTAGGGTGGGGAAGTTTTTATTTTTTAACTACCAGATTTTTTTTTTTTGTGACACATGGGAAACCGAGTTGGAAAGAATAAAACAAATTTATTATTTTGTTGTAATTTTCAACATATCACCAAGTTTTTGGCAAATTATTCTCTACTGAAATTCCCATAACTTCTTTGCATGAAAATTTGGGGGTTATTGTCCCCCCCAAACCCTCACTATTTCCAGATAGCCATGTAAGATTTTGTGTGCGTTTGTACAAAAAACCCCAAGAGACTATCTTTTTTTTTTTGGTACAAGATTGCTGTTTTATTGCACACACACACACACACACACAAAGTCTTACCAACCAACCAATCAATATCCATGCAGCTAGTGTTGTGTGTGCTTACAAAATAGCTATTTTTTCCATGGACATAAAAACAGAGATCAGTTTTGCACAAAAACCACACATGACCAGCTGGAAACATTTTCTTTTTGAGCAACTACCCTCTGTCTGATTCACAGGCGAAAAACCTATGTGAATCTCTGTGCTGAATAATTTCCCAAAATATTTCAGGATGTGTGACTACTTGGCAAAGACTGTGAGGAAATATTCCTTTTCCATACAGAGGGAGAGAACTTTGGAAATTATTCATCCTCACTTGTGAGGATAAAACAGTCAAACATGTACATCCCTAGCAGAAGTCCAGCTACTGACTACTTCTTCAGATGCTGGAGATGGAGACAGGGAACTGATGGCCTTCATTTACAATCTATCCCAGCCAAAGAGGAATCGAGTAGCCAATATAAGAATGTTGTGGGTTGGTCATGGTATATACTTGGGTCTTAAAATGTTCAGCAATATGACAAATTGGAGCCAGAGTGTTGTAGTAGTTTGACTGTTGGACTATGACTCTGGAGACCAGTGCTTCAATCCTGGCTTGGCCACATAAGCCTACTGGGTGACTTTGGGCAAGTCACACTCTCTCAGCCAAAGAGGATGGCAATGGAAACCTCCCTCTGAAGAAATTTGCAAGAAAACCCCGTGACAGAGTTGCCATAATTCAGAAATGACTTGAAGGTACACAACAACAACAAATTAGCTAGACCAGAAATATAAAATGCTTTTGGTTTTTGGGGCTGAGTTATCTCTTGATGGTGGGGAGGACAAACTACTGCAGAGAAGATTGGGGTGGTTGGGATCCCAAGCCCTTCCTCTGATGTAATCTGGTTCCATTCCTCCCCTCTCTCCCATTTTTCTACTTTCTCTGTGTATCCAAGTAAGTGCATGTGGACATACCACTATTATCTGTAGTCCCTGTTTGGAAAGAACAGTATGGTTCCATCCTGATCATGTTCCCAACTGAGAAAGTGAGCAGGACAGTGAAGAAAACTGCTCTGGGATCACCGGTCACTAAGACTTAACTCTTTGGATGATGACAAAAAAGAGCACTCAGAAATCATGCTTATTCCTTTGTCCTTCAGTAAGCATTAAAAGCTGTGTATCATCAATATGACAGCTGTGTTGCCTTCCTTAATATAAAAGTCAAGCCTGCACATTAACCCCACCCTACAAAGAAATTTCCATATAAATCTGTATGAGCTTCTGGCAGGAAAAATAATCCTGTGTATATGTCAACATTCCATAGTGAGCCTTTAATGAGGATCACATGTTAAACTTTGACAAGCCATGGTAAGAAAACTATACTGTGGTGTGTACTTTTTTTTGTAAAGCATTGTATGCATGGATTACGCACCATAAAATCCATTCATATGAACAGCTGTGCTGCTCATGAGAAACTACAAGGAGTCCCTCTCCTACTTTTGGTTACACAAATTAGATATGTCAACACACCAGAAAACTCCTCTTTACTTCAGCCCATAGTTAAATAATACAAATTGCATTTGTAAGGTAATTGTTATGGCCATGGCTGGGGATAGCTATGGATAACTGTGAGAACCTGGAAGGTTTTGAACAAAACTCAGGGCATCCACTGAAAATATGTTTATTCTTGTGGACTTCTGGGTGTTGTCCCCTATGTTTCTACAGAAAACAATTCCCATATTTGGGTTATGTAACTAGGCAATATATATCACAATGATTTGGATATAGTGCAGCTGTACTGTACTGAGGGCAAATGTTAAAATACATGGCAGAATATGGGAATGTTAATTTTTGGATTACAACTCCCAGCCAGCCAACATGACCACTGGGAGAATTCTGGGATTTGTAAATCTATAAGTAACTCCCTGTACTATTTTATGTGCAAAACAACCATGCATGAATTTTGTGCAGAATAAGTTCCTGATTACAGCATTTTCTGTACAGGAAACATAAAATGCTGTTTCCTTAGGAGAAAGCTGTTTTCTTTGCAAACCTTGGGCAACATTTGCATCAGTTTAAGAGGTGTGCAGATGGGTGGCTCTGGGCCTCCCTGGGAAATGGCAGATTGGGGCCGTAGCTACCTCACGCCGCGGCCCCGATCCTTCATTTTGTCGCCCTGAAAAAAGCAGCAAAATGCGACCCTAAGAGCTGGTATGTGGGTCTTCCTTGCCCTTTCTGGCACAGTGCATCAGAATGCTGCACTGGAAGGGTGTCCTGATGCTGCACACTGTGCGTAATGGTGCATGGCATCAGGATGGTGTCAGCATGGGGTTGGGGCTACTGGCGTGCAGCTGCCCTGCCCCAACTGTGCCTCCAGGCTGGCCCTTTGGACTAGTCTGCAGAGGCCCTTAGTCCCAAACCGGAAGCATTCTCATAACTCCAGGATTCTTCCCATCAAAGTTCTTTGATACTTGAGAGATGTGTTTCAATTATTATTATTATTATTATTATTTTGCAGGGGAGAATATCTGAATGTACTTTCCAACCCTACAAAAGAGGAAGACACCCTACCACCAAAGGGCAGGAGCCTGAATAAATTTGGTAGGGCAACAATACCATCTAGAACTGAGAATACATTCAGAACAGAAACTGGTATAGAGAATTGCACATGTACTGCACATGTGAGGTTCAGAAACACTCCAGAATCTTTATTTGTAACAGTAGGGGAACATTATAAGGCATGCACATGTTGGACATTACCCATCAAAAGATAATAGTTGGTAGTGGCTTCTTGCCCAGTGCTTAATAAAATCTATATTATTTTAATCCCTTCAGTGCTTATGTGATGAATTTAAGTGCAATCAAAAGTAATGATTTCAATTTCAGATCGTCCTGCAGTAAAAATACATAATAATAATAATAATAATAATAATAATAATAATAATAATAATAATAATAGCATTTTCTTGACCTTTCAAAGTACTCAAAATTTAATGCAGAGAGGGCTACATATAACTACTGGAGTTACCAATGGTGGTATCTCTCACCAGCACTGTAGAGCAATGAATGTGGACGTATACACCACTGCATTTTATTGACTAACTTGCTCAAAACAACAAACTGACATCAGTGCATTAAAATACATACAGCATTGCCCATGAAATAGATCCATTCAGCTTAAAGGATCGATCTGAACTCTATTAACCTTTTTAAATATGTGCATGTGTGTGTGCACGCACGCGCACTTAGTCATCCCTCTCGATTCATTGGGGATCCATGCCAGACCCTCCCTTACCACAAATCAGAAAAACTGCAAATATCCAAGCCCCACTGCATGCACACACAGCATTTTGTCCCTCCTGGCTTCTTGTCTGCAAAAATTGAAAACTACGAACTGGAAGTCCGCAAACTAGGAGGGACAATTAAGTGTGTGTGTGTGTGTGTGTGTGTGTGTGTGTGTGTGTGTGTGTATACATAAATGCATGGGAACCATGGCCTATATGTTGGGGAGATATATATAAAACCAACATATAGGCCATGGTTCCCATGCTTTATGAGAATTGGAAGTAACATTGTCAGCTAACTAATCCTTCTTGCATTTACAGACAGGGCTTAAGTGTGAACTAGAGCAGCTGCTGAGAGAAATGCAATGGACTGTACCTGAGATGTGTCTGATAATGTCAGCAAGACCAAACAAGGGATAGAGTGATGAAATGGAAAATGTCATCCAAAAGTGTTAGCGGATCCCTGCTTAAATCAAACAGAGCACCATTCATCCTAAACAAGTGGGTTCAATGAACATCCCCTCTTCTTTTGCTTAATAGGCACAAATTAACACTATTGGAAGTGTTCAGGTATCTTTGCATTAACATTTCCAAAACTATGATCTAGCATTTTAGGTAGATTGAATTGCTATGGTATTCCATAATTTATCACTCTGGCTGACTATATGGTACCTCTGTATTACAAATACATCTTTGTCAAGGGAGAAGTTTCCATTGGGAAAATGAGCAAGATTAAAGGGGTAATCTAACAGAATGATTTTTTAAAAACCAGGGCTGAAAATGCATTCACATAACTCCCATAATTCATAATGTCATAATTTTACATTTATTTATTTATTTTTATTTATTGAAGGTATTTGTTTATCATCTGTCAGGAGACTAGGGTCCTCAATAGGGATGCCAGGAAGAATGTGGGACACAGCACCTATCCTTTCAGTGTTAACAGATCCAGGGCAAGAAGATGAAAAGTTCTCTAAGTTTGAAATATGGAACATCTCCTCATTCATCCTCTCCAAACCCACCTTTTAGCTGCTGATCCCTCCTCCAAGCCATTTCCTTGCTCAGGGACAGGGCATTCCCCTTTGTTCCTATAGCTGAAGGTATACCATTGATTTCATCCTTCAGTGCTTTGTGTCTAGCTCAGGGGTCGGCAACCTTTGTTGCCGGGGGGCCCAGGGGAGGAATGGTGCGGGGACCAGGTGTGCACATGTGCGCACAATGCCCGCCGTCATGTACATGCATGTGCGCGTGGGAAGAGCAATTTTTGAAGGCCCCATGGTGGCTGCGCCGTGCGAATTCACACAGCGCAGGTGTGGTGGGTCCTTCCCAAGGCCCCATGGTGGCAGCACAGCCACCATTGGGTCTTGGGAAGGCCCCACGGTGGCTGCACAGTGCAAATTCGCATGGCGCAGCCACCGTGGGGCTTTCCAAAATGGTGCCGGCATGCATGGGCCGGCAGCAGCGGAACCGGCTACGGGCCAGTTCCAAGGCCTCGGTGGGCCCTAGGTTACCGACCCCTGGTCTAGCTATAGGAAAATGGTTGAATGCTTCTCTTCTGCCCCCTCTTTTCATCAGTCAGTAAAATATGTTATTGGGGAAAGGGATCAGCAGCTAAAAGATGGGTGGGTATGAGTAAGGGAGGAGATGTCAAGCAATTCTGCCTGGCAGAACTTTATAATATGCCTTGCTGTCCCAACATTAAAGATACAGGAGCCCTGTCCTGTATTCAGCCTAGTAGGTCTACCTCCTAAGGAAACAAGTAAAAACAGGTAAAGCTTTCTGTAACAATTTTTTGAAAACAGTTTTTAAACATACACACACTGATTGCAGTTTGCACTATAGTCTGAATCTGAAGACAATGAGGATTTGAGGTATATACTCCTTATGAAAATTAGCCAAGAAAACCATGGAAACTTGCATTTAACACCCCAATCCCACAGTTAATACATTTATTTTTGCACAATAAATATTTGTTATAATATTTAATGTTGTAAGCCGCCCCAGTTGTGGGGCAGAGGGGCAGGATAAAAATAAATTTTTTTAAATTATTATTATTATTATTATTATTATTATTTGTTCAACTTTTTATGTCATTTTAAAATTTATTTTTAGAGTTCCCCCCCCCAATAATTTTATTCATATATTTAAGATTGGTCTTAAGATTGGTTTCTCTAGCTTTCTCTAGTTTTCAATTACAAAGTTGGAACAGTCTGAAAATCGATTCCCACCCACTGCACCACCCATGTGATAACTTGGTACTCTTAGCGTTAGTCATCTTTACAAAATGTTATGGGAATTCATGGTTAATGTGTATTCACAGAGACATGATCCCCACCCATTGTCCTGAAAACAAAAACAAAAACAACAGGGGTCATGCTACTAGCACAAAGCAAAGTTATTTTTCTGTAATACAACTTCTGAAACTTCCCAGAATTTAGGAAACATAGTCCAAAAATGTAAATTTTCCAAAACTCATTTTTGTTCCACATAAATAAAAAACATAATCCAATTTATGTCTGGAACCACCAATCCATCACATTTCTTGGCTTTTGCAACATCTGTGTTTACTAAATTATTTTGACAATATACGCTTATTACAGTATGAAAGCATTGTTGTTGTTATGTGTCTTCAAGTTGACTCCAAATTATGGAAACTTCATCATAGTGTTTTCTTGGCAAGATTTATTCAGAGGAGGTTTGCCACTGTGTTCCTCTTAGGCTAAGATTGTGTGACTTGTTCAAGGTTACCTTGTGGCTTTTCATGTCTTAGGGGGGATTTGAACCCTGGTCTCCCAGAGTAAGTCCAACACTAAATCTGCTACATTACTTTTCATGTAAGCTCAGTACTGGTTTTGTTCAAGTACCAGCTGTACTGAGATGCTATTTAAAATGCTAGGTCAACAGCTAGAACTTCCTAAGTTATTCTTGAGCTGTCCTTTCTAAGACACAACCAGAGTAACATCACATTCTCTTCATATGCCATGACATTTTGTGTATAACTGACACCAACACTTTGCCTTATTTGGTCACACAGGGGAAAATGTACAAGTCTGACAGTGGATTCAAATCTCCAGCCAGACAAATACCATCTGAATACCAGTGGGCTGTTGCATATTTTAGATGAAGCCCCTGTAGCCAGCATGCATGCATCCTGTAGCAATGAAGGTCTCTAGAGAAACTTAGACAAAACAAAGGACACATTCTGCTCTTACTTTCACAGCCTAAACCAAGTGTAACCAACTCGGCCAAAGGTCAGAGGGGAAACATATAGAAGTTAGAATAGAATGTTGTCCAAGGAATCTGAGCAGATGAATTACCCATTTGTAAGGCATAGGATGGATGGAGAGCAGTTTTTTAAAAAAGTAAAATGCAAGATATACACTCATCTCTTCACATTCGCTAGGATTAGGGGCACAGGACCCCCATGAATGTGGAAAAACCACAAATAACAAAAGTTTTTACCTGAAAGAACACCTTTCTAGGAATCTCCAAGTCCTCCAGTGCAACTCTGTGGTCAATATCTGCCAGACACTGACCATAGAATTGCACTGGAGGAGCTACAAATGTCTAGTGGAGTAGTAACTCTAGGAATCTCTAGGTCCTTCAGTACGACTTTTGGTTAAAGTTGACCATAGAGTTGCACTGGAGGACTAGACATTCCTAGAGAGATCATAATAATAAAATATGTGAATAATCAAATCAGCAAAAGTCAAAGTTATAAATGTGGAGGGGTGAGTATAGTTCCTAAAATAAGCTCAGTATTCATCTTGCAGAGCATCAGAAATTGTGGGCTTATTCTAAAACCAGCTCATGACAACCTTCTGCCAGGAATTTGGGTATATTTTGAAGAACGGAACCAAACCAGACATATATGTTTTCCCCAAACACATCTAATCCACTTTGGTTATAAAGCAGGGAAAGATCACTAAATGGACTGTGTAGAAATAAACACAAAACCTACCCTGCCCCCATCTTGATTTTCCCATTTCTCTATTACTAGAAGGCCCTCCATATCCACAGATTTTGCATCCACAGATTCAATCAACCACAGTTGAAAATATACATAAAACAAATTACAAAAAGTAACCTTGATTTTGCCATTTGATATAAGGGACACCCTTTTACTACATCATTGAATATAATGGAAAGTGGACATTCATTTGTTATTCATGGGGATCTTGGGACCAAACCCCAGCAGATACCAAGGACCTACTGTACACTCAACTCCAGTATTAGAGCTGGAATTGGAAACAGGGAAAACACTAGACTTTAGAGTCAGGCAGGCACATGTGTGCTATTGGTAGGGACAATTTTTAAAGTATTTTGGCATTTTTACATGAGGGCTGCATTGCCATTGAACACTAAAAATGGAATGGAAATGACACAGTAATGACATGACATTGGCTTTTTTGCCCTCCTCCTTCTCCTCAGGTAGTGCTCTCTCATTCTATTTCTAGAAGCTGACTGAAATGGTAATGGAATCTTACTTAAGCACTGGTGGTGGTACAGCATTTTCCACTGATGGCATCAAACTAGATTGGGCACCATTGGCCATGCTGCAGGGCACATACAATTGTGTTTTGCAACAGATGACAGAAGGGTTAGAAAAATGCATAGGATGGCTGTTGGCACCACTGCCCCACTGCATTTGGCCCATGAGACTACTGACACATTCTCTTTTAGCCTAAAGCCATCTTCATGTTTATGATTTGCTTTTTGCTTTTGTTGTTGCACTATAGTCAATTCAATGAATGTTCTGATCCATTCTAAGCTATCACTTCATAACCAGCCTACATATTAAAGACATCTCAAGAACTAGTGAACTGATGACTTGTAATATGCTGGAGCATTCACAAGAATGCTTTATTATATTAATGATCCCTAAAAACTCAAGTAGGTCTAAGAAACCAATTTCCATTCTAGAAATAAGCAATGAATATTCTTTTTTCATTGTCTCTCATTAACTATAACAAACATTCATTTTAAAATCAAATTATAAACTGGTAACAACATAAAAATTAATTCCAAAGTCCTATATTTTCAAAGAACATTGTGCAACCACCAATAGCAGTAGAGAAGTACCCTTTTGGTATAATTTTCCTGGAAAGGCATTCATTTTTTCCTTTGCAAGCATTTCATCAATCTAAAAGCAATTCACCCGAGTTATCACATCTGAGTTTTATAGTAGTATTAAACTTACTAACTCTGGGCCTAAGCAGACTGCCAGAAATAGTGCACATTAAATTGAGGCACTACCCTGGCTCAGTGCTAGGGAATCATGGGAATTGTATTTTTTTCTGAGACATTGAGCCTTCTCTGTCAGAGAGCTCTGGTGCCACAATATATTACAGTTCCCATGATTCCCTAGCACTGAGCCAGGGCAATGCCTCAATTTAATGTGCACTATTTCTGGCAGTCTGCTTAGGCCCTCTGTTTCCTCTACTGTCAGGCAGTCTGACAAGGATGATCTTCTTGTAGAAGGCATCCAGCTGTGCTTTTGGAAGACCATTTGGAAACCAGCTGCTGACTATTGATACTGATGTCAGATCAGATGATGTTTGGATAGTTGATCACTTCTTTTATTGTGTGGGAGGGTAGAGAGATCCAAATGCATTTCCAAAATGTGTGAATAGGATATTGGCATTATCAAACCCAGGTTTGGAACCATTACTTGTCTGGTCTACAAACCCAGAATTTCCTAGCCATGTTCACTCCAAAAAGTAACAATGTTCACTGTATTCCAAAAAGTAACTTTTCCAGACTCAGACCAAACCTTATTACATAAGGCCATGGCTTGGTATATATCCATGGGCATATTCTTGCAAGTACAAGCATATGGCATGAATTAATACAGTACTATTACTTAGTTCCATCTAAAGTAGACTCCTTGAATCAATTATTGAATGGTGAGGCAACACAAAGGGAAATCCCACTGATTGTACTCTACTCTAATAGGGTCTGACAGCAGGTTTCAGGACACTTAAAAAATATTTATTTGTATCCTGGTTTCTCCCAAAAATTGGGACTCAAAGTGGCTTACAGTACAATTAAAAACAGTCTGCAATGCAATGCACTTGCTTAGAGATGGGCAAATCTTGCTTTCTCCTACATTTGACTTTTTAAAAACTTGAATTCTTTCAGTTGAATTCAGAAATCTGGGTAAGTTCTTATCTTACAAAGGAAACAAAATTTCCAAGCATCTGCACTGGCCAAATTTATTCAGTGTACCTATTTCCTGTATGGATAGGATCACATTGTACTTGCCTGCCATGCAATTGTTAAAAGTTAAGAAAGCTGTCAGGAAAAAAAAAAGATGTGAAAATGAATAGTTTCCACTTCTTGTTTATGACAGGCTTCTTATCTTTAACATTGCATGGCCGGCAGGCACCATACAGTCCCATCCATCCATAGGTGCATCAAATGAATGTATGTACAAACAGTATAAACATTGCTAAATATGAAGCAAACGTCTGAGAGCTCAAGCACTTGAACAGCCTGGATGGATGACTGATGGTCTTGTCTTCTCCAGCATTTGAATGCCTTTAATGTCAAGTTCCTGAATAGATGTTTCAAGTTTGGAAAGTTCTTATAAAAACAAAATATGCACTAAAATTCTAGGCCAGCCATACTTTGTGTGGCTAAGGCCAAAATAACTGAATTCTTTGACTCAGTGAACATCAATCTATTGCTTATCATATAACTCTGGGATATCAGTATGGAATGGTTTTGTATGATGGAGTGAAACAGGAACAAAGCCACAGGAGGGTGGAAGGAAAGGAGGGTGGGAGGGAGAGATTTCCTCAGAAATGTTAAGAATGTCTAAAGAAATCAGTTTTAATAAGTAGCTTTGCTCAGAGAACAGTTGGGAGGCTATTTCTTTCTATACCCAGTTTACCCCCAAATTCCCATGATCTTTATTATGTAATCTTTGGAATGGCTTCAGGCTCTGAGGACGTATAAAAATATTTCACACATGAAAACAACTTTGTGCTGGAAACATTAGCAAATACACAGGGAATGGAGAGGTCAGCCAGTATGTAGAGGGCAGAAGGAATGGAGATATGTATCTAAGGCAGAATGCATAAATCTGTTGAAAATAAATCCTTAATCCACTTTAGATCACTTTTACCTATGTAAGACTGTTATAATTCATCAAGAAGGTGTGGAAAGGGAACAAGGAGGGAGAAGCTACACTTGTTACACTGAAACCAGATAAAGATTTGCGGAACCCTTCTTGACTAAAGCATCTCAGGGGGAGATGATCTGCACTAGGAGAAAGGACAGGAGGAAAAGAGCCCCTCACCTTCACAACTATTCTCCCTGTCCCCCAACTGCTTTGACCTTATGGCATTACAAGCTTACCATAATAAATACAAAATTGTTTTTATAACACCAAAACAGGATTAAAAACAGCATTTGGTGCTTCATTATTTTAATCAAGCCATTTGTTCAGAAGAAATTGCTCAGAACTTGTCTATAGCACAGTTTCAGAATTCAGAAAAAAAATATGTTTTGGATTATAACTCCCCTAATCTCCTAGCTGGGAATTTGGGGAGGTGTAATTTAAAAGGCATTTTCCAAACTCGGCAAATTTCCAGAGAGGGAGCCATGTTAGTCTGCTGCAGCAGAAACAATAGAAAAACTTTTGGTATTTTAAATGATTAAGGTGTTTTACAGTTGGCCCTCTGTATCCACAGATTCTGCATCCACCAATTCAACCATGACTTGAAATATTCAAAATAAAATTCCCCACCTTGATTTTGCCATTTTATACAATGGACAGCATTTCACTATGCCACTGATATAATGGAACTTGAGCATCCAAGGATTTTGTTATCCGGTGGTGGGGTGGGTCCTGGAACCAACCCCCAGAGTATATCAAAGGCCCTCTGTATTATGCCATAAGCTTTCATGGACACTGTCCATGTCTGATGAAATGGATATGGCATAATTACACACACACACACACCAGTTCTGTTGGTGCAAGGCTTGTTTCTGATTGTTGTATAATTGCTGAACAGTTTTCCTACTAAAAATCTGCTCTTCCAAGTGAAGCTCACTGGCTCCTATTCATGATACTTATGAAGGGTTGGTAGTGTCTAAATGTCATAAATACCAATGGCCTAAATTTCAGAAATATATTCATGGGTTTTTAAATGGAAGACAAGCTGAGGCATTCCTGACATTTTTTTTTGCAGCATAAAATTAATGAATGCCATGACTAGATCATGAGATGGCTCACGGCTATTTGCTGCTATTCTTAGAAAGCTATGTTTTGTTTTGCATTGCTTCCCTTCCTTCCTTACTGAAGAAACTTCCTTCTAGATAAGCTTTGCTTATAGATTAGCCTGACAGTGTATAGACTGATTATCAGTAGTCTGCCACAAGTAAAATGAATACCTCCAAATCTCTCATGCTATCATCCCTCAGATGGCTGGATACTGCTGAGGCCAGAATTCAAATTCATGGTTTTACTTTCAAAATAAATTGACCAATAATCAGACTTCCTCTGAAATTACTGGGTTGTACTTTACAAGGAAGGGATTCTATTCATGTTACAATAAGAAGATTATTTAAAACAAATAATGGGAAATCAAAGATATAGTCATGTTAGTCTGTAGAATCAGTATGTAGAGAGATCTGGTAGCACCTTTGAGGCTAACTGAAATAAAGAAGTCCGTAGCAAGAACTTTCATAAATTTCAGTCTACGGCCTCATCTGTATGAATCTGAAGAAGTAGACTGAAGTCTAGGAAAGCTCATGCTGCCAACTTCTTTACTCCAATTAGTCTCAAAGGTGCTACAAGATCTCTCTACAATGGGAAATCAGTTTGCTTTTGTACACAAGCCATGAGACAGGTAGGGCAGGTGTGATATTTTGCATAAAGATATATTAAGTGGCTTTAGTGTCATTTATTTATTTAACAATTTTTATTTTTATTTTAAATAGTGCCCTGCAGCCTACTCCTGGTGGTTTCCATTTGAGATACCTTTTCCCTCTCCACAGGATGGGCTGAAAAATTTCCAACCTGGAAGGCTGAGGGCCACAAAAGTAGCCTTTGAGTTGTCTTGCACTCATAACAAATGCATTCAAGTGAGCCCTTTCACACTACACAGTTGTAGTGTTAGGATTCCACTTCAGCTACCATGGTTGCTTCCTATGGAATCCTGTGATCTGCAGCTTAGGAAGAGCTATTTATAATTCGTAGCCGCAGAGTTCTAGTGCTTCATAAACTACAAATCCCAGGATTCTATAGGGTGCTTGCCATAGCACCTCATTCTGTAGTTTTAATCATGTTATTGGTTCCCCCTGCCCTTTGCTCCCAGAAATGCACATGGTAAAGTCAAGAAGAAGAGTGAGGATGGAAGAACATGATCCAGGGCTGCTGTTTTCTGGGCAGCTCTGTGTGGAGCATCATGCACAATTTTGTCTCCAGCACATAGGAGCAATAGTCCTTTTCATTCAAGATCCTTTTAAAATGCAGTTGCAGGGAAACTGTGCAATATGATTTTTTTGTTTCAACTGAAGCAACAACTCAATTAAAGAGACAATACAACCCCCCCCCAAAAAACCACCCCTAGTTGGATTTTTGAAGCAATAAAGCTTGAATGGAGAGGGAAACTGCAGTAAGGAATCTTTGAACAAACAGATTAAAGACAGGAAAAACTGGATTAGTTTACATTCCTTCCTGTTTGTCTGTTTTGTTGGCCTTTGCCTAAACACCAAGTTCTTTGGATTCTTAGTTTTATTGGTACCTCTAATATATTTTGGGAAAACCAACCAAAAATGTGTGTGTGTGGGGGAGAGGTAGTCATTTGCTTTTCTTATTGCCTGTTCACATCTCTATAGTTTCTGTAGAAGGTTCTTTCGGACTCTTTCTTTAGTTCTAGCCTTTATATAGTTTGAAGGAAAATGCAATTTTTAGCAAAGCATCCATAGCTGCATTCCATTATTTATGCATTTATTTGTTTCTTATTAATTAATTAAATTTTATATCACCTCTCCTTTTCTTCAGGGAACTCAAGGTAGGGTACATGGTTTCCTCCTCTCCATGTTACCCTCACAACAAGTCTGTGAGATGGGTCAAGCTGAGAGAAAATGACTGGCTCAAGGACATACAATAAGTATCACGACTCACTGGATCATCGAACCCCACCCACCAGTTCTCTCCCCCACAAAACAAAAAAGCCCACAAATCAGCCAAAATGGTAGTCAGAAGTAGTGTAATATCACCTCTAGTGTCCCAAACCATGATGGGGAGGAAATGGATGAGGATGGCAGCTATCCATTTCTTGGGTCTGGACTGAACAACTATGAGATACCTGCGTGTGATTACTGATCAATAGCTACAGCAAGATCAACATTATCTAAAATTTTATTTGGCATTTCTCTCTCCCCCTCTCTCTCTTACACTTGGCTTTTATTCATTTCCTCAACAATTCTGAGAACAGGGTGCCTCAGAGCATGAAGTAATGCATTAAGTATTACATTGCTACAGAACTGTAATTTCACCTTACTCTCTCTCATTCCCCGACTCCAAGACTTACCTTCTATTGAGATGCCACACTCCCACTTTAAGTATGGAAGGAATTTTCTTGACATGTGAAGTTGCTCATGCAACCAGCCCATAAAATGTATGGCAATTATACTAGCTGAAGATACTATCAGTAGCTGAATAAGATCGATCTGAGTGTCAAGATTATGGGAAGCTGTCAGCTATTTGCTCACAATAATTTTGCACATTTAAAGGTAGGCTGTTGACTAAAATTAAATTCCTGGCTTATTTGAATGATGCCTCCTTTCTGGGAAGTCTATTTAAAGCCTCCTTCCTGGTTTTATAACTCTCCAGTTGCTAATTCTAGACACTAATTATCCTTTTTTTCCACCTGGCACAATTCTGGCACTTCATTCATTTCCTGAAGTCCATCTAATTCGGTTCTTTACTGGCTGCTTGAAGTTATTTAGTGTTACCCACCCTCTGAGAATTAGGGTTCTTCCAGACAAAAACAATGAAAGGAACAAGTTAATGCTACTTCTCTGCTAGTTTTCTAATCTGTGTTTTCTAATCCCATACAATGTATTGCTGCCTTTCAGCAGAGGCTATTTTACTACCACCAGAGATCACTAGTAGGGTAGCCATCTATTTCTCTGTAAAGATTGATACTTCCTGCTTTTGACACAGCTTCCAGAGCTTGGAAAAGTTGCTTCTGGAGGTTTCAATTCCTAGAATCTCCCAGTCAGCATGGTCAGTGGTCATGCTGGTTTGGGGATTTTGAAAGATCCCATCTTAAAAAGTAGCCAAAGGGGTTATACTCAGAGTGGGATTAACAGGAGTTTCTGACTCCCACTGTTACCCATGGGAAATTGCTTTGTCATTTGGTAAGTGCCTAAGTACCCTAAAGGCACAAGATCTGATCTTGGATGCTAAGCAGGATCAGCCCTAGTTAGTACTTGGATGGGAGACCACCAATGAACAGCAGGTATTGTAGGCTATATTTCAGAGGAAAGAACTGGGGAAAAAAACTCTTCAATATTCCTTGCCTAAGAAATTCCTTTGAAATGCAGGGGGTTGCCATACGTTGACAGGTGACTTGAAGGCGTACACACACACACAACAATGCTCTCTAAAGAGCTGCTGATCTATAGAGGAGGAAGATGAGAAGGCTGTAGATCAGTGGTAGAAAGCATCCATTGCATGCAGAAGGCCCTAGGTTCAATCCTCTTACAATTTCCAGGCATGGCTACAAAGGAGTCCTCCCTGAGATGCCTGAGACCTGCTATGAATAAGTGTGAACCCTACTGGGCTAGAGGGACTAATAGTTTGAATTAGTTTAATGTAACTTCCTGAGGCCTTAATACTGTTACACAGGTGTTTGCATTTTCTTGGAGGTTGCATCCTATTCAGGGTTGTGAAAGCTATGTAAAGTTGACACAAACCATTGTGAAAATCTAGGAACTCTGCTTATGGGGTTCAGTAAGCATGGTCCTTAGTGGTGGATGGGGAGCAGGAACAACTGTCCTGCAATGGGAGAGGGCATGGTTATGCAATGATACAATCCAGTATTGCAGTGTAGCTACAGTTGTATCATTTTATTTTACACAACCAGTGAATAAGAGCACTGACTACATTCCTCTTGAAATTAGGATTTGAGCTAAAGAAACAGTTTCATCCCCCCCTTCATTATAAAAAGTTGTGTGTCGATACCAGAGCAGATAGCCAACCTGTCACAACAAGAATTTTTAAAAATAAACCTGAGAAGAATCCCCTTCTTCATCTTGAAATCCCTGCTTCACTTTCAAGGTGAAATGAGGCACGCTTGACAATATTTCACCAATTCATGTTATGTTTGCCTTGAAACTGTAGTGGGATTCACTTTAGTTTCATCTTGGAGAGCCTTATAGCAGAGGGACAACTTTGTAGACTCTACAATGATGAGGAATGTAGTGCAAAGGGCTGGGGCAGGATTATCTGCATAGCATAAGAATAAATTTACACCAGAGTCTGGAAAATTTACTTTTTTTGCACTATAGCTCTAAGAGTTCCCTAGCCAGCAAAATATACAAATGTTTCTATGTAATACACGTGTGTGCTTGACTCTTGGTAGTCACATTGTACTAGTATAAAGGCACAACAAAATTCTTCCCATAAAATGGTTGGAGTTGGGGTTGGGACAGGCATAGATTTCTGGGTAAAAGGATTTAGGGCCTTTGCAGACTGCCAGAAATAGTGCAAACTGAGTCCACTTTAACTGCCCTGACTCAGTGCTAGGGAATCACGGGAACTGTAGTTTATTGTGGCACCAGACCTCTCTGACAGAAAAGGCTCAATGTCTCAGAAAAAAATACAATTCCCATGATTCCCTAGCCCCGAGCCAGGGCAGTTAAAGTGGACTCAATTTGCACTATTTCTGGCAGTCTGCAAAGGCCCTTAGTTCTGATTAGTGAGAGACCTTTCTGGTGTGCTTAGGGGCATCTATCCTTAACTGGTAATGTGTACCTGCCTGCCTGATACACAATTTCCCACATAGTTCCAGTTGGTGGATTTTGCAATGCTAGTAAAAACTAGAAATAGATCATATAAATATGAAGTCAGTCACCTTGATTCAAAAAGTGATTATGCCATATATAGTGGGCCATGATGTTTTCACAGAGGGTCAGTGAAGGCTTGAAGGCTGCTCAGCCCACCCAGTGGCATCACTGTGGAGGGTGCAGCGGTATGGACTGCACCAGGTGATGTGGAGTAGTATACCCTGAGGGGAGTGGGCAGCTGCCCTCCGGGTCCTGCACAGTCATGGCCACATGGGAAGGTTGCTGCCTTCTGGGTCCTGCCCACAGAAACCCCTCCTGCCTGCACCAGGTGACACCTCGGGCAGGGACACCACTGAGCCCACCTCTTCCCTGGAGTAGAGTGGAACGGCCACATGAGAAGAGTCAAGGCAAAGGTTGGCTGGCTGTGCCTGTGCATTGCTGTTCAATCTGCTCCAGTTACAAGTTGGTAAGAAAGAGGAGAAGAAAACTCTTCCTTTCTCCTCTGGTGCCTTAATGGACAGTGTAATTTATAATGGTTCCGTGTTCACATATTATTGTTGTAGTAGTAGTAGCAATAGTTATTATTACAATTATTAAATTATTATTATGTTTTAAATCAGGGGTCGGCAAACTTTTTGGGGGTGGGGCCGGATCCTCTGTCCCCCGATCTTCGATGTGCCAAAGGGGGAAAAAATGGCGGCGGAGGTGGCGTGCACATGTGCACTACCCCTTGCTGTGGTGCACATGAATACACGAGCGCAGGGTGCCATTTTACTTTCCAAAATGGCACCCGCACTCGCGCACACATGCGCATGACAGCGGGTGCCCTTTTGGAAGGCAAAACGGTGCTGTCATTGCGAGCGCATGATGCCGGTGCCGTTTTGCCTTCCAAAATGGCGCCCGCCGTCATGTGCATGCATGTGTGAGTGCGGGCGCCACTTTGGAAGGCAAAATGGCGCTCTGCGCTCACGTGGCGGTGGCGACAGCAGCAGCAGAACTGGCTGTGGGCCAGTTAGAAGGCCTTGGCGGGCTGGGTTCGGCCCACGGGTTGTAGTTTGCCTACCGCTTTTTTAAATCATGTTAACTCTTGGGAGAGTCTGGGGCACCAAAATATATTCAAAGGGGGCCCCTGGTAAAGAAAAGGTTAAGAACCACTGATCTAATCTATATATCTACATTGATATCTACAGTGCCCTTCTGTATTTTTAATCCAAAATTAAACCACTAGATTAATTGGATGAGTCAACAAAATATATGGTCACAGTGGGAGGGATTAGCCATTTTATGAAATGTGTTTTTCTCACATAACTGGATTACTGGGTTTGTTATATGAAAAGAACAATGAAATCAAATCAACTCTGATTTGCATCTTCCTGGATCCTATTGCATTCCATCCCACTCCTTCTCCCACTTCCTCAACTGTGTAAATATGCTTTATACCCTGAGACCTGGATAACACTCTCTACTGCATCTGAAGAAGTGGGTTTAAATCCATGAAAGCTCATGCTAAAATAAAACCCAGTAAATGTTAAAGGTGTTGCCATGTTCCTCCCTCACTCCCTTTTTCCTTTATATACTGCAAGAGATTAAGGGGGGTTGCAGGCTGCCAGAAATAGTGCAAATTGAGTCCACTTTTAGGGTTAGGGTTAGGATTAGGGAATCATGGGAACTGTATATTATTGTGGCACCAGAGCTCTCTGACAGAGAAGGCTCAATGTCTCAGAAAAAAAAAAACAATTCCCATGATTCTCTAGCACTAACCCTAACCCTAAAAGTGGTCTCAATTTGCACTATTTCTGGCAGTCTGCAATCCCCCTAAGTCAGGGGTAGGCAACCTTTCCCCTTTAAGGGCTGAAGGACTTCAGCTCCCAGAATCCTAGGAGCTATTGGCCAACATGGGACTATTGGCCAACATGGCTGAGGCTTCTGGGAGCTGAACTGCCTCGGCCCTTAAAGGGGAAAGGTTGCCTACCCCTGGATTAAGTGGTGAAGAAGACTGCCCCAAAGGAGTGGCTCTGCACCACCCCTTTGAATGTTGGATTGGGGCCATGGCAACTGCATGCCGCAGCCCTGATCTGGCATTTTTCGAGGGCAAAAATAAGTGGCATTTTGGCCTGGAAAAAGGGCAACCTTGCCACCATGGCAGCATTTTTTTTTTGCTCCTTTTGGCATGCTGTGTGGGAATGCCACAACAAACAAGTGCCATAATGCTGCCCGCCATGCAGTTAGGCAGGCAGGTAGCGTGATGCCAGCTTGGAGTGGCATTGGGCATGTGTTGTCCAAATGCCATGCCCTGATGCCACCCCCAAGCCAGTGCTTACTGCTGGTCTGTACAGCCCTTAACTCTCACTAGTTTTACCTTAAATACAAGTGTCAAATCAGAACTCTTTCTCCACATAGAATTTGATCCAGCTGGTGAATATAGAAACTCCATGGCTGAGACACCTGATCTTGCTGTGATAGCTCAATAAAACAGAAATACACATGCTCATCACCACCCACTGGGGCAATACTGCAAGCTCATTTAACCAAACACTCCAACCATAACACAAAACGGTGACCTGTGTAATTACTAAACATTTCAGAAGGCCTTATTAAAAAGCGATAGTGGCTTCAAGAATCAGAAACTTCTGGTTTCAATTTTTCAAATGCCCTCTTTGAGGGATTTAAAAGGGATATTATAATAACAAGAGGAATGGGGAAATGGGTGGCACCCAGATGTTGCTGGACTGCTGTTCAGCCCATGGTAAGGGAACAGCTAGCGGGCCATGCATTTACCACCACAGTTGTATAAGTTGCCGTAGAAGCCAAGTTTTTTTTAAAAAAACAAAACAGAAACAAAAGATGCTTGTGTAATACAGCCAACTAATGAAATAAAATAAGTTTACAGCAAGCAATTGTTGAAAGGTGAGGAGAGAAAAAACACAGTCTGAATGTGTTAGTATAGAAAATAGGTTGGGCAAGTTTTGTTCCATGCTCTTAAGGGACAAAGATTAAGCTTTGAAGTCCTTCAAGGGCTCATTCAAACTAGCATTTTTGTAGCAAGGAGATCTGAGCGGAATTGATGTTGCGATTCCAAATCGAAGTTCACACTATGTTTACCCCAATCGAATCTCTTTGGTGCAATTTAACTCTGTTGGAGTTCACAATGGCATTAGTATCGATTTAAAATGGAGCCGCCACTTCAATCGTTTTTTTTTTAAGTTGCCAATCAAATGATGTGCAGGAGGCATCCTGTGGTTCTCCTTTTTCCATAACATGTTCCTCATTCCAGCTCTTCTGTCCAAGAGGAATTCCAAAAGGTTCGCCCTTTGGAGCATGAATAAGAAACATGGATTGATATATCTAGGAATGTTTTTAGCTTTTACTCTTGTCACATCCTACCTTTTTTACTAGAGTGTCCTCCATTTTGGGGTGAGGACCTCGGGTCACCCTGGACTTCAGGCAGGAAAATGGCGAGGCAGGCGAAGAGGTTGGAGAGCTCACAGCTGCCTCATCCAGGCACTGGCCTGCAGGGACTCCTGGGCTCCTGGGGAGGGACTTGTGGCACTGAAAGACCCTAGAATTTAGCCTTGTGGTGGTGGTGGGGTTGGCGAGCCAAGGGAAGGCAAGATGCCTGGCAAAATGTGGTGGCAGTTATTGTGATGGCCTCTGAAGAAACATTACCATGAAGCCCCGGGATGGGTTCGCCTTTGGGGAAGTCACACTCTCTCAGGCAAGAAACCCCCATGGATTTAAATGTGAGGTACAATACGTGTGCAAGAGCTTTGTTTGCACCAACTTAGGAACAGAGTCTGATGTGGTTTAATTTCTGAGAAAAGAGGAAAAAATGACACCTTACCCCACCCCCACTGATAAGTTCTTTTAAAAAAGTCAATCAAATCATCCACACCCTTTTATATCGATGATGTGAGTATTTAAAGGTGCTGTCTATTGCAGTCATGCAGTTTCAAAGGTGTGCATAAGCTGTCATTTTATTTATTTATTTTTAAAAAGTACACTGATAATGTTCCTGGGAGAAACCCCTCCCTGGCTTCGGCATTGGCTGGTGGGGAGAGGGTAAAGGGGTGGGCATGATCTGCTCCCATGTGCATTAACTCCTCCCTTCCTCTGCTCCAAGTTGAATCGACAGCAAATTCCCATTTGCGGCTGGTAGAAAAAGGCCAGTTCTTTTCAAAAGATCTGCTGAAATCCTCATTTCCGGAAAACCCAGGTTAAGGGGGATTCGCGCCAAGCACACCCCAATTTGGGTTGGAAAAACCCCAATTCAAGTGTGAATGACCCACTTTTAAACCAGTTTGCAAACTGGTTTATAATATAGTGTGAATGACCCCTAAGACAACTTTAGCTTGGTTTTGCTCTGGCCTCCAACATATTCTTCTCCCTTCACTAATTGCTGAAAAAGAGTGGCATAGCAGTAGTGAAAATGGTGCAGAGACTCCCACAGGCTAAGGATGCCAGATCTCTGCTTGGCTCTGTTTCGAATTTTCATGAGTTATCACCTGGCGGGAGACAACAGTGCAAATTCTCATTTTGGTTGGTCATAGCTCCAGACAAGAAGAAAGGATTGTACCCAAATCTCTAGCTCACCTAGCTCACCTAGTAAAGCAGCAGCTTGCAACAATTTGCCAGACATAATTGGTTCATTGCTACAATAGATTCTCCAGAGGGGTCTTTTGTTTTAATGTTTTGGCTTCTACCTTCCTTCACAAACATTGTGGTGCCAGGGCTCACTCTCTGCTCTGCATCCACTTTTGGGCTAGAAGCAAGTAAGGTAGATTAAATCTTACTTATTCCATCTTCCCTTCTTTCATTTCACTTGAGGATTTCTGTCTGAATTTCCAAACAGGAATACACATTCTATGTATGCATGTGTTTCAATGGCAATCTGTGAGCAAAGGTGTTTGGTACTTAATGCACAATGCTTAATCATCTCATCAGGGACTATCTTTTGTCTCAGGTTTTGTTCTGGAAACCTGAGGGGTTTGGATATTCCTGAATTGACAATGGAAGAGTTTTTATTCAAAGTAACATACATGTTTCTATTGAAGTCAGAGGCCAATGTTCACATGACCTTCTCAACTGGTTTCTTTCTCCTCATTGATTCCGTGGCTTATGTCTTGTTGGTTCTGTAGGGCAATATCTTAAGCAATTTTTACACAATTCCTAGTACTGGAACTGTGCTGCTCATATTCTTTCCTGTACAACATCTAGATGATAAAACCTGTGTTTGCTGCAGCTGTTGCCAAAATATAATTTCCTGACATTGAAACTATGAACAACTTGGGCTTCCATTCCAGGTGCTGCTCCGCCACCTACCAAAATCAACTAAAGTGAAGGCCATTGTGTTGGGTAAACAATTTTTATTCAAAAAAACCCCACATATTCAAGATAGTCAAAGAAAATCATGTACACTGTCAACACAAAGTGAAGTCAAATGATTAATGCTGCTTCTAATGATCCATTTTTTTCCAGGGCTGGAAAAAAATATTTGGACTACAGTTCTCCAAATTTGGGTTAGGCAATTCTGAGAATTGTCCAAAAGTTACTTTTCCAAGCTCTGTCTTATTAAAAAATAAGCATACGAGGTGGACTATAGGTAGATAGAGAAGTGCTAAGACCTGTTGCCCATTCTAGTTAACACTTGCTGGGATTCCTGTTAATAGAACTTGATTAAATGGACCATGATCTGATCAGATCACAGAAAGTAAAATTTAAAAGTAAGTCTTTGCATTACTCAGTTCAGTGTTTGACAAATAACATGTTGGTGATATCCATTGCACTGCTGAAAAAGTAAGCCATTGTTTTGCTTTTTGCACAGCTTGTTACTTGTTTGTTAATTTTAATTACTTTTTTTAAAGTAAAAATGCCTTCAGATTAATAAGAGAACCTTATCAATCAACCTGCTCTGGATTTTAGTCTGAACTTTAAAGGAACTATCCAAGGTATTTACTCTGTTTTGGAGATACTTTTCAACACCTTGGATAGCTCCTTTAAAACTCAGACCAAAAGCTAGAAAGAAAGCCACTAGCTGCTACTGATCTTAATATACATCACCTTTGGAATGCTACTTTTTCACATCCTCATTACCCCAAAATTAGCTAGTTACAGGTCTACTAGGTCTGACCAGCATGGCACTTTTAAAGTATTTAGGCAAGTCTGCCTATTTTGCCTTCCTGTAAAAAAGATTTTGGATATCTTTTTTTTCCTTTGTGAATTTAAATGATTTTTCTGGACCTTGTAGTATGTGTGTGTGTGTGGGGGGGGGGGGGGGGAGAGAAACTCTAGAAAAAAAAAGAAGAAATTGGTGACACAAGACACAGAATTGGTCTTCCTCTACTTGATAATCTGGGAGAGAAGTGAGGGATGCAAAACAGTATGTTCTGCACAAGCTTCTCCATGGGATGTGTCATGTGAGATGCCATGAGTATCTCCAGAAGCCACATGGGGAGATGATGCAACTGGACAAATACTTTAAAAGTTTAATTTTACCAGCAAGTAAAAGTATGAGCATGATTTCCATTCTGTTATTCCATTGCACAATCTTTGTCTCTTTTTCTCACACATATACACTCTGTCTGATACATAAAGAAACCAATTACTGTGCTTTCCCCTTTTTACTTTGTCAAATATCATTCCTTCAAGTATATTTTTTTCAAAAGCAGTTATCCTATTATACCTTATGCTACTGTTTTCACATTTTGTACCTTGAGAAAATCTGCTTTCTTCCCACACTTGGAAGACATTAACTGCAACAACAAATAACACCCCCCCACACACCTTTTTGGCCAAGATTACTGCTTCAGATCTGTTCATTTAACCATCTAATTTGATCTTTCCAAATTACTTTTCCTTTTCTGCCATAAAACATTTGTGGCAGAAGGAGGAGGGAGTATTTGTACATATGTCTACCCAAGTGACAAGAGATAAAACAATTCAGTATTTCATGTTCTTGTGTAAATTAGACTGAGGGTGACATTTCAGAGCCAATTTGATTGCAATTTTTGCCAACTATTTCAGTTTTGCATAGTGCTTTGACTTTAGAAGTAGAGATTTGTGGCAAGCCAAGATACATGATAATTTCACCCAAATCTTGCTGCAGGGAAAGGAAATCTTTTCAGTGACTTCAGTAAGAGCTGGCTAGCTCAGTTATCACATGCAATCCAGCATAAACCTCTTATGTAACAAACAGGAGGTAAATCATAATATGCTTGGTTCAATATGTCCTGACATATTTAGTCAACTGCTTAGAGGTTAGCAGAATCTTGACTGTTTATGAGACTAAGAAATTCTAAGCTGAAGTTTACAGGGTTTTTGGGTTTTTTTGATAATAGGATTTAAAGATTCAGTGCAAGAACAGTCATACATTGGATGAAATCAGGACTGCATCTCCGATTACCTAAGATATCTGAAAGTTCCAAATGCCTTCCTTGTCTAAAGAAGCCTGAAAATGCCAGCATACATAAATTCATTTTCTTTGGAAAGAAGAGTCTGAAACCTACAACTGCTTCTGATACCTTCATGTTTCTTATCCATGGGGAGTAAGCTGCCTTACATTTCTGATTTACTTTAGAAATGAACATCCTCTGGAGTTCTTAGATTTCAGCTCCCCCAATTCTTCACTGCTGTCCATCTTGGTTGGGACTGAGAGTTACAGACCAAAACACCTAGCAGTGGGTTGCAGAAAGCTGTCTTAGGCTGCATACAGTATAGTAATAATACAGTTTGGCACCATGTTAGGTGCTGCAGCTCCATCCTATGGAATCCTGGGATGTGTAGTTTTAAAAGTTCTTTAGATTTCTCTACCAAAGAGTACTGGTGCCTCACAAAACTACAAATCCCAAGATTATGTAGTATGGTGCCATGGCAGTTAAAGTGGTGTCAAACTGCATTTTTTACAGTGTAGA
>CM034708.1:77470083-77484380 GCA_020142125.1 Phrynosoma platyrhinos | reverse complement strand
AGCAGAGGGGCGGGCTACAAATAAAAAATTTATTATTATTATTATTATAAAATAGGCACGTAAACCCTTGACTATTTCATCCTCATATGCAAGTAAGAATACGTAATAGTAGCTTCCTCCCTGCTGTGGGAGAAAAACCAATATTCCTCTGAAGTATACTTCTCATATTCAAACATCCCAAAAGAACAAGGAGGAATTATTCAGTGAGGAAAAATGTGTATATGGAGGGAGGGTTGTGCAAAATACCAGTTTTTTATGCAGAAAAGAGGTTTACTGTGCAGGAGTATTTTTCTCAGTATAAAAAAATCTCTTGAAGCATCTTGAGACATTTGAATTCAGGGACAAAAATGAGCAAAAATCTTGCTTGTTCTGTTATTCTTCCTGAACTGTTTTTGACCTGTAAATGAAGAATTGATAATATTCCTTCCATTCCTATATCAGAAGATAAGATAAATAGCTGATCCTCAGGGTGTGGTCAAATATGGAGGACAGTGAAAGTGTCTGCTGTACTTTTAGAAGAAACCAAGCTACACTTCTACGTTAAGGCTTGAAAAGTTATATTATCATTTTTTAAAGATATCTGTCTATACTTCAAATTATTTTAGTTTTATATGAATGCAATTTCATGGATACCTTTCACTCAAGAATCAAGGCATTATGGAACCTGGAGGATGCCAATTAATCTCTCTTAAATATCCCTAGTCCATCCATCTGGTTGCACAGAACTACAAGTCCCAGAGTTGGTGGTAAAAACAGAATGGTTCTTAAATAAGTTTTAAGTGTCTAATGAGTTGGAGAAAGCAACTTTTTGTGCCTAAACTGGCAAATGAGGGCATGATCAAGAACCACTAAGATGACAGCTGACACCAAGAGACTCTTTCAAGAATCTATGAGTCAAGATGGGACTTCAGGGGTGTATGATCAGTTGACAATGGGTGTTGGAGATAGCAACTTCACATACCTGAAACTCTATGAGCA
This sequence comes from Phrynosoma platyrhinos, assembly GCA_020142125.1. Classification (NCBI taxonomy): domain Eukaryota; kingdom Metazoa; phylum Chordata; class Lepidosauria; order Squamata; family Phrynosomatidae; genus Phrynosoma; species Phrynosoma platyrhinos. The sequence continues at coordinate 77,483,402 of CM034708.1, read as the reverse complement.
TATTCTCTTTTTAGGAGTTTAGAATGCATGTTTGTGGTAACTTCCTGTTTATGTGTTTCCACCTCTCTCTTGCTCTCTTCTTGAGGCATTATCTCTCTCTCTCTCTATCTTCTTCTTTCTAGATATCTCAAGAAGCTGAACCTGTGTATATGAATTATGACAGGGGTAGGCAACCTTTCCCCTTTAAGGGCCGAGGGACTTCAGCTCCCAGAATCCCAGGAGCTATTGGCCAACATGGGACTATTGGCCAACATAGCTGAGGCTTCTGGGAGCTGAAGTCCTTCGGCCCTTAAAGGGGAAAGGTTGCCTACCCCTGAATTAGGACAACACGGTGAGAAAACTTATTTTAGTAAGAAGACAAAACTTGATTCTTTTAGTAGGCTAGATGTCTGTTTGGGTGTGGTGCCTGGTTCTTGCTGTTCTAAGGGCCTTTGCAGACTGCCAGAAATAGTGCACATTAAATTGAGGCACTGCCCTGGCTCAGTGCTAGGGAATCATGGGAACTGTAATTTATTGTGGCACCAGAGCTCTCTGACAGAGAAGACTCAATGTCCCAGAAAAAATACAATTCCCATGATTCCCTAACACTGAGCCAGGGCAGTGCCTCAATTTAATGTGCACTATTTCTGGCAGTCTGCAAAGGCCCTCAGTTTCTGCCTCATCACAGTTTTCAACTCTGGGAAAGAGATTCACAAAATTCCAATTGTTTTTAACCAAACCCAACATAATGAAGGTGAAGACCACAGACGGGCCTTGAAGTACCATCATATAGTCCTTTGCCTGATATCAGAAGCTGATTCAGACCTCTGGTAAGAGGAATCTGCCCCTCCACATGTGTCCTGCTCACTGGATGGGGAGGAAAATGGAGAATGGGCAAATGAAAAAAGTGGCCCAACAGCAACAGGCACTGGCCCTTCCCAGAGCTGGCATGTGACTCATTCTCCTTTGACAAATTATCATCATGGGGGAATGTATCCAAAGTAAGAAAAACAGTTCTCTATTCTTGCTCTGGTGTAAATATTCCAAAACATTTGGACAGTCTCAACACATCCCCCCACAGTCCTGTAAAGGACCATGCTCAGTATGGACTCAGCACTTGCAACAAATTTTCCTAAGCCCATCATGTTAAAGTTAATACTTAAACACAGTGAGGCCACATTCTATGCACACTGACCTATGAACAAAGCCACTGAACATAGTGGAATTTACCTTTGAGTAAACATGCATGGAAGTGTTTCAGTAAGAAACATAAGGACTAAGATGAGATATTCTGGCTTGAATATCCAAGGTCAGAAGAATATGACTGTTTTTGTGTGAGAGAAAGTTATTTCAGACATAAAAATTATAGCACGAGCCAAAGATTATGGGTGACAAGTTAAGTCCAATTTTATCATTGGTCATATGGTAGTATTATAAGAGGAGTTTGCTATATTCATTTGTGCTTCTACAGTTGCCCCTCCATTTTTGCAGACTTAGAGTCCACATCTTTCACCCATTCACATACGGCAAGTGGAGGGGATTAAAATGGAGTGCGTGCCCATGGATGCCTGCAGGTGTGCACCACCATTCAAACCAACAGGGCTTGAATATTGGTGTTTTTCTGGTTTCGCACACTGGGGGAGGGCGTTTGGAATGGATCCCCCCCAAAATGGAGGGGCAACTGTATAGGCAAAGACAAGCAGTAAATATATGCTTTGCAACAGCCTTATTCAGACTGCAAACCCCATCATCTTTAGTAATGGGGCCCAATGGCTGCTCTGGCTAGGGATGATGGGGTTTTAGTCCAACACAACCAAAGGGACAGCTTGGTAAACACTGCATTCAACTTTCACCTGAATCAGGTGTGTTAAGTGATTTTGATGACACTACCTATGTACAACAATCTTCTTTCTCATTTAAGCTAAGCTCAGTCAAATCAGAACCTAACATCTCTTATCACCACACCCATTTTCTAAAATTCACACTTCACACAAGATAGTCCAGTATGTAGCACTGCCTGTGCAATGGAAATCTACAGACACACATGACTATGGCTGAGACCCCTACACCCATCACCCATTGTAGGAAAATATTTAAAAATAAATAAATCAAAAAGCCATGTGGCAAATGTAAAAGTTCACAAAAGCAGGAATCAAAACAAGGTTGTGATGAGCATCTCCTTCAGAGAGGACAGTAGGGTTGGCTTTAACTACCTTATCCCACGCTGCTCTCAAAAGTGGCAAGAAAGCGATATGAGCATCATTGCAGTACTATAGCGCTAGTATAAATATGGCGCTAGCGCTATAATAGCGCTATGGATAAGCTAGCGCTATTGCAATGCCCGCTGAAACCGACATTCAAAAGAACCCGAATGATGCTGCATTCCGAGCGGTTTCTTGTTGGATTCTGAGCGACGTCGTGTGATCACCCGGAAAACTATAGCGCTATAGCGCCTGATTCTTAGCGGATTCTGAGCGACGTCGTGTGATCACCCGGAAAACTATAGCGCTATAGCACCTGATTCTTAGCCGATTCTGAGCGACGTCGTGTGATCACCCGGGAATGTATAGCGCTATAGCGCCTGATTCTTAGTGGATTCTTGCTGCTTTTGGCCCCGTGGGATAAGGTCCTAAGTCTTAGAAACCACAATAACAACTGAGTTTGCATTGCACATGCTTAATGTTGTCATAAACAAAATGAGCTCAAACTGCAGAAGTAGGGATAACCTTGCCAGGGAAGAGGAAATTGGTCAGCAGCTATACTGACAAAAGAACTATATCTCTTTTTTTTGGCAAGGAAATGGTCCATAAGGCAACCACTGAAGCAAACTAGCTCAATCAGGCTCAAGAGATTGACTTCTCCAGAAGATCAAAACAGTTTTGCTGTGAGAGAATCAGAGGCTGAATTCCTTATACTACTTGTTTTAAAAGTTCTAAGATATTTCTAATTAGAATGGAGCCATTTGAACCTCATATATTGTCAAAAACCATTGATAAGAGTGGGGCACAAAAGGGACTGCAGGGGTGATGTTCCTGCCCTTGGATCAATAGTACTGCCTATGACTATTAGGGAGATGGCCCCTGAGGAACGAAAAATAGTTTTCCACCACCACCTCCTCCTCACCTGCCAGGCGTCGGTCTCTTGTAGTTTTCCAGAGAGTATCCAAAGCCCTGGTAGTGGAGTTTTTGATATGATCACTGAATGATCTTCTTAGGGGGGCTCTCACTGGGTGGTGATCCATCATGCAGAGAAGAAACTGTCACATCCACAGTATTAAAAGAAAAAAAGAAAGAAACATCACTCCAGTCAGGCCTCAGGAGAAAGGGACATTCTTTGTGCTGTTCTTTCCTGAATCTCTCTCTCTCTCTGTGCAAGGTGGTTCATTCCTTGGGAAGAAAGGTCTGTCGTCAGCTCTGTCTCTGTGTTGTTTCCCCTTTCAAGATTCAGGCATTGCAGTTCTTATTACTGCAGACACAGGGAAGCAGAGAGACTGCAGGCAACTTACTGGCAAGCAGCCAGACTCTGGGCTGCTGCTGCCCGCCACATCTGGAAAGGCTTACCAATGAGCTAACGATGATACTCTCATTTAGATCTGGAGCTTTAGCAAGGTGGGGGTGGGTGGGATTGTCCTGGGCTTCAAGCTTCCTGGTTCAATGAAATCAAATGTCAAAGATTCTCAGATGCCTTTGCTAAGCTGACACTTCAGGTGATCTGTCATTTTCAACACAGGGCAAGGAGAACAGTCAAAGAAAGAGAGATAGGGAGCTGACTTTTCCTGATAGGGTGTATTTGTTTTGTTTCCCAGGGTCTTTTCCCTCCCTCCTTGCTTTGCACATTCCTCCTTTGAAAGGTCCTATAGGCTAGGTCCTGTTTTGGAAAAACACATCCAGTGGACCTATAGTGATCAATTCTGAAATTGTTTTTAATTTGTAAGATGAGGAAAAGTACAGGGCTACTCCAACATTATGCATTCTGCCAGCAAGTCCACGAGACTTCAGCCTGGGGGAACTCTCAGAATCCCACTGCTGATTTCTGCCTCAGTGGCGGCCAGTGACTCCAGTGTCATTGGGATGGTGAATCTGCTCTGGAGTTTAGCCTAAGTTTTAGAAACCCCAGAGAAGATTCACTTTCTCACTGATTTAAACCACCAATGTTCCATTTCCTATTCCACCCTCTGTCCCAACCCACTGTTCTAGACTCCTGATCATTACAGAGCCAGACATCTGACCGAGGCAAAAGATATGATGATGATCCTCCACACCTTCCTTATTACTCATACAGTAGCTGACTGCACCTAGTGTAGAATCTTATCTCATCTCTGGTGACCAGACAACTCCCGTCACTGCATTTCTAGAGTAGCTTAGAACAGTAGTTCTCAGCCTTTGGTCCTCCTTATGTTTTAGACTTCAGATCCCAGAAGCCCACTTTGTCAACAATCAGAAACCAACTTGGCCAACAATCAGGAATTATGGGAGATGAAGTACAAAACATCTGGAAGACCAAAGATAGGAGACCATTGGCTTAGAAAATGCAAAGCACCATTTGTTGAGTATACATAGCTCTGCTCTCCCAACTTATTGTTGCAGCACCCTCCCAGCATTTGCTGCCTGAAGTGGCTGCTTCACTCTGGACAGTCCTCCTGACCCTGGACTGATCTATTTACAACAGTGAATGTTTGCAATTATGTGCAAAAAAGGAACATGGAAAGAACATGGATTCCATATGGGGCAGCAACATTCAAGGGTCCCTATTTAAGGTCCCATGCTCCAAACTCCTGGAATCGTCAGGTAAAAAAGGAGGAGGACTGGAGATGATCTTGGAGAGTTGATACCAACCATAGTAATCACTTCTGAGGCTGATGTCCCAAAATTCTGATGCCATTTTCATATGTTCCTCTTTGTATGGGTTGCTTGAAAGTATGTAGCAGCTGTTGAGGGCTAAAATTGTTGGATGAAAAGATCCTACGGTGAGACTCCTACACTGTATTTCCAGATACAGGGTTTGGAGTACATGGATAGGATGAGCAGTGAGAGTAGATACTCTACATATGCTCAAAGGCCTTGTTACTGTAACTGGATCATGCAGCCAAGGGCCAAATCCTGGCTCAATATAAATCAATTTTATGTGATGGACAGAATGGAATTTAAGTCAACTGGGATATGTAATTCACACAGACAACTTACACTACAGTACAGTAATTTAGGAAAATAAAGAGAGAGTGCTAGAAAAGCTGGGTGCTGGAATATATGATCATGTAAATGCATTTTTGTTCCTGGCTCTCTCCTGCATATACATACAGTATATGCATACAGAGAGTGAGTGAGTGAGAGAACGAGAGAGCATTACACTTCCTAAGTGGTGAAACAATCCAGACAATCACTTCAACATCTCATTACCCCTTCAGTTTGGAATTCTTTTTTAAAAAGACTTTAGAAAGTTTTTTAAAAGGTTTTTTTTTAAAAAAAGACTGAAATGTCATTTTTTAAAAAAGTAAAGCAAATTGTTGCTTCCTCTTTATCACCCACAATAGGATGCAGCCTGCAAATCCCAGCCAGCAAGACAAAAGACCAAGTTTGGGTTTTCATATTAGTACCCCTGTGAAAATGGTGGCACTTCTTTTTCCAGTGGAAATACTCTGAAAATAGTGCCTATCTCAAAACTCTGCAGTGTAATCATTCATTGTGACTGTTACCATGATAGGGGCAAACCCTTTGACCTTGCCTGCCTTTTCAGCTACTTGCAGATATATCATCCATTGGTAAATGTCAAGCCTTGACTGCATTAAAGTGCGTGTTCATCAACCTTGAAGGCTCTCCAGAGGCATGACACTACAGATCCCACAATAGGGGCTGTACTGCAAGTGATCTGGAGAATCCAAAGATTGGAGAAAATTATATTACAGTTGGGAGGGGGGTGAACTGCAAGAGGTGAGGGAGACGACCTACACTCTGCAGACCAAGTCTTGATGAAATTGCTGCTTGATTTTATTTGGCTTTATTTGATAGAGACTACATACCACCCTGGTCATTTCCATCTGTATTAATACTGTTTTCCTTTTCTTGTATGACAAGAGAAGGGATGGGGGACATCCTCTTCACTATGGTTTGGTGTAAGGACCAAACCACCTCAAGGTTGCATAGAATATTCATGGCCATTTCTCACTTCCCTAGTCCAGCTTGCCCCTTTCCATTGCAAAGCTTTGTGTGTCTTTTCCCATCCTTTGGGGCTGGGAAACTTGAGATGCTTTTGCATACCTCATTTCACTATTTGTCCCTATGGTCGGACACAACTAGACAACCTTGTCAATGGGCAATACCGTTGCCTTTACCTAATAGTAGTAGTAATAGTAAGGACTGGGTTGTACAAGAGAAGAAGGGAGCTCTGAAGATGTCCCAAACATTTCCAACTTATGATGACCTATCCTAATGACCAACTTATGTGAGCCTATTACATGGGTTTCCTTGGCAAGATATAATATCTAGAGAGGGTTTGCCATTGCCTTCCTCATTGGCTGAGGGAGTGTGATTTACCCAAGGTGGTGCCTATGGCTGAACAGGGATTTGAACTCTGGTCTTTCAGAGTCCTAGTGCAACACTCAAACCACTGGACCAGTGGTTTCCAAACTTTTGTATTCCAGATGTTTTGGACTTTAGCTCTTAGAATTCCTGACTATTGGACAAATTGGCTGGGGCTTCTCAAAGCTGAAGTCCAAAACACTTGGAGGACCAGAGTTTGGGAATCACTGCACTAGATTGCAAGCAGACTTAAATCACAGTTTTGGGAAAGAGGTGGGGTATAAATGAATCAATAATAATAATAATAATAATAATAATAATAATAATAATAATAAGGGATGTGGTGGCTCAAGTGATTAAAATACTGATTCTGTTGGTTGCAAGATTGGCCCAGGTGCCGTGTGATGGAGTGATCTCTCATTACTAGTCCCAGCTTCTGCCAACCTAACAATTAAAAAACATGCAAATACAAGTAGATAAATAGGTACCAGTTCAGTGGGAAGGTAAATACCATTCTGTGCAATCATGCTAGCCACATGATCACTGAGTAGTCTCTGCAACACTGGCTCTTTGGCTTAGTAATGGAGATGAGCACTGTCCCTATGGTTGGACACAACTAGACAACCTTGTCAGTGGGGAATACCTTTGCCTTTACCTAATAGTAGTAGTAATAGTAAGGACTGGGTTGTACAAGAGAAGAAGGGAGCTCTGAAGATGCAGATCCAGTGACCATTGCTCCAAATTGTACTTCCAAAGATATTCCCTTCAAACCAAGCCACAGAAAAAGAAAAAGAGGCCATGCTGGTTGGGGCAATCTGAGAGTTGAAATCCCAACAAGTAACTTCCCTAAGCTTTGCAGTTGGCCTCCAAATGTCTATGTGGTTCCCCAATTGCTTTTTCTCCTTTGGGCAATGATGGAAAAATGCCTCCCCCAAACTGGATGAAATACAGCAATTCTGTGAGGAACATTACTATTATTTCCAAAAAAACCTTAATAGTACTAGTGGTGGTAGGGCAATTTGAATCTGGCCTACAATACTGGAGGAGGTTTACCCTTTTCCCTCATGCTGTTTTCCTCAGTGAAGTCCCCACCTTAAACTCCTATTTTCTTTCCTGATAAAAATGTTCAGATGACCCAACCAACAATGTAATTAAGCAAAATATCACTTCTGTATCTTGTGAAATGAATTCTACTGTAGTTGGAGCCTGAGAAACAACAGTAGAATTTGAGAAATATTTTTTTTCCAAAATAGAAGACTGAAATTGAAAATGAATTTTAAAAGCAAAATTCTAGGAATTGTAGCCTGAAAGATAACTAATTTGAATTCTGTTTTAAATAAGCTTTTTTAAAAAATGTATAATTGCTCCCTTGCTACCCAGGCTATAAAGGTTTGTAACAATCTTTCTATTCCTTGGAGGTTTGGCTGGGAGAAATTCAAAATGGCAGCTCATCCCTTTACATCTGGGACAGGAACTGTGCAGCCTTTCAAATGTTGAACTGCAACTCCCAGTATTACTTATGCTAGTTAAAGCTGCTGGGAATTGCAGGACAACAACATTTGGAGACATGCAAGATTCTCACTACTGCTTTGGAGAGCCCCAATTCTAAGAAAAGCTATCAAGCATTTTTGCTGCTGGAATTGTAAAATGATTGATCATAAGGCATTGTCCTTGTTTTCTGTTTGGCCACACATCTGAAGTCAGGGTTAAAAGTATATAAAGGCCAATGTCCAAAAATGTCAAATATTTACAGTATTGATTAGATCTCAACTCCAGTTTTCAGTGACAACAGCAGTAGTAGTTAAGACAGCATACTGTGTGTATATGTATATTAAAATATATATATTAAAGTTTCCATAGCAGTAGAATAATAGAATCATATAATCATAGAGTTGGAAGGGACCACAAGGGCCATCCAGTCCAACCCCCTGCCATGCAGGAACTCCCAATGAAAGCATCCCCGACAGATGGCCATCCAGCCTCTGTTTAAAGACATGCAAGGAAGGAGACTCCACTACTCCACTACCAACATGATATCTTTGTAACAGATGAAGATTCAGGATTACATAAAGCCTGTTAATTATTTAATGCAAGCATTAGTCTACAAGCCCAGAATCTGCAAGAAATCATCATCATCTATACCAGGGGTCGGCAATCTAAGGCCCAGGGGCTGGATGTGGCCCCCGAGGTCTTTGGACCGGCCCCAGGCTGGTCCTGCTGTCGCTGCTGCTGCCGCCACCCTCCACTGCCCCCGCTGCTGCTGCCGCTCGCCATGATGATATTGATTATTGTTGTTATTACTTGTTCTTGGGGTTTTCTTGGCAGAATCTCCACAGAGGTTTTGCCATGGCTTTTCTGGAGCTGAGAGAGTGTGCATGCATATTTTTTTTTAAAAAATATTTTTTTAAAAAATATTTTTATTTTTATTTTATTATTTATTTATTTATTTTTGCTGCTTTGGTCCCCCAATTGTCTGAGGGACAGCAACCCGGCCCCCGGCTCAAAAAGGTTGCCTACAGACTATGGGAAATAAACAAGATTAACTCAAACTCTTAACACAGGAAGACATTTTTTTATTTAATTTGCATCCCTGAAATCTTCTGAGATAAGTCTCATGATTCTAAGTAATAGGAGTATATAATTTATTTCAAAGACTGAGAAAGGCAGAGAAGTAACTTTATATGTCAAGTATAAGTACATTTGGGAGGAGATCTATGACTTAAGGCATGGAAAAACAGTTGAGAACATTTGGGTAAAAATTAAAGGTGAGGGAAACAGCAGTGACATCATTTGTTGAGGTCTACAATAGATTTCCCACTGAAATTGAAGACTTGGACAGTGCCTTCAAGGCTGGTAACTCCCACTACTGGGATATTTGTTGGCAGTAAAATTCTGACAATAATATCAGATAAAACAAGTTCCTCACTTGCTTTGCTCACAATTTTATTGACAGAAGGTAGAAGAATTAACAAGGGAATTGATTATTTTGGATTGATCCTAACTGAAAGTAATTAAATGGTCAATGGGGTGGAAGTAATGGGATCCTTAGGTGGGAGTGATTTGTTATCCAAAAGGGGAAGCCAAATATCACCATACAGAAGCTCTAGAAATAAAGAAAAGTGATTTCAGTAATACTAGGTGAGATCCCGTGTTCAAAGGGGAGTGAGTTCATGTTGGAAGGGAGTTTCTAACAAGCAAGCACAAATGCAAATAATTCCAATCAAGAAGAAAGGTGAAAAATAGCTAAAGAAACCAGGGTTGACTTATAAAGAAATTTCAGATGAGCTGAGATTTAAAAGGGTCATATACAAGAAATGGAAGAAGAAATCACCAGAGGACTACAAATAGCCAGTACTTTTAGGGAAAAAAATCAGAAAAGCTCATAACAGGCTTATCCTTGCTAAAGAGGTTAAAACAAAAATTTAAAAGAGTATTTTTGAGCTATATTTGGAGCAAGAGGAATGAGATGATAGAGCCATTATATGGAGAAGATTTTGAAATGCTAATGTGGATCAAGAGAAAGTGATATACAGTTGGACCTCCATATCTGTGGGCTTGCCATCAAGCATCTGAGCATGCATACAAATGCTCTTCCCATGTAGAGATAGAGTACAGTTTTTCTTTTGGAGGAATACTAAGGCTAAGAAGATGCTAAGCACTACAGTCGGACCCTCAAGTCCTGTTCTCCCTAGTGGTGGCATGACGTGCACATGGCTGCTAACACACACAGCCATTGGGGACAATGTGGCTTAAGGTCCCACGTGTTAAGGGGACTGCAGTACTGCAGGGTTGCCTAGCTACTGTAAAATAAATCAAGTCTTCAGTGCCAGATGAAGTTCATTCCAAGAGTACTAAAGAGATTGAAGATGTGTTTTCAGAGCCACTATGGGTATTCTTCGAGAATTCTTGGAGAATAGGAGAGATTTGAACAGACTGGAGGATTGTGAATGTGTCCCTGTCTTTCAGGAAAAAAAAAAAAAAAGAGAGGATCGATGACAATACCATGAAAGTAGGGAAATTATCACACACAGCTTTTAAACTGCAATTATAGGTCTGAAATAGTGCCTTTGGCAATACTTATTACACAGTGTCACTTCCGATCCATAACTGCTGTGGCTCCTAAGCATGGTTAGGACATCCTTTTTCATTGATGGGGGAAATTCATCATTAAGCTCCCAATTGCGTTGCAATACTCTTAGTCCTCAAATGCAAAATATCACTGCTGTGGCAGTTGCAATATTGGCAGTTACATGGTGTTACAGTCTCTTCCTTTTCCCCTTCCTCCTCACTATTCCCAAGAAGCAAGATATCCTTTATTTTGTTTCTGCTTCTTTTCTTTTAAAATTTAAATTGCATTAGTATAATTCTGGAATTGTGTTTCAAAAATAAAATAAAATAAAATAAAATAAAACCAAAAGGCATGATGACAAGGATATAAAGCAGGGAAGTGGAGTTAAGGGGAAGTGCAGAAGAGAGTGTGATGGCAGAAACATCCCCAGTTGTGCTATTGCAAAAACATGCAACAATGGCTGCTCTCAAACCAGTATGTTTCCATTTCCTTTAACTATTGTGGCCAAAATAGGGATTGTGTGATAATGTCTTAGAATAGATAATTAAACATTCAGTCTTTGAGTTTTTAGAAAGGAATGCTATCATTATTAACAACCAATGTACAATTCTCAAAAACTATGGACGTTATCACACAGAGAGTTGCGGGGAGAAAGTGGAAATAAATCGGATGAGCGGAAGACTTTAATTTACGGGATTTGTCCCGTTCTGCCTCGTCTGATAACTAAATTCGAATTTAAAAGGGGGTTAATTTGAACGAAAACCTGATCTTTTCAAATCCTCAAAAATCCCGAAAATGAAAAGATCAGGTTTGCGTTCGAATTAACCCCCTTTTAAATTCGAATTTAGGTATCAGATGAGGCGGAACGGGACAAATCCCGTAAATTAAAGTCTTCCACTCGTTCGGTTTATTTCCACTTTCTTCCCGTGACTCCCCGTGTGATAACGTCCTTTCTTGCCAGATTAATCTCTCTCTCTTTTGACAGAGTCACAAGCTTGGTAGAGACCAAAAGCAGATTGTTTCCCTCCTTCTCCCTTACTAGAGCTCTCCAGTAAATAGATCCCACCCCAATATAAAAAGTACAAGGGAGAATGTACAATCTGTTTTCCCCCAGAGTGGACCCTCTCCTAAATTCTATAAGCTCTTGCAGTAAAGAAAAGTATTTATGACACTCTGGTCCTGTTCCAGCACACATCCCTCAGTGCTTGAGAATCCTCAAGTATTATGTGAGCACTGAGGGCTTTAGTTCTCCTACCCACCTGTTCATAGGCAAACACCAGAGATTACTTGTCTCTTTAGTACTGGATACAAAGTGGTATGGTTAACTTTATGAAAAACAACACAGAGATTATCTCATTAGCAGTGTCTTGTGGTGTGCTCAAAGTCTGCTGTACATTACGGCTTTGCTTTGTTTTCAGAACTCTCTTGAAGTAAGAGCTATACTCATCTTGGCAAAATGTCTAAACTCACTTTACAACACACAGACACACACACACCCACTCTTTCTACCTGGTGAGACACCATAATTGCCTTTTGTTGTCCAGTAAACCCCAAATGGTAGATTTATGTAAGCCCTAGAGAACAGTTTGAGTCATGTTGTACTCAAAAATACCCACATTCTCTTTCCAAAACACAGCAAAAGAGCCTCAATCACCATCTTGCTACTGACGGTGCATTACAGTGTTGTTTCAATACATTGCCAAGGGAAAAGATTAAGATCAATTATGTTTCAAAAAAAGTCCCATTGAAAGAAGCCTGGGTCTAAGTGATCTCCTGGACCATTGCCTAATTTGGGGGAAGAGACATAATGACTACATATAAAAATGATCCTACCTTTTTGAGAGAAGCTGTAAAGGCAAACTCCAGTGAGACCAAGGCCATAAAAAGGCAAAAGAAATGTAGCAAATGAACCCCAGACTTTAAGACTTATCCAGTTGTTGTCCTGCGTATTTCTTCATGCCTGGCTCACCGGCAGAGGTGGCCTCACCTGCTACTCTCATGTAATTAGTCTTAAGCCATCCTCAAACAATTAGTACTGCTTAGCCTTGGCCAAATTGCTGGCAGTTACGTTTGAAGTTGTGCGCATTAATGAGAGGAAATGGGACATTTATTGAAAACTGGTGCCATGGCTCAAGACAGGGTCCTTGGAACAGGAAGGAAGTTATTAAAACCTCATTCATTTAAGCCATGTGTGGCAGAGCTGGCTTCAGCAAAATAAGCATTTGCCTACAAAGTAGTGTTAAAATAGATCTGGACTGCTGGAGTTTTGGATAAGGTGTAATATTTCAATAGACCTTCTAAGCTCTTGCCGCAAGCCATAGAGCTCAACCCCAAAGACGTTTACAGTGGGGTCATGCTCTTTCCCCTTTGCCACTTCATTGCCACATTCCAAAGACCCCAGCCCAAGGGGAAATGGAAAGATGACATTTTCATTCCCCTCACTAAAAGGGACCACCTCACTGTGGTGGTCCCCAACTTTGGATCTTCAGCTGTTGATAGAGTACAGTTCCTTTTATCTAGAGCTGCCCCCACCATTAAGTGCCTCAGATGGAAGATGTGGGACGCAGCAATGACAGTCCCTGGCTAGTTCTACTCAGCCTCCTAGTGCTTCTCCTTTCATTTGTAAGAATGGGATGTCTTACAAAGCCCCTAAACCAGCCTTCTGCCCTCAAGAGTGGCCATGAACTATCAAGAAAAATGATGGAAACTCCAACTGGCAGTTGAGTCAGTGGTCTAATTTGGACTGCAGAAATAAT
>CM034708.1:77455205-77465434 GCA_020142125.1 Phrynosoma platyrhinos | reverse complement strand
GGGTTTTAAATTGAAAAAGACCCGCAAAATCAGGCAGATTTTCAGACGACGTTGCTTTTAAAATGGGGTTAACCCGAACAGAAAGTAGTCAGAAACTGCTTCTTTTTACTTTCAGTAAATCCCGAAAGTAAAAAGAAAGCAGTTTTTGACTACTTTCCATTCAGGTTAACCCCATTTTAACAGCAAAGTGTGTGAAAATCTGCCTGCTTTTGAGGGTTTCCCCCACCTTTTAAATCCCGTTTCTGCACAGGATTTCTCCCATGTGATAAACTCCCTACTTACTTTAGCTCTTGCCTTGCCCACTACTGTCTTTGAACCCATCTATTGGCAGAATGTGCTCCCTCCAGCATATTACTCCTGAGAGAATCTGGGTGTATTTAAAAAAGTTCCCTACTGATTCTCCAGTCACTGCAGGATTCATCTGATCATGAACCCATTGTAAAACCCACCGTACTTTAAAGTTACAAGACCAGAGAATCACTCCTGTGGCTCTGTAAATGGACTGGAAATGTTCAGTACTGTATCCAGCTGTTGAATTTACATAGCTTGGATCAGAAAGCCTGTGTAAGCTACTCTGAGCTTGCCAAAGAAGAGGTGTAATATAAATAGTGTTTGTCTGGAAGAATTTTAGACAAGCCTAGTTGAAATGGAGACACCACGTGTTGGGAGAAACAAAGGGCGCAAATAAAATTGGATATCATAGATATTAAGATAGGCTAAAGCAGCTCATTCCCTGTCTAACCCTTATCAGATGGCTGAACTCTGTAGACATAAATCATCACACTGGAATGGATGACAGAGGTCAACAGCCATGGAGATGTAAATCTAACCCTTAGTGCAAGAGATTCCACAATCTTTCTTGGGCAATATTTTGCTCTGACCATCTGTTATGGAGATGAAACTTTTTAAAAAAAGACATATCTCCAATTTATTATTGAAATCCCTATATCTTTAAGTAGAACTGCTTTCCATTTTCTTGATGGGTTTCTTTAAAATGAACTATTCTAAACTGCTAAAATATTCCATTAACCTAGTATAGTGTGGTGGCAAAGAGACTGGGCTATGCATTTACACATCCCAGGTGCAGATATCAACTGTACCAAAGGGGACTTACACAAAGCTTAGTTTTTCATACAATGAATACAGGTGTCCCTCTATTTTAGTGGACCTCAAGTCCACAGTCTTGGTCCTTCGTGGACTGGTAAGTGGGGAGGGTTAAAATTATGTGCACGCCTGTGATGCACAGTCATTCAAACCAACAGGGCTTGAATATTTGCAATTTTCCATTTTTTTGGGGGGGGGTGATATATAGGTAAAGTACTTAGAACATTTTAAAAGCACACCTTTTACTTGAATATTATCGTTTCCTCACAGTAGGATCAACACACAGAAAACCCAAGATGTTTGTGAGTTCTTTGCCTCCTTCATTGCCTTGATTTCTCCTGATCAGTCCCACTCATTATTGGTAAGTACATACTGAATGAGATAGATACAGTGCAGGGTGACCAGACAGCCTCCTTTTCCAGAACATGTCCCATATTTCAACCTTCTGTCTAGGAGGAATTTCAAAATGTCCTCCATTTTGAATGTGACTAAGAAGCATGAATTTATATTTATATGAGTGTTTTTAGCTTTTATTTGGGAATGTCGTCCATTTTTCTTGAATATCTTACATTTTGTGGTGCCTTGCCCTCCTTTGCAAAGCAAAGCAAAGCAAAGCAAAGCAAAGCAAAGCAAAGCAAAGCAAAGCAAAGCAAAGCAAAGCAAAGCAAAGCAGCTTCATTTATATACCGCTTCATACCACACTATGGGGTGTCTAAGCGGTTTACAACTGTGAGCTGATTGCCCCCCAACAAGCTGGGTACTTTGCAGTTAGGACCCCGATATGTGGATCATATCTGGCACAATTAATGGAAGTTTTTTTCTAGTTATGCCTGCAGTACTGTGGAATCACCAGTACACAGGGGCATTACCAGCAGCTTTCCAGAAATCACATGTCTGCTTTGCCATGTTCAAGCCCTGTAAAGAATTTATACTGTAGATAATCTCTTCAGTATAGCAACATTCATCACAAGACAATTTGTTTGTTATGCAGGGCAAGGCTTCCACCTTCAGAGGATGCACACTTTAGCAGATTATATAGTTAAAATTATGGTGCACACTCTGGTGGATCCCAGGCCTTATAGCAATTATTAACTACTTACATTCATCAGTCCAACCTCCTGTTTTGGAAGTTGCAGTAGGATTTCCCCTATTGTATAGCTGGGCCCAAGAATTGAAACACAGCCAAATACACAGTTGCAAGCCACACTTTCCTGCATGCATGCCCCCAAATGTTCTGAGCAAAGGACCTGCTTCAGCTGGTGTTTTGGCATAGTGTTTTGCTTCCTTTTCATTCACTGAATACATAATAGAAGGAAAAATAGCTAGAAGATATACAGAACAATCCAGGTGAGACCACCACCTGGGCCTCTTAAAACAATACAGAAAACATCATCATCCATTTTTGGAAAAAGAATACTTTGGGACAATAGAAGTGTTTTTATTTATTTATCTCATTTGTAATACTTCCATTTCAGGCTAAACAATCCCAAGGCATTTGTGCTAGAAAGGTTGTAAACAAGCCCCATTGAACCCTATATGGAACTATTCTGGAGTGTGAGGATTGTTACTTGAGGTGGTCAGTTTATACCGTTCTCCCAGTATGATTTCATCCAATTGACATTTCAGTTTGAGATGGGCCATGCATAACAACCCAAGGTTGTTTTCATTGTGCTAAACCTTATTTCAATTCTGGATAAGTCTTTGCTATGCTCCACTGATATAGTCTTATACTTTCTACCTATTTTAGCCTTTACAAAAAATGGCTGAAATGCTCCTAATACTTTTTGAATTTTTTTTTGGTCCAGTACATAGATCATAACAAACCTGTATTTTTGGAAAGCATAGAACCCACGAGATACAAGAAGCAAAAACAAAACATAAATATGATCAGCCGTTGTTAAAAAAAAAAAAAAAGGCAAACATATGTGTTGCTGAAATTCTTTAATGTATTTTTCAACCATAGTGTCAAAATATGTAACCATTTCATTTCATCGTTACCACTTTTGGCTAAACACAAAATATGGACAATTTTGTGGGTTGGAATTTATGCAAGGAGGAAATTGAAAAATTATTTAGATCATAATTCTTCATACATCGGCATTGCAAATTATTTACATTTTAATTCTTTACATATTGATGACTCCAACAGATAGGTCATTCAGAAAACCTCCCATTCACCCAAATCCATTATTCTGGGAGCTTTCCTTTCTTTGTTGTTCAAGTTACTTGCTATCTCTGAAACCTAAAATGCATTGTGTGTGTGCTGTATGTCTTCAAGTGATTTCTGACTTATGGCAACTCTAGAGCATTTATCATGGGGTTTTCTTGGCAAGATTTGTTCAGAGGAGGTTCACCATTACCTTCCCCTGAGGCCGAGAATATGTGACTTGCCTAAGGTCACCCAGTGGGTTTCATGGCTGAGCAGGAAATAACGCTGTTCTCCAGTGTCATAGCCCAATGCTCAAACCACTATGGCATGCTGGCTCTCCATTCTTATTTAAGCTAAGCCAAAGTGCATACGGCTGAAATAAGTTTTATCCTCTGCTCAGTGATACCACCATTTCTACCTTCTTATTGCACTTCTGTGCCTGTGTTGAAATGCTAGCCCCTTGGGGACATAGCAATAACAGCTTCATTTCTATACTGCTTCATACTGCTCTAAACAGTCTCTAAGCGGTTTAGAACTGTAAGCTTATTGCCCCCAACAAGCTGGGTGTTCATTTTAGTGACTTTGGAAGGATGCCAGGCTGAGTCAACCCTGAGCCCTTGGCTGGAATTGAACTCACAGCCTTGTGGTTTGTGAGTGAGTGGCTGCAGTACATGCATTTAACCACTGCACCACCAGAGCTCCTAAACATAACATGTCTATTCAATGAAAGTGTTAAGGATTTAGATGTTTCATGCAAATAAATAAATAAGATGATGATGATGACAGGAAAGTACATCAAATTATCTTTTCATACTAATCCTTTGTAAAGAGCCATGTACACAGATGATGTAAATAAATTACTAATACTGATAGCCAGTATTCAAGATTGTCCTTAGTTACATCTGCATAACTAACATCTCCAGCCTGAACAACCTGCACCTTAACAGTTACCTGCTGGATTGGGTGAAGAAGGTCCATTCAGCTTCTGATTGGGGCACAAGGATGATATTTCCACTCACCTTCACCAGCGAATCCTATGGCCTGAATCCTAAGGGTTAATTCCAACTTAAGGGAGATCCACTGATCTACCTGTTGACTGATGTGTCAACATGTGATTATATTTCACTGACTTAATAGATCTACTCTGTTTGGAACTACCAGTAAGAATGAGATCAATGGGTCTACTCTAGGTATTAATAAATCTGAAACCAATCTAATAATAACAGACTATTTTGGTTTTTCACATAAATTTTGTTTACCATTTTGTAGGAATCTTTGCTAACTTCTTGCTTTATGATCAAATGTCAATAGCTGGTCATCAGTACAGCAAAAGCACCAACTTTGCATATCAATACAGCTAATTTTACTTTGCATGGCTGCATCTCTAAATGTGCTTTTCTATTTTTGGAAAATGAAGGGAGGAAGTTGCATCTTCCTAATTAGATTTAAACACTGGTAAGGAGGATAAGTAACAGAATCCCAGGAAATGAAATGATTGTGCTATATATAGTTGCACTAGAGAGTACTTGGGCAACAAAATATTTGTCTGTTAAGAAAACAGGACAGAGGTAAGAGAGTCATGGGAACTGATGGAGAAAGCAACAAAAAGCATTCAAACCCAACACAGATGCAGTAAAGATTTTCCAGATGTGGAATTCAGTTTCCTGGGATCAAGAAAGCTAGCTTGGCTTACTTTAGACTGTAATATTTAACTCAGCCTCCCTGTAAAAAAAGCCACTCCAAAAACACTTTCACAGACTTTTAATCTATCTAAGTGTGGTGTTCACTGCCTTATTAGAAATAAAATTGCAGTACTGTATGATGGAAAAGCTAACCCAATTTGACAACTTTTCAGACTGAATATGTGGCTTAGTATTCTCTACAGTTGTGTATGTTTGTGTGGTTTTTATACATTGTCTGTGCACACACATGCTGAAATTGGATCTACGGTAGTATTCCAGAGCTGCTTCTATTCCATTACTTCTTATAGTGATTAAAGAGTAACTTGTTAATGTTATTCATGGCAATGATGGAATTGCTTATACTATTCATTGCATTTCCTTTGGGGGTTTTTTTTTGTTACTTTTATATTAGGAAAGAAAACCCACTTACAATTGATAAGAATATGGTATAACGTTTGAAAAAAAATGTGAAAATGTTATTAAAATGTCCTTCAAACTTTTGAAAGTAACTAGAAACTATTATTCGTTACACCAGTAAGGTAACCTTACTCTTACTTGTGACATTATTTTAGAAATTCTTTGCAGCCTTTTAATCTCAAAATACAGGTATCTACATTATTTGTAATGCATTACTTCCAAGATCTCTGGCATCCACATGCAGCTAACCAGGGCAAAGTGGTCCAGCACATTCTGCAGCTGTTGATGCCTGCCCTGAGTTCTGCTTTTATGCTATTAGTAGATCAACTTGCAATATTGGTGTCAGGATTATGAAATTAGCATATAAGAAATATTTAAGGAAAGTGGTCTCTCTGTTCTGAAATGTGACCTCAAAATATTCAAAAGAAATTAACATGTAAATACAGCATATGATCATAAAGATGAATTTGGTGTGATTTTGTAAATTCCAAAGAACATTCTAATTAGAAGTCATTTTCATATTATCAAGGGCTAAATTCAATGTTAGTTCTAGCTTGAGTAGACCCATTGAAATCAATGGGACTTAAGTTAGCTATGGTGCTGAGGATACCATGGACAACCAAAAAGACAAACAAATGGGTTCTTGAACAACTCAAGCCCGAAACCTCCCTGGAAGCCAAGATGAGCAAACTGAGGCTGTTGTACTTTGGCCAAATTATGAGAAAGCATAACTCATTAGAGAAGACAATAATGCTAGAAAAGGAAGAGGGCAGGAGAAAGAGAGGAAGACTACACACTAGATGGATGGACTTAATTAGGGAGGTCACAGTCCTGAATTTACAGGACCTAAGTTGAAGATGGGGGGTTTGGAGATGTTTCATCCACAGGGTCACGGTTGACTCAAGGGCAGTTAACAACAAACAACAATAATCCCAGTTCTTTTAAATATGTTTATGTTAAGTAGGACTCATGTTGGATTTTTCCCCAACTTAATTATGCATCATTTTTTGCTCAGTTAACAAGACCAGGTGAAATATATGTTTTCTAATGGATTGCTCTTGTTGAGGTAAATATGTAGATATAGGACAAAGTTGATTCTGAATCTTCAGTTAACAACATTTGGATTTGGGCTGGGAACTGCTAGGCAGTGATCTAAAATCTGCTCATCTCTCCCTCATGTTGTAAATCTGGGGGTCATTAGAATATAAAATTAATTCTCCTTAATCTGATTGGCATGCCATTTTGGGACAAATTATTCACCTTGCTAGAACTCCAGTCTCAGTTGCCAAATGCATACTTTTCTAGTGTCTTTGACACACTCCAATTGCTCCAGTTGTCAGCTAGTAGTTCCATTGACATTTACTATTACAGAAAAAGAAGCCAAGTAAGTGAAGGAGACAATTTTATCAAACAGATATTTCTGATAAAATTTCATCCCAGCAAAAAGAGGACCCAAGCAATTACCGTCTGGTTAGCTTGACATCAAGACCAGGAAAGATTCTAGAGCAGCTCATTAAACAGAGAGTTTGTAAGCATTTAGAAAGAAATACCATAATCACAAAAAGTCAACATGGGTTTCTCAAAACAGGTCATGTCAGACTAACTATACCTCCAAATCCAAAGAGTGCTCAGTTCCTCTTCATCTTGGAGAGAAATGACCAGGGGGGTGCCACAGGGTTCTGTCTTGGGGCCCAGTGACATGGATGAAGGAATAGAGGGCATGCTTATCAAATTTGCAGATGATACAAAAAAAGAAGGAGTAGCTAATACTACAGAGGACAGGATCAAAATTAAAAATGATCTTAACAGATTAGGAAGCTGGGCCAAAACTAACAAAATGAATTTTAACATGGAGAAATGTAAGGTCTGACACCTAGGGAGAAAAAGTAATAATGAAATGCACAGATACAGGATGAGGGACACCTGGCTTGACAACAGTACATGTGAAAGGGATCTAGGAGTCCTAGTAGACCACAAGTTGAACATGAGTTAACAATATGATGCTGCAGATAAAAAGCCAATGTGATTTTAGGCTACATCATTAGAAGTGTAGTGTCTAGATCGGGGGAAGTAATAGTACTACTCTAATCTGTTTTAGTCAGGCCTCACCTGGAATACTGTGTCCAGTTCTGGGCATCACAATTCAAACAGGATGTTGACAAGCTGAAGCATGTCCAGAGGAGGACAACTAAAATGGTAAAGGATCTAGAAACCATGCCTTATGAGGAGCAATGTAGGGAGCTGGGTACGTTTACCCTGGAGAACGTTAAGATGTGATATGATAGCCCTGTTTAATAATTTGAAGGGATGCCATATTGAGGATGGAGCAAGCTTGTTTTGTGCTGCTCCAGAGAACAGGACACAGAACAATGGTTTCAAACTACAGGAAAAGAGATTCCACCTAAATATTAGGTAGAACTTCCTGACAGTAAGAGCTGTTCGACCGTGAAATACGCTACCCTGGAGTGTACTGGAGTCTCCTTCTTTGGAGGCTTTTTAAACAGAGGCTGGATGACAAAGTACAACAGAGCCCTCCCTCCATTACCATCTGATGTCATCTGGGGGAGAGACACTAAGCCCAGCACCATCCAGTCTAAAATAAGAAGAACTCTTATTTCTTAAAGGATGGGTGGGATTCGGGATGTTATATTTTGTTTAATGGAAATTGTAATATTGTAAGCCGCCCCAATTGCTCTGCAGAGGGGCGGGATATAAATAAAAGTATTATTATTATTATTATTATTATTATTATTATTATTATTATTATTATTATTATTATTATTATTATCATCTGTTGAGGGTGCTTGGATTGTGTGTTCCTGCATGGCAGGGGGTTGGACTGGATGGCCCTTGGGGTCTCTTCCAACTCTATGATTTTATGACACCCAGATCCTCTATCAGGAGACATAACTATGAGATGTAGCTATAGTACTCTCCAGTCCAACATTCCCAACCCGCCTTTTCTCACAGCCCTCAAACCTTCTTCTGAAATATAGCCTACAACATTTGATATTCACTAGTGGGCTCCCATCCAAGTATTAACCAAGGCTGACCTTTCTTAGCTTCCAAGATAAGATGGAATCTGGTGCCTTTGAGGTATTTAGTCTAATTTACATCATCATAATTCACCACCAGGATGCCAGCCATCTTCACCCTTTCCTTTGCTTGATTTTTTAAGAGACAGGAAAGCTACATATCAAAGTAGACTTGGTAGTGCATATGATATGCTGATCTCTTCCTTTTAAACTCTGATCCATTTTTCTCAAGTTATTCTTAAATAAGCTCCAGCACAATTTGAAAAGAATGGAAACACATAGTTATTGTGTGGTGTGAATTGTCTAGAACAGGGGTAGGCAACCTAAGGCCTGGGTGCCAGATGCGGCCCCTGAGGCCTTTGGACTGGCCCCAGGCCGGTCCTGCCGCCGCCGCCCCCCCGCCATAATGATATTGATTATTGTTGTTATTACTTGTTCTTCAGGTTTTCTTGGCAAAATCTCCACAGGGGTTTTGCCATGGCTTTTCTGGTGCTGAGAGAGTGTGCATGCATATATTTTTAATTTTTTTTTCAAAATATATTTATTTATTTATTTATTTATTTATTTTTGATGCTTTGGCCCCCCAATTGTCTGAAGGACAGCAACCTGGCCCCCGGCTCAAAAAGGTTGCCTACTCCTGGTCTAGAACATTGCTTCCTTTCTTATTTCCTTCTATTAGAAATCTCCAGGGCAGTAGCCATGTGAATCCACCATAGCAAAAACAATAAAGATTTTTGTGACCTCCTAAAGATAAACACATTTAATTTCATATAAGCCTTTGTGTGCTTCAGCTCAAGTGGGTTTCAATCCACAAAAGCTTGTGCAAATAAAACCTGTTAGTCTTTAAAGTGCCATAAAATGTGGTATCTTCTATCATCCAGATATATATTTAAAGGAAAGTTATTTTTTCCTATTCCATATGATGAAGGAAAGAAAAGGGGTGTAGACTAAAACAATGCTAGGAGAAAATCCATGCTATCACAGTGCCTGAAGTGTTATGATTTTTTCCCCCCCAGTCTCCCAGCCAGTATGGTCACTGGCTACAGCGGGTGGTAGTCCAAAAAGGTAATTGTTCAGTGCTCTAGTGTTGATTAGAATTTGCTGCACACATTTCAGAGAGAGAAAAAACATTGTCAAAGACAATTAGAGTGATGGATCTTCATATGCCTGAATATGGCTGTATACTCAAGCCATAGTCAAGAGTGAACAGATCCAATACTCAGATTGCCTCTGACAAAGAATTTTTTCTAAAATATATTGGGCAAGTTCTAACAAACATGGGCACTCTGAAATCACAGATTTGCCCCTGGCATTATTTAACCCACATGATACACTGAAACCTGAAAGGGGATTGGAGTGGAGGGGAAGCACTCGTACCTTTTTCTTCAAGTTGAGAAGGCAGGAAATGTATAAAAGAATGGAGTATGACAAGGTGACTGGCATCTTGTTAGTGACATATTTAAGTGTAGCTCCACATCACACCTGCATGTCTTTTTGCTGTTTTTGAAGAGATTGGTATTCTCTTCAGTTCTCTGCAATGACCAAAACACAGACATACACACCCCACTCACATACAACATGGTGGATCAGACAGTTATGCTGCATAGCCAGATATGTGGACCACTTACATTATTTACTGAGGACCCAGGGGATCTCAATAGAAGATGTTACTGCCTATAGAACTCTTATGCTACACTTGGCAATGTAGGATCTTGGCTAACCGATTTTCTAGACCCATTTCAAACAGGCTTCAGGACAGGCTTTGGGGTCGAGACCGCCATGTTTGCCTTGACTGACGATCTGCATCTGAGCATCGACAATGGTAGTGTGACCCTGTTGGTG
>CM034708.1:77436654-77455105 GCA_020142125.1 Phrynosoma platyrhinos | reverse complement strand
CCTTTTTTGGGGATATGTTATACAGGTTTTATTGTAAGCTGCTTGGATACAAATAAATTTTATTATTATTATTATTAATATGTGTAAACAATTAGCACCACTTTACTGCCATATCTCCAGATCATTCTCAGCTTCGGTATATCATGCTCCTCTTTCCTGTAGGGAGTGCACATGTTGAAGAGGTGCAGTAGTTCCTAGTGTAACACATACACACATCACATCAGCAGAACTTACTTGTTTGTGTCTCCCATAGAAGAGCATAAGAGACATTTAGCATATATAGGAAAATAAGTTTACAGGTCTACCACTAGAAGGTTGTGTGTGTAGGTGTGAAGCAATGTTTACACTGTACATATACACATGTATAAGTAACTGTGGTATGTTTACATTACATATAATATCTGCAAACACATACATACATACCAGTTGTCTGGGCACCACCTCTAAAGGCATAGCATTGTTAGGCTTCTCATAGACTAATCTTCTTCTGTTCTAAAAATTTAAAATCACTCACTAGAAAAGTCTGAAAATGATGCTTTTTCCTGTCTCAAAATTAACTACAAGAAATCTGCCTCTAGCACATTAGCACTCCTGAACACTAACAAAGAACTGTCATGTTTTTGGACTTGTTTGCACAATATATTGCATATACTACATGAAACAGATCAGAGCATCATGCATTCTTGCTTCTGTATATTCATGTTCCTTAGTCTCCACACTGCTGAAAAGACATCTGTGTAGTTTAGTCCATGTTACATATTTGGAAGTTTTAGGCAATAGGCAGGTTATAAAGACTTCTTGGTTTCTGAGCTGTGCAGCAGAGCTGCTGCAGTCGAAGGGGCCTCTTTGTTGGACTCCATCAATAGAGGCCAGAGAGTAACAATAGTACCACATTATTACTTTATTTTATTTTATTTTGTGGGTGTAATGTTCATGTTGTTGAGATTCTATCTTCTCTTAATTTAAAGACTTTAATATTGCAAGGCTATTGTGTCAGCAGAATAGATAATAGGATGGGTTTCATTAATGGACAGGAGCGGGGAGTGGACTTTTGTCCTATGTTGCTGTTATTAATTATCTGATGGAGAGTAGTGGTTTACTCATTTGATTATTTCCTCAACTAATTTCTTAATTTGGATTTATTTTAGTAAAATTTAGGTTAGGGCCACCTCCATTTGTGGGTGGTGTGTGGGGCTGGCCCCTTGGGCCCTACAATATCCATTCACAGTCTCTCCATGATTTGTGTGTGGTAGTCATGGCAGATGGCTTCTTGCATATTGATAATGCCATTATTATTATTATTATTATTAATATTATTATTATCCCACCCCTCTGCATGCGCAATCGGGGTGGCTTACAACATTTAAAATTGCAATAAAAATACAGTACATATATGTCCTATAAACCCCCCATTCCTTAACATGGTATTAAACAATGAACCAACATAAAAACATAGTTAAGATAAGTTACAATGACAAACAGTAAACAATAGCAGCTGCAGCAAGGAATAAGGGAGAAAAGTTGGGAAAACTCTTGAAGGCCGGGGTATCCATTAAGGAAAGGCCTGCCGGAAGAAATCTGTCTCAACAGCTTTTTAAAAGCTATTTAAGGTAGTCATATGCAGATCTTATCCAGCAGGCCATTCCATAATCTGGGAGCAGTTGCAGAGAAGGCCCTCTGAGTAGTTGCAGACAGCCTAGTTTTTATAGGCTGCAGCAAATTCCTCCCAGAGGAGCTAAGTGCGTGGGGTGGATTATACGGAAGGAGGCGGTCCCGAAGATAGGTTGGACCCAAGCCATCTAGGGTTTTAAAGGTAATAACCAATACCTTGTACTGTGCCCAGAAACTAATGGGCAGCCAGTGAAGTGATCTTAAGACTGGAGTAATATGATCTCTTCTCGTTGGTCCTGAGAACGACCTGGCTGCCATATTCTGTACTAATTGAAATTTCTGGACCAAGCATGAGGGTAGCCCCATGTGGAGCGCATTACAGAAATCAAGACATGAGGTTACCAGCGTATGCACCACAGTTTCAAGGTCCCCAACTTCTAGGAAAGGGTGCAGCTGCTGTATCAGCCGAAGCTGATAACAAGCACACCTGACCGTCACATTTACCCGATTTATCATCTGAAGCGACGGATCCAGGAGCACCCCCAGCTACCTGCCACAGACAAGGGACAAGCATCTGTTTAGTCCCTTTCCCCCACCAAGCTAGCCAAAATGGCTCTCATCCCTGTTTGTAAATCTCCCAGGAAAATCAAAATTGATTTCTTCAACAAATGAATACCATCCACTCTGTCCCCTTTAAGGGCCGAGGGACTTCAGCTTCCAGAATCCCAGGAGCTATTGGCCAACATGGGACTATTGGCCAACATGGCTGAGGCTTCTGGGAGCTGAAGTCCCAGGGGAAAGGTTGCCTACCCCTGCTGTAGAGCTTGGATTGCCAGAATCTAATTTCAAGATGAGGAAGAAAACCCAAATAATTTATGATTTCCCTGTTTGCTCACTGGTGAACCAAGTCCAGCCATCTAGAGTCCCCATCACCCTGGCCAAACTGGGTGGGGAAGAATGGCTGACCAAATGATGGCTATCCTAGGCCAAGTGTCCATAAAAGAATGAAAACCATACAAAGCTTGACAAATCAATGCTTTGCTCTTAAGAAGATCCAAGTCATTCCCATTGGGGTGAATGGCCAAAATGTGTAGAGGAGGCCCATTGCTCTCCTGGTACACAACAGGCCATCTGCCATGACTACCACAGAAATCATGAAGAGCCTGTGAATGGAAGGCATTGCCCATAAGCAAGCCCAAGTCATTCCCATTGAGGCCAATGACCAAAATATGTTGAGGAGGCCCATGGGGCTGATCTGGGGTTTACTCCCTTTTACAAAGTTTAGTGATTTGGAAGGGATATCTTCAGGTTGTGGCTTTCCAAAGATGACTGGCTGAGGTAGCAACCTTTGGATTGCCCTCAGGGTCTGGTGTTTTGCCCAAGGGATAGCTGGAGAAGTGTCATAGGTTGACATCTGGGCCTCAGCTGTACCTGCACCAGGTTGCTCCCCCTTTGTTTATCAGTTTGCTTACTCTCAGGCCTCAAAGAGTTAAATAGGTTTTAGGTCAATAAAATGGTCCTTGTTTAATCTACTTCTTTGTGCCTGGTCTCGTTATTTCATGGTTGGTCAACAATTTATTGTTGTATCCGTACTTCATCTCTAGAGACTTGTGACAATCACCATTTTAAAAAAAGCTATCATTTCATTTTACATTATCAACCAGCTTTACGAAAGAGAAAAACATTTGCTCATTTATCCATAGTGGTCCTCCTTGGGTATATTTTGTGCTTGCTGAGATGCATAGCTGAAGTTAAAATGTGAAGAAAGGAAGAAACAAAATGCCTTCAGGTGTATGTATAACCTACTGACAGCCTTCTAAATGAGAAGGTTGAAGGAGGAGTGTAAATAAGCATGACTTTTCATCATACATCAAAGGGAGCACTTTGTCAAGGCTTCTAGAAAAGGAAATTTGTCATTTGGCTAATATGCCTTTTAAGACACATGCTAAAGTGTAAACACACACAGACACTATACAAGAGCAAACAAAATCCCAACTTCAGTTACTTCTACTGAATATTATTTCATTTAAACTTTTGAAACTGACTCTTCCCCTCAAAGAACTCAGGGCATAATAGTGCAGTTTATCCCATTTTAATTATTTTTAAATGTATTTAATAATTCCTCTCAAATTAATATAAATATAACAATGATATTATTTTTACTGTATATACTCACATATAAGTCTAGAAATTTTAGTCAAAAATTGATTTAAAAAAACCTGAGTCAACTTATCCATTGGTCAATGTAAGTATTGTGCTTTAACACTTATAAGAAAAGGAATCATCCCTTGGTGAAAGGCAAGAGTGTAATCTGTCCTGGAAACACTGACCCCCCCCTTTACTCTCTAATCCATCCAGCCTTTAGTGAGAGCAGAAACAGTGATGCCTCATAGGATTTCATAAGTTCTTTGCCACTTGTTTCATCCTTTAGATCATTTGTTACATGTGCCTAGGTTTTACCCTTGATTTATCCATGGGTCATATCAAAATTCATAGTTTTGGCCCTCCAACCTGCCCTTGACTTATACATGAGGTCAATTTATAGTTGAGTATATATGGCATAATAGAATATGTTAAATACTGTCATACATTACCAAATCAAATTATCTACAATAATGTATCCATTTATGTATCTATATTACCATCTACCAATATGTAATGTTCATTATTAGTTACACTATTTTTAGAACAGCTTTCTTTGATCAAAGGGCTTTACATGTACCTTGAGTACATGTACTGCTCTCTGTGTCTTCTGATGGTATGAAAAGACTTCATGATAGTTTCTTGACAAATGATATCTACCCACATAGATTTGCTTATGGAATACACAAGCAGGTATCAAGATGAATCAGGTGGGTGAATTACTTTCTATTTATCTTGACAAGATAGGAATAACTATTGCATGCTCTTATAGAGATATTCAACATGGTCCAAATCTAAATCTTTCTGACTGCAGCAATGTCCAGTAAGCACTAGGCAGCTGCTATAGACAGCAGATTTCAGGTGTCGTAAACCGGCAACAAACTGTTCATTATTTAATTTCTTTTTGTTGTTGTTATTATTGTGTGTCTTCAAGTTATTTCTGATTTATGGTGACCCTAAGGCAAACTTATCATGAGATTTGTTCAGAGGAGGTTTGCCATTGCCTTCCTCCAAGGCTAGAGAGTGTGATAGGTCGCCCAGTGAGTTTCTGTGATCAGGTGGGGATTCAAATCCTGAGACTTTGTCCAGTACTCAAACCACTACATCACAATGGCCCTCACATAACACTCGTTCTTATTATAGTATGTTTATTGCCACAGAAGGCCATTTCTGTTGTATTGCCACAGAAATTACTAGCACGATTTTTTGCCTCAGGTGTCAAAATAACTTGGTTAGTCTTGAGTAACAGAGTGGTGATGGTGCTACATCTGTTCTATGCAAAATGGTATCAGCTTGTCCCTGCTAACCACTATCTCCGGTGAAAGAAGGAGATGTTTTATCTGTTCTTTATCAGCCAAAGCAAAGCACTTTCTTCCCTGTGCTCACTTTCGTTATGCAAGAGGAAGGCACAAAGCCTACCTCCACTGGAGAGCTCTGGGTTACGATGCTACTCAGATAAGATAAGCTGGATCTCTCCAAAAGCCACCCCACAGAAGAGGACTATGGGTGATTCTCCAAGTATGTTACAGGTAAGGAGACAAAATGAAATTTTGAAACCCAACCAATCAGAATTACCTGAATTGTTGACACAGGCCTCATATTCGGTGTCAGGGCTGTTCCAAACATTTTGCTTTTTGAGGTGGACAAGATGAGTTCCTCACCTCCATTTTCAACAGCCAACTTAACTGGCAGTTCAATCCCAAACACTGAGGACAAGTGATAGCTTCTTTTACTGTACTTGAGGGCTTCATGGTAGCTTAGTATCAGGTTGAGGACAGGACACATGATTTACATGCCTCTGTCTTCTCACAGAGAGACGCAGGTAGGGGAGTCACACGTAAAAAGTTCCCTCACTCCCCCCAGCCTCTGCCACATGAGGTGGCCAGAGTTCAGTTAAAGTATTTTTTGGATTATAACTCTCAGTCATCTGGGAGATTCTGGGAGCTGTATTCCAAAAAGTAACTTTGCCAAATTCTAGAGGCAGCTACCTCACTGCTTAATTACTGGTCAAAGGGCTGGTCAAATGCAATGGCAACTATGAATCTAAAAAGGAAGTTATGGGTTTAAAAAGGGCTGAAGTAAGGAATTCACTGAAGAACAGAACTGACAACTTTCTCCTCTTCTTGAAAAAAGATTGTCTGTCACAATCCCTATCATGAAATATTAATAATAAAAAACAATGACAACCAGAGCCCTTTCTCCCAGCACATGAATGCCAAATGGAGCAGTGAAATGCAGCAATATGTTCATTAAAATTTGTTGACATTTGGCAGCTGTGCTTGCAGTTCAGGAAACAGTGCCAGGACTGGTTTCATAGAAATGTGAACTGGAAGGTTAAAAAGATTTGCTTGGCATGGAGAAAAATGGTGCCCCCAACTACTTGGCTGATTTCTCCCATACATTGTGAAGATAAAGATTCAGTTGATATAATACTATTGATGTTGTCATTAGTTAAAAGCAATGCATGTTTGTTAAGTAAAGGCATATATGCTTTAGCTTTCATGCAGGAATGCAAGGTCTAAAGGGGTCTTTAAAAATGTAATCTTGTTGTATCACTTTTGCAGCTTTTTTGAAAATGTTAGTCATATGCATGAAATGATGACACATGGAGAAGAATTACTCCATGGAGGCATTATTATATTACCCCACGCTAGTGCCTACATTTTAATTACTGATTCACTGAAGGGAAATCTTTATTTCTCCTTGTCTTAGAGGAATCCTTGTTCCTCCTCATCCAGAGCTAACATAAAAACAAATCTGAAAGAGGTAAGGTAGAGCAATTAATTAAATCTCCTCTTCTTCCTCCTCTGTCTTCTCCTCCTCTTCCTCTCTCTCTGAAATCTGTGAGTTTGTGCTGAGTCCCTTCCAAGGCAAGGAAAACTTTTTCTTTTACTGAGACCACCTCCATTTTTCTCACCCCAGTACCTGCTTTGCTTTGGCAAGGTTTACATATCTCAACAAAAGAACAGTTGAACTCTCATGTTGTGTATAAAAAAGCTATGGGTGTGGGGCTCTTGGGAAGTTAGCAAACATAAAGCAAAACCTGATCTAAAGATGCAAGCAGGGACAGAGAATCTAATCAAATGGCTTTGATACAGCTATAAGTTTATAGTGCTTTCTTGCTAGAATTCCAATTAGCTGAGAAAAAGAGAGAGAGAGTTTGGAGAGCATCCAGTAAAATCAAGGAAGAACAAGGAGTCACCTCTCAGGATGCTAAAAAGATGGTCTTTATTTACTAAAAGAGCCCAATTAGACCAGAGTTTGAATTGCTCTCACCAGGATGTTTTTTGAAAAAGTTCCCTGACAGAAGAACACATCAAAGTAACTTTTATAAAGGTTTTCCTGCTGAGAGCTTATACTCTAAAGTCTGACCCATCTTGTCATCACTCAGTCACTTTATAGACTTCTTCAGTTCCTCTCCCCATGTGGTGGCTCAGTGAATGCCATACAATGCCAGAGGCTGTAGTTAGAGATTGGTAGATGCTTTTTACAGTTTACACCCATTCTAATTGTCTCTCTAGTATTCTACTTAGAAATGAAAGGTGCCATGGAAAGGTTGCAAGCCAAAAACATCTAGAGTAGCAGATGGACTTGGGCTTGGTTTCACATTCAGAGTCAATTAATCCACAAAATGTTGAGACTGGTGCTATGGAAATCACTATCTGTCAACCTAACCTATACCAGTAGAATATGATGATATGAATATGGAATTAACTCTATGCACACTTTCAGTTTTAAAGGCAAAGGTGAATCTCCTCTGAATAGATCTTGCTCAGAAAATCTTAAAATAACGTCATGATAAACCAGAGCTGACATAACAAAACAACAAATTTTGCTCCTATCATTAGGCAGTTGATAAAGATAAACCAGAGCTGACATAACAAAACAACAAATTTTGCTCCTATCATTAGGCAGTTGGTAACATTTCAAAGCAAAAAGCAAAGCAGCTTCATTTATATACTGCTTCATATCACGCTATGGGATGTCTAAGGGGTTTACAACTGTAAGCTCATTGCCCCCCAACAGTTGGGTACTCATTTTAGCGACCTTGGAAGGATGCAGGCCTGAGCCCTGGCTAGTATTGAACTCGCAACCTTGTGGTCTATGAGTGAGTGGCTGCAGTACAAGCATTTAACCACTGCACCACCAGGGCTCTTCAAAAGATTTGATAAATCACCTTACAATCATTGTCTAGCCACATGAAAATTATGTGGGGTATGCAGACAAGCAGGATCTAGCATACACACACGCAGAATTGATGCACGTAGGCAGGAATGCATAGAAGATGGTCTCTGTGAAGAATCTTGCTCCAGATGGCACAGGAAAAATCCTCCCACATGCAGGCTGCTGCTGTCAGCTTGGAGAAATGAATCGCCGTACAGTGAGACTTCACTCTCTTCATTTACAAAGA
Organism: Phrynosoma platyrhinos; assembly: GCA_020142125.1. Lineage (NCBI taxonomy): Eukaryota > Metazoa > Chordata > Lepidosauria > Squamata > Phrynosomatidae > Phrynosoma > Phrynosoma platyrhinos. Next base: position 77,446,941 of record CM034708.1, on the reverse strand, counting down.
TACAAAGAGTATCAGACATCCATCTTGAATACTCAGAGCTATACAGACCAACAAAGTGCTTCGCCAACCACCAACCACAACTAACCAACAACGGAGATTCTGACCCTGTCCCATATATATATATATGTGGTCTTCTTGGGAACATGTGACAGCCATGTACTAATGAAACCTGGCTGGTTTCATCTTCAGTGCCTGTTGCATCAGACCTCCCATCACGCATACCGGGTTGGCCTCATCCACTGTGCATGTTGCATCAGGCCTCCCATGATGCACAGCTTACCAAATGCAGACTCATGCACCTGCCACTTGAACTGTAATAACCCTGTTACCATTGCTCCAGTTCCTTTCAGTGGCCACATCCATATCATTTTTCAGACCAGGGTGCAACATGGTCTTGATAAAGCATGTTTTATAGTGAATAATGTTCTCATCAAAAGAAACCAGAGGACCGTAGGCCTAAATTCAATTCTTAATCTCAACTAGAATAGACCCACTGAATCAATAAAATTTACAAAGTGTTGATATCAGTCAATCAGTTAATAACTTTATTTACATTCCACCTTTCCACAAGGCAGCTTGCAACATAAAAATAAATTCAAGTAAAACTAAACATAGCTAAAAATATACAAAAAGATTAAAATAAGATTGAAGCACCAAATTAGAATAATATAACACAGTAAAAGCATGGATTAAAACACAACAGCACTAAAACAGAAGGCTAATTCTATAAAACAATCAGCTCCCAAAGACCTACTGAAGAGACTCTTCTGATGAATAGAAGAATCTTGACAACAGAAAGACAGCAAGGATCCAGCTTAGCTTCCAAGGAAGGGACTTCCAGATTATAGGGGTAGTCATGGAGAAGGCCCTCTCTTGTGTTTCCACCAAGCCTGCCTATGAAGGTAATGGGACTGAGAGAAGTGCCTCCACTGAAGATCTTTGAGTTTGTGCAGCTGCTTTGGAAAATATAATCTTTCAGATCATATGTACCCATATACGACTTACAAATTCCCATTGATTTTAATGTCTAAAGGTGCATTTACACTGTAGAAATAATGCAGTTTGACATCACTTTAACTGCCATGGCTCCATCATGCAGAATCCTGGGACTTTTAGTTTTGTGAAGCACCAGCACACTTTGTCAGAGAAGGCTAAAGACCTTGTAAAACTACAAATCCGAGGATTCTATAGGATGGAACTACAACACTTAAAGTTGTGTCAAACTGCATTAAATTTTTACAGTATAGATGCATCCTAGGACGTTATCACTTTGGGAGCATTTCCCTGCTTTTTCCCATGGTTCCACGGCGAGCATTCCTCTATCTGCGCATGTGCAAGAAGATAATTTCTAGTACATTTACGGGCTTTTCTCACTTGTGTGTGAACGTTAAATGTGCTTACTGTAATTTTGCAATTAAGGTAATTGCGTGAGAAAGCCATTTGCGGAATCAAGGTTTATTTTCGGTTTATTTTTGGAATGCCTCATTTCCACTTTATTATCGCTTTCTGGCCCACGTGTGATAATGTCCCTAGATGGAACTAAAAATTAGATTTAGGACATGCTAATTATATGCTGACTGCATAAATGAAATCATAAATTGCTGCTGAAATGATGATCTATACCAGGGGTAGGCAACCTTTCCCCTTTAAGGGCTGAGGGACTTCAGCTCCCAGAATCCCAGGAACTATTGGCCAACATGGGACTATTGGACAACATGGCTGAGGCTTCTGGGAGCTGAAGTCCCTCGGCCCTTAAAGGGGAAAGGTTGCCTACCCCGATCTATACTATCCAAATAATAATTCTCAAAGTGGGAGTTATGCTTGTCTGTTGAAGCCTTCTAGGTTTCTGAGTTACCAGCTTCAGTGCATCTGAAGAAATGGATTGATATTCAAGAATACTCATTCTGAAACCATCCATTTAGTCTCAAAGGTGCTGCTAGACTTCTTCATCTACCTCCTCACCTTTCTGCTTTCTGCTGCAACATGCTAACATGGCTATATGGCTATTCTTTGAAAACAACTTCAAAGCGACCATTCTTGAGCAATGAAACTTCAAAGGAGACTCCAGCATAAAAGAACTAAATTATAATTTATGAAGACATTTACTTGCTCTGTCTCTGGCCTGAATTGAGACAGTGGGTTAAATCTAAATTTGGTCATGCTCAGATTTCATCATAGAACAGATCCATTAGAATCAACAGAATTTAAGGTGGTCACAACCAATTAAACAAAGTCATGGTCCCATTAAAAACAACAAATTTGTTATAACATTAATGTATGTGGATTATCATTCTTTTCATCACATGCCTGTAAGCTTATCCTCATTTAAAGTAGGGAATCAATAATTTTGAAGAAAGTATCTGTATAAAATGCTCCATGGTACCATTCATTCATTCTTCTATGCATGCAGAGCAGGGGTGGGATGGCTCTAGAAGCCAGGAACCATATGGATAGCCAAAATTGCTCTCCCATACCCAAGAAAGAGTGGTCAGACATCCACTTCTGGTTTTATCAAATATGTATTTTTAAAAGGTGAAATAGTGTGTGGGAGGCAGTGCCACTTCAGCCCATTTAAAATATGAGTTCCTGCTCCTGGAGGAATCCAAGATAGGCTTATCATCCTCGGACAAGGAGTTGGAAAAAGGGCAATTCAGGGAACATGGAGCAGTTGAGGGCTGCAAAAGCAATACTCCAGTAGAACAATTTCCTGTGTTCCTAAAGAAGATCTTTTTAGCCTGAGGGCCAAATTCAACTTCAGAGGCATTCTTAGAGGATGCATTCCAGCAATGGGTAGGGCCAAATTATCAGCATATTTTAGTTTAAAGCCTTATTGTCCATAACTTAGCCTTAAAAAAGGCATTTCATCTTCTCTGAATGGGGAAAAGCCATACACAAAGGTTGAGTAACCAACCTGTTACGATATAATGGTGAAGGGAACATTGCAATCTGGATCACTTTAGGAGGCTCAACTGAGACCCTAAGAGGGCTGAGTTAGACTTTTATATAGTATACACACAATAAAAAATATACAAGTAACATTGACTGCCTCTTTCCTTGCATTGCTTCTATGTTTTCTAGATGTCAGGTCACAATGTAATATTTGTAGAGGGCTTATACACACAGAATCCAATAGACATAGGTGCCCTAAGCAGGCAGTACCGAACACAGTTTCTTCAACAAAATAACAAGAGAGCACCTTGCCATGCTTTCTCAGACATCACTTCCTGCATGTAGAAAGCAATGTGTCTGAAGAGGAGGTTCCTGTTGGCACAGAGGAAATTTACAAGCAAGATCCTTGATTTACCAGGTTTTTTACTGTCAGGGAACATTGTTACATGAACAGGAACCTTTCTTCTTCAGCCATGTCATTTTTTTTGTGTGTGAACAAAGTTACAGTGGAGGTGGTAGGGTTAGATGCTCTCTTGATTTCCTGATGAAGAATCTGTGGTGAATAATGCCTGAACAGGGTTGTGACAGATCAAAGAAATGCAGGAAGGAATGGTCATATGTTGACTAGATTTCCCCCCGATAGGTAGACCTAGAGATAGCAACAACAAGTAGGTGCAATGGATGGATACAGTTCCACTTCCTCTCCAGATATAATCCTCACACACATAAATGCTCATTTTAATAAATAATAATAATAATAATATTCATTTATATCCCATATTTTCCACAAAATTGGGATTCAAGGAGGCTTAAAAATTATTAAAAGCTATACAGATTAAAAACCATACAAAAACATCAATAAAAATAATTAAATATAACCCCCACAAAATCTGTAGAGTTAAAACTTCAAAATTCATTAAAAGACTTAAAAACAACAACAACAACAACAACAACAACAACAACACAGCACAGTACACCACTAAAAGCTCATCAGTTTCTTAAAGGTTAATGGAATAGGAAAGTTCTTAAATTCCAGTGGATGGAGAGCAAGCAAGGAGCCATCCTAGCCTCCCTAGGGAGGGGTTTCCAAAAGTTGGGAGCAGTCACTGAGAGGTCTGTCTTCCTTGTTCCTTCTAAAAAAGTCTCAGAAGGTAGTAGGATAGAGAGAAATGCCTCTAAAAGATCTAAGACTCATACGGGGACATACAGTATTTCAAATAGCTTGGACCTGAGCTGTATATTGGTCAATTCAAAAAGTTCCCAGGTTTATTGTACTTAAATATACACTGAAACTCAATATACTGATACACTGATCAAGAGTGAGTTTTGCACTTATTACAACAACCCAGAGACCCTATAATATAATTTTCAACTATATGGAGAATAAGGTTGAGAACATCAATTTACCACACAATGTACAGACCATTCTCTATCATAAAACTAAAATGACATTAAACTTTTTTCTCCCAGACAAAACACTAAAATTACTAAGAAACTAAATGATCTAGATTAGCAGAATATTAATTCTTTCTTCCTAGCCAGCAAGAAAGGGAGGTCCCTATACCTCATATCTATTATCTGTTTTTCCTGAATCTGTATGGTAGCCATTTTGCCTCAGGCTATATTCATCATATCACTTTCACAACATTGGCTATCCTGTACACTTTTCAAAGATCTTTCCCATCAAAATATACTATCTTTTTTTCTGCAACTGAATATGCTGGTGAAACACAGTCTTGCAATAATACAATTATTTTTAAGTTCATAATTTGCACTTTCTGTTGAAGCTTCATTTGAAGCCTACCTCTTTCCATTAAGAACTATAAGCTGACATTCTACAGTAATTTACTCAAGAAGAAAAGAAACAATAACAATGTGCAACATTATTGACTCACCAGCCTTCTCCTTTTCTGCAATAATTGGTATAGCCTGAAAAAGAAGAAAAGAATAATATATTTTCAAAGAGACAATTCTAAAATAGACATGAATCATCTCTCTTTCAAGATCTAGTCTGATCTTTATCAGGGATAATGTGAATGAAGGTTGATGTGGGTTGGAACTAAAATTCCCAGAATTCATCACCTAGAATGAGCATTCAGCCATAGAGGCAAGGGGATTCTGAGGACACTTTTCCTGACTAACTGGAGGGTGGAGTCTCATGTACCTCTACTTTCTCACAGATATTTCACAGCCATGAATGTATCCATGCATTTTCTTTCTTTCTTTCAAAAATCCAACTTTAACTTGTGACTTTAAAAACTATTAATAAATCACATTCATACTGTGGCAGTCTTACAGGGCAATAATGAGATCTCTAAACAACATTAAACAATAATGAGATCTCTAAAACTATGGCATCACTTAGGAGCTGAAATGGTGTCCTAACTAACTTGCACTAAAACCAAATATATGAATGAAAAGATTACATTAGTCAAGGATTTCCATAGACTTCAATAACATGTAGTTTAGGAAAATATAGTAAGTTATTTAATACACTTTGGATTTAATGACCTTATGGCAGAGGTAGGAAACACCTAGCTTTGGTTGACCAGCAACTTCCAATAACTCTAGTCAACCTCTCTCCCTTGAGGAATGATGGGAATTGTAACCAAATAACATAGGGAGGGCCATATAGTTCTGTTACATAAAAGAGTGATGCTGCTCACTATAGATTATTCACAGTTCCATGCACTCTTTTATGGGCTTCCTATTCTTTAGATCAGGGGTGAGAATCAAGTCCCCTTCCAAATGTTTTTGGACTACACCTCCAGCATTCATCTCTATTGGTTATGCTGGCGAAGGCTGCTGGGACTTGCTGTTCAACATCTGGACAGCTGCATAATCTCTACCCCCACTTTGTTACTTCACATACTTCTGCTTCTGTGTCCTTGCCTGAAACAGAGTTCTGCTTGTGGCCCAGTCTTACAAATCTAGCTTAAACTGGCTAGATTGGTCTGCGAACATATCAATGCCCCTACTTCATATCATCTAGAATGTTATATCTGTATCATCTCAATCCAATGCACTTAACAAGTCTACGAACTTGTCTTGATTTACCCATATTTCCCCTAGATTATTATGTGAGACAATCACTTATAGGAGCTTTTAATTGCCCTCCAAAGCATCCAAATGTAATAGACCTCTCTTAAAAGCCAGGACACATTAGCTTTGACTGATACATATAGAAATTAGAAAACAGACCAACCTGCTCTTGCTGAGAGGCACTATTTGCCCCCCCCATGCAAATCCAAAGGTAAATGCCCTGAAGCAATTTATAAATAAACTACACAGTTGACAATCTGGCTAAATTGTAAAATATTAGAATATTAAGAGTCGGCAATAAATGTTGAATAGTAAAAGCAAAGACAAAAATTAAAACCAGGGACAGAAAGCCCACTAGAAGAGGAAGATCTTAGCCTGGCATCTAAAAGTCACTAAGGAGATTATTGCACAAGCATAAAATCCCAGTTTACCTCTCCCGAATTCAAGTCTAATTGGGGCTGGAGCTGGGTTCTATCACACAGCTTTTCCCTAAAAAACCACCATCCGAATACAGCCAGAATCCAACACGTCTCACTTAACTCGCTTCACAGCCATTTTTCAAAAGTTGGAAGCTTCCAAATTTTGAAAAATGGCTGCCAAGTGAGTCAAGTGAGCCGCATTGGAGCCTGGCTGTACTTGGATGTCAGTTTTTTTGGAGAAAGTGGTGCGATAGGACCTGGCTCCAGCCCAAATTAGATTTGAATCTGGGAGAGGTAAACTGGGATTTTATGCTTGTGCGATGATCTCCTAAAGAGGATGGCAGGTGGATCTCCCTTGAGAGGATATTCCAAAAATGGCAGAATAACAGTGGAGAAGTTACTGGAAAGGGGGCATCTTTCACTTCATTGCTAGGATCAGTAACCAGAGAAGATCTTTCAATGACAAAGTGAGAAAGCAGTGCCATTAGTGATAATAGTGTATGAGGACTAGTCATGCCAGGGAATATTGAATGCTGTCCCCATCACACCATCTTAATATAGATTGCTAGGAAATGTTTTTGCTATCACTCCCAATATAATGACCAATTACAAAACAGGACATGCTGAATGCAAAATAGATAAGTGAGAAAAAGCACATGCTGTAACATATAGGAGCATATTGCTCCACTAAAATAATATTATAGCAGGGATTTTTGCTGCCAAAACCACCACCTGAAACCAGTCCTGGTCCAGCCTGGGTCTCATGGGTGCTCAGCATGCCTCTTTTATAAACTGGGAGTTTTCCGACTTAAGAAAAAGGCCACTGGAGAGCTGGACCCAGGCTGTATTCTGCTGGTGGTTTCGGCAGCAAAATCCCTGCAATAGTATCTGGATGCAGCCTAAATTCAAATTCAGTTCTGGAGAGGTAAGACGCTTCATTTAGCAGAGCGATAAGCTCTATAGATTCTGTCCAGGAACATAGGGCATTCCCTTATACAGTTAACTGTATTTGTTCCTCTGGGATGTAGCCACACTGCATAATTAAAACAGTTTAATTGCCATGGTTCTACCCTGTATTTGGTGAGCTACCAGAGGTTTCTGACAGGTCAGGCTGACTACCTCAGCAAACTACAGATCTCAGGATTCCACAGGATAGAGTCATGACAGCAGAAGTGGTGTCAAACCGCTTTCATTCTTCAGTGTGGCTACATCCTAAGTCAGGTTAGTAGGGTACACTATAACTGAAAGCAGTCCAAGGCCTAAAGCAGGAATGTTCCACTTCATCTACTTTCTTTTAAGTGTAATGCCAAGTATTGAAACTGTGGCTTTGTGCATAGAAAACATGTACCTTGTTACAGAGATACAGTTCCACTCCCTAATGACCAGTGTGAAGGCACACACAACATTAAAACAACAGCAATGAGAACAACAAAATGTTCTGTGAAAATACTGAGTTAATTTTATCTTCATTTATCTCTCCCAAGCTGATATGTCTGTAAATGATAACTACAATTTTGCCCATGATGGGGCATAGTCCAACTGTAACAAACTGCCCAAGGAAACATATCGAAGTGGTTCAGATAAGAGTTGTTAATAATGGAATCAATGCTTCTTCTCTCTCAGTGACTGGTTCAGCATTTGTAGAAAAACAGATGACTTCTTGGGAACATTCTCTTACAATTCTATGCTCAAAACCTCTAGCTTATTCACCAGACTCTTCTTTACAGAGAATTCCAATTTTTTCACCAAACTATAAAGCCCAGGATCCTATAGGATGAATCTATAAAGTGTGAAACTGCTATAACCATGTGTGTAGATGCTTTTAACATATTGTCAGATCAGAAACAATGTACACTTGTCCCTCCCCATTCGTAGACTTGTCATCCATGGTCTTGATCCTTCGTGGATGACAAGCCAGGAGGGACAAAATGGAGCGTGTGCCCGTGCGGGAGTGTGCTGCCATTATACTCTATGGGGCTTGGATATTTGTGGTTTTTAAAGTTCATGGGGTGTATGTGTCCAGAATGGATCTCCCGCAAATGAGGAGAGACAAGTATACTGATTCTTTTGATACCTTAAAGTTTCTTGTGCTGTTTTAAAGACCAACAAATGTATTGTGGCAGAAGGATTTCTATTGCCTTTACAATGGTATTTTTTATTTTAAAAAGAAATAATACAAACATCTGCTAAATGGACTATAGTCTATGAAAACTTATGTCAGAAAAATGTGTTGGGCTTTAAGATACTGTAAGACCTTGTTTTCACTACTACAATAATACACACATCAAGGTTAGACCAATATATTCCTACCTTGTTTTGCCTAGGCAACAAGATAAAGAGACTGCTAGCTTTTAAGCCTAAGTAAATTGTTAATCAAAATTGCAGTCAGTGTTTTTCCCTCCCCTGACCAAGAGAAACAGATAGGAATTTGATCAGTGAAATTTAGATGCAATTAATTATTTGAAACATTTCTTGCTGAGTTTGCAGGCTAAATTTCAGATCTTGGAAAACTTACGTTTTGGACTACTCTGTAAAGGGAGCTTATCCATACTGTGCTACAATTTTGAAACTTTGGTTGACTCTTTGTGCTACCTCTGATTTTTCCCCAAGACATTATTGGGGTTCATTTTCGTTCTTTGTTAAAAAAAAGGGAATTGAAATTAGTGTTGCTAGGAGGCATTAAAGATTATCCATTATTTTAGGGATTTGGGCTATAATCCAATAGATTTACCTGGAATAAATCCCACTGATCTCAATGAGATTTATATCTGAATAGGAATGTGTAGGATTGCACTGTTGGTTTTTATGTAACTCCAAAAAGGGACTAGGAGATTAAGAAGTAATTTAACGCTCTTCAGTTTTACATTACATCTATCTTCCTTCCCATTTTCGGTCTAACAAGATTTTTGAGGTTTCTGTACACGTGTTTGTTTAAACTAAAACAAAGAGAAATGAGAAAAAAAAAGGACACAACTCTCCCTCCCACTTGCAGGCCTCTACCTAATTTTGAAGGAGACAAGAGTCATTTGCTTTTATATCAAGAGTCAGAAGATCCAATTCTGCAGAGGGTTGTCAGGTCAGCAGCATCCCATTCCCCAAGGTTTCAGGACCAAAACCTGAGATCTGATGCAGGCTGTTGTGATATCATTGAAAGTGCAAGCTTCTGAAGTCACAGAGACAGGGTTGGCAAGGAAAGACAGAACTTCTTCTGAGTCAAATGATTGTGGAAATTGGGTAAATGGTCCCAGAATTTAGGAAGAACTCAGCTAATCAGGTACTGTAATTCAAGCCAAGGAGAAGAGGAAAGAGTATTTCAACAGCTGAGCAAGCTGCAAAAAGAACCCAGTAATTGAAGCAGTTCCCACCCTTCCTGCTATGGCTTTCATCCTCTCTGGAGTTATCCAAAGTATACACAATGCTGTTGGGGTTAGTGGAAAGCTCACTGCCAGCTCTTTATTGGTGGTTCTGCCTTGCTTATGCCAGGGATTATACAATAAAGCAGCTCATGAATTGCAAAACTGGCAGTCCACTCCCTGTACCTTCTTGATGTGGTATGCTTAACCCAAATGCATGGACCTACCATCTCTCTCTCTCCATTGTTTTCCTTTCCCCTCTATTGTTTTGGTGCATTGACATTGCAAAAGCACAATAAACAGTAAGGCCTTTTTGCTGAGCCAGGGAGCTCTGATGCCAGCTGAAGATGGGAGGAGAGGAGTGTTCCGCCTTTTAATCCACTTTACAGACAAAAACCAAACTTTCTTCTCTTCCAATTCTCCTTACCTGAAATTTGTCTCACCACCTGAAGAAATATAGCAATTCCTTGGACGTTATCACACAGGAGGAATCTGTAGGTTATCCCACACAAATCCCCCAAAAAACCCGCACTTGTGCCTGACGATTTCACATGACGTCACACAGAAAGTGGACAGAAAGTGGT
>CM034708.1:77415938-77427089 GCA_020142125.1 Phrynosoma platyrhinos | reverse complement strand
TACTATATCTGTTAAAGTTAGCAACCTTTGCATGTCTATAGTCATTAATTGCTAGTTTCCATGTTTGAAGACTTCTGTTCATTTGCGTTTCTACTTTCTTCTTGCTTCACTCTATCTTCCTGCTATTTTTCTTTTTCCTCTCTCTCCTCTGTAAGGCTATGTGTTTGACTATCACAAGACATGTGCAAGTCTGGGTAATGCTATTTTAATATATTTTATCTCCACTAGGCTCTGTGTATGTAGGGTGGTGGTGGGACTGGTTGTTGTTCAGTTTCTTCTTTGCTATTTGATTGCTCTGCTTGAGCAGTTCAATACTATCTCACATTTCTGAACAATAACATCCAGAATTCTCTAGCCAGTATGGCCACTGTATGTTAAGTATTTCCAAACAGTGTACAGATAACATAAAAATCAGAAAACTATTACCTAAATTTATTTAAATCAAATCAGTAGAGGAAGTCCAATGAATCAATGGTATTGACATAAGTGCTAGTTCACCATTCATCAGATGATTCAATGAATCCACTCTAATTGTGTCTATCATTTTGAATTTAGGTCTCTATTTGCTTAAAATACTTGTGGTTTTTCTCCACTTCAGCACCTATGCCCCCATTTCTCTGCCAACAAACTATGCATTTACATGGTTGCTTCAGTGTTCTGAATACCAGGGTTGGACAAATGCCACCAGGTGTTTTTGGACTGCATCTCCCATACTCATTCACCCTTGGCTATGCTGGTTAGTGCTAATAGAAGTCATATTCATCCACAGTGGTGGCTGGTACCTTTCATGTCATCATGGTAGTGAATCCACTTTGGGTTTTAATCTGAACCTCAGAGGAACTATCCAAATATCCTCTTCTCTATACATTAGGGCTGGAGCGGTGGCAATTGGTGGGTCTTATGTCAGTGGGATGGTGACTCTGGTCAAATTTTTACATAGCTTTACAGGAGCTATCCAAGGTGCTGGTCTTATCTGGAGTAGATGTTTCACTACCCTAAATAACTTTAAAATCTAAAGCAAAACCTAAAACTGATTCATCATCCTACTAACATTGTACCCACCAGCTGTCACTAGGGTGGAGAAAAATATTGATTTCATACCCCCCCGTCAGTATTAGCATGTTACCATTTCAAGTTCTTTTCCTGCCAAATATGAAGAAATTTGTGACTGTTACAATAACTGCCTGCTGATACCATCTGACTTTTGAAAAGGAATGTACTGGATTAAATTTTTTAAAAGCTTATTATTTATTATTAGCCTGGTGTTTTAAAACTGTTTTTGTTGGCTTTTTATTAGAATAGTTGGTTTAGTTTGCATCTTCATAGATATAATTTATTGTGTTTTTCTTTTTCTTGGAAACTTTTAATTATGTTGAAAGCAGCCTACCATCCCAAACTTGGAAGAAAGGAAGAAAGCAAATAAAATCTAATAATAAAATTACCAATACTCTAAAAAGGGCTGCTCTCTACTGATGGACAGGCAATGCTTATGTGGAACCTGTACATAAAGTGGTTATAATAATAGGGTTAGGTTTTTTTAAACATTTAAAGTTCTTCAAATGTGAAATACCAGCTTTTGATGAAGTGGAAATATTTACAGATAAAAAGGGGACAGGTTTCATATAGCCTTAACTGTTCTATAAAAAAAAACAAACCAGGCCCACTCCAACAAAGTTTAAGAACACCGAGATATTAAAAAAACGTACATTTCATTTAAAGACAACTTCCACTCCCTTTATAATTACACAACATTCAAGTGTGTGCATAGATATATATCATCAGAGCCATGTGTAATGTCCTCTCAGCAAGACATTTCTCAAACTGCTCTGCTGTTGTTTTGCAGAGTAAGGTTACATCCCATAAATCCCCTATTGACTTCACTGGGACTACAAAAGTATGCAGGTGGGTTGAGGATTTTACTTGAGACCTTCCCATCATTGTGCTGTCTGGTGGAACCAGCATTAAGCTTTGCTTTGTTTTAATTTCCCCACTGAGACTATGAGAAAAGAATACAAAACAGCATGATTGCTAGTTAGCAGGCTTCAAACCACAAGATATGCAGCAGAAACAATAAGAAAATAATTTAACAGCTTTCATGGCTTCTGTGGGAACTTGGGATGAAGTGCATAAAGAACCCAAAGGTAATTATGAAAGAATTCCTTTTGTGCTTTGTAAAATAAATCCCATATTCCACACGGGGTTGTGCGAGATGATATATTGAGAGCAAAGGAGCCACCTGTCATTCTGGAAGGTGGTTCTATGTAATTTCATGGTTTAACTGCCTAATAATATTATTAGACCACAAGACAGCAGGGAATGAAAATGTGTGACAGTTTTTATCTCCACTAAAAAGGGATTTGTTTTAATTTTATTTTATTTTGCTGGCAGACAATCGCAACACAGTGGAGGTTTGAGAAGCAGGGAAAGAAACTTAACGGCATGCTTTGATTCTGAAAAGATTTTCTCCCACTGAAAATTAGGAGCAGAGACCATATAGTTGGAACCAGTTACATCTGCTAGACTGCTGCTGTGGCTTCACAAATGAGAATAGTTTAGTTAGTCAAAGACTTTCATATGTGATTGATTTAGGGCTGGGCCAGGGAATGGAGAGCCTTCCAAATGTTACTTGGACTGCTTTCCCATCTGCATAGCTCAGAGTGGCTCCCTGGAGTTTAAGGAGGGTGTCAGTGGGTAGATAATAGTGACACGATCATGACTACATAGCATAGCTGAATACAGAGCAGTTAGGGATCTATAAATTTGGCTTATGAATCTGTAACTGCAGTCCTGAATACAAGCCATTATTATTTGTTTCGTTCTTGATTAATTTCATTTTTGAAGGAAGCAACAAGTAATTCTAGAAAATTTCTGGTCCTTCTGAGGCTCTGTAAGTACAAGCCAAATAAAATGTCCTACCCTGTCCTCTTGGCTGGTAGTCCGGATGGCTCAGGGTCCAAACCCGATTTCTGGTACAAACAGGCCAAACGATGTCCAGCCCATTTGCCATCAAATCTGGGGTATGGCCTCCTTATAATAAATTTTAAAAGCTCACCTTTTGCTCCAGGTCATCCCAGGAGATCTGGAGCCCTCCATTTTGACACCTGGTATCACATTTTTACAATATGTTCTGCTATGTTGCCCAACATGATCACTGTGGCTGTTCATCACTTGCTCTCAGTTTGGAAAGAGGCACAAAGCCATGTAATTAATGATGGGCTCCTCATCCTGACCTCAGAGTGAGAGACAAACAGCAGTGGTGGTTGTGCCTGGTGGCACAGTGGGACACATGTGCAAACAGTCACTGCGTGTTGCAACGGGAGTGCCAGGTAATTGAGGGATGTCAGGGCAGCTCTGAGGCCAGAATACTCCAGGCTGCCTTCAGGGTATTCTGGCCCACACAGACAAAACTGTGCAGTTTTTGAAGACTATTTGTAGTTTGGATCTTATTTCTGCACAATATTTGCAAAAGGTGGTTGTTTTTTTGCCCAGAAAACAACATTTTCTAAGCAGAAAATAATATTTTTGCATATTCCTGAGCATCTTTTGGAATATTTTGGAATATTCTTTTTATCCCCAGTATGAGCACAGAACAAAAAACAGCACATTTTTGAGAGCAGGGTTACTTTTTAATGCTGGCTAGCTATAGTGGTACAGTTATGTAGTGTTAAAAATTGGACTTAAAAGTTTTTGTAGAAGAATGGGTCTCTTTATTTAGAATTGCTTAATTCCAATTATTAGTCCCAACTAGACAGACTCACTGAACCATGGGATTTACATAAGTGTTGAGTTATTAAGTTTTGATTGAATCAATCAGTCTAATTTTTAATAGGTGGTAATAACTGGAGTTTAGCCAAGAGCAGGCCAAATGTGACCTTCAAGGCCATTTTTGTGGGCCCCAAGGACTCCACAGCACAAGTCAATTTTTACATTTTTAAAACTAAGAACATCCCCAAAAATATTTCAGAGAGTATGGAGAAAAAATTACTTTGTTTTTGTCCAGTAGAGCTGATTTAAGTCCAAGAGAAGCCTTATAAAATCAGGAAACAAAACTACAAGTTGACCTCCACAGATGAAGTAGCCCTGAGACCAAAAGATGAGCATTGTATAATTTGTGGGATGACATAACTCCCCTCTGTGATGGTTCTTTATGTTCCCACTCCACTCCTCGGAGCTGGATAGGACTCCTTGAGACATCTTAACAAGAAAAAAAACAACTCGCTGCCATCACCCAATGATTTAGCTTGTCACACTCCAACAATGCATTGGGACATTGCTGGGTCTTATACCAGTAACCTACACTCAGAACAGACATTAGCTGAGCTAAGGCCATTAAAAGGGATGAAAAAAGAGGCACAGTACTAAAGAAAAAGATTTATTATAAAGCAAAGAACATTGAAGAGTAAGACATGGAGGACAACTGGTCCTCCAGGGACCAATTTAAAAGATAAGTTACAAAATAATAATCATTTCAGCCAAACCTGAATCCCCGACTAATAAAACAAACTAAAAGCCAAGACCTTGCTGTTTCTCAGCTTCCACTTTCCCCACGGCTTCAGCCACCATCCAGAAGAAGAAGTAGACTAAAGTCTATGAAAGCTAATGCTACAAACTTCTTCTGTTTTTTCAGTTAGTCTCAAAAGTACTACAAAATCTATCTCTGTATTAATTCTACAGACCAACACGGCTGTATCGGTAAATTCTACCACTACAGAAAGCACCAAATTTAGCCAAATGAAGTGGAAAATCCATCAACCTCTTCAAGAAACTTTCCCAGATACAGACAGATATCTTCTTTTTCAAGAAGTGAAAGCAATGGGATGTCGTTCCTGGGGACATATGTGTGGGAGCCCTTTGCAAAACTACGTATCATGTGGAGCGCATGTGTTATACTCATACTGACTGGTTCTGCAGTAGGCAACATTCCTTTTCAGTTTTCTTCAGTTAAACTCCTGCACTCTGTCTGTCCCTGGCTTATAAAGCAAAGAACATTAAAGAGTAAGACATGGAGGACAACTGGTCCTCTAGGCACCAATTTAAAAGATAAGTTACAAAATAATAATCATTTTAGACAAACTTGAATCTCTGACTAATAAAAGCTTGTGGTTTCTCAGCTTTTACTCCCCCCATGGCTTCAACGGTCTCTCTCCAACCACCATCCAGAAGGTTCTTTTCTAACAGCCATCTGATTGGCTGGTTGCCCTCACACCACTAGTGATGTCATCCTCCTCATAGATTCCTGTACCCCCTCCCACAGGGAAAAAGGCCCTGATAAATGGAGGGACTCCCATTTATCACATCCTCTTCCAACAACTGTCACCTATCTTAATGTTCCTCAAATTGTTTTTAGAATTTATTTACTGAGGAACCCCCAAAAAGATTATTGATTACTATAAGTGATGGGCATTTTGTAAAATAAGTACATTCCTTCATGCCTAGGGGTGTAATATACTCCCAATTTTATCCTCACATAAAAGGACAAAACATTTGTTATTATCTCCTTGGAGCATGAAAACACAAAAGATTTCTGCACTGTCTCCTCCTGGCATTTGCACATTTTGAATGTCCCAGTGAATTATTGTGTGCTGAAGTACATTTGGTTTATCTGTGGGGGTGTGGAGGAAGCCATAGGGGTTTACATAGGGAGCCAATTTTTGGTTGAAAAAGTATATCTGCTCAAAAACAGCTTTGCCATATATCAGAATGTATGATAAAGTGGTCCCAAGATATTAGACAAACTATTGACTTAGAGCAATGGGGAAAAGTATGGAATAAGACCCTAAGCTACACAGCTAGCTTTGATTTAAGAGAAAACCTCTATAAGATGCATTATAGATGGTATACAACTCCAGTTAAATTAGCCAGAATATATAAAGGACTTTCGGACAAATGCTGGAAGTGCAAACAGGAAAGGGGGACCCTCTATCATTTATGGTGGAACTGTAAAAAGGCCAAAAAATATTGGACCACCATTCATAAAACAGTGGAGACAATTTTGGTAACTCAAATAGATATGGATCCTAAAATGTACTTGCTAAATATATATGTAGACAAAAAGTTGGAGCAACAGTGGGTCAGCTTTGCCAACAATCAGGAAAGCTGGGACTTAAAATCCAAAACATCTGGAGAACCAAAGTTTAGGAAGCACTTTTTTAAACAGTTAATTAAAAAGTTTAAAATTAAAAAGAAAATTAAATTAAATTTTATATTTTCTACCATTTGTTTTGCTTTTAACCCAATTTTTCTTTTTAATTGGTAACCTATTTAGTGCCTTTTGGTGGAAAAGCAGGGTATACAATAAGTAAGTGAATAAGCTAAGATATTTTGTGCATGAAAAAGCATGTGTGTCTATGTAGTTTGTTCAGTTCAATTCAAAGCTTTTTTGTGGATGACGGTGAAGCTGTTTTAAGTTATTGAGCAGAACACATCTGTGGCTGGGAGGTGAGGTACAGAGAGGTTAGGGCGCAAATGCAAAGTGGTAATAGTTGAGAATAACATGGTTGCAGGAGATACCCCTGAAGAGAACTGTTATGCTTTGCTTCTGTTTGCCAGAGTAAAAATGTGTTGCTTCAAATGAGGCCTGTAGGGAAGAAGAGCTATACATTTCACAAATATTTGAAAGGTGTCCAGGGACATATTCCAACACAACTGGGGAGCAGACCTAGGCAGGGATATTTACTGAGGCAGAAGGAAGGGCTGGAATATGTTAAGCTACCTAGACTAAATAGGGAGCAAAAGTTCAGGTGCTTCCTTATGGAGCTGGCAGCCCTGCCGTCTTGAACGGAAGCAATGATAATCTCAACTTGACATGGTTGCAAGTGTATCCCTGGGGTCTTCCTCTAGGCAGCAAAGTCTGTCTGGCTGCATCACTTCACACCTCATATCAGTCAGGACTCTTCTGGGATAGCAGAGAATGAAAAAGGAGGTAAAATACCTATGCATACAAATATCAGATAAGGTATACACAAGCAACATAAGTTTTATCCTCTGGCACAAAGAAATAATAATAACAGTTCTGTTCTTGGGGCAGAGAATACACACAGAGGATATTACCTCAGTGCAAGAGAGATGTATGCACAAATGTATATATGGTGTGGTCTACTAAACTGGGAGACTCTGGAGCCATTTGAACCAGTGGCATCCTTCAACTTGGTGACTCACACTGCGGGGGTGGGAGCAGGGCTTCTGGGAGTGGGACTTCTGGTGTGCGAGCTGCACGAGAGCACATGCACATGCATGTGCACCATAGAATTGTGCACGCAGCTCCACAGTGGTTCGGACAGCAGTTCAGAAGGCCCAGCGGCAGCCTGGCTCATGGACCCAAGGCCCTGTGAGGCCCAGAAGGTCCTGTGGTGGCCTGGAGAGTGGGACCAAGGCCCCATGGTGGCCCAGAAGGTCCCGCAGTGGCCTGGAAGGCCTTGCAGCAGCCTGGAGAGCAGCCTGTAGGCCCGGGAAGACCCTGCTGGGGGGCAGGGGACTGACCGGGTGTCATCTCCCTTCTGGGGTGTCACCCGGTGCAGTTTGCACACCCCCTCTCCCCAGTGATGTTACTGATTTGAATATTCCAGATATGTCAACTCTGCTCACCGGTATAAAGAATGGTAGCTGAAATGGTTCTGGATAGTGCAGAGTAGGTAGGGTGGAAATTTACTACATGGACCAGAATACTCCAGGAGCAGTCTGGAGTATTCTGGCCTGAAGGTGCCCTAATGTCCTCCCATTACCTTAGACACTCAATTGTGATGCTGGGTGGCTGTTTGCACACATGTCCCATTCACTCTGAAGTCAGAACAAGGCACCTAGTATCGATCACATGCTGGACACCTTGTTTTGTCCTCCGAACAAGCGATCCGTGGCACCAGTAGCAGGCATCACAGCAGAAAGCATTGGAAACAGCTATCCTGCATCATAATGGAGGACTCTGGATCTTCCAGGAAGATCCAGAGGAAAAAATAACTTTATTTAAGATATTTTAAGGGCAGTATATCACAGGTTTGGTACTGAACTGGCCTGATGGTCTGCACCAGAACACTGAGACCCATTTCATCTAGACTACTTTCTGGGGAGGATGTCTTATTTGGCCCATGTGGACAACACCATAAATTTCAGGTTCAACAAACCTGGGTTGTCCAGAATAATTCCACCATTTATTCTACCCCTTTCCCAAAGGCTAACTTATTTATTTATTTATTTAATTTGTAAGCCACCTTTCTTCCATAAAGGGACACAAGACAGCTCACATATTAAAACATTTTAAAAACTTTACAATAAAAATGTTAAAACAATTAAAATATCTAACTAAAACAGTAGAAAATTACATAAAATATATAAAGTTAAAAAACATAACTAAAGCACACACCCCATATAAAAGCCACCATCATATGGTTATATTTTAAAAGCCTGTTTTAATATATAATTTTCTAAACATAGATATCTTTCAATAGTTTTTGAAATTCCTACAGCTGTGGAAATAGCACTATTTTTGCAATGGCAAAACTTCATCATAACTTGAACCTCACTTGTAGTTGGCAGTAAACAATGAACTTGCATTAGAAAAGAAAAATGTGCAGGGATGAGTGTGTGGCAAGGATTCACAGTGAGCCAATGTCAATCCTCTGGCACAGTCAAGCTGGAAAGGCATTTAAAACTGTTAGCAAGTTAATTCTTCTTGGTTTAAAAAAAATGTATGGCATCTCTACTTTTTGATGATGCATACTACTTTTAAATAGGGAAGCCATATGGACATCACCAAAAAAGAGGGAATACTTCACAAAAAAGAGGATCATATTTGTAAAAAATATCTGCACATGCTAATTTGTATGTGTGCCAAGTACTGTCAAGCAACTCTGAGGGCCTTGCTCTACCTTCTTATACTTCTCCATCTTTGAATTGTACTTTCAATGTTTCAACACAGAATGTTTTCAAACAGAGGATTGTACACTGTAAAAAGGGACATATGGCCACCATAGTGTTATCACAATACTACTACTATTCTGGATTGGCTGACTGTAGTGAAGATGCTACCACTTTGCTATTACATCTCTCTAGAAATCAATTTCTATTCATGCAACTGTGGCCTAAATGCAATAGCTGGTCCCAAGCAGAATAGAATTAATGGCATTTGCATTAATGTTGGCTTACTATTTAGCAGATTTAGTGGGATTCCTCTTGTGGGAATGAAAAGATGGATTTAATGATGAAGATATTTGACTCATTGATGTATATCAATCTCTCTTTCTGTTTTGTTTTTTTAATTTTTGAATATATATATTTTATAATAGTTCCACTGAAGATCTAATAACAATAGAAAAGTATCATACATCAAATGCATACATCAGTTATTAGGAAAAAAATAATGTCGATAACTCCAAAGTGTCTTTAATCATACAGTCTATAATTATTTTAAAATTATAGTATAATTAACTTTCAAAATGTTTCTAAAGGTCAGTCTTTTTATTTGCAGTTCTATTAAAAAACTTTTTTAAAAAAGGGGGGAATACTATATGTATTGTATATTCTGGATGGCACAAGCAGTCTGAGAAAATAATTTTTGTAGCAATTGCTAAACTGAAGAGGATTAAATTATAGCAATGAATTAAACATAAAACAAACAAACAAACACACAGATTTTTTGGACTACAGCTCCCAGAATTATCCAGCCACATGGCCAAGCTCTGCAACAGGTGGCTAAGGAATAAAATAATTCACAGGTGAGCAAGTCAGTGCTATTTGTTTATAGACAGAACACACAGATTGCATGGCTTATAATTGTGTGGAGGTCACTTAATAATTTAACATTAATGTAAACCATTGTGCATAAGGGTGTTTAAATGCATTGATGTTTCAGTGTCTAAGACCAAGACCTGAAATTAGAAACGGAACCCAACAATGGGAAGAGAAATATATAGAATTGCTATCATGCATCATAAAATTATACTGTGGATTCCACCGGGATCTGTTTTGCACCCCCCTCCCCACAGATACCAAAATCCATGGGAACCCAAGTCTTGTTGTTCCCAATGTTGGCGTGAGCACGCAGCTGTGCCACTATTAGGGAGAGCCACCATTCTCCCCATTGGTGGTGCATGGACTTGGTCACACCATTACCTTACCTGAAGTCCCATTTCACCTAATGGTGGCATGGCACATGCTGCCATTGCGGACAATATGGGCTTGCCATCTGCAAGATGCTTAAATTTGCAGATGGCAAGTCTGCAGATAACAAAGCCCAACTGTATTTGTAGCATGGAGAAGACCAGGGGTAGGCAACCTTTCCCCTTTAAGGGCCGAGGGACTTCAGCTCCCAGAAGCCTCAGCCATGTTGGCTAATAGTCCCATGTTGGCCAATAGCTCCTGGGATTCTGGGAGCTGAAGTCCCTCGGCCCTTAAAGGGGAAAGGTTGCCTACCCCTGGAGAAGACTGTTCACCTCATGAACCCCCCAACCAAAAAAGGATGATCTGTCCTTGATCTTCTTAGGGCAGGTCAAAATATTTTTGGGCCATCAGGCTTTTAACAACTCACTAGGATTGGGCTTTTAATACTGTGCAGTTCTGTTGTAAAAGTTGATATACAGTCTTTTAACATTTAATTTTTTAATGTTTAATATTTTAACTACTTGAATTGTTTAACTGCTTTTAAAAAACTGATATGTATTCTTTTTAATGCTTTTGCATTATTTTACACTTATATTTGGTAGTGGCTTTAAGTCCCATTATTGGGATACAAATGAATAATATAAATAAATAAATAAATAAATAAATAATTATGAGAAGAAGTGGCCACGATCCTCTGCTGTTCCTCAGGCCTCACTGTTTCTTACTCTCTAATTTCCACAACATTAGGTGTTAACACTGTGCTCCTAGAAACACAAAGGGATATAAACCATTGCAAAATTTTATCTTTCAGACTCGAATGAATATTTTTACCATTTTTCTCCTCGCTGACAGACAGTCCCTCAAACTGCTCAGTTTCTGAAAACCATTCACAGTTTGGAGATATTTGGTACAAAAATGCATGTAGTTTTTTGTGCATATAATACCATTTTCTGTGCATGTAATGCCAATTTTTGTGCAAAAGTATTCACATATTTTCCATGAAGAGTAAATCTTAAACTGTGAATAATAATAATAATAATAATAATAATAATAATAATA
>CM034708.1:77388423-77415838 GCA_020142125.1 Phrynosoma platyrhinos | reverse complement strand
AAGCTCAATTTTGGATGAGCAACTGTCCCCGAGCCTTACCCTCTGAGAACTGTTTCTTGTGAAGGGACAACCCTAATTCAAAGCAGAGGTAAGTTAAGTAAATCTTTATTTATTAAACAAAAATTAATTACATGGCTTTGTATGAGATCTGGTCATAGTTTATTTCAATGTTTCACCATATGTAACATATCTGTATACCAGTGCATAATTTCTTTGTGGGAAATTTATGTTATGTACTATTGTGACACCACCAATCTTATTCCTCATGCCATCCATACCCCAAAGGTGATAAAAATGTTTTCTGGATTATTTAAAGCAGAGGCAGGCAACCTTTCCCCTTTAAGGGCCGAGGGACTTCAGCTCCCAGAATCCCAGGAGCTATTGGCCAACATGGGACTATTGGCCAACATGGCTGAGGCTTCTGGGAGCTGAAGTCCCTCGACCCTTAAAAGGGAAAGGTTGCCTACCCCTGATTTAAAGCATAAAAATTGCAGAACTTAATATTAAAACTACAGTCGCCCCTCCATTTTTGCAGACTTGAAGTCCGTGATCTTGATTATTCATGGAGGGGCAAGTTCCATTAAATTAAATGATGCACGCACCCATGATGCGTGTGTGGCCATTCAAGCCAATGAGTCTTTTAATTATTTGTGAGTTTCCATTTTTGTGGGGCCCCCAGAATGGATCCCCTGCAAAAACAGAGGGGCTACTGTATTACTTCTTTTGATTCAATATGAAACAATTGTCCAACTAATAAAAAAAATCCTTATATGTAATATCTCTAAATTAGAGATACCTCTGATGAGTTGGAGCCTATTATGAGCTCAAATCTCTTGTTTTTCAAACATACCATCCTGGAATACTACTCAGGTCTCAGTAGGCTGTACTTTTGAGTAGACATGCCCTATATTGTAAGGTTTCAGTTCAATAAATATGACAGAATGTCCCACTCAATTCAATAACTATACTTCTGGGTAAACACTTATGGGATTATTCAGTGGTGGCGACTATTTTAGAAGTAGATTGGAATAGGCTTTAAAATGGTAACATAGCTCATCCTTTGTCTTTTGTATGCCATAGCTTTTCTTGATACAAGCAGTAGATGGCAGCATTCAGTGAACTAAACTCAAAATAGGGCTAGCTACATGTTACCATTAGAATGCTAAGCGTTATCGTGAAAGTATTTTCGACTACTTAAGTTTATCTGTTTGCAAATTCACTGAAGACTCATACACTTCTAATTCTTATGTAGAGAGATCTTGTAGCACCTTTGAGACTAACTGAAAGAAATTGGCAGCATGAGCTTTTGTAGACTTCAATCTATTTCTTCAGATGCATTTTCAGTTTTGAATTTGTTGCATTGTCATTATGGCTATCCAAAGAATGTTACGAAAGTGCAATTATTACCTCTGACCCTTCTACCACATTCTCTTTCTATACATGGGGTGCCACATGGAGGCATCTCCCAACATCTAAGGGGGGTTGCAGACTGCCAGAAATAGTGCAAATTGAGTCCACTTTTAGGGTTAGGGTTAGAGAATCATGGGAACGGTATTTTATTATGGCACCAGAGCTCTCTGACAGAGAAGGCTCAATGTCTCAGAAAAAAACAATTCCCATGATTCCCTAGCACTAACTCTAACCCTTAAAGTGGACTCAATTTGCACTATTTCTGGCAGTCTGCAACCCCCCTAAGTCTTTGTATTTGATGTCATGTTCATGTTTGTATTTCCATTGCAATTTTTGTATATTTCTTTGCGTCTTCCCTGGTTTTAGCATCTTCAGCTTTTAAAAAACAAAAGTATAACTGTTTAATTGTATCTACCTATTTCTAATATAGCTATTGTTCATGTTAAATGCACTCATTTCTAGGTCATATAAATGTCCCTTAAAAGGGAAGTACTCCTTACACAGGGCTTAGTTAATGGGATTCCCTATCACTATTATGGAATTCACTACTTGTGATATAGATGCACTGCAAGATGCAGTGAAAATGCCATTTTAAAGGGGTTAGGCAGACTCATGGCTGTCAGTGGTTACAATCTGAGGCCCCCAGTATCAGTGACAATATGTTTCTAACTATGAGTCACTGAGAAACACCAGGAGGATGCTATTGTCTCATGTCATTCTGATAACTGGTTGGCCACTGTATGAACAAAATACTGCCTAGTGTAGACCTGTAGTTCAATCCAGCAGGGTTCTTCTTATGCTCTTATGATTTAATGACAAAGAAATTATTTTCTCCCATTTTTCTAAATGGTCACTGTTGAGCATAGTGAGGTAGGGTTGCATATTAAGATCTCAGACTTTATCAGTTCATGGGACGAAGTGCAAATTTGAATTGAACCAAAGCCATAACATCATTCATGTTATTCTGGATAACCATAGTGGATGTAGGACCTTGTATTGTTTTTTAAAATAGATGTCCAGACACCAACGTAGGCTTCCACTTTAGCCATGGCTTTTGGAGAAGGCAGTAGTGCACATGGTGCTCCTTTATTTTCTTCTGGGTCTGAAGAAGGCTTTTCCCTTGCCTTGTCTTTTAACAGGAAATTTTATTCAGAGGAAAAGCTGACAATAATAGCAACAAAACAACAGCCAGGAATATCAAGATCACCATGTCCTTGATGTAACATGGGTAGGATTGTGGGATAGCTTGAGTAAAGCAGCATAGGGGAAAGCTATGTGACTGTTGAGAGCATCTGAGTGATTAAGTTTCTTTTTCTGGAAATGTTTCTGCCCTTTCCCCTTGGAGTAAAATGTTTTGCAACTGGGTAATAGCAGTATAGGGCTGCTTGAGCTGGGATGGGTAACATGTGACCCTCCAGATGCTTCTGGGGATGATGGACTTATAGTTCATCTAGCACAGCCAGTGGTGAAGGATGCTGGGAGATGAAAGGTCACAAGGTGTCCATCCTTGTTGTAAGGCAAATGTCTTAGAACCCAGAGGTGGATTGTGAGCATCACATTGTTCATGTCTTCAAGAATAA
Organism: Phrynosoma platyrhinos; assembly: GCA_020142125.1. Taxonomy (NCBI): domain Eukaryota; kingdom Metazoa; phylum Chordata; class Lepidosauria; order Squamata; family Phrynosomatidae; genus Phrynosoma; species Phrynosoma platyrhinos. Next base: position 77,412,848 of record CM034708.1, on the reverse strand, counting down.
TTCAGGAGCATAACATGTTTCTACATTTCTGAAAACCATGGTGGCACTCTAAATCATCCCTATCTACTCTGGGTGAACAAACCTGACCTACATCTTATTATAAATCTCTCAGTGGACCCATTGAATCAGTGAGATTTACCTTTGTGTTGACACACCATTCAACAATTGATTCAAGGGTCTATTCTAGTTGGAACTAACTAACAGGAGTCAAGTCCCCATATGACTGGTATTGAGTATTGCCACATTGAAATTCATAATTATTAACTCCATGAACATATCTTCTGTAGAAATGAGCTAATCAAAATATACCAAGGTGATGAAATATTTTAACACTATTGAGCCATGAAACTTATCCAATGTTGCTAACAAGCAGATGCTGAGAGAATGGGCAATATGTCATTTGGACTGAATCCTATACAGAATGCTTCTTTTTCTCTTTAAATGAATACAAAAGATGGGCAACATTTGCCAGCACTGTCTTGGATTATTTTCTTCCCAGTTGTATAAAAATTCCAGCCAATTTCCATGGCAAAAGTCAAAGACAATGAAAATCAAAACTAGCAATCATGGCTTTGAACTACTGCTTGTTCCTACCTCCTATATATACTAACTTACAAGATACTGGTTTTACTGTCACTTAGACTATTTACTTTTTGTTGAATGCAGTCAACACAGCCATAAAAGTTACCCAGATGTGTGTGACATCAGTTTCTCCACCAGACAATGACATCTGGCATGCTTAACTCCTTCCCCCTTCTTTTTGTAAGTTTAGCTTTCTTAATGTTTCTCAGGCTTACTGGGGCAAAAGACTGCTGACTGTTGTGTTTTCAGACTGATTTACATTCCTTTGTGGCTTACAATTGCCAAATACATAGTTAAGAGTTTAGAAATCAGTGTCTGTGTCAGAGAATGGCAAATAAAAAACCTGAACTAAGGAAATCAATAACATACAGATGACTCCAAAGCACATTCCGAACTAAACACCCAAGTTGTGTTGAGCCATTTTTCACAGCTACAGTGAAATACACCCTCTTGATGCAGGCAAAATGGAACAAACCTTTATGAAACTCATCTCTGAATGAGTCATCAGAAACTAAGAACTATATATAGGCCAAGGATGAGAATCATGAGGCCCTCCACATGTTACAAAGCTTTAGGTCCTATCAGCCCTAGTGAACATAGGCAATGGTGAGAAATGTGGGGATTTGCTATCCAAGAACATCTGGAAGCCTTGTGATTCCCATGGCTGATACAGACATTTTATTTTTCATGTCAGATACAACAAAACCAATTCACACTGGGGAAGGAAATAATATTTTTTTTTAAAAAATGGTCAAAAAGCAGGATGAGGAGAATCCTAGATGGCAAAGAGCCTTTGCAGTTCAGAACTGGTTCTGCAAATGAATACATGTGGCTTTTCATGAAAAATCCAGCATTTCTGCACAGGATACTTGTTTCTGCACAAAATGCAACATTTTCTGTGAAGAAAATAACATTTTGTTCAGAAAACAAGTTGTAGCAAAGAAAATGCTGTTTTTTGCACAGAAAATGCTATTTTCTTCACAAACACCATGCATTTTGGGCAGAGTTAAGTCTCAAACTGTGACTTGTTTTCAAAACCTGTAATGACTTTCTCTCAATAAGGATAAAAACAATAATATTATTTGTTCTTTTCTGTCAGAAAGAAATATAAGAAGATTTGCATCCCTAATTCACACTTAAGCGATTGTAATCAACTGATGCAATACAACATACATTTGTGAATGATACTTCTGTCAAAAAGAACAATGAACAATTGATTTAACAGAAAATAAATCTTAGATCAACCATAAATATAGTTGTGGTGTATTGATGGGCCATCGCATATCAGGTTATTATCTATTCAGTCACATGCCCATTCCATCTTTCTTCATATGAGTTTAAACTTAAGATAGTGTATAAGGCTTTTTATTCTCACTCTACCTCATCCCACAAAAGCCCAGTGAGTTAGATAGAGGTGAGGGAGATAGAGATGAGGCGTCAATTCACCCAGTCAGTTTCATGGTTCAGTGTGGACTTGAACTTAAAGCTGCCATGCCCCTATACAACATTCTTAACTGTGATGGGATATTTTGATACATTTGTGTCAGGGAATAATATATTTGTAATAATAGCACTGTGAGTAAAACAGTGCTATAAAGTGGTTCTTGTGTTGAATAAGGCATTTGCACCATGTGCTGTAGGCTGTATTTTACAGGAAGAAACTGGCAAAACTATTTGAGTATTCCTTGCTTATGCTGAAAAGTGACTTGAAGACACATACACACATTTGTATTAACTACTTGCTATCATAATAAGATTAACCACTTTGGGTATTTTTATTGTTAAAAGTAATTGTGAGTGATAGTGTGGTGTTTTAATCCAGTCAGTCTCATTACTAAGATAATTTTCTATTTTAAAAAATATATTATATTAATAAATGAATCCATTCTCCAAGCAAACCCTTCTAAGAATATTGACTAGCCTCCAAAATATTACAATAGCAGCTCAAAAGAAGGAAATAAAATATCTTAAGTGGGTTTATTCAAAATAGTTCAGCTTTCCAGAGTGGAAAATATAATCTAAAATAAATCTGTCAGAAGCAAGCTGCTTTTATTTTATTGTTGTAATGTTTTCTTTAAGGCAATGGACAAGTTTAACTCCAGTAAATAAAAGACAGTACTAAGGTAAATATCTCTATTGACAATTTCTTGACTTGGACAGCAAGTGATCTCTGAATGATTGATCTGCATTATTTTACGCATCTATTGATGGATAAACAAATTGTACTGGACCCTGGCTTCTCCTACTGTTCTTTTTCATGATCTATATTAGTCTGAACTTATTTTTGCACGATATTGAATAAGGCATGTCAAACTAGTGGTTTCAATAATTCTGGAGAAGACTTCCAACTGACTTAAGCAAAAACCAAATCATTTGGAACCAATATACTTTGGTGGTGGAAGAAAGATTCTAAGGCTGCAATCCCATACTATTTTACCTATAAGTAAGCCTCAGTAAACTTAATGGGGTTTACATTTGAGTTCACATTAGATGTAGACATATTCTAGAACTGGTCAAGTCACATGGTTCCACTTTAAATAAAAATAATAAAAAGATTGAGCAGAGAATTTCTATTCTTAAATCTCCTGAAATTTTTATTTCCATACCTGCTTCTGTCAGCAAACAACATTCTAGGGCATTATCTGAATGTACAGGATGTAGCAACATTGCTGAAACATTGTAGCTAAGGTTGAGAGATTGTGTAGGAATCATATCAGAACACTTAAATTCAGATTGAACATCCATCAGAAAGAAGGTGTCAATAAACAGACATGCAAATAAATAAAACACAAACACAGGCATACATCATATGAATCTTCTATAATATAATGAAATAATAATAATAATAATAATAATAATAATAATAATAATAATAATACATATGTGTCTATCTCTGCTATAATTCTGAGATGGAAGCCAAAACTAAACATTCATACCAAAAAAGACCAGGTTGTGCATCTCAAGGTTATTTTGTTTTTTAAATTGATTAATTCTTTTTAACTAATTAAGATTTTCTACAACCTGAAATATGATATTATGTTTGCCACTAGTTATCTCTTAAAGAACAAGAACCTTTGAAGCCTGGTCCAAATGCATGTATCTCATTTCAGATGGGGTTCGAACCAGGCTACCTAAATCTGTTCTTGGTAGTCCTGTTCACTTCGTTTTTGGCCACTCCATTGTTGGAAAAGCAAAGGTCTTACTGCTATCTAACCCAGCTGTCTGGATTTTGGGAACTAGAAGATGGCAATCCAGAAAGAGAGTCTTGATACTGAATGAATGATCTCTATTGCCTTGAAAAGTAGAAATGACAGCTGTCAGTTAGGAGGTGGAGAAGGTGAATGAGCAACTGGGGTGGAGGAGGATAAAGACAAGTGATAGAGAAAAGATAATGGAGGAGGAGAAAAGAGAAATAGCACTTAGTGAGGGGGCACAAGGGTTTCTGCCTCTCATGAAGCTGCCACAGGAGAGAGAAGGGAAGTCTGGCATGAAAGAAAAAACATTTGGAAGCAAGTGAGAGAAGATATGGGTTGAAAGTGAGATTACTGATTTTTTTTTTTAAAAAAAAACAAGACAAAGGAGTGTATTTTAGCTAATAATACAATAATGCACAAAATTGCATTTACTTCAAAACTGAAAATTCAAGAAATAATCACATGAAGCATCATTTAGCATTTGATTTTCCAGTCTGAAGGAGAATCTCTATGCACATGTATTACAAATGCTGGTGTTTATTCATCCATGCAAACATGAAAAACATAAACATCTTTGTTTTGCTTATATTTCATTCAGTATCATATCAATGTACAACTCATATTCCAGGGACAGCTGACTAAAGACAATGGAAGCATGCAGTTTCAATAGTGCCTGGAAATGTTCTAACAGATTTAAGCAGAATCCAGATCATTTGGAAGGAATAATTTTGGCCAAAGAAAGGGAATAATGAAAATCTTTATTCACATCAAACTGTATTCTGTTACCCTGGGTTCTTGTCACTGTTCCATTCAGACAAAATACAGATGTCCCACATTACATATAGCTTGGCTCTGAGTCTGCCATGTAAAATAGCTAAGTTTCTTCTCATGAGCAGTAACATTTTAGTTCTTAGTAGATATGTAGAAAGTTATTCCCTGAAAAGCTCAGCTAAACATTCTCATGATTTGATGTACCCTATTCAATTAGGATTGACAGAGTGAATTATGGAGGGGTTCCTGTACCTTTAATAATTGTGTAGAGGAGGGAATTTCAGCAGCTGTTGCTAGTTATCTGGTTGTGTGGCAAGCAATATCTACTGAAATTTCCTCTGCTACACAATCATTAAACAGCCAGTATGGTGTAGTGGTTTGACTACAACTCTGAAGACCAGGGTCCAAATCCTGTTCAGTCATGGAACCCACTGAGTGACCTTAGGCACACTCCATCTCAGAGGGAGGCAAAAGGCAACCCCCCTTGAACAAATCTTGCCAAGAATCCCCACCTCTGAACAAATTTTACTAAGATAGATTTGCTTTAGGGTCACCATAAGTCAGATATGCACACAATAAAACAACAACAGATAAGGCACACAATAAAACAACAACACAAACATCTCTGGTTTTCAGTTTGACATTTCCCAGATCAGCTCATGAAACAATTACGGTATGCCCTACTTTAATCAAAACTTAGGGACTTTACAGACTGCCAGAAATAATGCAGCTTGAGTCCACTTTAACTGTCCTGGCTCAGTGCTAGGGAATCATGGGAATTGTATTTTTTTCTGAGACATTGAGCCTTCTCTGTCAGAGAGCTCTGGTGCCACAATAAACTACAGTTCCCATGATTCCCTAGCACTGAGTCAGGGCAGTTAAAGTGGACTCAATTTGTGTTATTTCTGGAAGTCTGTAAAGGCCCTTAGTTTCTCATAACTGTCCCCAAATGTGGGGCACTAACTTTGGTGCTAACAGCATCATCCTTCTCTGGGAGCATTCCCAGCATGCATTCCTTGAAAGAAACAAATATAATACATCTTGTCTCTTTCTACACTAGGACTAGGTACTGTATTACATCTATTTTCTCAATATGAAACCAGTGTTACATATAAGAACTATTTGTTAACTCACCCCAGCCTTTGGTTTAGCTCCAGATCCAGCCATTGGAATGGGAAATGTTTGATCAGCACCATAGGGAGGAGGAAGAGATGGTGAAATGTTTGTCTGGAGATGGCTCAGTGTAGCAATATCTACTCCACTTTCAGTATGTGCTCCCAGGTCCTTTAAAAAAAAATTACAAATCTCTTTAGTGGATGCACATAACCCTTCAGAATCTATAATAGTATTAGCTACCAGTCACACATTAAGGCATACATTGTTTTAAGAAGCCCTCCTATCCTTTCTCCTATATGTACTTATTGTCCAAATGAATGGTATCCAATAGTTGCTCTTCTGACATTTCTGACACACGTCAAAGATCAAGACTTCACTGCTTTTAAATAAGAAAAAATTAGCTTTGTTTAGTAGTCAGGAGATTTAAATTTTGGTGTGTTTTCTCTCGGCATTTCCTGTACATCTTAGATTCTGTCCCCACCTTTTGTCTTTGGAAGTATTTGAAACCTTTGCTAACATGTGCAAATCATTATGCAGCTGGAGTGACCTCATTATCTGGAACCTCATGCAGAAAACCTATTCTTTTTTTTTTTTTTAAACACACCCAGAAAATATGAAAAGAACAATTTGGTAACATCCATGTCTTAAAGTCCTTTGTTGTACTTTACAAGGGAAGGCCAGGATTCAGCACACAGTTGTTCACAATGACCACCACCCTCCTGACAAAAACAGAGTGTAGGTATATATAAATATATAAGTAGATGGAATCAGCCCTCTTCAAGCTGGTGCTCTCTAACTGTGTGGGATTGCAATTCTTACATTTCCCAGGACTACATTGTCTACATCTGGAAGGACCAGGTTGTAGAAGCCTTGTCCAAATGCAGAGGTAAGAAAGTTTGTACAAAATGGTTAATGTGTTTAGTTAATTATTAATATTTATTAATTAAAATATTTATACCTCACTCTTCTGCAAGCACAAAACTTCTGCAAAGAGAGAGGAGGATCATCTGACCAAAGATCATCTGGGAATCAATAAAATGGACCTTGCTAGCTACTGCACATACCATCTGCCACCTCTTCCTTCACTCTGGGATTCTTTCATCACAGAAGAGTCAGTTGCCTCTTGGAAGAAATGAGGCCCATCCAGCAGTCTCCAACAGGTCTCAAGCTAGATTGAGGGGGGAAGCAGACAAGGGCATCTGGGACGCCACGGGACGGTCCACCGTGGGACCGCGGCATCCACACTGCGGCGCACCATCGGTGCCTCTGAAAGGAGCGCAAAATCAGCGCTCCTTTCAGAAGTCAGTGAAAGTGTGCCCTAAAAGCGTAGGGTGCACTTTCACTGACTTATCCGCCGCAGCGTGTGCGGATGCTGCGGCAGGAGGTTGCCCTCGGAGTGCCGGCCGTGCGGAGGGCCGGCTGCTCCGAGGGCAACCTCGGGAGGAGGAAGAGGCGCCGATTGTGCGGCTGCCCCTCCTCTTCCTTGCCTCGAGGATGGCCCAATTAGCTGTCTGCCGAGGCCCTGAGTTATCTCCCTGGGTTTGGGTAATAGAAGTGGGACTACTGCAGGGCAGGTATGCCCAATGGTGGGGGTTGCCACCAAAAGGGGCAACACCAAAGGGGGCGGTTCCCCCTTTTGTGGGAGCCTCTCTTGCTGATGCTTTGCAGAAAAAAACAACCTGCCTGCTTACAGACACTGTCCTGTCAGGATAAACAACTGGCTATTTTTGTGGGGAGGGAAGATGTGTTGCCAACTAAGAGAGAGAGGTAATGTTGCTTAGGGAACAGCCATTCAAGTTATACAAGGTAGGGGGAGATACAGAAATGGGAGATGGTTGCACTATCCTGGGGGTAAAGTTTACAACAGAGTACTAGTAACCTCCAAACAGTCTCCCATCCCAGACAATCTGAGATGCCTTTTTTATTTAAAGTTTTAAAAAGTTACAGAAATTAAAAATAAATACAGAAACAGAAACAAGTAAAAGAAAAAGAGAAAGAAAAGGATGATTGTTATAAGCATAAAGCTGGAAGAATTCAACATAACCTACTATGGAAGAACGGTTGGAGAAATTGACAGACTTATCAGAAATGTAATTGTAGATGAAGATCTGGAGAAAAAATATGGAAAAATAATCTTATATCTTATATCAGCTGCAAGAATAATATATGCTTCAAAATAGAAGGTCAAAGATATTCCCACTATCCAAGACTGGTATAAGAAGGTATTAGATATAATAGAAATGGATAGATTCACAGGTCTAATTAAAGATTTAAGTCAGGGGTAGGCAACCTAAGGCCCGGGGGCCGGATGTGGCCCCCCGAGGCCTTTGGACCGGTCCCAGGCCAGTCCTGCCGCCGCCCCCCACTGCCGCCACCACCTGCCATGATGATATTGATTATTGTTGTTATTACTTGTTCTTGGGGTTTCCTAGGCAAAATCTCCACAGGTTTTTGCCATGGGTTTTCTGGGGCTGAGACAGTGTGCATGCATATTTTTTATTTTTTATTATTTTTTATTTTTATTTATTTATTTATGGTGCTTTGCCCCCCCCAATTGTCTGAGGGACAGCAACCCAGCCCCCGGCTCAAAAAAGGTTGCCTACCCCTGGTTTAAATTACAACACTTTTAAGAAAGATTGGAAAGTTTTGATTGACTATTGGAAACAAATAGGGGGCCTAGACTGTACTATAGGTTTAGTTTAAAATTGTAGCTGTAAATGTGTTTAGACATGAGCAATGTTTAAATGTGTAAAGTATAGATAGGTTAGGTTTTATAGTATTAGTTACTAGAATGTACTAAAAAGTAATAGTGATATATTGTATGATGTGAGATAATAATAATGATGAAAATAGAAGTTTATGATACACGGGCAAGGAAGTTTGTTTTTAAATGTTTGTAAATGTTTGTCAATACGTAGTTTTTTATTTTTTTATTTTTTGTTTTTTCTTTTTCTTTTGCTACTGTATTGTATTGTCTTTGTTATGTATTGTTTTTTATTTCACTTATATGTACTGTATATGTACGTATGTCATGTGTCTATTATTTGAATCCCAGTTTTGGTAAAAGAATGGCATACAACAACAACAAAAACAACTACTGTATTTGTTTATTGGTTTGAACAGCCATCTGGTTGGTTTAAATCAGTGTTGAGTAATTTCAGTCTCCTACTGATGTTGGATTGCAGTGTCCAGTATTCCTCACCCTTAGCCATGCTGGCCAGGACTTCTAGGAATTGCAGTCCAGCAAAATCTGGAAAATCTCCATAATTCCTACAACTGATTTAGGCTATTAATATTAGTCACAATTTTAAACATACTGTTATAAGTTACTAATATTATTTTGAAATTATTTTTAACCACTTAAAATAAACAATGCTCCAACATTTCCCTACAGACGATCATAAAAATAACATTTTTCAAGTACTGTATATATAGGGTTGCCAAGTCATGACTACCTGAATCCTGAGATTTCAGGGACCAAACCTGAGACTTAGCCCTTTCTGATATTATGAGGGAAGCCCCTGATGATGTCATTAAGCATAAGACATTGATCATTAACTAAAGTTGCACAGAAAACACCATGCAATTAAAAACACTGAGCCTAACAAATGAGGAAAACATATGGTTATATATCTTTCAAGACAGCAGTCTTGCACTGAGATTTCTCCCTCTCCCACCATATAAGGACAAAACTAAAATAGATTAGTTGTATGAAAACTGCTTTCACATCCTGCCAGGACTCTCCTTTCATCCTCCAATCACAGCGTTGTTCCTGGATTTTACCTTGCATTTTGTGACCCTGTGTCTGTGGTAACAAAAGTAGCAAATGTGCTCAAGGCTTTTAGGAATGGATTAAGAAGCACCACTAACTGGGAGATATACATCAACCCTAAGGTGACCCTATCAGAGGGTTTTCTTGGCAAGCTTCAACAAAGTAGGTTTGCCATTACCATCCACTGAGGCTGAGAAAATGTACGTTTCCCAAGGTGACTCAATGGAATTCCATGGCTGAGTGGAGATTCGAACTCCTGGTCCAATGCTCAAACCACTACTAGAGCACTTGAAACCATCCATCCATCCATCCATCCAAGTTGTGAAAGAGCTTCTACCTGTCCCTGGCTTTCCACTTCATGAAACAAATCTGAAAAAGTAGACTTAAGTCTACAAAACCTCATGCTGCCAACTTCTTTCTTTCCATTAGTCTCAAAGGTGCTACAAGATCTCTCTGCATACTGAGTCTACAGACTAACATGACTATATCTGAATTCTACCCTTAAAAGTGTTACATAGCTGTAGTAATTTAGAAACAATTAAACAGCAAGGTCTTACAGATATAGTGGTCTGCCTCATCTCATGTCATAAAATATAGCCATTACTGGATTACATTCTTATCTTATCTTAAATTACAAATAATTTGATATAACATGAATATTATTTTAACAGAACCAGACTGTGTAAACAGCCTATAAATGGCTCCATAAATGAGATGCTGGGTTTTCCTGAGACGCAGAACAAAATAATGATAGATACCATATTTCAGCAGCCTCTCTTTCAAATTCAGTAAGAAGTGCATTCATCCTTATCCATCTGTCTTTAAGAACAGACAAGGTTTGGAAACAGCCTGATATCTTCTGAATATTGTATCTTTCACATGTTTTGGTGTAGCAGTTTCATAATTCTCCCAGTGAGGAGGGAGGCCAAAGGGTAAAAAATAACAATGAGTGGCTAGAGGCTAGGAAGCAGAATGAGAAATATGCCCCTTTAATTTGACAAATTAAGAACACTTAAAATAGAAATAGAAAGGCAAGGAGGGGGGAGGAGACAGGTAAATATACAACTTAAATATACATCTAGATAAAAGATGAATAAAGAAATATGCTCACAGGTATGGGCCTCCGTGTTTGCGTCAGCATGCTGGATGGTAAGGACCCTACAGTGAGGGCATTCTCAATGTCCTGATCCAGCTGGTCCAGTTTCAAAATGAGCAGTACCATGGAGTCCAATCGTGACTGATCTCGATCTTCTTTGGCTTCCTGGGGATTAGAACACGCAATCTGAAAGGGCACTTCTGGGAAAGAATAAAACACTCTCTGTTCCCTAATTTAACAAAACAGCATTGAATAATAGGCAGCAAACTCACATTTTAGGGTAAAAAGAAAAGGAGGGGGAGGGAAAGCACCACACTGTAGTCTCTCATCAATGGGTCGTTCAGAGTGAAGGCTTGACTTGTTGACCGAGAAGCATTTTACATGCATCTTAAAAACACATCTCTCCACAAGAACTTGTTATATAAACAAGGACTATTTGATAGAAATAAGAGTGAGCCTCCCTAGCCATGCTGTTCTGCCTTTGTGTGTATGAGCTGTGCACTGACTAGAGTTTGTTGCATCTTTAGCTGGGAATGAATAAGAACAGAGTTGGCACCAAGGGTTGGCATCATGGGACATCTGTCAAGGTCCACACTTAAGCAGGGGGTCCATTGTCATTGCCTGGAATCTTCTGACTCTTAGTTCCCTTTGCTTGCTAATGTTGCCTGATTAGCTACCCCTTTCCACTAATGAATGATTTCAGAAGCAAAGAGAAGGGGTGATAAACTGCTTTTTTTCAGGGAGGTGGTACTGATTGGATCCATTTCAACATCACCAACAGTAGTAAGGAGAAAGTGGATCATTCAGGGAAGGGGTTCATGGAGACCATTTTGCACAAGAGTCCCCTGAAATCTGCATCCGCCCATAGAAAATACCACTGCCTTCCCCACTCTTTCACCTCAAGTGCTTCACTATAACGCACATCTTCCTCCCACTGTTTCATACGGACACCCACCCACCCTGACCGTAGGCAACATTTTCCTTCCTGCCTTTGCCCCTCAATGACCACTGTTTAAACTGGACTTGTTACCTCATCACCATAGCCACATGGTTTGCTTTTCCATTGCTATTCATGCAGTCTAATTGTAAAAGTCCTTCCTGGGGATTATTTCACTCCATGCATCTAAGGAAGCAGACCGAGACTACAAAAGCTTATGCTATAACTACTTCTACATAGTTAATCTCAAATGTGCTACAAGATCCCCTTGCATACTGATATTCCAGACTAAGGGGGGTTGCAGACTGCCAGAAATAGTGCAAATTGACTCCACTTTTAGGGTTAGGGTTAGTGCTAGGGAATCATGGGAATTTTTTTTTCTGAGACATTGAGCCTTCTCTGTCAGAGAGCTCTGGTGCCACAATAAACTACAGTTCCCATGATTCCCTAACCCTAACCCTAAAAGTGGACTCAATTTGCACTATTTCTGGCAGTCTGCAACTCCCCTATCACAAGTATGTCTCTGAATTGTACTATAAGGCACAGATATCAAAACAGCCCAGCTTGTTATAGAAAATGGTTGTGTTTGTGGAAAATGTGTGGACACTGCATAAACCAGTGGTAGACAACTGTGTCCGTTCACATGTTTTTAAGACTTCAGCTTTCTAATCCCTTACCACTGGTTGGTTGCACTCCTGGAAGGCTGATAGGAATTGCAGAGCAAAAAATCACAATTGTTCTCCCCTGGTATAATGGTATTTGTGCATCAGACAAACCCAAATTGCTCACCAAAAGAGGAAAAGGGCATTTAGTCTATATAAATAAAAATAGTTTTAATTGATGTTTATCATAAAGGTTTCTTTCCTTTTCAATAATAGTATATATCAAGTTCAATTTGTAGTCTGTAAAATGTGTATAAGAAACAAATGACATGTTACATCTATTTTAACCAAAAGTAGACATTGGGTCCTGATCTAGAAGACTGTGGCCTCTGCATTTGTGGATGCAGCTGTGACCCTCTTCAGAATCCCACCCCCAACATGACAGTGAAGGACAGCAAAACATTCCTGGTTGAGGAGGATATTAAACCAGAGTGTCCAAAGTTATCGGATGTGGGGGACTGGGAGCTTTCCCCTCATAATGTGCCAGGGACCAGCACCATATCTGTGCCCCTTACCTACAACTGTTTCTTTCTTTTTTGGAAACTCACTAATGACCAGCAGCCAATGCTCAAGGACCAGCACCAGTCCAGGGACCACTACTTTGAATCACATTTTTTTTAAAAAAATGTCTCTCCTTGTCGTGTGTGTGTGTGTGTGTGTGTGTGTGTGTGTGTGTGTGTGAATTTGAAGGAACATATAAAGGGGAGGGGATTACTTTCCATGTGCACTGCTATCTTAATGCATATTTGAGAAAAATACTATGTACAAATGCATAGTGAACTGCACAACACCAGAACTGGCAATGCCTTCTTTCTCCTGTAGGCTCCTGTGCACCCTAAAACCTTGATCCACAGGCAAGATTTTAGGGTGTACTGAGGGATACAGGATGCTTATTTATTTATTTATTTTGCTGATTCTGGAAAAGACAGTAGGATCCCAGTAATTGGCCTATGTGCATTTAATCTGGAACTAGGAAATTATGGTTCAGGCCATACTTCCATAGAGAATTCTAGGAGTTGTAATATGAAAAAAGGAACATTTCCAAGTTTGAGCTTCATTTCAAGACATGCTTGAACCTTAAATCATATATTATGCAGCCATAAAACCCTTAAGAGCATGGAATAATTTTCTTTAAAAGCGTTATGCCACATGATTGTAAAAAAAACAAAACAAAACTGTGATACCAAGTTCTGTTTTCATCATAATAAATACAGGCCATATTGTATATACATTCCTGCATATAGAACAGGAAACCCCACACGCTTTCCCTCACATACTTTTCTATACATTCCATGTCTGGAGGAAAAAGGAAGTATACTCCCTTGGAAGAAGCAAAGCATTCTACTCAAAACATTTTGGCCTTACACCAAATACTCAGAAATTCCATATAGAAGCCGTGTGTTTCTACATTTGCATCAAGCAGACAGCTCAAAATGCTGCTGAGGTCTAGCCTCTCAAGGCAGTCACAGAAAGACTTGTCAGTCAATCTGCCAGCAGAGAAGGAAAGCTTTGTGACTTTCTCTCAGCACTGTAGTGCTGGACCTGAAAAAGTGCTGCAAATCTTGGAGCTTTACAATCTTATCTTATGCATAGCCTTTCCTAAGTAAATCCCAGTGTTTTCAATGGGAATTACTTCCAGGCTTGGCATTGTTACTTTTATGGTCCACAGTTGTCAGCATCTCCCAGTCAACATAGCCAGTGGTCATGCTGACTGGGAGGATGCTAGGATTTGTAGTTGAATATAAATTAATCTACATTCACTGAATATAAAGTCAAACATTTGTGTTGGGCAAATTATTGTTAGAGTAAAACGATTTATAAGGGGATGGTGGTCTTAATTATTGTATGTTCTTAAGTGAGGGCTTGATTCTTCCACCATTATTTTCCCATCTCCTTCTATGTATGCAGAACTACTACTCCCTGTGGTCTTCCAGGCTTTTCTACACCCATGGGTACACCATTAGATACATACCCTTCAACTGTCCCAATTTGGCACGGACAGTCCCAATTAATTCTCTGTCATCCCACTTTTCCAATGGCTTCTGAAATGTTTTTCTCTCCTTTTCCAATGTTACTCCTTCATCCTCTGCTTACTTCCATTAGTGCAAACAGAATTGAGAGTGCAGATGTAACTTGCATTCAGTTAACTCAGCAGGGAGAGAGATGAGAGAAGGGGACAGAATCTTGCTCTTCCCAGGCAAAAACAAACTGCTTCTTTCTTTCTGAGCTTGTGAGTTCTTCATTCGTAATTTTGGCCATCTTGACCATATTCTGAAGTGGCTTGGCCACACATGTCTCAGTTTTCATCTATGAAACGGTAGAGGTTATGTAGGTAGGCTTGTGCCACATACATTAAATAGTATGTCAATAGGGTGAGCTTCCTTATTCATTGGAGTTTGTCCCTTTCTGGGACATCAGGATACAGAGCCCTGCACACAGAGTGCAACTATGCTGCGTGCTGGAGCACAAAAAGAGGGATAAGTGTCAATAAAGCATGTGTGAGCTTCCCCATTCTTGGGAACAGTCACACATTTTGACTCTTTTCTTGTGTTTGGGTGAATGTGTATGGGCTTTAGTTAGAAAGAGGCAGCAGCACATATAGAGTGCATTTACACCATATAAATAATGCAGTTCAACACAACACAACTTTAAAATAATAATTTTACAAGATCTTTAGCCTTCCCTGCCAAAGAATGCTGGTGCATCACAAAACTACAAATCCAGGATTCTGTAGGTTGAATCCATGGTAGTCAGTGGTGTCAAACTGCATTATTCTGAGAATGTAGATGCACTCAGAGAGCCAGCATGGCATAGTGGTTTGAGCGTTAACCTACGACACTGGAGACCAGGGCTTGAGTTCCAGCTCAGACATGAAACCCACTGGGTGACCTTGGGCAAGTCACATGCTTTCAGCCTCAGGGGAAGGCAATGACAAACCGCCTCTGAGCAAATCTTGTTATGAAAACCCCATGATAGGTTTGCCTATAAGTTGAAAACAACAACGACAAATACACTGCCAGCTCTACCACTTGCGCTTCATTCTCAACCTTTTTGCAATCAGCAATATCTAAAGGTGATTCTATAGGTTCAGAGGAACATGTTGAGAAGCCTCTATGCCATTCAGAAGCCTTGGACAGTTTTTCATATTTGTGTCTGAATATACTGTTTTATTTTTGCATTATGATAGTCAGCCACTTGGGCCTCCTTTTGAAAAGAAAATAAGGATAATGGCGGTGAAAAAAATGAATATGTTTGGAATTCCCCTTCCTTCAGACTTTCGCTTGCTGTACTTTCTTTGTTGTGACATGCTGATTGTGGAATTCTTTCCCTGGAATGTTAAGATGGCTCCTTTGTCATTTGACTTTTGACCATTGTTTGGAATTGCTTTTGGTGATTAATGCCACTCCTTCATGTTAGAGGAGTCCTCGCTTTATTTGTATTGTGCATATTTTACCTAGTGTTGTTGTTTTTCCCCCCCAATGTAGCTCTTTTGGAATTTATATTTTATTTGTTATAGTTTATTTTTTAATTATGTTCAGCACTCATGAGTAGGAAAGAAATCCAAGAAGATATTAAATAAATAAAAATATGATGTGAGTTGAGAGTGTAAGAGGATGTTAGGAGTGGATTGGGCCTGCCATGTATGTCCCTCACATTTAAGGCCTTATATCTTCAGCTAAACAAATAAATAGGTGATATGTACTAAGCATAGGGTAAAAAGAAAGGTGGAGTGGAAGCCTATGGGGAATCTCTCTCTAGATATATAGGAACTGAATTTTTTCTTCAGCCCCAATTTCTAGCATTGTAGCGAATGGGACTTTGAAAATCTTTTGCACCTAGAACTCTTACTTTTGCTGTGTTTGCATTTCCTTTAACTCTCCTTGCCTCTTTTAGCTGCATGCTTAAACTGCATTTCTAAATATGCAACTAAAAGTTTAATTTGCTACAATGCCAGAAAATTGAGGACTAAAGGAAAAAAACTTTTTTTGGGGGGGATGAGAATATGAGATGCCTTATTTTGCCCCACCTCAAAAATTACACCTCTAGCCTGCATATATGGGAGAAGATCTTGAATCTGTTACTATCCAACTTCAAGGATTTGGCCTAAGATACCTTCAGCTGTTCAGATATTTAGATCTGAGATCACCAAGTCAAGTATTTGGTTTTTCTTTGAATGCTATAGCACAAGTTGAAACAAATCTTTTGCATTTATTACTTTTCCACATGGTATATTTCAGAGTTAAGCAGCTAGTAAATGCATTCATAAAAGTCTAAAATTCATATCCATAAAAACAAAAGTATGCAAAAAATCTTGAGTGCAACATTGAAAAGGATAGCATTCATCTGTGTTTATACTTTTTTCCTAGGCTGCTATAATCAGGCAAAGGTATTTTGCCTCTTACACATAATCCTCTATGTGTCTTTTTAAATCTTGTGACCACTTTATAACTCTAACATTTCCTTTTCCACCCACCAAACATCTCATAAATGCATATTATTTACTGATTTTTTAATGAAACTTTAAATGTCACACAAGACATGTGACAAAGAAATTAAAAAATAGAGTATTTTGGCTTTCTGGGAAATGGTCTTCAATGCATTTTTTTCCTGAGCTCCACAAGTGAAATAAGTCAAATAGTGATACTATGAATGTCACTTTTGAGTTCAATAAATGGAGGAATTGAGTTAAATATGCTCCACCTGAACATTTTCAGCATTCTGTTCTTTCATTTAAGTGCTGCTTCTGATCTAATACATGATAGTCTTGGTCTTTGCATTCAGCAATGAACCTTAATGGCAGTTTACGCACACAGGCAGGAAACAGGTACATTGGACATGAGCCAGGGACAACTGGGTCCAAATCCTTCTCAGAAAATTAGGTGACATTGAACCAGTGATTCTATTGCAGAAAAAACTATACATTGCAAGATTTTTCTAAGGATGAAATAGAAAGCTCCTGCATTCTTCCAGAGTTCCTTGGATTAAGGGTGGAATTCACATGGTATCCATAAACAATAAAACTAGTTGATCCAATGATTCTGCAGATGTTACCACCTTCTTACTAGTCTCAGTGATCTGACTGGATATTGGCAACTGCTGTAAGCATTAATATGAATTTTTGTAGAAAATGTTTTAAAGCTTATGGATCATAAACACCATTTATTCAGTTTATGTTCAAAATAGTATCCTACTGTGCTCCTAGCAGTACTATGGACCACTTCCCCATGCTGTCACACCATGTTGTGGCAGTATGCACCAAAGTACCAAACTATGTTGATATATGACCAGTTCCAAGGGTCTTTCCCACCTGAGAGCACTTGGCTGTGAGGCCATCTATTGGATCAGAAAGATTGAAATGGGCCCACATACGTGATCATTGAATTCATTGAATCACACATGTAATGAAGTGCCATGGGTTTGAATCACAGGAAATTGTTCCCCCTTAATGCAATAATATTTATGTTACGATTTTATCGCAAATATAGGATGTATCCATGCTATGCAATTTTATATGCCACAGCCACATTCTATGGGATCCTTAGTATTCTTTAGTGCTAAAGCACTAGAATACTTCAGCAGAAAATTTTAAGCACAACTACAAAATCCAGAATTCTATAGGATGGAGCAATAGGATGGATCCCATACATTACATACATCAAACTGTTATAACTATGCAGTGTTGATACCCCCTCATAGAGGGAATCACAACTCCTTTCATTTCCTCTCACCAAGATACTTGCATTATCAAATATTGGATCCAGGGAAGACAGAAGAAATTCTGACTGAGGTGCTATTATGCAGAAGCTGGATTAACATACTGTGTGATGTTGTACATTGTGGACGTGTGTCCAGAAATTGTGCCTGGAAATGCTACACATGTGACTGTGGCATGGCTTTATGATAGCATGCCTCTTCAGATGCAGGATTTTCTGTGCATAAATAGGGTGCATATACTGCACAGAAAAGCACTGTTCAGCACAAAAATAATATTATAATCTCCACAGAAAAATGCAATTCTCAGTAAAACCACATGTGAATTTTGCTTAGAATAAAAGTAGAACTGTGAAGATTCTCATCCATCCAATTTTTATTATTGGGGGATGTCAACAGTTTTCCATGCAAGGACCTAAAGAGGAATTGCTCCTTGGATCAGAAGGGTACCTCCTGATCAAACTCTAAGACAGTCGTTCTGCACACACTTACTGAGGGCTCAGGTTCTAATGAAATTACTCTCCAAGAAAACACACATAGGACTGTGTTGCGCCATTGCCTCCAGTGTGAAAAGCAACCTCTCTGCAGGATACAGCAAGCCAAGTCTCTTCACTCACCCACAGAAGAAATAGTTCTTTTATAAACAGTGCTGGCAAAATTTCTCTGCATACCTTTGATCTTGGGCCAGTTGGACTGAGCTTAAAATCTTACATTAATGTTACACATTTCACAAAAGCTTAAGGTCCTTGTCCCTGTCTTGCCTTGTTTAAAAGAAAACACCCTGTTCAAGAAGGGAAGAGAGAGGTATTCAGGAATCTTTCTATCCACCATGAAGTCATTCATGTGAGCTGACAAAAAACAAAAAACAAAAAACTAAAGGACAATGCAATACATCCCTTTACAGAACTATCTGCTTGCTGTTGCAGAAATTATACAAGTGGTTTAATGTTGTTCTTTCCTGAGGAATTGAGCAACAATAATTGTGGGAGCTAGTGTGGGGATTTTATCTTCCTCTAAAATTGGTATCTTATGGGCCGTTGCAAACTGGCCAGCCTGGGGATAGATTTGGGGTGGGGCAGCCACACACTAGATGCCCAACCCCATCCCGATGCCACGCGGCCATATGCACGGCACCTGGCATCAGGACACCCTCCCGGCGCAGCATTTAAACACACTGCACTGAAAGGGTGCTGAAGAGCCACAGTGCCAACTCTTAGGGTGGCCTTTTGCCACCCCTAAAAGAGCAGCATTTTGTCAATCTTTTTGGGGGCGGCAAAAGGGATGATCGGGGCTACAGCATGGGATTGCCACGGCCCTGATTCACTGCTTCCCGGGGAGGCTCTGTGCTGCCCCAAATGGCCAGTCTGCATCGGCCCTTATAGTAGGCACTTTTGTACACACAAATGAAACAGGGCAAGCATTTCCCCATATTAATGAAGTTTCAGCTCACCCCATATCCTCCCTCACAAACATTATCTAGTAAAATCCAGACTTTCATTAAATTTTGGTACTGTGGGTTGTTAACTAACTAGAGTTAGAATAAGCCATGGTTTCTCAAGTTTTTTTCTAACCTCAGACTGTGATTTAGTAATTAAAACAAATGAAAGTAGAACTTGAGTTTGTTCTCACAAACAAAGGAGGAGCAAAAATGGTGAATATAGGGTGAATCTGAGATTCTCTGTGGCTTCTGCACTTATTTCCAATAGGCTAGATCAGTTGAACTGGGAAACTATAATTGCATACAATTAATGCATTTGATCTGCAAGTCAAATATACAAACACTTTTCTTTATTTGTTTTTAAAAGTAAGAGTGGCTGCTATTGAAATAACTTTTTAGAAAGTATGGAAAAGCAACAAAACCTTGAATACTCTGTGGGTTGTTTTTGTTTTGTTCTGCAGAGGAAGAGGATGGGCTAGAGGAAGAAAGTGTAGTAATGGTGACAGTAAGAAAGAGAAGATGGGGAGTCAAGGACTTTTATCACCTCTTGTGTTGTGGACCAATGATGCTGATCATGAATGCTGACCTTGATTATAATGCTTGGCTGGGAGACAGGGAAAATGCAGAGTAGTGGCAGAGTAGTAGTAGATGATGCAGAGTAGTAGTAGATGATGCAGAGTAGTGGCATTTTATCCATGCATTATAAATCAGATTATGGAGACCGCACAGCCTTTGCTGACTTGTAATTGACCTCACTTGCAGTGCAAATGTGTAGAAACACAATGTAGGTGTAAATTTTGGTTGTGCCTAGGTTGTGCCAGCAAACTGAATGCATATTATGTGCACTTGAGGTGCTGAAAATAAAGAAATCTCCAAGAAACATGCCCAGAGATACCCAGACAAAAAAGACAGGGATATACACAGAGAGGAAGTGTTAATGCTAAACTTCTAGCTCCATATCCTAGTGGTGTATTAGCATAGTTTCACTCTCAGTTTTCTGTTGACTTAAGTAAGCATAGTTGCCAAAACATCCTTAAAATGTAATTTCATGTGTAGTTTCAAATTGTTTTCTTGTGCTATCCAAATTCTAGCTCACTTATTAGTTCAGAATGAAGCAATTGCCTGAGGCAGCAGATGTTGATGAGTGGGGAGTAGTGACTAGGTATTAGTTGACTGAGATGTGAGTGCAATGCAGTCTGAAACTGCATCAATTGTGGTGGAAAATGTTTGTCCCTTGACCAATGTTGAAGTAAAATTCAATCACCATTCTAGCCAGCTTCTGTAAGTAGAATGGGGTGGAACCTCATCCTGTCCTTCATATTATACAACAAAATGTCTTGGGCTAATCTTCATGATGGACCTCTCCATGCCAATTAATTCTACTTGAAATTATGCTTTCATTATTGAAGACAATTGCATGAAGAGAGAAAAGCAGTTATTTTGAATATGTGCTTATTTTGACAAGGTATAGTGCAGGGGTCGGCAAGTTCCCCTTACCTGGGGCCGGTCCGGGGATCCCCTGGTCTTCCGCGGGCTGATGGTGTGGGGGGAAAATGGCGGTGCACGCGCACTTGCTCACGCAGGTGCAGTATTTCTGGAGTATAGCGCATGTGCAAGCGAGTCGAGGCCACCATTTTGGAAAACAAAATGGTGGCCACCACTCGTTCGCGCATGCGCAGGAGTACTGCGCATGCGCAAATGAGTCGCGGCCACCATTTTGGAAAATAAAATGGTGGCAGCAGCACGCGTGGCGGCGGCTGCGGCAGGGTCTGGTCCAAAGACCTCGGGGGCTGGCCTCGGCCTGCGGGCCGTAGGTTGACGACCCCTGGTATAGTGTAACTAACAAATGCATACAGTGTACTTTAAGAAACAGAAGAAAATAAGGTCACTAGTTAGCTCAGTACCTGGAACCATATTTGATCTCTGAAAGTTATGCTGCACCCCTTAGATAAGCACAAATTTACCCATATCAGAAGAACTGTAGCCCACAAAGCTTCCTAATACAAAATAAGATTGGGAAAAAAACCCTATTTCAGTCTGGATTGATCCTCAGCCAGTGTACAATTGTTCCTCCCCATTCATGGACTTGAGGTCTGCAGTCTCTCTCTTCGCAGGGAGGGACAGCAGCTATATCTTAAATGGCCATGCATGGCCCTGTGTGTGGGCCACGGATGCGAGCACCCTTAGTTTAAATGCAGCTCAAATACTAGTGAGCCACCATTTTCATGGGGGGGGGGGTAGAAGGGATCCCCTATAAATTGGGAGGGGCAACTGTAATGTCACTGTGGTCAGCTGCTCATGGAAATAATTGATTTTGCATAGAGATAATGTTTTATTATAGTGTATTACAAGAAATGCTACAATTATAGTGTCCAA
The DNA here is from genome assembly GCA_020142125.1 of Phrynosoma platyrhinos. NCBI lineage: Eukaryota > Metazoa > Chordata > Lepidosauria > Squamata > Phrynosomatidae > Phrynosoma > Phrynosoma platyrhinos. The sequence continues at coordinate 77,391,192 of CM034708.1, read as the reverse complement.
ACTATTCAGCAGACCATCTTGGGTAATGAGTGAAGCTGCAGAGCAAGGGCCAAAGCGAGAAGCTTTACCATCAAGACTTCTTTATCCATGGTGTATATTTAAATACCATTAAATATATGTGTTTTGCTTGTAGCAGGAGCATTCTCTAAAAATAATCCTTAGAAACCTTCAAAAACAGAACAACTCACACTGGTTCTATGTTTGGCTTCTTATTGTACCAATTCCCTAATCTGTGTTGACTCCACCATGTGCGGAATCAATTGGGTGTTGGATCAAGGCTGAGGAAAACCAATACCACAGATAAAGGGTGGGAATGATGCAGCCCTGAACTATGTTGATGAACTGTAACTTCCAGCATAACCATTGCTAAAGAATGCTGGGAATTGCAATCCAATATCTAGAAGACTGCACAGTTCCCACTTTGCAATACACAATCCCTATGACTGTGTTACAGTGAATAGCTTTACTGTTAAGGTAAAAATGCTGTGTTACAGACTTGGAAGAAAGTTTGCTAGTATTACATGATTTCAAATATCTCCACATTTTTGCTTCTGAATGCACTAAAGCATATATTTATGCCATCATGGGAATGCATCTTGGTATGGTTATGTGACATTCTTCTTTCCCTTGATCATCACAGCATCATATGTCATTATGTGTCTGTCACATGTACTTCTCTTATATTGATTAACTTGGAACATCTGCATCCTCTCAAGATATTAACTATCAGAACCACCCAACCCAGGAAACAACTAAGGAATAACAGAAAACAGCTTTTGTCCCCTTCCAACATAGCATTGAAACCATGACTGTTTAACCAATTCCTTGTAACCACTCATTAAATAAGGAGGACAACATGTAAGCAGAAAGTCTACATACATTCAGTGACAAGATAAATGTACCCAGTGGTCCGAGAGTACATCACCACCTGCAATGGGTGAGAAAAGGAAAACCAGAATGTTCCATTACACGACACTCAGTGCCAGGATTTGCTTAGGATTTCAATATGGTTGTGCAGAAAAAAAGCTGTATCCAAGGAGAAAACATTCCCATTCCTTTAGTTCTCATGCAAGATGAAATGCATGTGCAACCAAGAGTAAATGAGACATTTTGAACAAGTGGAGGATAGAAATCAACACAACTCTTTTTGAAATTCAATTTTTTTTTTCATATTCAATTTTTTAAATTGATTTATTCCTTTGGCAATGAATAACTGAATATTTTCAGCAAAGGCATTCCATACCTATGCAGTTGAAATGAAGATTTATTTCCACTGGTAACAAAAAAGTTAAATGTGTAAAAACAATGGCATTTGACTACTTAGCCAGGCCTACCACACAGATTGCACAGGTACAGAACATGTAAATTAACTCGTCATCAATCTCAGTTTCACTTATGAAAGTACTAAAGTTTGCTGGATTGAAGTCAGGGCTTATTATACACATGAGAATTATGAACATATTATATATGACCTATGGACCAACTAATTACCAATTTCAGTGACCTCATTATTCATGACTGAACAGTAGGGGTGGGGTGAGTGAAGGAGGAGAGAGAGCCAGTCCAGTCTCATTCTGTTTCTCCAAATGTGTGCTTTGCTAGGAACAAGGGTCTCACTCTCACACAATTTTCTTTCTTTCTTTCTCCCCTTTTTTTTCAGAATTGAAAAACGATCTTTAGTATACCTTCCTGATTATCTCATTTAAGGTTTCATAAAAATAGTATTCTTTTCATAGTAAGATTCTGCATTTCTAGTGAACCCAACTTTTCTGACTCGACTCATGTGATATATAATTTATTTACTTATTTATATTGCTTTTATCCCACTTTTCTCCCAAAAAGGGATCCAAGGCGGCTCACAATATAAAACCACATTAAAATATTTTTTTTTAAAAAACATTAAAATAGCCTAATTAAAACAACAAAAAATTAAAATTTTAAACATACAAAATATAAACATACAAAGGTTAAGAAATAATCTAAGCCAACTCCCCCAATAAAACCAGGCCTGCATGATTTTAAAAAGCTTTCTGGAATAAAAAGTGTTTTTGCTTGTCAGTAAAAGGCCAGTAGGGAGGGGGCCAGCCTAGCCTCCTATGGAAGGGAGTTGCTGAGGGTGGGAGCAGCCTTTGAGAAGGCTCTCTCTTATGTTCTCACCAAATGAGCCTGGGATGGTGGTGGGACCAAGAGAAAGCCTACTCCTGAGGATCTTAGGCTCCAGATGGTTCATATGGGGAGATATGGTCTCTCATATAGTCTGGACCTAAGGCATGTAGGGCTTTATAGGTCATGACCAGCACTTTGAATTGTGCTTGGAAACGAACTGGTAGCCAGTAAACTTGTTTCAATACAGAAGCTATATGCTCCCAATAACTGGCTCAAGGCAGTGTTCTAGCTGTGGCATTTTAGATCCACTGAAGTTCCTGAACAGTCATGTACAGTGTGTTACAGTAGTCCAAATGGGATGTAACCAAGGCATGTGTCTCCATAGCCAGATCTGATGTCTCAAAGGAATGGGTGCAGCTGGCGCACTAGTTTTAACTGTGCAAATGCACTCCTGGTCACTGCTGAAACCTGGACATCCAATCTCAGAGTCGAGTCCAGAGCAAACCCCAAGCTGCGAGCAGGAGATTTCGGGGGGGGGGGGGAGGAGGAGTGTAACCCCATCCAGTTCAGTCAAAGCCCCAGTTCCCTGATCTGCCTTATGACTGACCAGGAGCACCTCTGGACCTTATCCCACGCTGCTCTCAAAAGTGGCAAGAAAGCGAT
>CM034708.1:77317897-77331610 GCA_020142125.1 Phrynosoma platyrhinos | reverse complement strand
GGTCTCTTCCAACTCTATGATTCTATGATTCTATGATTCTAACTGTAATTGTGAGAAGTTATCAGTATAGATTCAGCTAATTTTCTAGCTAAGAGCCCAACTATATGTTTAGATCTATGTCATACGGCCTTGGAGTACAAGAGCAAAACTAAACTGGAAGTCCTTTCACTGTTCTTTCACTGCCTGTGAAACACATCTATGAAAAATCATGGAGGTGAATACATGCTGGTGGAAACCTACCCAAAACAACAAGATTTGTTCTCTTCTCCTTTTCTGCCTTTACACTATTCTGGCTATTGACTGTTTGGGTGATTTATCATAAAAGTGATGACAAGTATAGGATTGTGTTAATCTGATTTTAGACAAATCTCTGCGAGTGTTTCTATTATCTACCCATTGCCTTTAATACAATAGTTAGATAGACTACCCATTGCCTTTAATACAATAGTTAGATAGTCAAAAATTCTCTCACCCACAAAATAATAATAATAATAATTATTTTACTACATGAGCATGCCTGAAGTATGCATATTTTATCAAGGAAAGTGTCATGTGCTTAAGGTCTTAACTACAGAATGTCCCCAATAATTTTATGCCTGAGGCACAACAACAAAAGACACCACTTTCTCCAAGTCAAGGAGCATCATATCCAAAGTCAGCCAAGTTATTGTGGCATAGGTAGCCAAATATCTCACAGACACTAGAGACAACCATTCAGTGCCAGAAACAGACATTAAAAATACTGTATTAACACACTAATAAACAAATAAAGAAGTTGCCTTTCTTTCCTGAGACCAAAAATTTCTTGCCTGATCTGGCTGCCTCATTCTGCCTGATCAGTTTACCAAAACCCATAAGGAGCATAATTATGGGACCAAAGCTGATTCCTTATATTATGTACAGACAAGTATTGTCATCTAAGCTGTAGCACATAGAAAGGGCTGAAATGTATCTATTTATTCCAAAAAACAATACCAAATCATAATCTAATGGTAAAAACTAATGCCTGTACATATCCCCTACTACATTAAATCCATTTATTTGGGGTGCATGACATAATCCCTAAATCTGTGCAGTATGGTCTTTTTCTGCACTAAAAAACTGAAACATTGCTGACAAGGGTTGTCATCACCAAGTACCCATGTTGACTTGGTGTTGAAAATGGTTTCTCTGGTAGTCTAGGTGAGAGAAATTTGTATAACATATCATTACAGAAATACTATTGACGTTTTGCTCTCATATATTTCCATTGCATGTTTTCCAAATAGAGTGAAAATGTATTCACAACATTTACATCAGCTTCTACATCTATTATAGACCAATCCAAAGCATCCAGTGGCTGAAAACAGTTGCTCAAATTTACTCAGCTGTTTAGGTGAGATGAGGCTTAAGCTAACATTTCCAGTAAGGAAGGCTCAAAAAATGCTAACTTTTGGGAAATTTGTAAAATGTAATGCCTCTGAAAAAAGAAACAACATATTTTAAGAGGAAAATATAATTTGGATGAAATTACCCTTCCAAATATTTCAGCTACAAGTAAGACAACATAGGTGAAAATTCTTTCATTTTAGAACAAGGATTCTGGATTTCTTCCTAGTGCTAACACTGTTTAGACCTCCATGTTAGAGTGACAGGTCTGGTTCAGACATAATGCTAAACTGAATTTAATGTAAACCTTTCTAACCTGACCCCTCCAAAGCCGTGTTGATCAGCAGTCCCATTTTCCTCAGTCAACATGAGTCTCACCCACAGCAAGAATTCCTATTTTTCATGGCTGGGTTCAATGATGGGAATAGTAGTACAACCTAGCTTGAGGATATGAGGCTGGAAAAGGAGAGTGAAGTTTTATGTACACAAAAAGTTTTATCTTTATCATTATATCAAAGTTCTCCACACTGAATTGAATCTCTAACCTAATAACATCTGCCCTAGACTTTCCCAACCTGGTGCCCTCCAGAGTTAATGGATTTTAATGGCAACTGTCATTGATTCTTTGCCATCATGCATGCTGGGGCTCACTGGAATGGCAGGACAAAACATTTGGATATCATCAAGTTGGGGAAGGCTGAAGAAGTGACTCTCCAAGAGCTCAAGTAGTGCCTTTTCCATCCCTGAATTTGTTTTCTTTAAATAACCAAAAATCTAGAGATATCAGGGGTCAAACTAACTGTATTAAAAGTATCTATTCTATAACTGAGCAATGCCAACTGAACTGTGGTCTTCACATATCACTTTTACACAGCTTGCAAAAAACAAAAAATAAAAAAACACTTTCCATTATGCAAACCCAAGAAGAGGAAATGCCAAAATAATCCAGTTGGGTTTTAAGGCACTCCAAATTAAACATTCAAAATAAATAACACATACTGGCACAACCTCTGATCACAATTTATAATTTTGACTTATTTGGCTTACAAAATGTGAACTCTGAAATTTACTGGCAAAGAGCAGAATAGCAGAACAGAAGAAGGGATGGGGAAAGGAGACAGGGGAAAAGGTTTTATAATTCTTTTCCTAGAAAGGCTAGACTGGCAGCCTCCTTCCATAGGCAGATGAGTTTGGTGTTTGTTTGTTTGTTTTTTAAAAAACAGCCTTTGAGAACTCATCACTTAAGAGGAAAAGGTCTTTAATAATGTATTATATTGTTTACATTGGATGTTTTCTTCTCTTTTTAAAAAAGTTAAGCTTTTAAATTGCTTTTAGTGACACTTAAATTATATCTTCACTTTTGTATAATGTGCACTTTTATCTTTGTCTTTTTTAAACTTTGTAAGCTGCTTTGAATCTCAGGGCTGGGAAAGAAGCAGGTTGTAAAACAACAACAAAAATGTGATTATGAGGCACAGGTGGGCACAAGAGATAGAGCAAGAATCAAAATAGGAAACAGAGGAAAGTTTTATAAAATATTTTTTAGTTCAAACAGTTAACAAGCTATTTCTGTAATAAAGTCAGCCTGCCATATCCATGGATTTTGCATCTGCAGAGTCCACCATCCACATTTTGATTGAATATATATATATATATATATATATATATATATATATATATATAGTAAAAAACAAACCTTGATTTTATTTAAGGGACACCATTTTAATATACCAATGCATATGATAGGACGTGAGCATCCACAGATTTTGATATTCACGGGGCCTCTAGCAGATACCAAAGGCCCATTGTACCATAATATGTTCACAGAATGCAAAGCCCAGCAAGATATAAATAACTTTTAAAAACCTAGTCATGGGATTAGGATAAGAAACTATAGTAGAATTGAAATCCTATGGTCTTCCAGATGTCGTTGGACTACAAATTCCAACTGCTGCAGCTAGTATAAGTAATGGTGAGGAATGCTGGGAGTTTAAATCCACCAACATGTGGAGGGTTATAATAGTCCCACTCCTGTGCTATTTGTGGTTCTTGTTGTTAACCACCCTTGAGTCAATTTCAACCCATGGCAATCCCTGTCTTGTACTGCCCTACTCAGTTCCTGCAAATTCATATCTATGACCTCTTTAATAGAGTCCATCCATCTAGCATATGGCCTTCCTCTTTTTCTGCTTCCCTCCACTTTTTCTAGTATTATTGGTTTTTCCAATGGGTCATACCTTTTCATGGTGGGCCAAAGTACAACAGCCTCAGTTTAGTCACCTTGGCTTCCAGAGAGATTTCTGATTTGATCTGTTCTAGGACTCATTTGTTTGTGTTTCTGGCTCTCCATAGTGTTCTCAGCACTCTTCCCCAGCACTACATCTTGAATGAATTGATTTTCTTCCTATCTGCTTTCTTAGCTGTCCAGCTCTTGCATCCATATATGTTAACAAGGAATACAATGGCTTGTATGATTCTAACTTTCATGCTCATTGTATATCTTTGCTTTTCAGGATCTTCTCTAGTTCTTTCATAGCTGCCCTCCCCATTATTAATCTTCTTCTGATTTCTAGACTGCTTTCCCATTCTGATCAATGTTTGATACCAGGCATGAGAACTCTTTTACTACTTCTGTTTCCACATTGTCTAGGTTGAATTTGTGTAGATTCTCTGTGGTCATTATTTTTGTTTTCTTTATGTTCAACAATAAGCCTGCTTTTGCACGTTCCTCCTTGATCTTCCTCTAGGTCTGTGATGTTTTCTGCTAGTAATATTGTGTCATCTGAATATCTTAGATTGTTGATATTCCTTCCTTCTATTTTCATTCCTCCTTCTGTGTCTAATATTGCTTTTTGTATAATATGTTCTGCATACAGGTTGAACAGATAGGGTGAAAGGATGCAAGCTTTGCCTGACCCCTTTACCAATTGGGAACCATTCTGTTTCACCCAGTTCTGTTCTGACAGTAGCTGTGGTCAGTCATTGGCAGAGTGAAGTTTCCCTAACAGCCAATCAGAGTCAGGCTGCTGCAAAGGTGGGGGCTGCCTGAGGAGTGACTATAAAAGGAGAGGAGCACATGGAAAAGAGTGAAATAAGTGTGTCAGTTGAGAGTTTTAAGAGCCAGTTCAGGGTGACTCACGCCTGCCTTGTTCTGTGGGAATGTTAATTGGGATTTGAGTCAGACTTTCATAGGATTCATAGTGCTGATGAAGGAGCATTACTCTTGCCATAATTACAGATTCAAGTACGAGACTATCAGATGTGTTGGCACTCCCATGTCTTTAAGGGCATTCCATAGCCTTTCATGATCTATGCAGTCAAAGGCTTTGCTATAGTCTATAAAGCACATGCTGGATTTCTTTTGGAATTCCTGGTGCGCTCTATTAGCCATCATATGTTTGCAATGTAGCCCATAGTACCTTTTTCTTTCCTGAACCCCACTTGAACCTCTGAGATTTCTCTCTCCATGTATGGTTGGAGTCTATGGGCTTCTACAGACCGGCACAAAGGGCTGGCATCAGGGTGTAGTGGGGGTGTGGTGACCACATGCCACATGCCCTGACTCCACCCTGATGTTGGTGTCACATTGTCTGCCCACCCAGATGGCATACGACATCATGCCATTTCTGCGGCACAGCATTTAAATGCACTGTGCCGAAGAAACTGTGAAAAGCTGCTGCCACAGCGGCAAGGGCAGCTTTTTGCTATTCTAAAAAGGAGTGGCATTTTGCTGCTCCTTTTTATGCTGGTAAATTGTAAGATCAGGGCCATGGCATGTGGTTGCTGCAGCCCCTGAGCTGATGCTGAAAAGGGTGGTGGGAAGCTACTCCTTTGGGGCTGTCTTTTGAGCCCTCTAATTGCAGAATTTTGAGCATAATTTTGCTTGCATGAGAGTAGAGCTATGGTCCTATACTTGCTGCACTCTTTTGTGCCTCCTTTTTTGTGTGAATTGGGATGTATATTGATCATTTCCAATCTGTTGGCTATCATTTTGTTTTCCATATCTGTTGACGTATCTTGGTTAGTATTGGTGTTGATTCTGTCAGTGTGGATTGAAACAGTTTGATTGGAAAATCAACTGTTCCCAGTGATTTATTTTTCCCCATTTCTCTAATTGTAGCTTCTACTTTTCTTTTTTAGAATTTGGTGTTCATCTTCATATGGCTATTCGATCCATGTGTCCTTCATTTTGTTATCCCTTTTATAAAATGCTTCTGTGTATTGCATCCAGTTTCTTTTCATTCTTTCCTAGTCTTAAGTTATGTAATTTTTATTGTCAGAGTGTATCCTGGTCCTTGGTTTGAATTTCCCTTTGATTTCCTGGATCTTGTGGAATAGGTCTCTTGTTTTTTCCTTTTTATTGTTGTTCTCTACCTCCCTGCATTGGTCTCTGTACTATTTGTTTTTATTTTTTGCACCAGTCATTGAACTGTAGCATTCATGTTTCTAACTTTGTTCCTGTCTCCCTTTTGTTTTGCTTTTCTTCCTTTCTTTACTGCTTGTATTTTATCTGTCATCCATGATTTCTTCTATTTATTTTGACTACTGTAAGTGTCTGCATTCTTTTTTTATTGTGTCCCTGGCTTCTGACCACAGTTCTTCTGGTTCATGTTCTATTGTGGTTAGTATTGTAAATCCATTCCTTATGTTGTCAATACATTCTGCTGAAATATTGTAGATCATTTGGGATGATGATTGTTTTTGTTGTCTTCTTAAGTTTTATTCTTATTTTTGATATATGTAATTCATGTTCTGTGCCACAGTTAGTACTTGGTGTATTGTTGGCCACCAAAACGGAGATTCCCCATCTTTTGCTTCTGATTATATAAGCTATACAAACTGTTAATGAGTCATACTTTGTCCTTGGATATCTTGTTGAGCCTAGCCATCAGATTTGAAGGGGGCTAAAAATGAGTTTGTTTCAGTGGAAACTGAAACTCGCTGTGAGCAAAATTCTTCATTAGAAATCCAGTCCTTACTTTTAGGCTCCACAAGGTCCAGTCCAAAATGGTGACCAAAATAGTGAAAGGTCTGGAGACCATGCCCTATGAGGAATGACTGAGGGAGCTGGGTATGTTTGGCCTGGAGAAGAGAAGGTTAAGAGGTAATAAGATAGCCTATTTAAATATTTGAAAGGATTTCATACAGACGATGGAGAAAATTTGTTTTCTGCACTTCCGGAAAATAGGACCTGGAGCAATGGATTCAAACTACAAGAAAAGAGATTCCACTTAAACATTAGGAAGAACTTCCTGACAGTAAGAGCTGTTCAGCAGTAGAATATGTTGCCTTCTTCTTTGGAGGTTTTTAAACAGGGGCTGGATGGCCATCTGTCAAGGATACTTTGTGCATTCCTGCATGTCAGGGGGTTGGAATCAGTGGCTCTCATAGTCTCTTCCAGCTGTATGATTCTATGGCATTTATCACACGGGGAAAATCCCATATAGAAACAGGATTTTAAATCGAACCCTCTCCCACAAAAGTGGATTGATTTTTCATACGACGTCGTTGTTAAAGTTAACCCAAATTGAAAGTAGTCAAAAGCCACTTTTGTCTACTTTCCGTTAACAACATTTTAATAATGACATGTGAAAATCAACCTGCTTTTGTAGCTTTCTCACAGCTTTTAAATCCTGTTTCTGTATGGGATTTCCCCTGTGTGATAATGATTCAGTCCAGAAAATGTTATGTATATCAAGTTTTCTCAGAAGTTGGGACTATACTGTTTTATCTACACCACTGATTTCAGTGGGATTTTCAAAGGTCTTTGAGGGAATTAAAGTTCTGAGGAATAGCCTTGTAAAGGAAGGAACAATGTTATTGTATATAATCCAGTTGCACAAGGGTAACATTTACATATTAGGTGTGAATATACAGATTGATGGGAGCTGATTTAGGAGGAGCAGCATCTTGTTCAAAAGTTTCTTTTAATTTTTTAGTGTGTGTATAGGATACATGGGACAGCTTTCTACAGTTACACTTTTGAGGAGGGCATGCAACACTTCATAACTAAGCAACCCTGGGGAATAGAAAGTGTTGTTGAAAATGGCTGTGGAGAAAATGTCTATGATAGAGACACAAAATTACTGGGGTCTGGACATTTGGAGACTGCAGGCCTCTGAGAGCTAAGCAGCACAAAGACATATAATATAGTTAATGTTCCATATCCATGGATTCTTAACCACACATTTTATTCAACCATACATGGCTTGAAAACTCGATTTTGCCATTTTACTACACCATTATATTTAATGGGACTTGAGCATTTTGGTATCCGTGGGGGGTCCTGGAACCAAACCCCAGTGAATACCAAGAGGCCACTGTGCATTAACAAAGTAAAAATCTGTATCTAGTAAACCAGAGAGGCTATCATCTCTGTTGCTAGATTTCAGCATACTCAAGTCTTTTATATGCCTGGAGGAATATTTGAGGAGGGGCCCCAGATAATGAATCCTGAAGCTCTCAGAGGCCCTGGCTAAATGCTTCTTCCTGGAACTGGAACTGTAGAATAAGACCAGATGAGTGACTGGTATATAATATGTATCTCTCTTCAGATATCACTTGGAAAACTGACAATTTCTCAGCGTCTAGCAATAGAAGATGTGCAAAAACAAGAGAAGTAGGACTGAAATCAGTGTTATATCTCTGCTCCACTAATCTCAAACCAGCATAACACCTAGGATATGGAACATGTGACCCTCTAGATGCTGTTGGATTGCAAATTCCTTCTGCCATAGCAAGAGTAGACATGGTAGTACAACAGCATCTGGAGGGCTACATATTCCTCACTCTTGATCTAGGAAACCTAATCCAGCCATTTCTGCCATTTCTCCTACATTGCATCCCAAAGGTGTGACTAATGCCAGTTATAAGACTTTAACACCATCCTTGATTTTCCACCACTCAAAAGGCATAGATCACCAGCTATGTTTTGTGTTCTGCCAGATACTTGACAAACACAGGGCCAAAGGCTGATTGCTACACAGCTGATAGCAGACACTAGCCACTAATAAGCAAACAAATTCACAGAGCATCTTACAGTTCAGCACTTACTTTACTTTAGTAAACACAAGCCTTACATCCCAAACAAAGTTCATTCATAAACTTCAGGTCTGGCAAGAGAGTTCAGCAATATTCAAGTCAGGTAAACGGTATCTAGAGCCAACGAACACAGTCAAAGTCAAGCACAGAGTTTAGGAACATGACGGGGAGACGGATAAATCAGATAATCTCCAACTAGGCTTGGAGGGCAGAGCTGGGAATTTATACATTAGCTGCTTAATAGTTGCTTCTTAATTGCTATATGCTGCTTAATTAATTGCTGCTTCCTATAAATCCTCTGAGACCTCCTCAAGGCCTCCCTTTGTTGTCTCCGCCCAGCAATGGTAAGTTGGGGTAAGTTGTCTTCTGTATCTGAACAGGCAGGACTTTCTGCCAGAGCTGGTACTGCACTCTGGTCTGTAACTGAAATTTATGGCTCAGGATCCTCCTCCTACTATGGCTCAGCAGCAGGTTTCAGCATGTCCATTGCTTCAGTTTTTGAGTCAGACTCCATGGTCCAAAACACATTGCAGAGATAATCCAGTTTGGGACCACTTTAACTCACCTGCCTCAGTGCTAGGGAATCATTGGAATTGTAGTTTATTGTGGCACCAAAGCTCTCTGACAGAGAAGGCTAAATGTCTCACAAAACTACAGTTTCCAGAATTCCCTAGCATGAGCCAGGGCAGTTAAAGCAGTCTCAAATTGGATTATTTCTGCAGTGTGTTTTGGACCCATGTCTATGCTCTGGAAGCAGGGCATGACACCTCTCAAATTTGTAGTACTTGGCAGGCAACAAGATCATATTTATCAAATCCCTGGTACACTAATGCCTATAGCCAGAGGGCAACTATTTTTCTTGGTATGTCACTTTAATAGGCCTAGAATATCCTGAACTGAAATGTAATTCCTAACAGAACCTGAGGATTACCAACTATGCAGGAAACTATACAGGAAAGAAAGACTGGAATGCAATGGGCATAGAGCAATACTGGTATGAAAAATAAACCATCCAGTATTGCACAGATGAAAATCAGGATACATATTGTCAAGCAACATCAGAATATGGTCAAGATAGCAAAAAATTATTACTAAGGAAGAATACTCAAGCTAAGAGGGCCTGCAGCAGTTTGCTTTAATCCGAGCCTACAGGGAAAGAGAATATTCTGTCCCCTCATCTTCTCTCCCCCCAAGTTAATTGGATGCAAATTTCTTTTTCACTTTGAATTAAGTTTATGGCAATTAAATTAAGATAGGAAAATGGGAGGAGCAAATTGAGACATTTTAAAAACAGCTGAAAAAGGAAAGGCTTAATTGAGACCATGCCTGTCAAATTGGGACATTTAAAGGGTATGCTAAAAATAAGATCAAATTGCAGGTAAAGTCATATCAGTGCAGATCATTAGTAATTATAGTTTACTGGTGGGCAATCCATGGATGGAAAGAGAAACCAGGACTGCAGCAGCATCTCCTGCATCCACTATCCCAGCATCTACATATAGTGTGTACTTTCTATACATACTATATGCATGTACCAGAGGTGGACTGACACTCATAATATAGACTGTATGGAAAGAGACTATGTGCATGCAGTTTATCCCCATATATTGACTCTATGTATATGCCTCAAATCTGTGAACAGTGGCCAGTGGACTTACAAAGGAGTCAAATTTTGGTGGAGAAAAAAAATGCAATTCTGTGATGTCTGAGCTATTAATTGTCTCATACCAAAAGCATAATGCTAAAAAACCCCCAAACCCTGGTAGGATGGAGAAAAGGAAATATTCGGAATTCTGCTTTCATTGGGGTTTGGATTACATGTCAGTAAGATTTATTTCTAATTCTATTTCCCCCCTATTTTTCAATGTCACCTAACAAAGATGACTGATAGTAGGTTCTGAACTGACATATGAATTGACACACACATGAATACTGAATTGACACATACATCCATATTACATATGTAGTAACATATGGAATTTGTTCCCACAGAAGGTGACTCTAGCTACCTGTTTAAAGGGGCCCCACCATAAATGCTTCTGGATCTATAAATGTAAGAAATGGCAAGCATCTAGCCAAAGCTGTACAAAGGATTACCTGCCAACTTGGCTTTTATGGAAATTTATGGTAAAAAGTACCATGGAATAGGGATGAATGAAAAAAAACAAACCCTGTAAGTGATACTGGATTTTGATAACATTGCGAAGAATGGAGAATGGATTTGAGTGACATCTTTTGAAATCACTAACTTTTCATCAAACTGCCTTAAAACCCAATAATCTAAAGATTCTTTCAAAGATAAATGGCTTACTAGCATTTTACCAAACCAGTTATCCACCACTGACTGGGATTATTGCCTTTATGGCTAATGCATATATATCATACACAGTGGAGATTATCAGAGCACTAATTACATTGGTGTAGCTGTGCTGGCTTAAAATTTAAAATGGGCGGCATCCTGATTTTATCACAATGATTTTGCTGCCGAAATCATCACCCGCGTGCAGCCCAGGTCCATCCCTGATCCAAGGGCCACTCAGTGTGGCTTTTAACAAAGCTGGGAGTTTTCTGGCTTAAGGAAATGGCTGCCAGAGCGGCCCTGGGAGTGCTGATGGACCCGGATTGCACCCGGGTGGCAATTTTGGCAGCTAAATCCTTGTGATAAAATAAGGATGCTGCCTGTTTTAACTTTTAAGCCAGCACAACTAAACCGGTTTAATTAGTGCTGTGATAATCGCCAGTATCTATTGTAGTTTCATGCAGGTTTGGTATGGAATAATGTTTTGCACCATGGAAGTATCCAAAAGGAATTTTAAATCAAATTATTTAGTTGCATTACAGGTTGCATTACAGGCAGCATTACCTGTGTTGTAATTTCTTCCTCCTTTAACTGGAATATGCCATGATAAAAGAATTTCTGAGTTTGGTCATAAGAATGTTTTCTCAAAAGTAAGCTTCATAGACTTCAAGGGTGTCTACTTAAACAAGCTTGCATGAGGATTTTGCTTAAATCTCCCCCTCTTTCTTGACATCTGACAGCCTATATTGGACTGATATATTTGGCAACTTCATCTCAAGACATTACGTTATAAACGCACTTAAGAACACAAAATTATATGGAACCAAACCTAGGAGAGAGGAGGATAATATAAACAATCCTTTACACATTTACTTGTGAACATGAACTCAATGAGACTTCTGTAGGATTGCACTGTAAACCAAAAAGAGATGTGGCTTTTTACCCCATGCTCTCCCTTCTTATTGGTAGTGAAGGTAATTAGAAAATATGTTCATATTTCTTATTTTTATAGCCATTATAAAAAAATACAATCCAAGACTTCTTAAGTGTCATTTGTAACTGGGTATCAACAGTAAGCATAACATTTTCATTTTTTAAATAAAGAAAAGCAGAGCAAAAGTTTACTTGAGATTTTTCATCTATGTATATTTCAAGACACAGCTGGCATGCAATATTCCACTTACTGTGACTTTTTTCATTCCAGTTAAACAGTTGAAATCCAGCGCAGAAAGCTTCATTACAGAGTCCTGGCATTTTGTCTAACAGATTCCAGAAAATGTATGCATATTTGAAAGCCACTTGTTTTATAAAAAAAAAGTTTTTTAAGACTCCAAATTTAACTCATAGAAATGGCAAGAAGGTGTAATTAGTCAAATGACTTCTCTAAATACTTTTGCTGTGTATACAAAAAGGAGAAGCAAGACTGGAGGGAAAAACCCACCTAGAATCTGTCTCAGCCGCCACTAGCATAAAGTTCGGATTTCATTGCTGAGATCATTGCTCTATTCTCAGCACTTTTGCTCTATATGTGTGATTCTGACCAAAACACATTCTGCAGCTGGAGGGAGCCTCAACTAAATGGAATTCTACCAAGCTTTCCCTAGTTACTTCTGTCTACTAAATGCAGACTGATGTTTTGTGAAATGGGGCCTCAAAGAACCAGGCCCAGATTGCTTCAAAAGTATTTCCTGCTGTTGAGTAGTAGGCATGTGAATGTGTGTGTGTGTGTGTGTGTGTGTGTGATAGACAGAGAAAGACCGAGAATGGGAGAAAAATCCTGATACAGAACATTTGACAAAACTCTGCTTTAGGATATTTATATCCCAATTTTTCTAACTTGTGGCCTTTTATGACCTCCTCATGTTAATATTTTGTTTCTCCCCCAATCATAAATAAATCATAACTTTGCTTCTCCCCTCCTCATCCTAAATAAAACATAATGTTGAAAACACCCCCAATGTATTTTTAACTCTCTTGAGCAATAAACGAACAACAGCTAAAAAAGTTGTCTTGAAAGAAAATATTGCCCTTCTTTAAAGAAAAATTTTCCCTACCCTTATTGAGCAAAGAACTGGACATGAGGAGAGGAAAAGAAAGAGCCAAGATGGATAGACAATACAGATTCAGCATATGCAAATATAATGTAAAGACGAAGTTCTGCCAGTGAGCTTTTTAACCAATGATAACTGTGAGAAAAGAATACCACTGCATATAAAGGCAGCCAGCATATTACCTCTATGGAGTATTCTCTAGAGTCTCACAGATCCACGACTGTAAAAGCTTGAGGATAGTCTCCATCTTGATCATATTAGAATTCAGCTGACATAAAACACTTGTAACTACTCTTTTGCAGTCTGACAGAGTGCCGGAATCGTATCTCTGGAGCAGCCCACAGCATCTACATCCTCTATTAGATACAGATTTGGTGAAACTATCTGCTGTTTATCTTTTCTGCTTTCTTCTGCCTTCTCTGAATGATTTCCTCCGAGTTGTTCCAGCCTGGGAACTTGGATTGCCATTTGGTTTTGATTAAAACCAGACGGACAGCTCCGTAAAAATTTGAGAGTAAGCTAATGGAAAACACTAGCATGGCTTTAATTAGAGTATCAATTAATAATAAATGTTAACTATTCACAGAGCAAATGCTACCAGAGCTCTTGTGGTCATTTCTAAGGAAAAATAGTAGTGTTGTTTCTGTTTTTTTAAAAAATCAGTCAGAAACCCATTTATTTTTATTAACTGTAGCCACCAGAATCATACAATATTAATAATTTGCTTTTAATAAGGAAATAATATTGATGCTGAGTTTAAGATGTTGAAGGTTCACAAAGAATGCATTTTGTTGATTTGTTTATGTTGTACTGAAACATATTTTATTTGTATTATTGAGATGAAAAGAACTGCTACAATCATTGATCAGGACTGCATTTCTGTATCCAGACCAGCTACTTCACTCTGTTGGATTTAAGCACTCTGGACGTTACCACACTTGCAGCAAGAGAGCG
>CM034708.1:77291291-77301469 GCA_020142125.1 Phrynosoma platyrhinos | reverse complement strand
CCATTAAAACAAACAATTCATAAAATACAAAAGTGCCAGCGGATATCAGTTCGCGATCTGAATCGATGGGTCGGTTCGACAGTGGAGCATGGTTCACACTATATTTGCCCTGATTGCATTTTCTTGTAAAATAACCCACTTGTTGTTCACATTGACTAATGAATCAATTCAAAATGGACCCTCTGCAACTGGCCCGGCAAATTAAAGGGCAAATTTAAATCAATTCCAATCCACATCCCATTCACACTTGCACTGAATCGATTTATTGCAAAAGACACAGAAAAAAAGAGCATCAAAAAGATACATGTTAAATGAGTCTAGTGTGGGGGAACCCTCGCCAAACCACTTCAGCAATTCAGCTCAAGTGTGAATCAGAGTAATTTAAACTGCTTCAAACTGGTTAGTGAACCTGTTTATAACATAGTGGGAATGGGACCTAACTAAGACTGTAGATATTTTTTCCCATGAAAGCTACATATTCCTTATTCTAGAATGCCCAGTATAAGTGGTTTATGATACAAAGTGCATTAGTTGTCAAAAACAGAGTACATATTACAAAGGAAGCAAAGGATCAGTGTCAGTGAAAATAACAATTAGAGATATCAGTTTTATATACTACACTCTGAAGGGATTCTGGTCAGTAAGATTATTGGCATGATGTAGTTGTAGATCCGCCATGTAGAGAGCAGAAAAAAACTTTCACTGACCCTTGCCAGGTAGCTGTTGGAGCGATAAAAGGAAGCTTGTGCTGGCATATGAAGAGAAAAGTATTCAGGGGGAAAAAGAGGCATATTTCTAATTTGCTGATATTACCTTACGGAAGCAATGTTGTGCTCTCCAGAATAAAATTTCTGTGCTGAAATGCCCTGTTGATTTTATGTTGAAAACAGGGTCCTGTGTGGCTTTTCATCTCAAAGGACTTCCGCTACCCATACTGAAGAATAAGTCTTCTATTCATGGCTCTTTCTCTTTTGAAAAAGTCTTGATATTTTCCTTGGCAATCATTGGTTCTCATTTGGTATTTTCAAGCAAAATAGGCTCCTCCAGATTTTGCTTATTAAGTGGTTTTTCCCCTTTTTCATCTCCTCTCCTCTCCGATTCCCTACTTCTCATTTTGACTGCCATGGTGGTTGGATTGTCACAGCTGCTACAGATATTTAAAATAAAGACAGACTGATGATAACAGAGGTCATCTGTACCATTTTTGTATCTGGCATATCTAATATAAGCACCATGGAAGTGTTCACTTTCTACAGTCAAGCCCTAACCATTTTTCAGAGTCTGGAAAAGATACCGGTAATTTGTGGGGACTCGAACACCCAGAATTCCCCAGCCACTATTGTTATAGTCTCTCGAGCCTGTGTAATCCTTCTGAATTATTGATTTGATCCATTGGGTGGGGAAATCCTAAAAGAGGGGCTATTCTTACTAGATGAGCTCATCAAGAGAGGGAAACCTGGAAAGGAGGAGAGTTGTAGTTCCCAATGAGAAGGGTCAAGTCCTTTCCCCCTTGAATAGGTAATAGGATTTTCAGTTTGGCATTTAAGAAGGGACAAAAGAGTAAACTCATTGTAGTGGAATTTCTATCATGCATTTCCACATGATTTATATCTTTTATTTAGGGCTTTAAGATTTGCCTCTAAGATTGCTGGCAATGGTGCCGAGTAGTGAATACAGAACAGTTCCATGATCAAATGCTGCAGTGGCTCCTCATTAGATGTATGGAACCTTTGGGTATATCTTTAGTTTCATATATAATGTGTTGCAATGTTGTTTTGAAAAATGTATTGGACTTAAAGGAGGGACATAGTGGCTTAGTGGTTAAGATGCCAATTCTGATAATTGTAAGGTTGGAAGGTTGACAGTTTGAGGTCCAAGTGTTACATGATGGAGTGAGATCCCATCACTAGTCTCAGATTCTGCCAACCTAGCAGTTTGAAAGTAAGGAGACTATTGCTCTACACCTGAGCTGAAGTCCCTCGGCCCTTAAAGGGGAAAGGTTGCCTACCCCTGCTCTACACTCTTAAAATGGGGCTGCCATTCTGGATGCCTCCTGTTACATTCTGGAACTGGTAGTTTAGGAAGGGGTGTTTAGAATATTCAGCCAGAGAGCCTTTAAGCCTCATTGAACTAAAAAATCCAAAATGCAACAGGAGCCAGTCAGAACAGTTAAAGAGATCTAGTCCCGTTTTAAGAGTGTGGTGCGATAAGCTTGTAAGTAAAAGTGCAAGTAGATAAATAGGTACCACTTTGGTGGGAAGGTAACATTGTTCTGTGTAGTCATGCTGGCCACATGACCACTGGAGTCATCTTCAGACAATGCTGGCTTTTCAGCTTAGTAATGGAGACGAGCACCACCCCCTATACTCAGTTATGACTAGAAATTCATGTCAAGGGGAAATCTTTACCTTTATTGGACTTAAATGGTGGTTGGGTTTGCAATATACATTTATGATTGGTCTGCAGCTTGGGCTCAGGTTTCTCCAGTTGCCAGGGATGCATTTACATAGTTAAAGCTAGTGCACCAACGGTGTCCATTTCTTGGGACCTCTGACTTTCCTACAGTGACATGTGCCTTAGTTAAATCTGGATTCTGTTTCTGTAATGTACTCTATATAGGACTGTCTTTGAACAGTGTTTGGAAATTCCAAAGAGCTGCAGCCAGACTGCTAACCCCTTGTTGCAACAGCTCCAGTGGTTACTGGTCTTTTTCCAGGCACAATTCAAAGTGCTGGTTTGGACCTATATAACCCTGTATGGCTCAAATCCAAGGTATTAGAAGAACTGCATCTTCCCATGTGAGCCTGCCCAAACTTTCAGATCTAAAAGGGAGGCACTTCTCTCTGTCCCACTGCCTTCACAGGCATGGTTGATGAGAATGTGAGAGACAGCCTTCTTAGTGGCTGCTCCCACATTTTGGAGCTTCCTCCCTAGGGAAGTTAGGAATAGTTCCTTTGCTTTCTTTCAGTAGCAAGCCATTAGAAACTTTTAACTAAAAAGGGGGTGCTTTTATGGTGCTATGCTGTTTTTAATTAGTTTTAAAGTAAGATATTAACTGATTTTAATTCTGCTGTTATTTAATACTATTTTAATCTTAATTTTGTATGAAGAGGTACACCTGGATGTGATTGAACATGCATCTGTGTATATATTGTCCATGTGAATAGAGGTGTGCACCTATACATTGTGCTACTCATCCAAGCCCTCAGACTACCTGACTAAATTCTAGAGTCAAATGGGCTAATAGTTACATCTTGGGCTACCACTGGTGAGGCAAAGTGACATGTTATTCAGGATTAAGTGGTATGTGGCTCACTGGTAGAATGTTCAGGTTTAAATTCTGATGTTCCCTGGTTTAACTTCTCCTGTCTCCACAAAGAAAGGAAAAGAGAGGAGAAGAGATCAAGTAATTTAGGAGTTATCGCCAAGTGGAGTTTGCAATTAGCTAGATGGACAAATGTTTCAGAACATGTACTCAAATGAATGGATGACAGCATTTTCATTTAATTACTAAGTCCCATTTCAGGGTGGGCAACTTTGAACAGATGGGAAACAGTGAGGGTGGTTCCAGACCTAAAGAGGGATCCATGGGTAGTTTTTTTTTTTTAAGGAGATATTCAGATAGATTCTCCAATGAACACTCCATGCCTAAAATAAAAGCCAAATGAACACAAAGCATGCTTTGTTCCTTCCTTGCATCCTGTATCAGTGGCAATTTCTCCAGAGAAGTCAGTTGATCTTCTATATAGCAACAATTCATTTATGAATCTGACTTAACTCATTCACGAACAGAACTATACAATGGTTCACACACTGATGCAAATCCTAACAGTGACACTTGACACCAGTGTGTTTCAACTGCCTCATCAGATCTATTTTGTTAAATTTGGTACCTTTCCAAAAGTGGGCTTCTTCTGTTTCCACCAATATTTTCAGATATCCACAAGTCAACTGACATTAAAATTAGTCAATTTTTCACTGCTGTCACTAGGGCATACACGAAAATATTCTAGTAACATGCTGCCTTGAGCTGAGTATGACCCCAGGCCACCTGTTTGGTACTGACTGGAGGAAAAACAACACATATGTGGGACAAGTAGAAGGTACAAAAACCAGGACTACTTCAATGACATTTACAAAGATATGAAAAAGTGTTACCTCCCTGAAGATGAATGTGAAAACCAGGAAGTTTTGGCCAAAAAGAATAAATTGTTTTATTATGGTTTGGATAGTTTGTTTTGAAACTGAACACTAATTAGCACAAATGTTCCCTCTGTCATTGAAGTGAATTGTGAACATTTAATAAGCTAAAAGTTTCTAGTTTTTCTCTTATTTTCCCTTCCATTTCTCTCCCTCTCTCTCTCATTCTCTCTGTTTTTCTTTCTTGTTCTGGGAAAGAAAGAAAAAAGGGTGGTGGTGGTGGTGAAGGGTGTCTTTGCCTTAGAGTAGCGTTGTCATTGGTGCTTATCCTTTATTGTCATCTTGCTTGCCTCTAGTAACACAGATGGCAGTGAGTCCTCCTCTATTGTTATACTTGCTGATATCCATGCTGGGGGCAGACCAACAGCCAAAATTATCTTCCAACTGTCCCAATTTGGTAGGGACAGTCCTGATTAATATTCTTTTGTCTCAACTTTTCAGATGATTTTAAAAGGTCCCAGTTTCTCTCTTCTCCACCCACTTTCCCCAATCATCCTCACCTTACTTCAACTGGTGCAAATGGAGTTCAAAGTGTAAACGTAGTTTGCACCCCATTAACTCTGTAGTGTGGGGAGAAGGGGAGAGAGAGGAATCTAGCCCTTCCCAGTCTGCTCAGGCAAAATCAAATTGCTACAGCCTCTCCTAGATTATGTATTCTTCTTCATTAATAACTTCTGTAATCTTGACCTCACTCTGATGTTGTTTGCCCACATGTGCTCTGATTTTCATCTGTGATATGTTGGATGGTATGGCCATGAACTGAGGTATATAAGGTACCTTCCACAGGGCCTTGTGCAGTTAGATCCAAAATGTACAGTTAGAAAAATATGTGGTCAGAAAACTGATCACATACATTCACAGTTGGAATGTGCACCTGGAAAACTGATATAACATGTTACTAGTTTTCTGATGGCAACTTTTTCCCCAGCTGTACATTTTGGACTTTATCACACTAGCCTTCTGTCCTTCCACAACTGCACTATTTTAAGAATGGAAATATACTGGTTTAGCATAATTTCTTATCATGCTGTTCTTCATGATAATGCTTTGGCTATCCACAGTTGTGTGATCTGTTTTCCACACTGCCACATGCTGCCTTCTGGGAGAAAGGGCGTACAAGCAATTGTGGCTGTCAACTGCCTCCTGAAGCCAGCTGCTGGGTAAATGTTATTCAGGAAGGCTTCAGGAAGGTGTTCACCACTATGATCACTGCTCTGCCCCCTCCCAAAACACAGGGCTGCTGTGTGCATGTTCACTTAGTAGCTCTGTGCTTCAGGAGGAAGGAGGGGGTGGGACAAGTGATTCTGGATGCCAACCACCTCCTGAAGCCAGTGACTGTGTGAATGTGCACGGTGCACCCAGCTTCAAGAGGCACTTGGTGGCCAAAATCACTATGAGGTGGAGGGAGAAGAGGAGCAAAATCAGGTCCACTCACACCATGTAACTGCCTGAGAAAGCAGAACTGCATTGGAAGGGACCTATCACATGAAAGAAGTCATGGAATAACAACAAGACTGAGAGCATCCAGTCAATGGAAAGGTACATTACAGTAAACAATGCAAGGCAAGGCAGAAACAGGATGAACATAATGTGTGATAAATACTGGTCAAAGATGCTTTTCCTTTTTTTGAAAGACTTGTTTGCAAAATAAACA
Organism: Phrynosoma platyrhinos; assembly: GCA_020142125.1. Classification (NCBI taxonomy): domain Eukaryota; kingdom Metazoa; phylum Chordata; class Lepidosauria; order Squamata; family Phrynosomatidae; genus Phrynosoma; species Phrynosoma platyrhinos. Next base: position 77,295,615 of record CM034708.1, on the reverse strand, counting down.
CAAAAAAACTCTGCCCTGGGGTGTGTGCCTTATATTCTCACTTCATTGCAATATGACAATCTAGGGCCATCCATTAAAGTTGAATGGTGGGAGCCTTGGTACAAATAAGAACTGCTGCTCCACACAGTGCATACTTACAGTGTGACAGTAGTTACTAAGCTGAATATTTTTTATTATTGTTGAAAAAACAGTTAAGACAGTTATCATACAGTTAAAGACAAAAACACAGTATTTATATATAATGACAACTTCTCAAAATAAGAACTCACATTTACACAGAACACTTAAATTTCCCTTGAACTAACATAGTTCTATAATTATTTATATATCTTATCTATATGTTGTTATATCTTATGTTGCTTACCAACTTCCATTCTTTATTTTTCCGTTTATTTATTTTTTCCCTTTTATCTCAAAGCTTTATTATTAAGTTGTTATCTTCCCTATATAGCATCTTATCCTACATATTGGTTCTATTTAATTCACAATTATGATATAATTATAATGTTGATATTTGTTTGTTGCTTTTATATTTATTATTATAATTCTTAATCCTGTCCAGAATCCCAAATTTTGTCACAATAAACATATAGAAGCTTCCAACCTTTATTAATTATTTTTCCTTCAGTGATATCTATTCCTTTATCCAGTTCAGAGACATCAATCATTTTACATAACCAATTATTTATGGAAGGTATGTTTCCCATTTTCCACATTTTAGCTACTAAAATTCTAGCAGTTGTTATCATGTATAATATTATTTTCCACATTTTTTTACTTTCTTTTACCATTATATCCTTTACCATATTCAACAGATAGATATCAGGTGTACATTGAAATGTAATACCAAGAATTTCAGATATTGTATCATGAAGATCTTTCCAGAATTTCTCAATCAAAGGACACGTCCACCACATATGGTACCATGTTCCAATTGCTGCATGACATTTCCAGCAGATATGATTATTGTTCTTATATATTCTTGCTAGTCTTGCTGGAGTTAGGTGCCATCTTACTTCCATTTTAAAGAAATTTTCTCTCATTAATTGATTTTGTGTGAATTTATAAGTAACTTGCCTTGCGTGTGTCCATTTTTCTAAGGGGATTTCATGGCCTATATCTCTTGCCCATCTTAACATATGTTCCTTCACAGTTTCTTCCTCTACTTTCCTAGCTAATAATATTTTCAGATAATATAATATTATCTATTTCCTGTTTTCAGATAATATAATATTATCTATTTCATTCTTAGCTAAATAAATCCCATAAGATTTAGTATCAAATTTGAATGTGCTTTGCAATTGATGGTATTGAAACCATGTAATGATTAAGTCAATCCCCTTAATAGTATCCAGATCTTTAAATTCCATAATTCCATTTCTTTTGTCCTCTATTAAAATATCTTCATATCTTATCCATGTTTTAATGGATTTAAACCTGCTCATTATGGCCTCCTGGGGAGACATCCATCCAGGTGTTCCTCGATAAAATTTTACTTTAACGTTAGTCCATGTCTTTATAAGGGCTCTTCTTAGTATGTGGTTAATAAAATTATGGTGAACCTCTTGTTTATTGTACCATAGGTACGCGTGCCATCCAAACCTAAGATCATGGCCCTCCAAGTTAAGCAATCTTTTATCCTTTAATCTCACCCAATCCTGGATCCATACTAATGCACTAGCCTGAAAGTATAATTCTAGATCTGGCACCCCACAGCCGCCATTTTCTTTTTTTTTTTTCAATCAAAATTTTCCATCTTGTGTGTGGGGTTCCTTCCCAAATGAACCTTATTAGCTCCTTATTCGAATTTGAAAAAGGCTTATTGTTATAGATGATGGGTAGATTAGAGAACAGAAAATTTAGTCTTGGTAATACAAACATCTTTATAGCAGCTATTCTACCATATAAGGAAAGTTTTAAATGAGCCCAACTTACTAGATTCTTTTTTATATCATTCCAGACTTTCTCATAATTATGTTCAAACAACTCCGTATTTCTACTTGATATATATATGCCTAGATACCTGACTTTGTTAACGGTTACACTGCGACTTTTCCTTTAAACTAATTTCTTCTATCCGTAATTATTACAAAGAATATGTCAACAACAGAAGCTGAATAATTTTAAAGGGGGATTCCACACATTCACAGAGCGTTTTCACAGAGCGTATGATTATCAGTGCCTACTAGTCATGAAGCTGTGTGTAATCTTCAGTGTTAGAGTCAGTATTTTTCCAACACCATTGGCTAGAAAACATGAGTAGGAGGATGCTATTGCACTCATATCCTGCTGTGGGGTTCCCAGAGGTATCTGGTTAACCACAGTATGATCAGAATGCTGAGTTTTGGTGTTGATTCACAATATGTCCTTGCATTCTTATCAACCTTAAAAGCTTACAAAAGGATTTGGTTATAACTCGCTTTCTCTAAGTTGGGGTCTACCTATATTATGCAGCCCTTGAGTTTGAATTTCTTTCTAATCATATTGGGCTGTGTTTCTCTCTTTAACAACTCTTCCATGAAAACCCAGCTAGATACCAAAAATAACACTGACATAGAACATTTATTTAAATTGGATTCAGATAGAGGGTAAGGGAGTTTCATTTGGCAGTGAGGAACCAGAATTTCTGGCCATCTGTCTGCAATACTTTCCTGGTATTTCCATTGCATTTATAAATGCAGTTGTCAGAGGAGTTGGTTGGTTCCAAATATTTAATACTGTATTTACTAACAACTCAAAGTGGTGTCCAGACAGCAACTTCCTCCATTCACTGCTAGTGTGAGATGTGGGGATGGGGAAGAGAGGAGGACAAGTTGTGTTATGTTTTGTCCAGTAAGAGTTACCTAGAATTCATTATCCATTCCCTCACTGAGCTTTTGCCATCAGTGTTGGACATGAATTGTAGAATCACAAGGTTGAAAGGAGCCTCATGAACCAAATCCAAACCCCTACTCAAAGCAGAATATCCAGCTAAAGCATCCCCAGCAGATGTCTGGCCAGCCTCATTTTGAAGACATCCAGAGGACACCCCACCACCTCTCTAGGAAATTGGTTCAGTTGCTGGATTACTGTCAAGAAGTTGCTTCTAATGTTCAATCAAAATCTACACTCCTGTAATTTAAAATCATTAGTTGTACACCTACCCTGTTGGCTCTAGAACAGTCCTTGAGGTATTTAAAGAGTGCAGTCATGTCACTCCTGGTCTTCTCTTTACCAAGTTGAATATGTCTAGCTCCTTCAAACTTTCCTCATATGTTTTGTTCCCCATATCTCTTAAAATCTTTGTTGCTCTTTCTTGAAGCTGCCTATATAACATCTACATCCTTAAAATGAGGCACTCAGAACTGAATGCAGTATTCCCACTGAGGCCTAGCCAGCACAGAATATACTAGGATTATTACTTTCCTTGACTTGGAAATGCTGCTTTGATTAATGCAGGCTAAAATAACATTCACCTTCAACTACAACATCACATGTCTGGCTCACGTTCAACTAATGATCTACAATAATTCCAAAGTGTTTTTCTCATGTAGTACAGCTGAACCATGTATACCCCATCCTATACCAGTGCAATTTGTGGCCTAAATTTTCCATTCGTCTCTATTGAATTTCATTTATTAATTTCTGCCCAATTTTCTAATTTATCAAGATCCTTTTGAATTCTCTTCCTGTCTTCCAAAGTGTTAGCTATCTCTCCTAGTTTCATGTCATCTGCAAACTTGATAAGGATTTCCTCCATCTTGTCATGTAAGTCATTGATAATAATGTTGAAAGGTAATGGCCCTAGGTCAAACCCCTGAGACCTCTCTGAGCATGGTTTTCCAACCAAATATATGGATCCCTTTAAGAGGATCTTAGAATTTTTTTTCTGGTACAAACATATTGAACTAACAAGTTCTAGCCTTATCACAGAAGAGACAACAGGCCTTTGCTGTCACTGAAAGAGAAAGGTAGAATAGTTGTTATATCTACAACCCAATGCTGACTATACATCATGACAAACTATACATCACAACCCAGTCCTGCACCAATGGATGCCTATAATTACTGTTGTTTAGTTAAATCAAAGAAGAAAAAAACCTCTTTCAGTTTGAAGGCTGAATTTAATTGCAGAGTTCTTGTGGACTACATTTCAGTGGGGAGGAGACTTATGAAGAAAAGTGGGAACAAAAATACCAGCATATTTCAATTCTTGCTCTCAGTTACTAACAATTAGTAGAAGCTTTTTAGCCTTCTGAATAGGAAAAACTGATAAAACAGCAGGAACACCACCAAATGAAGGGAATATGGGGAAGGAGATTAATAATAATAATAATAATAATAA
>CM034708.1:77253653-77285438 GCA_020142125.1 Phrynosoma platyrhinos | reverse complement strand
GCTCAATGCCATGTTCTTTCAAAAATTCATCAAATTCAGCATTGACAATTTCATTGCCATTATCTGTGTGCAGGCTTTTCAGTTTGTAGCCAAATTTGTTAGAGACTTGATTAAAGTACTATTTGAATTTCTGAAAAGCTTGACTCTTCTCTCTGAGAAGATAAGTATATGTGTATCTGCTGAAATCATCAAAAATAGTCAGAAAGTAAGAGTTACCTCCTGCTGACTTTTGATTCATTGGTCCAGAAAGATCAGCATGTAAAAGATCCAATACTTTGTTGGATTGTCTCACAATAACTGGAGGATGTGAAGCTCTTGTAACCTTTGCTTTCAAGCATTCTACACATTTTTCATTGTTAAAACATGCCTTGAATTTAAAGTCTCTTGCAAGCTCTTCATTGGCCAATCTTTTAATATTTTGAACACTTCGATGAGCAAATTTGTGATGCCATAAAGTTGATCATTCTTGTGATTACATCTGGTCACACTGTTCATAGATGAATGCAAAATCTGCATCTGATAATAGCCATGAGATCCTAATTCTGCTCTAAAAATCAAATTTTTACCATGAAATCCAAAGCAGGTTTGCTTTCTGAAACTGCCACATTTGCCTCTTGATGTTGTGGTTTGCACACTGTAAAAGGAGGGTTGCAAATGTGGTACATATTAAGCATCGGAGATTTGTAAAATTGCTATTCTGTCAGGACCAAGTTTTGTTTTCAAAATAACAGTGCCTTTTCCTTCTGCAAAAACCACTTGACCATTAGCAAGATAGACAGGAAAAGTTACATTTGCATCAAAATTAAGAATTCATTCTTTTTTGTTGAAGTAATGTGTACTTGCTCCACTAACAATTAGAACTTTTGGAAGTTAATATGCCTAAATGCTATTGGTTTTTATATTTATCTCCAGCAATTTGAAATAATTGTTGTTGAATCAAACCAATATCAACACGACTGGAAGATTTCTATTTAGGATTAAAAACTTCTTTCTTAAAGTTGCATTTGCTTTTAGTATTCAGTCCCTGACTTTGCAGCTTTTGCAACTCAGCTCTAAGCTTTGACTTGTTAACATTGCTTCTATTTGATTTAGGAGAAAAGGAAGTCTTTTTCAAATCATCTGCAGTGAATTCTCTGTCCGTTGTTATTGTATTATAGTTGTCTTCCATCAAGTTTTACCTATTTTGAAATTCAATAATTTGAGTAATAGCATCTTGTAAATAAATATCTCCTTTAACTTGTAAAGCATTAATTATTAGAAAATAATATGTTGGAAGACTTGCCATGAACAGTCCAAGTTTTGGATGTTTTGGAAAAGATCCTCCAGCTGCTGTAATTCCAGACACAGGGCCTTTACAGATTGCCAGAAATAATGCAGCTTGAGGCCACTTCAACTGTCCTGGCTCAGTGTAAGGAATCATGGGAACTGTAGTTTATAATGGCACCAGAGCTCTCTAACAGAGAAGGTTTGATGTCAAAGAAAAAAAATACAATTCCCATGATTCCCTAGCACTGAGCCAGGACAGTTAAAGTGGCCTCAAGCTGCATTATTTCTGGCATTCTATAAAGGTCCATAGTTGTCATAAAGCTATTAATATGCTGATTTAAAAATTGAGGATGATTCAACTTGGTGTTAACAAGTTTGATTATGAGAGCTGTTTGATTAGAAGTACTTGGAGAATTAAATACTTTCTGTAGTTTGTCCCATATTTGTTTTGCATCAGTTAAACTTTGAACATGGTAAGCAATGCTGGGATCTATAGACAAGCAAATATATGCTGCTGCTGTCTCTGTATTTTCATCAAACTGTTGTTGATGTATTCCTGCTTCTGTGGCTCTTTGCCCATTTATTGTTTTAAATAAAACCATTGTAGTCAGGAACATTTGCATTTTCCATGACCACATTTTATAATTTGTTCTAATTAGTATTTCAGTAATCATTGGGCCTTTGCAGACTGCCAGAAATAGTGCACATTAAATTGAAGCACTGCCCTGGCTCAGTGCTAGGGAATCATGGGAACTGTAATTTATTGTGGCACCAGAGCTCTCTGACAGAGAAGGCTCAATGTCTCAGAAAAAAATACAATTCCCATGACTCCCTAGCACTGAGCCAGGGCAGTGCCTCAATTTAATGTGCACTATTTCTGGTAGTCTGCAAAGGCCCTCTGTGGAATCAGGATTAGTTAAAGCCATTCTCTATTGTTTGAGTAAGAAAAAAATTGTTATTTTTGAAGTCAATATCTTCAGGAGAAGCAGTTTAAAAATAATGTGGAACCTCTTCTGAGACATCACTGCATCTAAACTTGAACCCCTTCTGGGCCTAGACTGTGACCGCTTCTGGGCCCATAACCCAAAAGACGAGGGGTGCAATTTTATATGCAGAGATGAAAGTAAAACTTCTGAGAGTTCAGCTTTCATCAGTAGACCAACAACAAAAAGTGGGTCAGATTATATTTTAATATGCTTTCCTAAAGAATAAAGAGTAACTCAAAGCATGACAAACATATAGTTTATGGTTTAAAAATAAATAATAATTATTTTAATAAATAAATACACAACAAACTAAATCCTTATATTTGGTATTAATATAGCAGGAAGAGTGTTACTTCAACTTAGACTTAGAGGAGATGGTTTAGAATGTTCAGAGAGTCAGTTAAACTGCCAGATAGAATGGGGGGAGGGGGAGGGAGGAAGTCCCTGCCTAACTAAGGAGGGAAAGGAGAATGCAACACATATTTCTTCCAACAGTTTCTTCCTGGAATGAATGGAATGAACAATAACATAGAATGAGTATGGAAAGAGATCTTGTAGCACCTTTGAAACTAACTGAAAGAAAGGAGCTGGTAGCATGAGCTTTCATACACTTGAGCCTACTTCCTCAGATGCATGGGGTGGAGTGGAGAGTCCAAAGTCAGAACACTAGTTGTGTGTGAGAATGTCAATTGAAATTCAAAACCTTGGGCATATGGAGATGAATGGACAAGTTCAGTTTTAACAATGGTAATTGGGTGACAAAGGCAGGAGGAAGGAAATTGCTAAAACCAAGGAGAGTAGATGATATAAATGGGTATTGAAATGTACTGTGGGAACCAAAGAGGGAATGTGATGAGCTGCTCAAGGGGGCCCACATGAAGATGGGGGAGGGTTAGATAGCTTTGAAATGTGTATAGTGTATCAGGGAAGCATTGTCCCTGTTCAATCCACTGCTGATGGACTGGAATCTGTGGATACATTCTAATTCTGCTGTTTCTTTTTCCAATCTTCCTTTGTAGTTCTTTTGTTCAAGAATCACTGTTCTGAGGTCTGAGATGGAATGTCCAAAAGACAGAAGTATTCTGCAACTGTTTTTGCGTATTCCCATTCCTAATGTCTGATTTATGTCTATTTATCCGCTGGTGTAGGGACTGGGCCCTGATTTGAACAAAGACAATAGTTTCCTGGCACATTAACACATTTCTAACTGCTCATCCTCATGAAGGTGCCCTTAACATTTCCTTCCATCTCTGGTTCCTCTTCTGATGTACTCTTCATAGGGTAGGCAGAAGGGGCATGGGACTTGGACTGAGTGCTTTAGCTAGAAGAAGCATGGGATTTTGGCTGAGTTTTTATCTGTGAGATCTGCATTTAAACTTAAAATGGAGATTACAGAACCAGTGTAGGTGTGCAGTTATCAGATTACACTCTTTGAAGAAGAAGAGCCCTCCCTCCACTCCATCTGAAGTCATCTGGGGAAGAGATGCAGGCCCATCTCCATCGGGCCTAGTCTAAGAAGAAGAACCCTTACTTTTTAAGGGGTGGATGGGTTTCAGGATTTTTAGGTTCTGTTTACATTGCATTAACATATCTGTATGGAAATTTTAATGTTGTAAGCCACCCCGATTGCTCTGCAGAGGGGCGAGATATAATTTATTGTTATTATTATTATTATTATTATTATTATTATTATTATTATTATTATTAACAATGCATGATGGAATTAATTAGCTGCTTTTCTATTGGGGATGAGGAAATCTGTCCATTTTGCTTTCTCTGAAATTTTTTTTAAATGAATTCTTTTGATGTTGAATATTAAAGATATGCTATAAATGAAGAATTTAGTTCTTCCAAATTAAATTAAACTAAGGGCCTTTGCAGACTGCCAGAAATAGTGCACATTAAATTGAGGCACTGCCCTGTCTCAGTGCTAAGGAATCATGGGAACTGTAATTTATTGTGGCACCTGAGCTCTCTGACAGAGAAGGCTCAATGTCTCAGAAAAAATACAATTCCCATGATTCCCTAGCACTGAGCCAGGGCAGTGCCTCAATTTAATGTGCACTATTTCTGGCAGTCTGCTTAGGCCCTAAGTTCACTCCCAGTTGCATCATATGTAATAGGTACAGCTGTTTCCACTATGAAGAAGTTGATGTTATCCTTGCCCACACTATAGGTGTTAAATATAAGCATTCCCTCCAGAAAAAACAAGGCACTAACATGATTGAATACACAGAGATTCACACTCAGATTTTTAAATAATTCAGAGGTCAGACTGCTGAACCTGAATGGATGAATCATGAATCATTTCAATTTTTCCACTTTTTTAAAAAAGTAATTTCTATCTTGCATATGAAGAAATGTACAGGCACTGATTAAAAATGTACTAAAAAAAATTTCATCACCATTCTATTTTCTGCAGAAAACTATTGAAATATTCCTGAATATACAATATTTTAAATTAGGTTGGTTTTATTGTGCATCACCCCAAGATCTTTAGACACAGGTAGTGAATATAAATATTTAAATAATACATGCATACACTTCCAAAGAAGAACACCATGAAAGTGGTAAGATGAATTGACAAGGAGCCCTGGTGGCGCAGTTGTTAAATGACTATACTGCAGCCACTCACTCACAAACTACAAGGTTGTGAGTTCGATACCAGCCAGGGGCGCAGGGGTGACTCAGCCTTGCATCTTTCCGAGGTCACTAAAATGAGTACCCAGCTTGTTGGAGGCAGCATTGTAAACTGCTTAGGGAGTCCTTAAGTGCACTGATAAGTAGCATAGGAATGTACTTGCTATTGCTAATATAAAAACACACAATTAAAAAATGATAGAAGTCTAATAGAAGCTAATTAAAGATCATTTCACACTAAATAAAAGTAGAAAAACACAGGCAACTTAAATGTTTTATCACTAGCAGTAGAACCTGAGAAAAATACATAGGGTGTAAACTGATTCTTTGAGAATATATCCAGTGCCATCACTGTGGTTGGTGTCCCTGGTGTGGATGCTGAGAAAGGGCTGTGGGGTGGTGGTGATGATGGACTGCCCCTCCTTCCCTCTGGCTGCCTCACTCACCTGGCCCTACTGGTCCTCCACCACCTGGCTGGACCACTGCTGTTGGGAGGTGCTCCAGACTCTAGACAGCTTGTTCAGGATCTGATGCAGCTGCTGGTCCCATTTTCTTTCACACACACCCTTTCCCCATTCATCCTCATCTTTCTTCAGTTGGTGCAAATATAGTTCAAAGTGTAAAAGATGTTTGCACTCCATTAACTCTTTGTGGTGGGGGGAGGAGAAGAGGAAGGGGAATCTGACCCTTCCCATTCTGCCCAGGGTCTGGTGCAGCCACACCATACCTGGAACAGAAGGCACCGTACCCTCCCCAGCAGCAACTGCTCATGAAGGCAGTGCTACAGCCTCTTGATGGCCCATTCAGGGTATAACATGGCTCTCATCCAGCAGCTTCACTAGATTCAAAATGGAAGGCATTGCAACCTCCAGCAGGGGCCGTTGCTGCAGGGGGCAATCCTGCAACCTTGGACGGCCCATTCTGAGTCTGGTGTGGCTATTCAATGTTTGAGAAAGAGAGGCAACACACTTTCTTGCTTCCCCCAACAGCTGTGCCAGTCCCTCTGGGTATATCTCCTGAGTGTACATCCCCTGGGGTGTCACCAGCATCCCCCTATTTATGCCTCTGAATATGTTTATGTTACACAGAAGTCTGATACCACTTTAACTGTTATGGCTCCATCCTATGGAATCCTGGAATTTGTATTTTGCTGAGGTACTTAAAATTCTCTGCTAGAGAGCTCTATTGGTAAAGTTCAGGATCAAGACAGTTAAAGCAGTATCAATGTGCTATAACCATGTAATAAAGATATGAGTCTCATGTAGTGTTTGAACTTCATAATTCTGTTTATGTAGCAACATCTGCCTACCTTGCTTCCTCCATATCCACGTTCCAACTGTTCCTATCTCCTGACCTTAACTATTCTTAAACTATGTGTTCCAAATTCTTGTTGACCTTTTGTCAACCTTCATGCGGAAAATACTCATTCATGGCTGTAGATGCATGCTGGCTGTGTATTTTCCTCCAAGCATTAATTTAAGCAGATGTCTGCATACTTTATTAGTGAAGTTTTAAACCTCCAAACACCCAAAAATGCATATTTGTCATGCACAACAGAAGTGAATGATAATCAAATATTGTAGTGAGAGCCACTGCGGTGTATGATTTGTCATTTATTTCTTACTTTTATATTTTGCTTTTCCTAGAATGAGTTAAATGTAAAACTCAGACTCTCTCCTCATTTTTATCCTCACAGGATTCCTGTAGGATGGGTTAGACTGCACAACAGTGGCTAGCTTGAAGTCAGTCACTGTTTTCATGACCAAGGGATAATGTGAACCTGAGTCTTCTTATTTTTAGTTCATTGCTTTAACCACTACACCATGCTGGTTAAAGTGTCAGACTAGGATCAGGACTACAAATCCCTGCTTGTCCACATAAAAGATTATGTGACCATGGGCCAGTTGCCATCTTTATCTCACCTAACAGGATTAGGCTAACAACTTAATAGGGCTGTTGCTAGGGATAGGACCACCATTCATTTCAGTTAGTTAAACATACCAATTTTTGTTTTCTCAGGCCATTTAAATTTCTATTTACTAGCTGAGAAATTTGCCACTATCTTGGGCCAGGTTCATTTTCAGATGGTTCATTTTCAAATGAGCTAACAGGGCAAGAATGTCATTTGAAATTCGATGTGCTGGATGGTTTTATTATTTTATTGCTTACTACTAAGTTGAGCAATTAAGCAGCAGGGATGCAACTGAGTCTGTCTCTCACATGGGTCTATGTTGTTGATGTGTGCCTTCAAGTCATTTATGACTTATGGTTAACCTAAGCAAACCTGAAAACATACAGGGGTAGCTCGGTTGGCCATTTAGCAAATTCAAACAAAAATCTATCAAACAGTGATACGTTTATTGGCCAACTGAAATGCACAATATACTTGTTGCAAGCTTTCAAAGCTCCACAGACTTCTTCATTGGGCAAGATGTTACAAACTAAACAGGAGAAAAATTGGAGATGTTAGTAAGATGCCTGCATTTTGATGTTTCTGTCTTTAGTTAAGATGGTATGGATATCTTTTGCAAGCTGGCTCCTCTTCCTTCTGACCATGTGATGACTGGGGGATTTTCAAACCTATCACAGGATTTTCTTGGCAATTGTTCAGAGGTGGCTTGCCATCACCTTCCTCTGAGGCTGTGAAAACATACTTGCCCAAGGTCACCCAGTGGGTTTCAGTAGTTTATCTTGCCTCGTGCTTTTGGGGGCCAGCTACATCATAGCTGACTTTGACATTTTAAAATTGATTTTGAATAAACTCATGATTTAGTAGGGACCTTAATAACACTGAAGATCTTATACTCTAAATTATAATATTTCTTTCTTTCTTCATTTTGATAAAACTTGATAGTTGCCACCAGAATCTGGAGCTAGCAAGCCAAACAAAGCTTTTCTATATCAATTCTGATTTCAGGCTACAGATCACAGAAAGAATCCTCAAAGCCACTTCAGAAATTTACATTGTTTCTGTTACTATTGTTAGATGCCTTGGTAGAAAGATGAGACAAACAAACAAATAATACTAATACTAATAAATAATGACTTTTTGTGTGTATATGTATGAGCTGTGCAGCTAAAATGCCACAGATTGAATTTGTATATCACTTGAAATGCTCAGGTGCATTTTTTAAAAATAGAGGCTTGGCCAGGTTTACTTACACAGTTGAACAGAGTGGAGGGGTCCTGTTGGGAACTTATGGATTATACAGTTTTGTATATCAAGCGTAAGCATGCTAGTGTTGAATATTTTCCATCACTGGGGGGAAAAATCAACCCCTCCCCCCATTTCCTACATACAGAAACTCAGCATATATCCATGTAAGATCATCATTGTCATCTCCCCATTAAAAATGTGGTTCCCTAGTTCAATGTAGCTAGGCCCATTTTATCACCGTAGGGTACATGCTTCATTCTTCTAAATTTGTAGACCATACTTGAGCTGGAAGTCAACTGTAGAGTAACCAAAGCGTTGAAACAAAACATATCCATATATGATTTAAGTGATCCAAAGTCTTATAGCATCTGTAGCTGCATATGAGCTATTTCTATACCAGTGGATGTACATTTTGTTTATACATACTGAGCACGGATGTGGATGAAACATTTGTTGTCATTTATACCCCATAAACATTTATAACAAATCTGTACAACAGTGTATTTCTTCAACTGAATATGACAGAGTTTGAAATGGTGCTATATCTTAATTTTTTCATATCAGCCAAAGCTTCCAAAAATTATATTCTTGAATGTACATATAAATTAGGAGAACATATATATCTCTCTCCCTCTCTCTGACACACACACACTTCTATTACAGTACTTGAATTTTGCTTAACACTCCTGGTTCATGAGTACATTCACAATTCCAAGTGCAGGTTAACGAGATGCATAATGATTTTCAATCACTTACAGTTATAAGTAGATGCCTTGTACATCATATTGACAGTTTAAATCTCCAGAGTATAAACACCTGAGACCTTTGCCCCAGCTAAAAGCAACTGGCTGAAAATGCAAAGACTTTAAATTAAGGATGAATGTGCTATTACTTCAAGGAAGACTAAAACCAAGATATCCATTAGGAATGTATGAGCAGATGTAAAAAATTCTGCCTGTTCAGTCAATTAACTTTTCACCCTGAAGACCACAGATCATTCCATTTGTCACCACATTGATTAGGTTCCTCTACATTTTGCAAGGACTGCCATGCCATTAGCTTATTAAACTTAACTAATTCACTTTCTTAGAAGGATGCTCATGACTGAGTGCATTAACTAATTGCTGAGAACATAAAAAGATTAAAAAAAACTGTTTTAAAAATTTAAAAAGCTGCATTGGGACTACATAGAATATGCAATTTATTTTTTTTAAAAATAGATTTACTGGACAAAATATTAATACCAATATTTTAAAAATGAAATATATGAAATCTCAAAACTCTGGTTTCCAAATTACAGTGGCTACTTCAGTGAACATATAAACTACTACATTTACAAATAACTATAAAAGTTATTTCCTGCTTTTTAGAACAGACATTATTTTCCTTTAATTTACAGATCATCACATTATCCAGTATTCTAGGTTCTTCCATAAAATTATTTGAGTGTTCCAGTTTATCAAAATAGCTGCTTTATAATCAGCTTTAAACTGATATTTTACATTAAAACAGAACTGAGACTGAATAGTTGATGTGACTCGCAATAAGCCTTGCTTAGATTTAGCATTTTATTATAAAGGATAACAAAGTAGCAAGATGTTTTCTTACCTTAGTTCCAGTATTGCTTGCTTCTGACTGCACAGAATAATTTTCCTTATATCCTTTGCAAACTCTTGAGCAGTAATCCTGTTATATGTCTATGGTGATTGCAAGGGGTGGGACTCTAGCGTGGTAATGAATTCACTGGAGAATCTTTCCTTTCAAAGAACTGCTGTTACAGAAAAGGTAACTACACAGCATTTCTATTGTCACAGGCATTTGGATTTAAAACACATGTGTATGTCTGTGTGCATGTCTATATGTTTTGGTGTGTGCCTAAAAGCATTTCAACATAATAAAAGAAAGCTCTGTTTCTCTTATTACTGTGATGCAGGCAATGGTTTAAGAAATTTCATAACATTCTGATAGCTAGGACCATAGGGCATGTCCCACCTAATACATCTTTGTAATATAATTCCATTTGACTCTAGTCACTTAATCATAAGAAGTGAAGCCAAGGGTCTTGACTTCTGTTTCCTCTTTTGCTGTTTGTGGAATGAAGTTGCAAATGAAAAGATGTGGGGTGGTATACAATCCCATGTGAACATGGTAAATCAGGTTTCCTGATAATGTGGAGAGGCAGATTGTCATTCTCATCATGAGGACCCTTATGATGGACAAGGGTGGGGTTAGAATGCTGCCTCCTTCATGTAGTCATCTGAATGGATGAATAGACCTGAAATTGTTCCCAAATCAATTTTGCCACTAAGGTGAGAAACAGATGGGCCAAAAAGTGTGGCTTCCAGCTGCTTCAGGGGTGTGGTGTGCTAAGGTGGCCTGAAGTTGGCCAGAAAAGAAGCAGCAAAAAGCTGCTCCTTGTTGGTGGCCTGTTGAACACCATGGCAGCAGCTGGCTTCAGGACTGTGGCATCTGGTTGCCAGGGCCCCGGGATGATTGGGGACCAATTGGAGCTGGAGTAGCCAGAAGGTGTTCAAAGCTGCCAGTCTACTTTGCCCCCTAATCTGTATTGAACTTTAGTTCTATCTAGGCATTCAATTTGAATACAGGATTGCTAAATTGGCAGCATCCCAGATTTTGATGTTTCATGGACAAAAACAGCTGGGGTCTGTCAGTGGGGTGGGGAATCCATATGGATTTTAGATTAACATTAAAGATAAAAGATTCTGAAATTAGTTGGAGGATAAGATTCAACACCTTAATGATACATTTGAAGTTCAAACTAAAACTCATAGTGGATTCACATCAGAGCCATCTGCTCCCATGAAACATAGGTATGATCTTCTTTGATGTCTTTGAGCATGATACATTAAGCATCATCTACAGGTGCTCAGTTCATGCAATTTAAATCAAAACCACATATTCTAGCAAACAAGAAAATATTTCACTAGTTAGAAATTAGGTTATCCAAATTCTACATTGAGTAACAAATGTAAAAACAAGCAAACAAGCCCTTCCCAACTCTAATATCTTTTCAAGCAATTATTTAAATAACACATGAGATTTTTAGCAATTTTGCATACACTGATTTTAGGGAGTTATGATAATCACAATAATCACAACAATGATATGGAGTGGAGGGGAAGGTGGAGCAGTAGGAGGAGGAAGAGGAGGAGATGACACTTTCAGAACAACAGAAGCCAAGATCAGATGACGTCGCGGCAAACCCCGCCCATCCCTGCATCATCCTTGCGCCATCGCTGCATCATTCCGGATCCTTTGCCTCCGTGATCAGACGACGTCGCAGCAAGCCCCGCCCATCCCTGCATCATCCCTTCGCCATCGCTGCATAATTCTGGATCCTTTGCCCCATGATCAGACGATGTCGCGGCAAACCCCGCCCATCCCTGCATCATCCTTGCGCCATCGCTGCATCATTCCAGCTCTTTTGAATTCCTCTTTCAAAGAGGAATTAGGGCTGCGCAACCAGAATCATTCCGGTATGGCTCTGGATTGATTCCTTGCCACTTTTCTTGCCACTGGTGTGATAACGTCCTCAGGGTCTCCATAAGTCAGAAGCGACTTGAAGACATAACAACAACAACAGCTTTAAAACGCTGAAAATCTAATACAGTCCAATCATGATTTCAACATTTTCTTTGAGCATAATGAAGAAGAAAGACTTGGAGAGACAGTGCTGAAGGGATAGAGTGCATGGTTATGATGACTTTAACTAGAAGAGAGAGGATGTGTGAGAGATAGAGGGATGGAGAAATAGAGAAAAAGACAAATGTAGCCAGGACAAGTAGAGAGAGGGAATACAGAGAAAGAGTGGGAATGAAGGAGGAGAGGAGTACAACTAGAAGATGTGGTGAAAGAGAAGAAGAAAATGAGAGAAAACGGAGGGACAGAATATTAACCAAGAGCTATGTACACTTGTCCCTCCACATTCACCGGGGTTATGGGCACAGGACCCTGTAAATGTGGAAAAAACACAAATAACAAAAATACTATGTTTTTACTTGAGAGAACACCTCTGTAGGAGTCTCTAGGTCCTCTAGTGCAGCTCTGTGGTCAAAATCTGCCAGACATTGACCATAGAATTGCACTGGAGGAACTAAAAATGCCTAGTGGAGTGCTCTCTCTAGGAATCTCTAGGTCCTTCAGTACAACTTTTGGTTAAAGTTGACCATAGAGTTGTGCTGGAGGACCTAGATATTCCTAGATATAACATACTAATAAAATCCATGAATAACCAAATCTGCAAAAGTCAAATTCACAAATGTGGAGGGATGAGAACTCTCTGATGGTAAGATCACATGTGGAGGAAATACACTTTTATCCAAATATAAATTTGGTGATTATTTATTTTGGGGGAGGGGGTTCTTTTTAAAGCGATGGGTATGCTATATTTTTATTTTAATTGTTATATGTTTAAATTACTTCATACTCTTAAATTAACAACGTTTTAATATGCTAGCTGGTTTAATTGTGTTTTGATTTTATTATTATCTGGTTCTTAGCCTTATCTTGCTTTGACTAAGGGCCTTTGCAGACTGCCAGAAATAGTGCACATTAAATTGAGGCACTGCCCTGGCTCAGTGCTAGGGAGTCATGGGAATTGTATTTTTTTCTGAGAAACTGAGCCTTCTCTGTCAGAGAGCTCTGGTGCCACAATAAATTACAGTTCCCATGATTCCCTAGCACTGCGCCAGGGGAGTGCCTCAATTTAATGTGCACTATTTCTGGCAGTCTGCAAAGGCCCTAAGCTGCTTTATGTCCCATGCCAGGACTAAGCTGGGATAATACATATACATGTGAAATCTGCAAAGTGATAATATCACATTCAAGTAGTGGTGGGTGAAATTTATTATCTATGTCACCTTCTCATGTACTCAGCCATCATTTGAATCTGTGCATTTTCTACATGTCTTAATGTTGTTTTTTTAAAAGGCACAAACCCTGCATTTCACATGTAACTTCCTCCAATATACACTTTGTCTAATATACACTTTATTGTACACAACTTTTCTGATTATATGCATTAGACTGGGGTCAAGAACTACATCACAAAATTTGAAATAATGAACAATCCAAAGAAGAATGTGTTTTAAACAGAAAATTAATCTAAGAAGTTCACATCAGACTTTTTTCCTTAAAAATTCACAGCACAGAAATTTCCCTCCTTCCAATCCCTTCCATTAACCTTCACATGTGAAAAGAGGTGTTTTATTAGTCATTTTTGAAAACTATATGTTATTAAGATTTGAAAGAAAGGAGGAAGCAGCACTTATGAAGTTTCTTCCCATGTCTTATGTCTCCTACAAAGTATTTGCTAAACAATAGATAGCTTTCTACTAATTGTGTTTTTAGCTACCCTTGCTCCCTACAACATTAACGGCTGTTACAATAAATCCATTAATATCTGAACAAAACACTTTTCTTTATACAAAACCTCCTTAATTAATTTAGGCTAGTGTAACAGGCTTTTGCTTCCCTACAACAAACCATGGACACAGGTTAGCTCCAATAATCTAATTCCCCCCCCCCCGATCATCCGTACTATTTTAATTTAAGATCTTTTTGTATTGCTCTCCTAAATGCTGGTGAACAGCTTCATCCCTGAGATCTTGGTAGTGCATGTATTAAATTACTGTCTAGCTGTATTCTCTCTTCCCTTTCTATTTTCCAGATTGCTCTAAGAGGTAATAACATTACTGCTAGAGGTCATTTTTCTTAATATAAATAAATTATATGCAGCTCCATTCCTGGTTACTGTTTAAAAGCTACTGAATCTGACCATTTCTCTCTCCCATTTATCAGTAGTTATGGGCATTGCATCCATTAGTGCCCAGCTTATACCTTGTCTTTAAATACATTAGGCTAAAACAAATGGAACATGTTTTGAGTACATTAAAAATCAGTTTGTAAAATGTTGCTGTGGAGGGGGAGGTGTTGCAAGGAAAAACCACAAGACACCCAATTATGGAAGAAAAATGGCCACAACTTTATTGAATACAACTGACAGATAGGGTTGGCTAAAATTCATGGGGTCTGGATCTGGCATCCATGCATCGACCAACCCCTGTTGATCAATGAGCCATGCTGCCTGACCATGGCCAAGCTTTGGGATGACAGGACGGGAAAACAGCTGATCAAAAGTTTGCATCTCAGGCAACCGTTTGACCACATGTTTGCATTTCTACCCCTTGTCACCGGGGGATGCTGATCTGATGTTCCCCCCCCCAATGGCAAGGACACAATGCCCTCAGCAGCCCTGAGTCCCCTGTGGACTCCCAATCCAGTGCTTCTCAGCACCGGAAACCATGCCCACCAGATCCGAGACCTATGCTTCCACCCCCCGGAGAAGTTGTGACAGAACATCCTTATCCCAAATAGAGGGAGGGAGGGGGGAGAGACAATTGAAAATGGTGCTGAGCATGTGTGCCATGTGGCCTTAAATAAGCCTGCCACCCAATCAAAAGCCTGGAGACCTGGAAGTCCCCTCCCCTTTCAGCCTCCCAACCAATCCAATTCTTCCATTATCCTGGCACTGACCAGTGGCATCACCTCCATTCCCAGTGTACTCTGGGAGCTGTAGTCTTAGCTCCCGAGCTGGGAGCACCGCTCTCCCTGGCCTGGGCAGCCAAGCAGGGCCTCTCAATCCTGGACCAGGGTCTGCTGGAGGAATCACCAGGGTCAGAGGACCACACAGCACAATGGCTCTCCTTCCCACAGCAACTAGGCCAGCCCAGTGAGTTGGGTGGCCTCATTACTCTAAAGCAGGGGTAGGCAACCTTTCCCCTTTAATGGCCGAGGGACTTCAGCTCCCAGAATCCCAGGAGCTATTGGCCAACATGGGACTATTGGCCAACATGGCTGAGGCTTCTGGGAGCTGAAGTCCCTCGGCCCTTAAAGGGGAAAAGTTGCCTACCCCTGCTCTAAAGCTACTAGCTGCGGTATGAAATATGAAGTCTGGCAGTATAATCCAACAATACCTCTTCAATAAGGGATGCAAAGGGATCTTGTAGCATATTTGAAACTAACTGACTTCTTGAAAGATGTTGATAGAATAAGCTTTCCTAAAGATTAAATCTACTTCATCAGATTCAGTCTATGAAAGCTTATGCTACCAACCTCTTTCTCTCAGTTAGTCTCAAATGTTCTGCAAGATCTCTTTGCATACTGATCCAAACTAACACAACTATGTTTTTGAATTCTTCAATGAGGTGTCATTCTCAGTGAGGCAGTAAACCAGGGGCCCTTTCACAGCATATGATTATAGCACTATGATTCTACTTTTGCTGCAGTAGTTTTATCCTATGGAACTGGAAGTCTAGGGAGGTGTATTTAGATATATCAACCATAGAGCTCTAGTGCCTTGTTAAATTATGACACCCATGATCCCATAAGTTTCAGCCATGTCAGTTCAAGTGAAAGTGACCTAGGCTGTTAGGACTAAAAGTTCCTCTATATAAACAACACAAATAAAAATTCATACATGTAGAAACTAGTTAGAAACTAGTTACTACACAAACTGTAGGTTTCCATGTAGCATTTTTTGCATGAAGTGGTGCTCAGTGGGCCCTTGGTATCCACTTGGGTTTGGTTCCATGGGTACCAAAACCCTTGGATGCTCAAGTCCCATTATATACAGAGGAGCCCTGGTGGTGCAGTGGTTAAATGCCTGTACTGAAGCCACTCACTCACAAACCACAAGGTTGCGAGTTCAATACCAGCCAGGACTCAGGCTAGACTCAGGCTTGCATCCTTCCGAGGTCGCTAAAATGAGTACCCAGCTTGTTGGGGGCAATTTATCTACAGTTATAAACTGCTTAGAGACTGCATAGTGTGGTATGAAGCGGTATATAAATGCAACTGGTATTGCTATATACAGTGGTGTAGAAAAATGGCGTCCCCTATATAAAATGGCAAAATCAAGGTTTGCCTTATGGAATTTATACTTTTGGAATATTTTCAAGCTATGGATGGTAGAATATACAGATAAAGAATCCATGGATATGGAGGGTTTTCTGTATTCATATCCAGTTTGAAGTGAGATGACTTAGACGCTGGTTTAACTTTACTACTTCAGTAACAACTCTACTTAAGCCTCTGACAAAGAAAATGAAAAACAGCTAAGGTATTTTTGCACACAAATCTTAACATCATCATCAAAATCAAGGCTCAAGATAATTTACAGATTAAAATATACAGTTAAAACCAACATTAAAATGGAATTAAACAATCAATAACATTTAAAAATATCAATAATTAAACTTCTCATGGAAGTAAAGCAATGGACCACTCTTGCTTCTCCTGGAAATGAATTCCAAAGTCTAAGACAGCCACTAAAAAGGTAATATTTTATGTTGTCATCAACCATTCCTCTGAAGGTGTGATGGAATGAAGGGACTCTCCTGAGGAACTTGAGGCTCAGGCAGGCTCATATGTGGAGATATGGTTCTTCAGATAATCTTTACCTAAGCCATCTAGTAAACAAATGTTGGATAATGGAATGCACCAAAGAATTTAAAAAGAAAATCAGTTTATGCTTCAATGGGGCAAAACAGACAGCCCTATAAGCCATGGTTCACCAGGACTGTGGCAGCAGTACTGCCTGCTACCAAAGCCACTGCCACTTTCCTAAGCCAGTGCCATCAGAAGCCAAATTATTTCTGCACCTTAAAGTTCTGGATTTACCCCCTTAGTGTGGCTTCAGAGTGGCTTCTGGCTGCTTTGGGGGCATGTGTCATTTGGAAGCTGCTTTACTTGGCCCATGTATTTCGATCCATAGTTTATAGCAAAGCTTTTGATTGCATAGATCATGAAAAGCTATGGATTGCTCTTAAAGAAATGGGTGTGCAACAGCATTTGATTGTCTTGATGTGTAACCTGTACTGGATAAGAGGCTAGGGTTAGGAAAGAATATGGAGAAATTGAATGGTTTTGAATTAGCAAGGGAGTCAGACAAGTCTGTATTTTGTCACCCTATCTGTTTAACTTGTATGCCAAGAATATCAAACATAAAACAGAATTAGACTTGGAGCAAGGAGGTATGAAAATTGGAGGAAGGAACAACAACAGTAAGATATGGAGGCAATGCCATCCTACTAATAGAAAATAACAGATACTTGCAATGATGACTAAAGACAGTCAAACAAAAACGTGCAAAAGAAGGTTTAGTGTTGAGCATTAAGAAAAAAAACAAAGAGAAAGAGAGAGCGAGATAGCGCACAGATGAATTACATAACTTTAAAGTAGATGATGAAGACATTGAAATAGTTCAGGATTTCAGAATGGAGACTGCAGAAATCAGAAGAAGACTAGGGGCTTGTTTACATGAATAGAATAATCCAGATTTTCCAAATTCACAGATACCCTGGGGATGGTCTATGTTACAAAGGGCTATTTGCAGAAAATTCAGATTAAGCAGCCATAAACTCCCCCCATCCAGAGTTTGTCTCAGTGTAAAGTGGCAAACTTCTCTGAATTATTTCTGGTCACATGACAGTGGCTACTCTATATCATCGTCATCATCTGTCTGTACATACATTTCTGCTTACGTTGCCACACTCTCATTTGCAGGTATAGGAAAAAAGCTGACAATATATCAGTCTGTGCATGCAAACTGGGCTTCCACCATAGCTAATAGATAATGGAGGTGGAAATGTTCATGGGTGCTAGTAAAATACATCAGACAAGCAGATATACTAATATGTGATTACATGAACCTCTACAGCAGCCTTTTCTGCAAAATGTGTTTGCACAGCTTGAACCTCCCAAATCTCTCTTGGGGACTTGTCATTTCCTTTTGGGAACAGTAATGGTGTCCTGCTCCTACAACCTGGGTTCCTCTTCCACCACCAAAGTGAATCTGCCAGCCACACTTATCACACATTCAGATTTTCCAGGAAATAGCCTTTAATAGTATATAGACAATGACTTTATCATCTACTTTAAATATGTGCAAGTCATTTATGGTCTCTCTCTCTTTCTTGTTTTCCTAATGTTCAATTGTAAACCTTTTGCATTTTTTTCTTTGACTTTCTTTAGTAATCATTGCAGGTCTCCATTATTTTCTATTAGTAGGATGACATTGCCTTCATATTTTAAACTGTTTTTGTTCCTTCAATTTTTGGTGGCTGTCCTAGGCTTTGGAATGCATTTCCTGGGGATGCTAGAATGCCCCCTTCCAGGAAGATCTGAAGAAAACTGCAATTCTTCCCTCCTGAACTATCTATGGAATAAGCCCTCAGACACCAACACACCCACCCTGGTTTATACACTGAACTCACCAGTACACTGTTTGACCAGATTGCTGCCAATTCAGGGTGAGGATTTATTTAAAAAAATACTATAGATGACCGCTAGGACTTGGAAGGGCAACAATGAAGGAATTAGGTAAGATCATGAAATGTAAAGATATTTCATTGAATACTAAAGTAGGATTGTACAAGCCATCATATTTCCAATTTCCATATATATTTGTGAAAGCTGGACAGTGAAAAAAGGTAATAGGAAGAAAATAAAGTAATCTGAAATATGGTACTGGAGAAGAGTGCTATAGATACCGTGGACTGCTAAAAAGACAAATAAACAATCCTAGAACAAATCAAGCCTGAATTTTTCCTAGATGCCAAAATCACTAAACTGAGACTGCCATACATTGTCCAGATCATGAAAAGACAGGACTCACTAGAGAAGATATTAATGCTTGGAAAGGTGGGGGGCACTAGCAAAAGAGGGAGACCACATTCCAGACTCAACTAAGGAAGCTACAGCCATAAGTCTCCAAGATCTGAGCAGAGCAGCTGATAATAGGGTGACCCAGAGATCTGGGCATCATCTGAAGAAGTAGACCGAGTCTACAGAAGTTCGTACTACAAGTTATTTGTCACAGTTAGTCTCAAAATACCCTTTACTTACTATTCCATACCAACATAGCTATGTCTCTGGATTCTATTTGTCATTATAGTTTATTTTGGTCAGTTGTCTTGCTTCAATCACATTCTAACATGAAAGAGTTCTTTTACAATAGTTATGGCTGAGACACTGGACTGCTTCAAGTACTGTATGGAAACATGCCTTGGAATGAAGTCTCTTGGTAGTTGCAGGGGGTTGCAGACTGCCAGAAATAGTGCAAATTGAGTCCACTTTTAGGGTTAGGGTTAGGGTTAGTGCTAGGGAATCATGGGAACTGTTTTTTTTCCTGAGACATTGAGTCTTCTCTGTCAGAGAGCTCTGGTGCCACAATAAAATACAGTTCCCATGATTTCCTAACCCTAAGCCTAAAAGTGGACTCAATTTGCACTATTTCTGGCAGTCTGCAACCCCCCATACCGAATTAATAGGATTTACATTCCTTTTGATGCACCATTTAGCAATTAATTCAATAACAATTCAGTAACAACTATTGGACTTGCTATTGGATTAGGAAACACTCCTTGGGATCCATGTTTGAAGATAGGTAGGATAAAATAAAATGAAATAAATGATCTCAATTGAACTACTGATACAAGCTGCACACTGATTTGGGTTATAGGTTACAAATTTTAAGACCTGCAAATGTAAATAGTGTGTTTATAAAGTATAAAATGTAAAGCAGAACACTGTGTATTGTGGATTTTGTGTATGTTGCTGAGATCCTAGTTCTGGACATGAAACCAACTTTACTATCCACAGTTTAAGCTAGTGAGAGAAGACAGGTGCCATGTTAAAAAGAATGACTGGTGCAGTCAGACTGCTGATGTAATCTAATGGCAGCTAAGTCTATCAGACAGCAAGACAGATGGGGACAGGGGGTATTAGAATTACTCCGGCAGTGATGTTTTGTACCTGGAACTAGTGTGATTGCATGTTCATTGATGGGTTTTCCACATCAATGAAAAGAGACTCCCTAACTGTCTTTCAGGGACACAGCAGCTAAGAGTTGGAATGCAACAAGGAATGCAATAAGTCTAGCCAAAGCCACTTTTTTCTACCTCTAATCGCTGTTCAAAGGTCATGTGTGATAAAATCTTTAGAGTCAGGGTTAGAGTTAGTTAAGATATGAGTGAAATAGAGAGAGAATTAGATTTCTTCCAACCTTTTCATCTTCCAGAATTCCCAAATTCAAAGTATATACTGCCAAAAAAGGTGTGGTTTCAAAAAGACACTTCATTAATGGTGGGAAGATAATTTCTACTTTGTTATCAAATGCTAGCTCTGTCCTTATAAGGTGAAGGCAATGAAACCAAGGCTATTGACCACAGAAAATATTGTAAAGACTGAATTACTTTGCAATCAAATTAGTACCAAGAAGTACTTTAATTCTTTCTTCAGTTCTGAAAACGAAGAAGTAGTAATTGATTTCTATCCTAGCCTGTTAGTGGATGGACAAAATTATACAGTGCAAAGATTTTCCAAATTTGTAGTGAGGCCTCAAGAACCTCTAAAGAACTCTAAACTTTCTTCACATACTAAGCCTTCAAGTCTTTCTATTCTTGATTAGAGATCTTCTAGTCTTGAATCCATTGTGCTTGATAGATAAGCTCAGTATAATTGATACCTGTGTTATAACTGTTGCTTCAAAACAGCTTGAATCTCCCCTTTTATGCTCTTATTATTTCTGTTACAAGGAATGAGAAATGGAATTGAACCTTATTATTGGAACTGGAATTCACTGGATTAATTTTCTGTTTGCATTCAGAGACATATGTGGGTTATTCCCCCCCCCCCCCATAATATATTCTATGGTGGAGAGTATATTCTATGGTGGAGCAAAACATTGGGAAATTTAATATAACTAGAGTGAATATTCAAAAATTACAAAATGTCACTTAAAATATACTACATTGGAATATTACTTACTGAAGGGGAAATACTGATTAATGTGATTTTTTTTTAGTTTTCTATTTCAGTGCAATATTGCTGTGTTTCATGTAATATATGGGACATCTGTTAAATAAGAGATTGAGGCAAACTTTGAGCATTTCTTAGAATACTGGCAACTGCTTCATTGCAAATTTTGTGGAACTAGTAGTTCATATCCAGTCTACCCTGGCAAGTATAAATTTAACTACCTGATCTGCTATTGCTTGGGGTGTGGCCTTGTCAGGACATTCAGTCTTGGTCATTTTATTCATAGTTTTGAGGAAGATCTTGGTGGCTACTGTGTATGAAAGAAAATTATTGAACATAGAAGCCAAATCAAAATTCAGAAGAGGCCTAGTGATTTTGCTTGCTTCATCCATTTTCCCATGGCCAATATTACTATAATGTAAATATACTTTAATTTATATAAATGGAAGACATAAAGAATTGCACATTAAATGTAAGAGGTCTAGGATGCATTCAAAAATGAAGGAAGGATTCATGTTATTTGAAGCAAGCCCCATATGGAAAAAGGAAATAACATAAATATTCAATATTAACATAAATAATAAATGTTAATCTTCTGCTTTATGATCAGCTATATTCTGCACCTGGTACCTCAAACTCACATGGTGTTGCCATTTTATTTTCCTCTTCATTGCCATTTATTATTGAAGATTTAAGTAATGATCCCAAGGAACATTTCATATTCATTAAAGGAAAAATGTGGTGGAATTATATATATATATATATATATATATATATATATATATAGAGAGAGAGAGAGAGAGAGAGAGAGAGAGATACTCTAAACTGGATAAATTTAAAGTAGATCTGATTATACTTGGGATGACTTTAACATGATTGCAGATTTTGATTGGGATAGGAAATGCCTGGTAGCTAAAACAACTAAACCATGATGCATTCCTACCTTTACAGATCTTTCATTACAATACAACTTAATAGATTCTTGGTGACTGGGGTATGAGAGTATTCATATTATTCCATGAAGTATCATACTTACACGAGAACTGATTTGTCTTGATTTCCTCTATCCTGGCATTAGATATAGTAGGAGCCAATACTGAACAAATAAATGCTTCAGACCATTCCTCAGTATTCTAAAATATATCACCAAATGAAAGATCATATACTAGAGCATGGCAGCTACATCCTTTTTTATTACAACATCCAACTAGTGTAGGAAGAATTAAAGAAGAAATTATCTATCACTTTAAAAACAACAAATCAACTGGCATTCCTGGAAAAATTGTTTGGGACACAATGAAAGCTGTGACCAGAGGTGTTTCAATATCAGAATTATCAGCTGTCAAAAAATAAACAATACAAAAAGGAACAAATTATTAATGGACACTACAGAACTAGAAAACAACAACAAGAAATCAAAATATAAATAAAGATTGACTGAAAAAAGAGCTGAATTAAAAAAATTACAACTTAACATTTCAGTATGACTGCTATATTTACTGCAAAATACCATGCATTTTGCAATAAAAGTTATAAATTATCACCCCATGCATTAAAACAAATAAATTTACAAAGAGTAAAACCCATGATTACAACTGAAAAATGGAAACAACATTTCTTTTATTTTGCCATGAAGATAAAAAAGCTCAGTTTGCTAAATGGAAAGATTTTGATCCATGGAGATTATTAGATTTTTCTCCCATGAATGCATATTCAGACAACAAATGATAGGAAAAAAAACTTCCAGAAAATACAAGCTCTTGGTAAGGAATTAATCAGATATTACATTTTCTAGGTAGAGCAGAAATAATTAAACTTACTCCCTTTTAAAATGTCTGGTTAAACTACCATGTATTCCCTTTTACAATGTCTGGCTCTAAATCAAAAGGGTTAGTTTCTCTTATTTATAATTTACTTCTCTCTAACCTAAACTCCAAACTGCTAAGATTAAAAATTCAGTGGGAACACAACTTGGTATTACTGGTGTTAACTGGAAAAGTTTAAGGAGGATGAAATCCTTCAAATTAATCTTTGCACAATCTAGGCAAACATAATTTATAGATGGTATCTTACAGCAATGGAAACATCACAGATTTTCCACTATAGCTCTCTGAAATGTTGGAGAGGTTGTAGTTTAATACACAACTATATACCCTAAAGGGAACTAGATCCTATCTAATCTTGTAAGCTAAGCAGGGACAGCTCTGGTTAGTAATTTGATGGGAGACTGCCAATGTATACTAGGTGGTACAGGCTATATTTCAGAGGAAGGAACTGGCAAAACTGAGTATTCATTGCTTAAGAAAACCCTATGAAATTCATGTGGTCACCATAAGTCAACAGATGACTTGAAGTTATAGGTAATATTACTAATCAAAAGATTCAACCTATTCTTAGCTTGGCACTGTTAAGCATTTCATCTGATCCAAATGCTGATTTATCTCACAAAGATCTCATTATGTTTTTACTGTTAGCAGCATGGCAGTTGATAGTTTGTGCCTGGAAAACAGCTGATAATTTAAATATTACTAGTGGTATTGTAAGGTTTGGCATCTTGCTTTATTGATAAAAAACAAACTAATATATAAAGTTAAAGAACTGAATGAAGACAGACAACTTAGTTATAGTAATAAACACAGGGACATGTGGAAACAACCTCCCACAACTCATGGAAATACTTGGAATGATTCATTTGAATAGAATGAATTGCTATTTCAAATGATATTCTGGTTCTGTGATGCACATTGATGTTGATTTTATCTTGTTGCTCTTTTTTTGTCTGTATTTTTGTTTGAGTGAGAGAGAATGAGAGATGTGTTGGAGTTACCTTCAGTCAGGATATATATATGTGTGTAGTAAATATGTAAACTGTGATTTTATGTTTAATTTCTGTTTACCTAATCATTATTTTTGTATTATTCTCTTGAGTCCCCATGAATGCTACATATTGGAAAGTCTGAAGTCAAACATAGTGTCAGTTGTTGGCAGCAGTCAATACAAGGTAGTGGTGTCCTGTATGGAGAGAAGATTAATAAAGGGGGGTTGCAGACTGCCAGAAATAGTGCAAATTGAGTCCACTTTTAGGGTTAGGATTAGGGTTAGGGAATCATGGGAACTGTACTTTATTGTGGCACCAGAGCTATCTGACAGAGAAGGCTCAATGTCTCAGAAAAAAACAAACAATTCCCATGATTATATAGCACTAACCCTAACCCTAAAAGTGGACTCAATTTGCACTATTTCTGGCAGTCTGCAACCCCCCAAAGTCTCACAAAGGAACTACAATGGCATCTAAAAGACCTTCATATTTCATGCCACAGTGGTGGGATGTGAGGAGGTCCTCACAGGTGGTAGCAGAGGTGGGACAGATAAACAGGAGACCCTCACATTTGGTGGCAGTATTTGAGATAAGTGGATGCCCTCATATTTGGTAGCAAGGGATTATTGAAAACCATCACATTTGATAGCTATAGCAGAAGAATAATGGAAAATCTCACAGGAACCACTCCTCTTTCACTGCCTCTGTTGAAAAGCATTTATATCTGATGGGTAGTGGAAGCTATAGTACAGTGAAAATGCTGTTAAATTCTTCTGGTTGGATGTCTACTGGAGCTGGGAAATAGCCTGAAATGAGTTAGTAGCCTGAATCTGGTAAATGTAAGACCAAGGCAGTAGTCAGGACTTAAGAGTAAACAAAACAAGAGATAGATGTTGTGGGACATTTAGCATAACAGAAATAGAGAAGCAAGTGAGATTCTGGTGCTGCAGAGTGTTGTCAGGATCAAAAGACAAAGCAGGCAGTGGGATCAAGGAACAAGCCAAAGGATGCAAAGGATAAATCAAGATCAAATGAGAAGGCATGACTAAATAGTAAGTCAGAACAGGAGAACAAACCCAGAAGAAAAGGATCAAGTAACAAGCCAGGACTAAGGGTAACTACATAAGAACTCAGGAAGACCTCTTTGATCAAGGATAGATTAAATTTGAACATGAAAACTGGAGCATGGACCCTTCTTCTCCTTTCTGCGCATGTTGTTTCGGTGACCATCTTGAATGGATAATGTCAGTCTAGAGCTTGAAAATTCTCCACTTGAAAAACTGTCAACTACAGTTCAGTGGTTTACCATATTGGGCAGATCTACATAGATCTAGCAGCTTCTGCATGGATTCCTGTGGAACTGGTGGCAAAATATATGTAATGATTACCTAGGGCACGTATGTTGGTATTTTTCAACAATTAATGTTAATGGTTTGAGGTTTTGTTTTGTTTTTAGTTTTTTCTAAAATAGCCACTGAGCCCACAGATTTCACATTGGCATTTCCCCACTCTCTTCCTGACTCCTTGTCACAACATGCACAGAAATGCTGGAAGTGATTATTTTAGCAGCATCTGAACTAGTTGTATTTCTTGTAGGGAAACTGGAAGGCTGGAAAGTAAAAGTTTGATTTGCTTCTCTATAAAGAGGAAATTTATCTGTTGAGGTTGATAATTGTGTCTATGATCTGAATGAAATTAAAGTTTGATTAATAGTACTGACAATCCCTGAAATTTGTTTCACACCTGGTTTTATGAAAAACAAACTGAACCCACCAATTTTGTGAAAACAGCTGAAGTCTTTCAATTGGTTCTAACATTCATGAAAATGTTTGAGACATCAGATAAACAAGAAGTTTGGCCAAAATCAATTTGTGATTATTCATTCTAAAACAAAATATAGAGGAAAGTATATGCAAAGTAATTGATGGATAGGTTCTGAAACCTTACTACAGTATTTGATTTGATCTCATTAGACAACATGCCAAGTTTGTTGAATGATATATAGCACTGATATAATAGTAAAGAGAACACTGTACCACTTCTCTCTACTATCTCCACAATTTGGTGTAGTACTGGTGTAGTTGATTATATGTCTCTACATTTCCCCTTTTCTTCCAGAGTGTTTCATTAGGAAAGATGTCTTTATATATGCAATTTAACCATTCCTGATGGCCAATATATAAGATAGAAAGATTGCATGGATAGCCTTTCCCAGGGGTGGATGCATCATGCACCCTCATTTTATGGCATCTGGAGCTCCCACCATTGACACCTGTAAAAGAATTCAGTACAAAGGGGACCAAAACAAGGTACTTCACAATCCTACTACCCTGCAGGAAGCATGATTCTTATGTTAAGCAAGGAGCACTACCATGTTTGAGTGAAGATTCATTTTTCTGTTCCCCCCCCCCCCCCCAGGCATTATTAGCATCAGCATAACAAAACATTATTGCAGCATTCCTGGATTTTGACACCACTTCTCAGTGATGGGTGACAAATGGAGATGATGTGACCTACTTTAACAGGATTGCACACGTATACTGCAGTTTTCACTTCATGATTGTTCCTTTTCTTTTGCTAAAGGGATTGCCAAGCTGTTGATCTATATACACTGTAAACAAAATAATTCCACTTGTTCTGAAAGAAACAAAGAATAACCACACATGCATACCATACCACACCATAAGACTACAATAAAAATAAACTGTCCAACTTAAATTAATCTAAGTTTATTCCACAAAAGCACCTGGGTTTCATATGACATATGATGAAATGCAAAGCTATTTTCTTGATAGTTAATTAAAAGTGCTGTGCAAAAGAGGCATTACAAAGAGAGAATGTGTGTTTGTGTATGCATGAGAGCATACTTTTCCTAAAAATTAGCCTCTTTTCCCCATCAGTTCATTTGTTAGGATTTTTTTTAGCATATTCTGCTTTCTAATGCACAAATAATAGTAATAAAAATACTATGACCAGTATTCTATATCAGCTACTTAAGTATGCTCAACTAAATAATCCCTCCTGTCCTGAGCCCCCCAAAATCTGATGGAAACATAATTTGCTCATGCTCTGATTTCTGACAGAATGGACCTCCATGTCATCATGCAGCTGATAGCTGATAAAGTAGGTTGGGTGGGAATTATGATTGTAAAAATAGTGTCACAATCATAACTAAGTACCGATCGTGAATATGGAACTGTTACTCATCTGTATTTACTCATCAGTCAGTACTTAGACACAAGTGTGATCTTATTGCCATGATTGTAACTCCCCCATAATCTACTTTACCAGACATCAGCTGCACGGGAAGAAGGAAGTCCATTCTGCTGGCAATTGGCCACATAGGTTTGGTGGAGTCAGACCAGGAGATGTTGCTTAGTTAAGTATACTAACAAAGTAGCTGATATAGAATACTTCCCAATCTAAATATTTATTTATATAGTACAGTACCATGAAAACACATGTTGACAAACAAAAAGAACCAGTCTAGGCCACAAGGAGATCACAGTGTAACTATCCTGTACACACATTCAGTAAAAGAGATATTTTAAAAAGAGGAACTAAAAGGAGGGAAAGAAATATGTCTGTACATTAATTTATAACTGAATATATTAGGTAATACAAGCAAAGTAACCAAAAGCACACACATATTCTTGCTTAATTACATTGTATGACTTATGTTGTATCATAATGAATTCTAACATATTTCTATATATCCAAAACTTTATCTAGGACCTCAAATCTAGCATTAAGTGACAATAAAAAAAGATGGTAAAAGGATATTGATAATTTAGGTTTGCATAGATCAAACCAATCATCACAGAACTCATGAAATTCAAGATTTAAGAGGAGGAGTTTTAGGACAAAAATTTGAGTTTGGATTTTGCATGCAGTTCAGTGGTGCTCCTTAGTGAGATTTAAACTACTCCCCCTCCCCACCTACCCACAATTGACTCTTAATTTTGGTCACAGAAAATAAAGTGCTTAATTGGAAATATTTCCAGACTTTTCTGACTCACTTTTCAGAAATTTTGGTTGTTTCTGCCCACCTCCAGTCTCTTCTGTTATCAGAAAGAAATCTCCCCACTTCTTATTTTTGGCTCTGATGGAGTAATTATACAAATAACATAGGTCATCAGTTGCAGTCAGGATCTTTAGTCATTTCATAGTTTTGTCAGTATGCTGGAAATCTCTTAGCCTTCAGATGGTATTAAATTGTTCCAAAACGTATGTGAAGGATGGCATTATCTTAACGCCAGCTTAGTAAAAAGAGGCTTTTATATAAGACAAAATACAATCATTGGACTTCTGTTAGGGGAGATACCCTTTTTTGGGGGTGGGGGTGGGTGGGAGATGTCTTGTTGCTGTTGTTATTTGCCATCAAATCAGCTTTGACTTATGACAACTCTTTGTGAGACCTCTAGGAGCCATAGTCCTCAGCATCATAACATGACCAAAGTATGTCAGCTTCAATTTAGTCATCATGGGCCTGAAACATGCAGGCAAAATGATACAGCTTCAGGCCATGTTGGGGGTGTGCCATTTACATGACATACACCCTGGACATGACATGAAGCTGCAATGACATCAGAGTGTGGTCAAAATGGTAAACTAAGGAAGAACACACAAAGTAGGAGAAAGCTGTAGCAATTTGCTTTTGCCTAAGGAGAATATTGCATTGACAAATAATGTGACTGCTCCCCAATGGGATACAGTTGCATTTGGGGATGCTACCAGGAATTATCATATGTAACTTGGTGTTGCTCCTGCCACCAGGTGGCTGCATCCCAAGTCCCAGCTGTGCTTTGGAGGCTGCTTTTCCAAGACGGGAGCTTGGTTTTGTACAGCGCCGTGTACATCTACGGTGCTTAATAAATAAAGCTAATAATAATAATAATAATAAAAGCAGCTTCCAAAGCATGGCTGGGACCTGGGGTGCAGGTGGGATGCGGCTACATGATGGCAGCAATGACAAATTATGTGCAATAATTCCCAGTAGCAATCCGAAATGTGACTGTACCCCATTGGGGTGCAGTCACATTATTTGTCAATATGATAATCTCCTAGGTCTACTGGAAAGAGCAAGATTCTGTTTTCTCCTCTCCTCCCACTCACACTGAATAAACTGAGTACAAACTACTTTTGCACTTTGAGCTCAGTTTGAACCAACCAAAATAACCTGATGATAAAGGGGTAAAGTGGGATGAAGAGAGAGAAATTGGGACATTTTAAAAGCAGCAGAAATAGTTGGACAGCAGAAGATTAATTAGGACTGCCCGTGCCAAATCAGGAAAGTTAGAGGACATGAAACCTCTCCCTTGATGCCATAAAATCCTGCCTTGTCAGGTGTTTTTCTCTGTGAAGAGAGAGAGCAACTGAGTAATGTGACTCTTTCTATGTAGAGAAAGTAAGCTGGCTGCTGGCTGAAGCAGCAGCTACTCCAAGGACTGGCTGAGTCACGTGCCCCCTTTTTGTGTCACTTGTTTTGACTAGGCCAGTGGTGTTCTAAGTACCAGCAAAGTCAGATATGGAAATCCTCACTATTACATCTGAGAACTAATGAGAGATAACAGTGTCTGCTCAGCTATCACTGAAAGAGGGGTATGGGAGAAGGTACAGACCCTGTGAAGGGACCTCCTTGGGCTGCACATGGAACCTCTGCAGGTCACAAATTCCCTGCCCATGCTCTAAGGATAAGGCTTTACATCTTTTGCATTGGACAGAATTCAAGCCACTTACTTATAGGGCTGAAGGAGTCTCTCAGGTATAATGGGGGCAGAGGTTAAAACCATGGAATGCCCCTTTTAAGACTAGAAATGGAAAATCAAGCCTGTGCCTAACAGCACAGTCTGTTTGCAGACTTGGTTTCTCAGTTTAGTGTACAAGGAAGGAAATTTCAAGTCATGCAGGCTACTGTGGAAAAAATATTTTGTCTCCTGGCGACTTTAATGAAAGGGCTATGGCAGAATAAATAGCTGTGCATAATTGGCACTCCAGTCCCATGACTTGCTGCAATGCCAGTGGAGAGCTTCAAAAGGATACATCATATTACAAACCATGAGATTCTGACAACGTTTGCAAACTGATATGCTGGAGCAAGAATTTACTATTCACTTTTTCATTAATGGCTTAAAATGTCTTTTGTCCCGGTTGGGTTGGTGCCATTAATCTTAACAGATTCCTTTTCTTCCTCCTGGAAGGAATCCCTTACTTCAAAACTCTTTTCCCTTGGATTTTCACCCTTGGTTATAGCTGCTCTAGGTTATGACAAAGCAAAATCTGCTATCTCCCAGTGCATTAAGGACATCGATTTTCAAATCCACCTAAACCAATCAATCTTGCACCTTATTAGGGAATTTAGCAGACCTGGCAAATATGCCAGATACTTTGATCATCTGAGTGTTCTGAAGTTTGGGAGAGCATTTATGCTAGCAAGGTTCAACATTTTATCATCATCAGTTCTGGAAGGTAGATATAAAAAGATCCCCTACCAATATAGATATTGCCCTTGTGGCGCCGAGGAAACTGAAAATATCAGCCATGTTCTCTTTGGATGTTCTCTGTATACAGAAATACGTGCTTTATATATAACCCCAATTGTATTTCAGCTTCCAGGCAGACAGGAGAAATTTTATATCGATTATCTTCTTGCAGATCGCAATGAAGATATAACCCGAGAAGTTGTTAAATTTTTTGCAGCGGCTATTGTAAACTGTAAAAAGTTTCTAAAACAGATGTAAAGATTATTTTTATGATTTGTTATGATTATTGTATCCTACTTGATTTGAGTTTTGCTGTAACAAATTTGATTTGGTCTGACCAAATAGTAAAGATGATGAGTGTTAAGGGGGTACGGCTGTAGTGTATTTGTCAGTTCACTGACAGGTGTTAGGGGACTAGCTGTAGTCCAGGAATAGCTAACTTGTTAAAGTGTCAGGGGGCACGGCCATAGTGAATTTGTTTATCTATCGACAAGTGATAGGGGATCCAGTCACAGTATAGGCATGGTAAATGTCTAAAGTTTTAGGGGGTACAGCCGTAGTGCATTTTTAGTGCATTTGTTCAATTTATTTCTAAATGCTAAGGGATTCAGCTGTAGTACAGGTACGCCCAATGTAGATAGCTTAATTAACTATTTCTACTCAAATCGGTAGTACTCCTTAGATGTTATTGTTTTATTACATTATGTTGTTTGAAGAATAATCCTTTAGTTTTATAATCTATATGAATTCTACATAATTATATTTTTATATTTTATATTTTATAATGTTAGATATATGGTATGTTAAATAGTATTTTAAAATGTTTTCTGTAAAAAATGCAGAGAAGTACGTGGTAACTAGTTAGCTATACTGTTCACCCTCCTCTTACTCTTAGTTAAAGGAAATGATTGTTGTCTTTTGAACTAAAATGTCCTAGGGGTAGTATCATATGTTCAGAGTTTAGAGTCATATATGAGATCATATTACTTTATCTTATTGGAATTATTACAATTTTCTAGTATCATTGTGTCTAGATAATGAAATTGTTCTACCTCTCCCTCTCTACAAATTAGGATATGTCTGTAGTTACCAGTATGGTCCTGTAAGAATTTATTGTATACAACTAAGATGTTTTACTGTAATTTTATGCTGGCCGAATGGCTGTAATAAAGATGTATGCATGTATGTATTGACTTTTTCTTTCTTTTTTAAGGAAGGTTCTAGGCCTGCCTTTCCCTGGGGCAAGAGGCCTGAGGTTTTGGCTTACTAATAGATTCAGAATAGCTAGCTTCAAGAAAGTCTACAAACTAAGTGTGATTGATGAGAATTCTCTGCCACATGTTGGGTAATGGCCACTAGTAGAATTCCCTACCCAAGGAATTTAGGCTGGCCACATCTCTCCTAAGCTTCTGGTGAGCAGCCAAAACAGTGCTGTTCAGTATAGCAGTCCATGTTTGAAATTGCTGTTTTAACCGTTTTAAAACTGGATTCTAGGATTGTTTTAGATTGCTTTTAGGAGTTTTTAAAAGAGTATTTTAATTTGTTTTTAAACCGTTTTAATCTTTGTATTGTTTACCATATATACTTGAATATAAG
>CM034708.1:77216835-77226973 GCA_020142125.1 Phrynosoma platyrhinos | reverse complement strand
TCAAAGAAGAAAGTGCAAAGGCAGGCTTAATGTTGAACATAAATAAAAAATAATAATGAACACCAAAGATCGTCACAAGTTCAACCTAGACAATGAAAAAATAGAAATAGTAAAAGAATTCCCATAACTGGGATCAAATATTGAGAGAAATGGGAACTGCAGTCAGGAAATCGGAAGATGTGGTGCTGGAATAGAATGTTGAGGATCCCAAGGACAGCCAAAAGGACAAATAAATGGGTCCTAGACTCTATAAGGAGGTCACGTGTATTAAGGGGTTGCAGGAATTAGAGTAGAGAAGGTCAGAGGGTCTTGGAGATGTCTCATCCATAGGGTCACCATGGCTCAAGACTGACTCGAGGGCAGTTAACAACAACAAATTTAGACATAAATTAGCCCATGTACATTTTATGGAAATATGAGTCTTCTTTTTTGGCAATGTAGTTCTTTCCTCCTCTTCTTCCTCCTGCCAAAGACTTTTACTCATGGCACCTGAGCCGTGAAATAGAGCCTGATCTTATCACTGTCATTCAGCAAGCAACTATGATGTGGCTTTTTCAGAAGATATTTGGGTTACATGTTAACTGCTTTGGGATTCTTGTTCTTTTTTGTTTTCTTGGTTTTTTTAAAAAAAGTAATTGCTTACTTTATTATTTTATTGTTAATTCCTTTGAGGGTCTTTTTTGACAGAAATATAGGATTTCAAACATTCCAAACATATGTAATTAATAAATTATCTCTAATTTGTGGGTTGAAGGAAACCTCCCCTAAATAAACTGTATGGAAATTTTTTTGCATTTGCCTTGAATACAGTTCAATTACCATTTGGCAATTTTTTCTGTAACTTCAAATTATTGACCCACATCAAGTTGTTTATTTCTATATTATTTATGGGACTATATGGCCAAATGATGACACAATTCTGAAGCCTTAAGCTTTTGTACATTTTATGTGCAAAATGTGTGGTATTTAAAATATTCACATTAGTCATCTATAAAAGAAAAGCTGACCCCATGAGATATTCTAGTAAATGAATCCAGCATTTTCTGGGTTGTTATGTCATCTACCTGTCAGTGAAATGGGTTCGTAACTGTGCCTTGCCAGCCTTTGTAAAGCCTTAATTCTTTCATTTTCTTTTATTTTGAGGCTTGAAGATGTGCCCCCTTCACTCCCTCCTTATTGTCTCTTCTAAGTGTTATTATTTGATTGAATTTCATTTTATGTGCTTGCAACATTTAAGGTTTAGTGAGGCATTTCTTTTCAATCTAAAAACCATTGAAAAGTACACTGGTTGTATAGACCAATTAATTAATACAATTAAATGCCTTTCACGTGTTGCTGGATTTTTTAAAAAAATCTCCCTAAAAACGTTTTGTGCCTTTCATCACAAAGCCAGAAATGTGAAAAGTCAATTGCTTGCTACATGCTTTGCCAGAAATTAATTTCTTTTTGAAAAAAGAGATAATGAACTGGTTACACAGACCTACGCCTGTTTGAATGGAACAGAAAACCCTGAAAATAATTACAGTGAAAGGGGAAGCTATGGGGCATTTCACACCTTAGATTTATTTGAACTTTGGATAGAAAATTATCAAATTTAAATGACAAAATGGAACATCCTTTTAAGGACATATGACTCTAAACACCAAAACTTAGACAAAACAAAAGGTAAAACCAACCTAAGTTCCAGATAATGAAGTATTCTAGTTCCAATTTCTGGAATTCCACTAATGTTGTTAAACCCACCAACATCCAATAATCGCAAAACAGATTCAGTGGCAGCTGATGTTTCCCACATCATTGGAGTGGTGAATCCATTCCAAGTTTTAATATGAATATTAGAGATATCCAAACTGCTCTTTTAAAGTGGGAATTGAAACCCAGAGCACTCACCACCCTATTCATATGGGAACCATCAGCCACCATTGGATATATCATCTCTGAATATGGGTTGCAGGTTTATTTGTAATGTCACTTCATGGATAATATACATTGGTAGAGCTCAAAATGTGAAATCTGTGTCTGTGTTTAAATGATTGGATTCTGTCACAGCAAGTACCAAAGCAGGCACCCTTTTCATTCTTGACTGCATGTTTGTGTTAACACTGGGGAAATGTAGTGCTTTCTAGCATACATACCCCACACAACTGATCACATACCATGTATATTTTGCTGATTACACTTTTTATAAAAGAAGGTTTTTTTTACTTTTTTATTTTAAAAAGCAGTGAATCAGCTTCTTATATCAATCTTCATGTACATTTGGGAATAAAAAAAGTTATTTGTAATGAATAAAAATGTTGGAAACTCATTAATCCAAGTCCCAGTTTCTTATTTATTTGTTTGCAACACTCCTGTGAATAAACACATCTGAACCATAAAAATTCTCATACAAAATAAAATGAAAACCCATAGCCAATGAAATCACCATAGCGATATTCATGGGTAGTGTGATGGATTGATTTCTTGGTGAAAAATGAATGTTTTTCTCAGTTTGGTATCAATATGTTTTATTTTTGTTGCAGCTGTGAAAACTGGAATACAACATAAAAACAAAATCTTGGAAGAAGTTTATGGAATAAAATGCTGAAGGCCCTGTAGAGACTGGACAAAAGGTCCAGCAAGGGGGTGGGGTTGAGGCATAGTGACTTCATGCTGGCCACCCCGACTCTGCCCTGATGCTGCTGTCACACTGCATGCCCCACTACACAGCAGGTGACATCAGGGCACTCCTTTGACTCAGTGTTCAGACACGCTGTGCCAGAGTGAGGAAAAGCTGCTGCCACCACAGCGAGAATGGCTTTCTGGAATGGCATTTTTTTGAGTGGCAAAATGCCAGATCAGGGCCACAGTGTTTTTGCTGTGGCCCTGATCTGGCAAGGGAAGGGGTGGGGGGGATGCCACCCTTTAGGGGCCATTTGTTTAGCCCCTAAGTTGCTCAGTTCACTGAATTTTCTGAACCACATATTCAAATTAGATGCAGACCATGCGAAAGTGTCTTGTTTGTACTACAACTCCTAGATCTCACCACAATCACTAGCTGGATGTTTCAAGGTGTACTACAAGAAAGTAATTCTTTGGAGCTCTCATTAGTGGAGACATACTTTCACCCTTTTCCTCTTTCCATCACTCCAGCCATGAACGACAATCAATACATCATCCTTAAATTGAATCCTAACTGTAACATCAGCTCTAACTCTAAGCCAAGACTTAATTCTAGTGCTAAACTAAAGCTTTGTTATCATAACTGTCATAACACTAAATCTAATTGTAATAATAACCCTAATCAAAATGGCTGCATAAAGCATGTATACTTCTATATAAAGTGGGCAATTCCCAACTCTGTTTGAAAGACATTTCCTATTGTTTAACAAATGAGACATACCCTCCATTCTTTGTCCATTAGAAGCATTATGTACATACAGTGGACCCTTGGTATCTGCTGGGGTTTGGTTCCAAGACCCCACCCCACCCTGTGGATACCAAAATCTATGGATGTTCAAGTTCCATTAAATATAATAGTGTAGTAAAATGGTGTCCCTTATGACAAATGGCAACATTAATTGCTGTTTAGAGTTTATACCTTTAAAAAAAATATTTTCAAGCCATGCATTGTTGAATCCATGGATAAAGAATCTGTGGATACGGATGACCAATTGTAATTTTGCTGTGATGGTATACTGAACAGTATACCTCATGTTGAATTCCTAACATGTTGTGCATTCCTGATTTATGGAGTATTTTCTGGGAAGTGAAAGAAAGTAGGTTTCATTCAGGTAACTCCAGACATACCAGTTAAGGCTAAAGTGGGTTAGGTTGGGACAAGTCTCACACATACCTGGCCTTGTCACACTTCCAGTAAAAGGCAAAGGTACTGACAAGGTTGTCAAGTTTTGTTTGACTGTAGGGGCCAGTGCTCATCTCTGTTACTAAACCGAAAA
This sequence comes from Phrynosoma platyrhinos, assembly GCA_020142125.1. NCBI lineage: Eukaryota > Metazoa > Chordata > Lepidosauria > Squamata > Phrynosomatidae > Phrynosoma > Phrynosoma platyrhinos. The sequence goes on along the minus strand of CM034708.1, from coordinate 77,223,035 downwards.
GCCAGTGTTGTCCAAGGACTACTCTGTGATCATGTGGCCAGCATGATTGCACAGAACTCTGTTTACCTTTCCACCGAAGTGGTACCTATTTATCTACTTGCATTTCCATGCTTTCGATCTGCTAGGTTGGCAGATGCTGGGACTAGTGACAGGAGCTCACCCCATCATGCAGCACCTGGACCTTGAACTACCAACTTGCTGATCTTGCAATCAACAGAGTCAGCATCTTAACCACTTGAGCCACTGCATCACTTGAGTCACTGCATCTAATTCTAGTAGAGCACGTCATTTTGGGAAAGAATGTCCTAGCTTCTATCCTGTGTCTTCATGCAGGGTAGGAAAAGGTTCTACCAGAAAATCTGGGGAGTCATTTCTAATCAGCATTTACAATGTCAGGCTGGGCAGACCAATGATTTATATAAACAAGAGGGCAGCTTTTTATGTGCCTATCCAAAATCCTTTTCACCCCAGACAATATGATTCTGTTTAACTGCTGTGGTTTCATCCTGTAGAACCCTGTAGCTTGTAGTTTGATGAACCAGTAGATTTCTCTGACTGAGAATTGTAAATTCCTGCCCCTAAACTGCAGATACCAAGATATGATAGGAAGTAGCTATGCCAGTTGAAGTAAAATCATGGTACTGTAATTATATAGTGAGAATTCTTTATGTGTATCATAAATGTTCCATTGATTATTGTTTAATAATTTCATGTAGACTGTTTTGGGAGGCCTTGAAAGACTGCATTTAGTAACAAAATAGTTACACAGGTGATTAATTTAGGATGTTGTTGTGTGCCTTCAAGTCAATTTTGACTCATGGTGACACTAAGGTGAACCTGTCATGGGGTTTTCTTGGCAGGATTTATTGAGGGGTTTGCCTTTTCCTACCATTGAGGCTAAGAGAGCTTGACTTTCTCAAGGTCACTCAGTAGGTTTCCTTAGCCAAACAAAGGTTTGAACACTGATCTCTCAGGTCCAAAACACACTGCAGAAATAATCCAGTTTAAGACCACTTTAATTGCCCTGGCTCAATGCTAGGGAATTCTGGGAACTATAGTTCTGTGAGACATTTAGCCTTCTCTATCAGAGAGCTCTGGTGCCACAATAAACTACAGTTCACAGGATTCCCTAGCATCGCGCCAAGGCCATTAAAGTGGTGTCAAACTGGATTTCTATAGTGTGTTTTGGACCCATGTCCTAATCCAACATTTAAATCATTATACCATGCTGGTTCAATTTTGGATGCACAGTGGATATTTTTGATCAGATGAATCCACTGAGAACAAAATTCCCAACATGGGGGAGCAGCATGCTTATGTCCCATTCAGCCTCCCCCTCCCCCGTATTTCTATTCCCCATCCATTTCTCTTAACTGGAAAATATACCAGCTTCAACCTGTCATACTTTCCACTCTTCCAGAGGAATCCAGAAGAATAAGAGGAATTTCAATATCTTGCACCCAATGCATTTATCATTTTATTTGTGGAACTTTACCTTCTGCCCCAGAATGATTCCAATGATGGTGGAGGAGCAATGGTAGTAGGCATTTCCACCTTTGCTTTGGAGGAAACATGTGAGGATAGCCTTCCCTCTCAGAACATCTTTGTCACTTTGCCCTTGGAGTGGAAAATACATACATAAAATATTTTGTTGTGTATAATATGGAAGGTATCATCTGATTATTTTTTCTTACTAAACTGAAATGTGCAAATGCTGTCTAAAATAAGGAAGAAAACACTCACAAGCACATTAATGACAACAAAGCAAAGCGCTACATCTGGTCAAGTTCAATTTCAGTAGAGAAAGGATCAAATGTGTGTTGACTGGAACTGTGTTTAGAATGCTGACATCAGATGTTGGTCACAGTTTAAGATACCATTGGACTACATCTCTCACTGTTTCCAAACAGCATGACCATGCTGGCTGAGGATGATGGAAGTTGTAGTTTGGTACCTTGCCTTGTGATGTATTTAGTCTTTATTTCCTACATTTCATTATTCTTGGATCAAGTTTTCTCAGTGATATTAATAAGAAATGCTGTTTCTGCTCAGTAAACTATACTGAATAATAGATGACATTATATATAGCTTTTCTGTGCTGGGCTTAAAATGTAACTATATGTAACATTTTGGTCACCTCAAGGGAAGGTTATTCAATAGATGCAACATTTTGCTGATTTGGCAGTCTAATATCTTTGCATGTGACCAGGAACCTTTGAGGATGAAATTTTGCTTCTCTTCTAGAACATCTAATAAAATATTGGCAAGGTGTTTTTTTTACCCTTTTTAAAATTTTGCTGGGCTGTTACATCCAAATGTGTTCCTTTAAAGGACCAGAGTTCATATTAGTCTCTTTAAAAAATCTAGGCTTGCGATCATTTTCCCCTGTAGATGGCAGACTGATTCCAAAAGACTGTGGGATATTCTGTCTGAGAGTTAAAATAATAAAACTAATATTTTAAGCAAATAAAAGTGACTACCGTAGTTTAGGAGTGACTCAAGAATATGCAAAATTCCTAAACACAAGACAAAAGTAGACCTCTCTTTGGGTATGAGTGGCTGTTTTATTTTCTGCCTGGATTCTACAATTCTCAGGCTGAATGGCTCATATGATTGTTTGTGGTAAACACAGATTGTAAAGTTTCCAAATATGTTTTGGACTAGCACTCAGAATTATGGCTTGGGAAGAACAATCCAAGTACCATCTGCTGGTTTATATTGCACACCAGAATTAAGATCACCCATACTGAAGTTGCATTGAATTTTGAAAAGAGTTTGGATTTTATTGCCTTGGTAAACTATATGAAAAAGAGGACTAGGACGGGGGAGATGAGAATTTTAATATACTGACAATTTTTCTTAAGGTTGGCAAAGAGGTACCCATCCCAAGTAGATATTAATGATGGTACCAAAGTTCATGATTCCAGGGTTTAGGATATTTATTTTATTAAAGCACTTCTATCTTGTCCTTGATCTCAGGATCTCAGAATTCCCTAGCATTGAGCCAGGGCAATTTAAATCTATGTTTAAATCTCAGATTTAAAAAATAAATAATTTGAACAAGGTAAAAACATATTACCTATTTTTGTGTGTGTCTTCAAGTTGCCTGTTGACTTATGGTGACCCCATAAATGTCATAAGAGTTTCTTAGGCAACGAATACTCAGATGTGGCTTTGCCAAGTCCTTCCTCTGAAATATAGCCTACAGCACCTGCTATTTTTTGATGGTCTCCCATTCAAATACTAACCAAATCAATTTAAAAGCAGCAATTAAAATTATTTTAAATACTATAGCAATTTAAAACTATATATATATATGTGGACTTGAAATACATTAGTCATTGAAGGTAATGTTTTAGCTTGACCAGAAAGAAGTCAACATTGGCACAGTCAAACCATCAAGGGTAGAGTATTCTACAACTGGGGTGAAACACCTGAAAAGTCTCTCTCTCATATTCTTCCACTTTGTATTATGTCTTCTGGTGGGACACAGAGGAGGGCTCCTCTTGCAAACATGGGCAGGTATATATAGGGAGAGTTCATATAGAGTTCCCAAAATGGTTGGGTTTTAAATGTCTTCATGAACACCTTGAATTCAGACTGGATATGAATTGGCAGCTAGTACAGTTCTAGCATGGCATAGTGGTTCTCTGGAGACCAGGGTTTGATTCCCAGCTCAGCCATAAAAAAAACCACTGAGTAATCTTGGGATAATCACACTCTCTCAGCCTCAGTGGAAGGCAATGACAAACCTCCTCTGAACAAATCTTGCCAAGAAAACCCCATGATAGGACTACCTTAGGGTTGCCAGAAGTTGGAAGTGACTTGAAGGCACACAACAACAAACTACAACAATAGTTCCTTTAAGACTGGATGTATATGCTATCTGTGAGTGCATCTGAACTGTAGAAATAATGCAGTTAAGACCACTAACTGCCATGGCTCCATCCTACAGAATCCCAGAGTTTGTAGTTTTGTGAGGCACCTGCACTGTTTGGCAGAGAAGGTTATTGACACTGTAAAACTGCAAATCCAAGGAATTCATAGGATCGACCTACATCATGCAGTGGTATCAAACTGAATGAATGTCAGTCGTTTGTATTTTTCTGTTAAGGACAAGGTGAACATTCTGACCCCTAAGATGATCTTCGTATTTCATTCTAAACTATGTTCCCTCCTTCCACCCATCTACATGTATCTCTGGGAGCAGTGGGCATGAGAAGAACAGAGGGCTTTCTCTCTCATTGCCTCCTTCTCCCTTCAGCATCAGAAATGCTGCAACCTTGGGTGGCACATAGTTCAAGTGGGATAGATATTCCATCTTATCATTTTAGGATGATCCACACCTTTGCTTAGATCATTGACTCTCCCTAGCTGCTCTAACAGTGGCTACATCTGTCCTCATGCCATGGGAAAAGAGAAAAGAGGGAAGGGGAGCTCTTTTTATATCCTACTGCTGCTGGGAGAGGAACGGGGTCTATTGCATTCCCAATGATGCCAGGAGGACCATGATGAAGGCCAGTTTTAGTTCATATTCAGAGTTAAAAAGTAAATCAAATTGTATTCTTCCCTTCAAAAAGAGCAAGTAGGTTTGCTGGGTATATTTACAAATTGGCCAATGGGTGTGGGTGTGGATGAATATGATTGCAAAAAAGATTGCAAAAATGGTGCACATTCTATAATGCATCTATATAATGGTGGCATTGTCGTGTTAATTTTATTGGGCCAGTCAAAAGGTGCAAAAATGATCATACGATATATTTTGTTTCTTTTGGTTGACCTCTTTGTGGACACAATACAGGCCCTGAATTTTGTTTTATGGTCAAGATGACTAGTTTCATCCAGTATTTAGGATATGAATATTAGCAGTTTGTATTAGTTCCCTCAAAGACAAGATGAGCATTCTGATCTGTGAGATGATCTTCATTCCAAGTTGATCTGTCACCTCCTTCCACCCATCTTTGTGTTTGTTGACTGTGAGTTGGGTGGTTTCCTAAAGAATTAACAGGTAAACAGGCCCCAGTTCTTTTTTAAAAAAAAGCATGAAGGAGTAACAGATACACATCTGTGATACAAATCCATCATCACAGCAGTTACTCCTTCATGCTTTAAAAACAACATAAACATCTAGGGATTGTCAGGCCATTATCTATTTATGTAATCTAGTTCTCAGTATTTTCTCACACTTGCATAACCCTGAATCATATTCTTGAGTGGTTTTCTCTCATTTAATGACATCTAGTGTTCAGTCTTGCATTTGCAAGCTAAAACAAAGAACTGGACTCTGCTTTTCAACTAATTCCACTTTTTGTCACTCCTCCAGTTTCTAAGTGGGAGCTTCCTGTATTTTCAACAATAAAGGCAAACGCTTTCCCTGTACTCCTAGGTGAAAAATAAAACACTGAAAAATACTTGGAAAAATACTTAGTATACTTATAAGCACCATATACAAGCCAAAGAAGCCTCAACTAGCTCCGATACTGGATAGCAGATGCACCTTCTTCTGTGCTAAAGATGTTGCAGAAGGATGTTGTGTCCTTGGAAAAATACACAGTGACCCCAGGGATCTCCAACAGGGCTGGCATCAGCATAGCCATGTTTTGTGAGATTGCTGAGTTTGTAAAGCTATAATGTGAAATTTTCAACAATGCTTTAGAGAGCAATGACAAATCAGGGACTGTGGGAACAGGAATTGGAGAAATTGAATTCCTAGCTTACTGCTGCTGCTTCCACCAAAATAGCTGGCAGAGGTTAAGGGCAGGAAGAACTCACTTGAGAGCATGTTGCAAAAGTCCTGGACTACCCTAATGACAAACATTTTGCTAGCAATAATAACCATATTTATTCTCTGCAGAGCACTTAAAAAACAACATTAAACAATATCTGTTGTTACACAATGGCTTGTTTTAGCCCTGGTTTGATTACTGTAGTTTATAACCAGTCCTTTTGATAACACTTGGCTGTGAAACATGGAGTTTCACAGCTGTGAACATACAGTATGACCTAAATCTTCATGAATCACATTTGTTAGCATTCAGATATGGCCCTGCAGCTTTAAGTGTATCCAAGATTCCCTTAATATTAGAGTCATTAACTGGTGCCAACCAAGTATCTAAACCTATTTTCTAAGATCTATCACCATGCTAGTTATAGATGTTAAAACTATTGGCCATTGATTAGTCAGAACTGGATATTCCAAT
>CM034708.1:77203463-77216588 GCA_020142125.1 Phrynosoma platyrhinos | reverse complement strand
ACCACTCTCCGAGGGAGTGTGTTCCACTGTCGAACCGCCCTTACTGTCTATAACTAGCATGGTGATAGATCTCAGAAAATGTCTTACACAGCAAAAATTGCTCTTTTGGGTATATTTGTTGCCACAACTCAATTCAAGAAAGGGCTTTCTAACTGAACAAATTGTTGAGAGATGTAATATTGCTAATGCTTCCTTAATACATAGTTTTCCCATAGTGGCAACATTTTGGGATACATAGTCACATGAGTAAATTTGATTTTGGAACAGAAGTGGACTTTTTGTGCCCTTTTGACTGCTAAAAGACTGATACTTTCCTACTGGAAAGATAATTTTCCCCCATCTGTGATCCAAAGCATAGAAGATCTAATAATGGACATATTTGGACATTTGGTCAGCTTTGATACATACTTACAACTAATGTTATTATTTTCCTTCCTTTTGTGTTTTTATTTTCCTCCCTTTTGTTATTTTGTTGTAAACTTCCCTTGAGTTGATCTTGACTTGTGGCAACTCCATGGATGAGACATCTCCAAGACTCTCTGTCCTCCACTGCTTTGCTCAATTCCTGCAACCCTTTGCTACCTGTGACCTCCTTGACAGAGTCGATCAGTCTAACATATAGCCTTCCTCTTTCTCACTTTCCTTAACCTTTCTCAGCATTATTCTCTTTTTCCAAAGAATCTTCTCTTCTCATGATGTGGCCGAAGTACGACAGCCTCAGTTTGGTCATCTTAGCTTGCAGGGAGGTTTTCGGCTTGATCTGCTCTAGGACTCACTTGTTTGTCCTTTTGGCTGTTCATGGGATCCTCAACACTCTACTCCAGCACCACATTTCAAAGGAATTGATTTTCTTCCTATCATCTTTCTTAACACTCCAGCTCTCACATCCATACATGGTAATAGGGAATACAATGGCTTGTATGATTCTAACTTTTGTTCTGAGCTGTTTATCTTTGCATTTTAGAATCTTTTCTAGTTCTTTCATAGCCACCCTCCCCATTCTTAGTCTTCTGATTTCCTGACTGCAGCCCCCATTTCTCTCAATATTTGATCCCAGGTATGGGAATTCTTTTATTATTTCTATTTTTTTCATTGTCTAGGTTGAACTTGTGAAGGTCCTTGGTAGTTATTATTTTTGTTTTCTTTATGTTCAACATTAAGCCTGCTTTTGCACTTTCTTCTTTGATCTTCCTTAGTAGGTGTTCCAGGTCTGTGAGGTTTTCTGCTAGTATTTTAGTGTCATCTGCATATCTTAGATTCCTGATATTTCTTCCTCCTATTTTCACTCCTCTTTCTTCTGTGTCCAAACCTGCTTTTCTTATAATATGTTCTACATACAAGTTGAATAGATAGGGTGAATCATACAGCTTTGTCTGACCCCTTTGCCAATTCTGTTTCTCCTTGTTCTGTTCTGACAGTAGCCTTTTGTCCTGAGTACAGATTCTCCATGAGGACTATCAGATGTGTTGGCACTCCCATATCTTTAAGGGCATTCCATAGCCTTTCATTATCTACACAGTCAAGGGCTTTGCTATAGTCTATAAAGCACATGCTGATTTTATTTTGGAATTCCCTGGTGCACTCTATTAGCCATCAAATGTTTGCAATGTGGTCCCTCATGTCTCTTCCTTTCCTGAACTCCACTTGGACCTCTGGATTTCTCTCTCCATGTATGGTTGGAATCTATCTTGCAGAATTTTGAGCATGCTTTTGCTTGTGTGGGAGATCAGTGCTATAGTCTTATAGTTGCTGCAGTCTCTTGTGTCTCTCTTTTTGTGGATGGGGATGTATATTGATCGCTTCCAATCTGTTGGCCATCATTTTGTTTTCAATATCTGTTGGCATATGTTGGTTAGCACTAGAGTTGCTTCAGTCACTGTAGACTGTAACAGTTCAATTGGAATATTGTCTGTTCTTGGTAATTTGTTTTTTGCTATTTCTCTTATTGTAGTTTCCACCTCGCTTTTTAGAAACTGGGGTTCATCTTCATATGGCTCTTCATTCTATGTGTCCTTCATTTCTTTTTGTTTTTGTGTTTTGCTTTTGTTATAATGGAATATTATTTTATGTAACTGAGATCCCATTTGAAAGTAAACATTTTTTTTAACAGAAAGTAACACAGCATATTTGCATCTCCCAGAAGAGAAAAGCCAGAGCCAAGCTGTGCTTTGGCTTGTGAAGTTTTTAACTGAAAGTTAGGAAAGATGAAGAATGTTGTCCCCTTCCTCCCCCTACTGCTCTTCCCTTTTGTTGTGGTCAGCGAAAGGTCAGAGGAGTTTGGAGGCTTCATGGCCTTGATTTCTTATTAAGAAGGAAGACAGCTGTGAGGCTGCCCTTGAGACAGCATGTTTGAAGAAGAAAAGGCTTATTCACAACTCCTTAAAAGAATGTTTTAGAAGGGGTTGATCTTTGGTGATGGATCTTTGTCATTGCCTTTTTGTCAGGTTTTTGCACTAGCATCAAATGGACACAAGTAAGGATGCTTGAAGATTTTGTGCAGTCTAAAACATAAAGCAAATTGACCCGATTCACTCTTTTTCTTTCAATACAAGCATTAACATGCTATCTTTTTAATTATTCTGTTTTGTAAGCTTTGTGATACAGTTACTAGCTTTTAAAAAAAAGCACTACAATGCATGCAGCAATGAATATTTTAGGATAAAATGTATAAAAAAATGCATATTACCTCATCAAGCATGTCCATACATCCATATGCCAACATAAATGAAATCCCTATTCAGCAAAGCATGAGCAGTTTTGTGTATATTTTTAATTAAAAAAACAAACAAAACATAAATCGGTGTAGAAACAGGACAGAATGGACTAATGAATGAATATACGCAAAATGGACATGGAACAATATTTCAGTGATCCATCCATGCACACTGACAAGAAGAAAATGCTACTTTGAGGAACTATAATTTTTGAGAATTCTTCTGCCAGCCTAGCCACACTGAAAGTGGTGGAACAAAAAGTATTTTCCCCAAACTCTGCTGACAATTTTGGTGAATCCTCAGAAACTATTATTGACTAACACAACAACTTGATATTGCTAATTATTACATTTTGGAAGCCAAGATGCTTTCTTGGAATAATTTATGCAAGACTTTCTTTCCTTGCTCCACAAAAAGTGTTAATTACTTTCTTTTGTACAAAGTTGCCTTCTAGGAAGGAGCTGATTGTGCATTTCATCTTGAGAACAACAACATAAATGTCACAATATGCTGCCCTCAATTGGCCCTATTAGCTTTTCTTTTAATATTTCAGGCCTTTAATGCAACCAAATTAAAAGGATATATCTTCAGCGGAGGAGCAAAGAACTAGCCAGGGATCATTTGTGCTGTATTTCTTTTCATTCTTTGTTCACCCTCAGAGAATATTGCAGAATTGATTCTTAGCTTGTTAGCTGACCAGGATGTGGTTTGCTCAAAAATTATCTTGCTTTGTCTTAATCATGAAGGACATTTAGTTACAATATAGAGAACACACCTGTTAGTTCTACCACTAGGCACTGAGTATCTGTATATTTATCTAATATCCTGCCTTTCTTCCAAAATGAAACTTTGGACTAAACTTTTGGACTAAACTTTCCAGAATCTCCCAGTCACCAGGGATATGGGATTCTAGAAGCTGTAGTCTAAATTGGTAACTTTTACAAACTTTGCATCTGACTACTGTTAAAGGCCAGGGCCAAGTGGGAAGCTGGTGATGCTGAGTTTTGTGTATCAATGAAGAAGTTTGTAGGATTTCTTTTATTGTTTCTCCTCTAAAGTAAAGGAAAATAGGTCAGTCCTCTTAATGCAAGAGAGAGATTTCAAGGTCCCCATAGGTTTATTATTGAGGATATGATTTTTCAATGCTTGTGAAATTTCCTGAACATGCAGCTTTGTTTTTTAGGACAGTGGAACCTGTTTTTATTCTCAGTGGATGTCATTGTAACAGCATATATCTCCTTCTGCAGCTTATAGCTAGTCACTTAAGCCCACCTGCCACTGTTTTCCCAGCTGTAAAACAACTTAGAAAATATCCATCTGTCCTCCTGAGAGAAACCTTAACTAGATTTAATTTTCAAAAAGAATAACCAATGTAGACCAGTCACTTTTCATAGGGTTGCCAACTTCTGTTTGACATAAATGAGGACCTCTACATATTTCAAAGCACAGACATCAAATGTACTGCCTGCTAGACTCTAACAAACTGCATACAGCTAGGCTCAGGAAGGCGTATATGAATCTCCTTTAAAGTTTGTTTTAATGTTTAAAGTTTGCTACTTTGCACTGCTTTTTTGCACTATGGCAGCATCTGTGCTGTATGTGTTCTGCTTGTGCACAAAGATTTGCTCTATATACACAACTAATGCTCAATAATATACAGGTAGCCATAAGCAAAAGTGTTGTTGTTTTCAAGGAACACACTAAACAATATAGACTGGGAAAAACCCAGGACTGACCTGAAAAGGATGTGACCAAAATTGGGTATGAGTGAAATTCAAGTGCCACTATTTATTACCAAAATAACAGTAAGATCAAACATACATATATTCAATCAAACAACAAATAGAAAATATTTGCACTATTAGGAGGAAGGAAATAAAAACACAAGCTACAGAGTACATGAAACTTCCACTAAATTCTAACAGATCTGTTTCCAGCACTTTTTCTTGATAAATGGAACTAGCAAAAGAATACTCTTTACCATCCCACCTACCCCCAAGCATTGTGGATGAAGAGTACTGCTACCATTTTTGCCCCACATTGGAAACAAGAGCTGCCAATTAACAAATTCTGTACCCTCTTCTTCTCCCTGTCTCACCAACCTACTAGTCTCTTCTTTTGCAGATTTTAGAATTTTCTTTCTTTTTTCTTTTTTCTAAAAAACCCCAAAAACCAAACAAATAACAAAACCCTATCTGGATTTTTTTTTAAAAAAAAACCTTATCTAGATTGATTAAAGCCATCTGGATCTAATTTGGACTATCTGATTCAGACCTGATGAGGATCTGCTCAAAAAGACAGTTTGGTTTGGTTCAGAATTTGGGATTTCGTCTCTTTGTTGGTGAATAGTTTTTCAAATTGTATTTATCATCATTTTTTTATTTACAAATTTCCAAGGTGAACAGTTATTGAAGGGAGAGAAACAGACACATGGGCAAGCATCACTGGTTGGCTGTTCCTAAAATTCAAACCAGCTCTTTCCAAGCTACACCCAAATGGAATTTTTGACTGCTGTCCTCACATATGCTCTGGTAGCCACATATGCTAAGCAAGTCACTTCCAAATACCCAAGTCCATTGCCAAATCACAGCTGATATTCAGTGAATGTGAACTGAACTATACTCCCACTGCAACAATAAAGCAGCTAAGAACTAAATGTGTGTGTAAGCAGTAGGAATAGTGCTAGAGGAACTGGTAGAGCTGTAGCCTGAAAAGCTGAAAAAACATTGAAGCACTACTGAAGAAGGACCAGAGATTAGTTCTGGCTCAAACAGATCCCTTACAAGAAGTGTAAAGACAGCAGTTTAGAAGGCAGAATTTATTTTTGATGCTTTCATAGGAGTGCTTTCCAACTTTGGATTCCCAGATGACTTCAGCTCCTGTATGGTCAGTGGTCAGAGATGCTTGGAGTTATAATCCAACAAACATCTAGGAGAATAACTGATTTATAGGAATTCTTCTATTTATAAAATATTTAGAAAATCAGTGGGTTTGAAGAAAACTAGCTATTTTTTCTAAAAACTTAAAAAATAATAATTTTCCAAACCCAGAATCAAATTCAACAACTGAAAAAAATGAAAATAAAATAAACACTTAAAGAGTTTAACACATTTTTCTCTGGAATTACAAATATAAAATAAACCTTAATGACTTTAATACTTTATGACTCTTCATAGTAAAATTTGATTCATGGGCTGTTTATCATTTATTCTAATACAGATGACTTCTCTTTTGGTCAATCACAACAGATGATGAAGTTTTGGAGGTTATCTTTTTAATATTCTTTTATCATGAAAATGATTTTACTGTCTGCCATTTGGAAACTTGTGTGAAATGCAGACTCATTCTGATGAACAATGGTACTCCATGGGATTTTGTGTTTTATTTGCTTATACTGTAATTCTGTTGTGTGATTTTGATTATCTTTATACAATTCAACAGTGTATTGTTTAGAAGTCTTAAATAACTTTAAGTCCAAAACATCTGGGAACCACTACCTGAGTAATTATCTTCAGCGTTCTTCCATTCCACACATTACCGATCAAACCAACCCAAGGGTTGTGATTTATATAACATAAATTAAAACAAAGGCGTTAAAACAGAAGGAAGTACAAAAGTTAAAAAAACTTAAATAGTATAATTAAAACACACTTTTTAAAAGACTAATTTTTAAAACACTTCAAACACTTAAAATACAAATGCATATTAAAACAGCACACCTAGGGTACATCTACATTGTAGAATAATGCAGCTTGACACCACTTTAAGTCTTGTTTCTCCATTCTCTGGAATTCTGGGATTTGTAGTTTTACAAAGTCTTTAGCTTTATCTGCCAAAGTGCTGCAAATCCCAGGATTCTATAGGATGGAGCCATGGCAGATAAGCTGGTGTCAAACTGCATTATGTCTACAGTGCAAATGCACACACCACTCTGTTCTGATCAGCCAAGGCCAAAGGCCTGTTTAAACAAGCCTTAAGATAGCAAAAAAGACAAAAGGGAAAAGGCAGATTGAACCTCCTCCAGGAGACAATCTCAAAGTCTAGGAGCAGCCACTGAGAAGCTCTCTCTCATGTCCCTAAAAACCAAGCCATGGAGAGTGATGGAATGAAGAAAGTCCTAACCCTAAGAATGTAAGCCTTGAGCAGGGAGATAGGGGCTTTCAAATAGTTTGGACCTAAGCTGTGTTGGGTTTATACATGAAAAACAGCACTTTGAACAGTGCCTGGAAACAGGTTGGTAGACAGTGAAGCTGTTTCAGCAAAAGAATGATATGGTCCCTATAAACAATCCCAGTTAGCAGTCTAGGTGTAGCATTTTGAACTTGCAGAAGTTTCTCAACAGTTTTCAAAGGTAGCCCATGTAGTAATCTATTACAGTAACCCAATCAGGATGTAATCAAAGCATGTGTTACTGTGGCCATATCTGGCTTCTCAACAAACAGATGCAGCTGGTGTACTACTGTGCAAATGCACTCCTGTCCACTGCTGAAACCTGGGCATCCTGGCTTGGAGCCAGATCCAGGAGAAAACACAAGCTGTGAGCCTGAGATTTCAAGGGAGTGTAACCCCATCCAGCACAGGGAAAGTCCTTCCAACTGACCAGAAGCATCTCTGTCTTGTGTGGATCATGCTTCAGTTGGTTTGCCCTCATCCAGTCCATTACTACAAAAGATAATGATTAAACACTGAGAAAACTTCCACTGGAGTTAGAATGAAGGGGGAGACAGAGTGTCACCTGCATATTGATGACACTGAACTTCAAATCTCCAGATGACCTCTCCCAGGAGTTTCATGAAAATGTTAAACGGTGACAAGACACAGCCCTGAGAGACACCATAGCCAAATGGCCAGGATGCCGAATCATTTTCTGGGTTTACTCCTCCAGGAGGAAATGGAGACACTGTAAAGCAGTGCCCCCAAGACCCATCCCAGACAGATGATCCAGAAGGATACTGTGATCAATGGTATTGACAGCTGCTGAGAGGTCCAGCAGAACAAATAGAGACTGTCCAGTTCCCTGCATAGGTTATCCATCAAGGCAACCCAAGTCGTCTCTGTCCCATAGCCAGGTCTGAAGCCAGATTTAAATAGATCTAGATAATCTATTTCAGGGGTAGGCAACCTTTCCCCTTTAAGGGCCAAGGGACTTCAGCTCCCAGAAGCCTCAGCCATGTTGGCCAATAGTCCCATGTTGGCCAATAGCTCCTGGGATTCTGGGAGCTGAAGTCCCTTGGCCCTTAAAGGGGAAAGGTTGCCTACCCCTGGTCTATTTCATCCAGGAACCCCTGAAGTTGGGAGGTCACCAGTTGCTCCAGTACTTTGTCCAAAAGAGGGATACTGGAGACTGGCCAACAATAGTTTAATAAGAGAGGATTTGAGGAGAGGTTGTTTGTTTGTTTGTTTGTTTAGGGAAAGACCTAATCATAGCTTCTTTCAAGGAAGATGGAACTGCATCGAGGCATTCACAACCACCTTGCTTATTCACTTGTCCAGTCCCCCTTTGGCTAATTTAATGAGCCAGGAGGGCAAGGATCCAGCATACACGTGATGGTTTTCATTTCTCAATGGATCCTGTTTACATCCTCAGGTTGCATAATTCAGAATGTATGCAACAATACAGGACTGGCAACTGCCAAGATTATATCTATGGGCCTCCAGAGGTAAATGCCCCTGAAACGTCTCATGATACTTCTCATGTTATTTATCTAAAAATGTTTATTCCAACATCATTACCCAAGATTATTTCTACTTTGCTTTGAGAACCTGAACTTGGTTACCCTATTCTGTCTACAATCCTTACCAATTATCACCCACAGATCTAGATTTTCTGCCCGCCCTCACAATGCATGGAGGCTGGGGAAGTGTAGGCTTAATCTACATAGCTCACGGAATAGTGTTGGCACATCAGATTGTCTTACTATGGAAAGCTTTACATATCTACTTAGATGTAAGTCCATTAAGCTCAATGGGTCTTATATGAAAGTAAGCAAAGGATTGCAGTTCTTTCCTTTCACTGAAACATGTTTAATAATGATATACCTTATGCATTTTTTTGTAAATATGAATGACATAGAAATCAGTTGCTATCTGCTTATCTGTCTGTCTACCTATCTTTTAGATGATAAAATAATTAAAAAGGGCAAGGTAAAATAGTGGTTTTCAAATCTTGATCCTACAGGTCTTTTTGACTTCAACACTCCAAAGCTCCAGCCAGCTTGATCAATGGCCAGGAATTCTAGGAACTAAAGTCCCAAACATCTGGAGAACTAAATGCCGAGAACCACTGATAACAGAAAGTAAAATCAGCAGCAGGGAATAAAGACAGTGCAGCATATAATGAAATCAAAGGAACACCAGCATTTTTAAAACACACACACACACACAGGTCTAAAGCAGTAAAGCAGTACTAGAAAGTCCAGGAAATTAAAATGATCTTAGCCTAGCACTGAAATTTTTTTAATGCAGGTGTCAAATAAGTATCCACATGGGGTGGGTATTCCACATTTAGGGAAAACTGCTGACAGAACCCTCTTGTAGCTATCCACTCATTTGCCAGGAGTAGCATGAAACTGAATCTAGGAAGGAGATACTAGCCCCAAGATTTTTAGAGCTCTAAAGTTTAAAACCAGATGGCAGAACACTGGCCTAATATAATCACATTAGACTCTCTCTCAGTCTAGCAGCCTCCTTTTGGATTAACCAAAATTTCTGGACCATTTTCAAAAACAGTCGTGCATATAATGCATTGCAATAATCCAAATAGAACTACTACCAACTGTGGGACTTAAGAGATAGCAAGTTTTAGAAGAGTTCTGAATCCATTTTGTACTAAATTGGTAAGGGGTTAAATTTCACATATCAAGTTGAACCAATACGGCAGTTCCTCAGCTATAGGATTCTATTAATAAAGAAATGCAGTGCAGGCTTTAATTTTAACAAGTGTAGACAGTACCATCATTTTTCAGGGGTCTGCTTCAAAAAATCCAAATTGTGTGCCATTCATTCAGCTATGCACGAATGTGCATTAGAGGATTATGGAATGAAGTGAACCACAAAAACACCTTTCTCTAAAAAGTAAAGATAACATGGATGGGAGGAAGCGATTGGGAATTGCTATCTGGTGAGGTGCAAAAAATTCTGAGAGGTCTGGAATAAAGCCAATACAATTACAGGAGCAATGTGAATTTTTACCTGTAGCAAACAGACTTCTAGAAAAATATAAGGAGAACCCAATGGACCAAATAACAAACTAGTTTCTACAGGTCTATTCTTGTTGCTTTAAATAAAACTCCAGGATTAAATTTTTAAGGCTGCTGTATTTTAAAAGAGAAACACATGGTGGATTCTCTTGTCTGTGTTGGTTCTTGGTTTGAGAAGACCCTGGCCTGTTTATTCTCAAGGCAGCTTTGTGAGAATTTCCAGCTCTTCCTCCTCATTATTGCAGCTGCCCATTTGTTGAGTATGACCATTGCCTGCCTGCCTGCCTGCCTGCCTGCCTGCCTGCCTGCCTATCTATCTATCTATCTATCTATCTATCTATCTATCTATCTATCTATCTATCTATCTATCTATCTATCTATCTATCTATCTATCTATCTATCTATCTATCTATCTATCTATCTATCTATCTATCTCTCCATCATCTATCATCCACCTGAGCTACAGGTCACTCACTGACAGCCCAGTGTTTTCTATGGGCAGATATCCAAGCAGATGTAAAGGGGGAATAGTAAACAAGGGGAGAAAAGTTTTGAATCTGTTCCTTTTCCACTGTTGCTACAGTTGCCATATTTTAGTTCTGCAAATATGGGCAGCCTCATCTCCATGCTATGTAAATTATTTGCTCTTTATTCAAATCATGTGATTGTTAGGAAAATAATTGATGTGTATGTATGCATGAACATCATTGCACTAATGCAAATATATATTACTCACTTTCCACTCAAAACTGCTGGTTTCAAAATTGCTTTATAATAGGAAACAGAAGTATTTTTTTTAAAAGGGATATTTTACTTGTACGCAGAATGTAAAACCTGCTGCCCATGAATCATGTGTGTATCAATAAAGTGTTTAGTGTTGCTCTATAAGACTCTGTGATGCAGACATTTGATTAATACCCTTTAATCACATGGTTACTTCTGAAGGGGATGGAGGATAAAGTCATGGCAGTAAAAGTGCTATCAAACTACTATAATAATGCAGTGTGGGTATACCCAGGTGAGATAAGAAAGATTTTCTGTGTATTTTTGATCAATTAATACTACTACTACTACTACTACTACTACATTTCAGAACTAACTGCCCTTGATTATTATGAACTAAGGAGGTATTTGTGGTAGAGCTTCTCAATTTAAGGAATATGTTTATTAAGCATGCCCTGAGATTCATTGTAAGAAATACTGCAGCTTGACTTGACATTTTGAAGATTTGTGAAGCTTGCACTGCAGTTTGGAGATACAAGGTGCACACAAAACCATGCACATATTTTTAAAATATGAACAGCTACAATGTGTACTGTTGATAATTATACCAAAACACATTTTAGGGATGAAAAGAATATTCATTATTATTCATTGAAAAATAATTGGGAAACCTCCTTGAGAAGAATAATAGACCATCAAACATCTTGTACAGTTGATTCAAATGTCTTGAAGTACTGTGGAGGAATTATTCTACCCAGAATAATAAATTCTAAATAAGATGTTAAATAAAATAATAAAATTCTACATAAATTGTAAGTAAATTCAAAATACTTTCTTTATAATAAATAAAATAATGCTTTTCACATTTTTCTTTTTCTTTAATTCTGCACCAGAAATTCTGTTTTCTGTATAGAACACATTGTTTTCTGCACGAGAAACCTTTTTTTCCCTGTACAGAAAATAGGGGTTTTTTTTGTGTGTGGAAAAACCTCACATTTTTTTCTGAGCAGAAAAATTACTCTTCAACACTTTAAGGCAGGGGTAGGCAACCTAAGGCCCGGGGGCTGGATGCGGCCCCCCGAGGCCTTTGGACTGGCCCCAGGCCGATCCTGCTGCCGCCGCCGCCCACCATGATGATATTGATTATTGTTGTTATTACTTGTTCTTGAGGGTTTATTTTTATTTATCTATTTATTTATTTTTGGTGCTTCGGCCCACCAATTGTCTGAGGGACAGCAACCCGGCCCCCGTCTCAAAAAGGTTGCCTACGCCTGCTTTAAGGTGTTCAAATATGAAGAAAATACTGCAGAGGAATGCTCTTCTTCTTCCCGAGCAAGGAGAAAACTGCAGTAATTATTTGTTGTTACATGCAAGGACAATGTATTCAGGGATTTGCACTTCTATGTAAGTCAATATGAAAATGTTTTTTAAAACAAATTTTCATGTGAAAAGAAAAATAAAAGCCTTGCAAACTGATACAGTCAAAAAAGGAAAGGATCAAAATGTAGATGGGATTGAAATAGACAAAACAGTCATAGGCATGAATTAATTTTTACCTAATTCCTATTGGGTTCCTTACTAAAGAAATAATACCACAAAGGAGAAACATTTAGTATTTCCTTCCCAATGTGGCTCAGATGGATGCAATGATAAGGCTTGCTGTGCCTTTGAGGAATAGGACATGAAGAAATGCAGTTAATACACTCTAACTGAATGCAATAGCCAATTTAACGCAGCCCCATAGGGAAGGTTCCAAGGTAACCAGTTGTTGACCAACCATGAACTAATGAGACCAGACACAGTATTTGAGGTTAAACAAGGGCCATCTTTATTGCCCTAAAACCTATATAAATGTTTGAAGCCTGGGACTGAGCAAATGAAGCGGGGGGGGGGGGGGGGGGAGCAACCTGGTGTGGGTTTAGTTGAGGCCCAGATGTCAACATATGACATCTCATCCACCCTTGGGTAAATCACCAGATCCCAAGGGCAATCCAAAGAAACTGGTTGCTATCTTGGATGGTCATTTGGGAAGGCAACTTGGAGGGCTCCCTCCCAAGCCCTGCAACTTTATAAGAGAGAGTAAGCCCCAAGATCAGCCCCACTGGCCAACTCTTCTACAAGCCCCCCCGATCTCATGTATGTGAACAGGTGATGGGCTCTTAATAGCCTCCCTCTCACCCCCTGCACATGATCTCCTTGGCCTCATGGCCCAAGTGCAACACCCTCTGGTCTCCTCTTCCTTCCTTCTAAAGAATCAGTGAAACATAATCTGGTGGCCCCTTTGGTTCTTTTTGGCAGATACTTAGCTCTCCACACTCCTTCACAGTGCAATGCTCTACATGTCTGCACAGAAGTAATTCCCATTCAGTTTGATGGGAGTTGCTCTCAATTAAGTGGGTTGAATCCTGTGGGGTCAAATGATTCTTTTCAAATTACTGCATGTTACAACCTGCTTTTAACCTTCTCCCCATTTGGAAGAGTTATATGAT
>CM034708.1:77153310-77163548 GCA_020142125.1 Phrynosoma platyrhinos | reverse complement strand
ACAGCATAATTAAAACATAAAGAGTTAAAAACAGACAATCCCAATCCCGTGACCCTCCCACCCCTTAAAATTGAATTAAACTAATATTCTATTAAAAACCATATACAAACTTTAAAATAATATAAACAACAAGGCAGCGGACACCATTTGAAACAACAAATCGAGGCGGCTTGCCAGGCTTCTCATGTCTGGGAAGTTATTCCGGGAAGGCCTGCCAGGCTTGCCAGGCTTCTCATGTCCGGGAAGTTATTCCGGGAAGTACATGTATAAACCACATGTACACTTATGTATATCACTGACATGATGTCACCCACAATGGCTCACAGAAAGAAGCTAACATAGCCTCAGATGATTAATACTTTGATTACTTATTTGGAATTGTATGCATTCTATCACTGCGCTTTTTAACTCCTAGGTACTGAGGTGAAAAGAATACTGGTATTTGTTTCTTGGTAACAGCTGGGAAATCCAGTTGGAATAATCCAGTTGCAAGAATTTATAGTTTTCACTTGGCAGTTGCCCATCCTAAAAAGGTTCAGAAAATAATTCTGTGCAGAAATACACATTTCTAGTGGACAATTATGTGATTTTTTTGGACATATTTTGACATGGGGGGGGGGAGGAAAAGTTTTCAGAAAGTCACATATGTATTTATGTGCAAGATTATTGTTTTCATAGAATCTTAGAGATGAAATGGACCACAAAGCCCATCCAATCCAACTCTCTGCCAAGTAGGAATACACAAATAAAGCAGAAAAACAACCATTCAACTCTATTTAAGATTTCTAAAGAAGGAGACCCCACTACCTTCTGAGGCAATCTATTCCACTGTTGAACAGCTCTTACAGGGAAAAAATATCTTAATGTTTAGATGGAATCTCTTTTTCTGTAATTTGAATTCATTGGTTTATGTTCTAGTCAATGTCCAGAGGAGGGTGACTAAAATGATGAAGGGTCTGGAAACCATGCTCTTTGAGGAACGACTTAGGGAACTGGGTATGTTTAGCCTGGAGAAGAGATGATTAAGAGGATAGCCCTCTTTAAATATTTGAAGAGATGTCATATTGAGGATGGAGCAAGCTTGTTTTCTGCTGCTCCAGAGAATAGGACTTGGAACAAAGGATGCAATCCAGGAAAAGGGATGCCACCTCAACATTAGGAGGCACTTCCTGACAGTGGGAGCTGTTAAACAATGGAACATACTCCCTCGGAGTGTGGTGGAGTCTCCTTCTTTGGAGGTCTTTAAACCAAGGCTAGATGGCCATCTGTTGGGGATGCTTTGATTTTGAGTTCCTACATGTCAGGGGATTGGACTGGATAGCCCTTGTGGTCTCTTCCAACTCTATGATTCTATATGACATCTCTTTAGATATTTAAAGATATCTATCATCCTACCACTCAATCTTCTTTTCTCCAAGCTAAACATACCCAGCTCCCACAGTTATTCCCCATAAGGCTTGGTTTCCAGATCTTAGATCACTTTGGTTGCCATTCTCTGGACACACTCCAGTTTGTCAATATCCTTCCTCTAGAATTCCAGGAGAGGTGTGACCAAAGCAAAATAGACTGGTATTACTACTTCCCTCATTCTGGACACTGTGCTCCTGTTGATGCAGCCCAGAATTGCCTTGACTTTTTTGACTGCTGCCTCATACAATTGACTCATGTTTAGCTTGTAGTTTACTTAGCCCTCTAGGTCCTTTTCACATGTAATGCTTTTTCTATGCAAAAACCCAACAATCTTGCAAAACAAAAATATGACAAAAAATAATCTTGCACAAAACCAAGATTTTTTCACACACACACACACACACACACACACACACACTCACTCACATGGTTGTGTTATGCAAGATTGCTGTTTTCTGTGCATGATTTTATGTTGTGAAAGTTTTTGTGCAAACTTTTTGTTGGACAAAGTTATTTTTTTTCTCCTAGAAAATAACAATTTTGCACAACACACACAACAACAACAACAACAACAACAATTTATTTCTTATATCCCACCTTTTGCCTAAGCAATCAAGACAGCTTACAATTATAAAGTAAATACGATATTGAAATAAACATAAGATTAAGACAGCATGCATTCTGCCTTCTTTCCCTCCTGATGATGGTGGATGGGGGGAGGGTCTTCTTCTTTTCAGGCTAGGCCCGATGGAGCCAGCCTGCCTTCTCTCCCTCCAGAGAAGGCTGTCTGAAAACAGTGTTTGCTTCTGTGTGTGTGTGTGTGTGTTTTGCAAAACCTCCAACTCTCAAGCAAACTTTTGTGTGTATTTCTGTGTAGAATAATTTCCTGAAACACTTCAGAATGTGAACTCTGAGTGAGAATTGTGAGAACCAGGTGAGAATTGTGCAAAAATACTTGTTTTTACATCAGTCTCTCTCTGTATGAATGTGCCTTCAGGCACATGAACTATGGTGACCTCATGAATTTCATAGTTTTCTAAAGCAAAGGATGCTGAGATGTGCTTTTTCCTGTTCCTTCCTCTTAAAGATAGACTGCAACATTTGTTGGTGGTCACCCATCCAACTACTAACCAGGCAGACTTGCTTAGCTTCCAAAATCAGACAGGATCTGGTGCCTTTAGTGTATTTAGGCTGTAAATTATAATGCAGAATTTCAAATTGTTCATCTGCCTGCTAGGGGCAAATTATGCTAGGCTACGCAAGTTAAAGGATAGGTAACACATTTTGATTAATATAAACAAAGCAAAACCTATGGCTAAAATTGTATTAAATGTGTGTGGTCTACTATGCACTAATAATTTATTTGAGCATCATGGATAAAATAGAAATATAGATGTATGAGGAATCTGATTTCAGGCAATGGGTCAACAGGTTTGTCTGAATGTGCTGTTTCAGGACAGTCTGTGGAGAAGATTTTGAATATGGATTCCTCATGCTGATGGACAGCTGCAAACTCATCTGAAAAAAATCTGCATGTTTGAAAATGCCCATTACAAATCTTCACATTACTGAAGCAACAGCAGCAGTACTGGAACTGGGAACAGAATGGAAGTGGAGCAAGAAAAGGGAGAACTTTTGTCAATTCAGATTTTACAGAAGTTCACACTTCGAGAAAAACTGTACTTCTGAAATGTTCAGATAATCTTTTTTAAATGCTTATTTCTTCTTACCTGAAGAAATTTCTGGCTCAGAATTGCTGCAGCAACTTTAATTCTGGCAGGTAGTATCTATCTGGAATCCAGACAAGAGGGTTAAACTTTTTGTAAGGAACTGTTAATACTAGTTTCATAGATGTCTACAGTTCAGTGCCTGGAAATTTAATAATAAATCCACATTTTAGAGAAATTTTTACAAATACTTTTGTTTAGGAATATTTTTCTTTGTTTTAACATGACATAATGTGATGTGGACATTTGGGTGGTTTTTAAAAAAATAAAAGACAGAAACTTATTAAAATAGCAAAAATTGGTGCTAATGGCCTTGAGGTCTAATCCTGTAAAGTTACCTTGTATTCCTTCTTGTAACCATTTTGAGATGTACTGCAGCGGAAAACAGAGGTGCTTGGGCTTTCTATGTGGTGTGTCAGTGTGACTAATGTAGTGGTGTGTATGTGAATGCACATAATTTCATTAAGATACACAATGTACTAGTTAGAAATGTTTATCCCTTCTGTCTCATATGTATTTCTGCCCAAAATGTTAGAATCTAAACAACAATTTAATAATAAGTATTAAATTACTAGGATGGCAATTCACATAAATCCTGTAAAAATATTTTTACAGTATCTAAATTAAACAAAAGTACTTTCCTAATGAGTAATTTAATTTCCCACCTGTTTGGCTGTATCGCTCTTAGTGTTCTATAATAAATTTGCAATCATTTCAACCATAAGCACTGTAGCCAAAAAATTCCTGGGGGAAATGTCACTAACTTGTACACAAATAACATTACATAATAATATTGCTATGTATAATAAAAACATGGATAGAAAGAAATAATTGCTATGCTATTAATTAGTCTAAAGCAATATCTCTCTATGTGTTTATTAACACCAAAAGGAAGATACCAAAATATTAAAACCACCTGCAGGTTCAACTGCTGCTATAATTCTCCCTCTTCCAAACAAAGGAGGTATTATGATAAGTAATATTAATACTAGGGAGAAAGCAGTAAAAGTTTATCAAAAGAAATTATTTGCTGACTGAAAGTTGCTAAAATAGCTAGATATCATTATAGCTTACTTTATTATTTTGGATTATTTATGTGTTTATTTCACTTCTTAATGATGCCATGGAAAAAGAATCAATAGAAAAAGACAGATAATGCCCCATTCCATTCTCCTGATACTTCCTGGCATTGTCTTGCACCAATGAAAATTGCAGAAAGATGTGGATGATTCATTGTGCTAAGATGGGCAGATCTTCTTGGGCAAATATGTACAGTATGTTGCTTCCCCACTTCTCTCCTCTTGTGCCCCTGAAGGTGATAGCAGAAATGAATTCTTACTGGAATGCAGCTGAAAGGATAAGATCTATTCTGACTGTCAGTGGATTTGAAGTAGGGATGTAGGAGATAGAAGACACTACCTTGCAGTGGGTCTACTCGTATATCACAAGGAAGGAAAAGACACTGCATCTGCAAAACAGTCATTCCCTCTAGGAGCTTTTCTATGTAGTTCCACAATGATGCATATGTTCCATTGTCTGTTAACATTTGCAGGATGGGAAACCTGTGGACCACATGGAGGCCATTATTGCTGCCTGTGTGTCTTGCACTGTGCATTACTCCCTGTGTTTTTGCCATAGAGGACATATGGGCACAGTCATCCTAATGTGCCTATGTGGAAATAAAATAGGGTTCCTTCCAGTCTGACAAGATGCTAGTTGAAGCCTGGTTTTATTTGCAACAAAGGCAAACTGATAAGGCCTCTTTCATAGGTTTCCCGTCTTTACTCTGGTAGGGGATGTCCACAGATATATATTTGCATAAATATGTTCTGGCTGCACCACCAACTCTCAGTTACAGCCATTGAAAGCACAACATTTACATATAAGTGGAGAACTTTGTCTGGAGGTTTGGAGTGGTTTGTTATTACTTTGCTGATGACACACGCTTCTGGCTGCCTTAATTTAATGGCTGCTAGGAAGAAACCTTATCAATTGCTTTGTTCTTGTTGAAAGCAGAATGTTGATAATTTGATAATCCCTGTGAGCTCTTTTGCTCCACTATGAAGAAGTAACTCATGTGAGCTGTTTTTTCAATGTACTTGTTTTGTTTTCAAAATAAACAACAACAAACAACTTTCCACAAATCTGTGTATTTTCCTCATGAAACTAATTGCATCACACACAGCAAGCATAGAAGGACTTGCTGATTGGTCAGAAAGATACATGCAACCCATCCAGTGCTTCTGTTTTTTGTTTTTTTTTTAAGTTCTAGTAGTTCTCAGAAATGCACACATTCTTATCAGGACTGACAAAAATAAACATTCATGCAACTGATGTGAAAACATTATTTCTCCTACCCATATGTGAGAACAAGACAAGTTAGGATTTACATGTATTTATTTATTTATTTATAGCCATACTGTCTGGTGATAGGGTGAATAAGCTTGGTTTATCAATGGAACTCTAAATTCAACTGGATTTAGGCCTTAGTGACTAGCACCTGATTCTGTGAATTTGATAGCAATGAAAAATATTGCAATGATATGCCACAGTGAAGTAATACGAGATGGTTTTTCTCTGTGACAGTCCATTCACACACACAAATCATCCCTTCTGACCAAAAAGGTTTAATGGCAAATGTGTACAGTCCAACACTGATTCTGTTTCTTTTCAAGATGAACTTGCAGAATCGAGTCACTAATATATTTGTTCTATCCTATGAATTTATTAGGAACAGCCCAAGACTCAGAATACGAGGCTTTGTCCTTCCTTTAGGCAAGCTAGACCATTGGCCTAAATCTATTGTTAGTCCCAATAGAATAGAGCCATTGAATAGTTTACTCACTAATCCACAATTAACTGCGTGTGCCTATTCTGGTTGCTACTAACCAAGAGGATTCCAACCTACAGTTGATTTCTTTTTCATGCCATACTTAAGATAATTTGGTATCTGGAACTCTACTACAGCATGTATATTGCTTCCAATGATGAATTGATGTATTGGCAGTTTAGAATTATGGATTATTCAAACAGAAACAATGTTTTACCTCTTCAAGAAAATGCAGAGTATTCCAACATGGGAATTCATAAGAAGAAATTGCAAGGATCCAGCAGGTTTCTTTAATGGAGAGCAAAGTCCTGTTATAGGGATCACTGAAGAATATTTATGGATGCTCTTGTGTATAAAATCGAATGCTAAAGTGTCTCGTAGACATATTGATCCTTGAAAAACAGATGCATTAGCTGTGGAGTTAATTTTTCATTTTCAAGAAGGCAATTTGAATACTGCAGCTTTCAGGGTCACACAGTCCTCATTTATCAAATACAAAAAGGTAAGCTAAGTAAGAGGAAAAACAAACTGGGTGGGTTGAGGGAGGGAGGCACTCATAGATTTTTCCATACAAAAAAAAGATTTATGCTCACTAATGACAGTATGTTTTTTTATATTGTCAGAAATTGGGATAAATAGATCTGGTTTGTCCTTCTTTCTACACAGGACCTACATCCAACATTAGACCAAAACCCATAAGCCCTATTGCAATCTCCAAGACTTGTAAAGTTTGTCAACTGAACACCACTATGTACAAGCCCATTGAAAAAGCCATATGCAAAGAATGCTTGGTAGGTGACATGTTGATGAGGACCTCATTCCAAATTAACAGTAATAAAGCAATATCCCCAAACTCATTTCTGCCAAACTCATTTCATCTCAAAGGGACTCCTTGGAGGGGAATTGCCAAAGAGCCCCCACTGCCACCACCGTTTTCATGCCCAGGTATTCAAAAAGGCCAGAAGTGGCACCTTGGAAAAGAAACATCAGTGTTTCTTTTAGGTTTCCTGATCCAAACTAAGCACTCACCTTTTGCCACTCTATACTGAGAAGGAGATGGTTCCTTTTTTTTTTTTAGATAGGAGTTAAGCTATAGGCTTCGTAGAGGGGCATTTGCTGGGGGATAACAAAAACAGAGTCCAGGAAATTTGAAGATTTTGCCCCCCCTCCCCAACCCCCCCCCCCCGATTAAATGGTTACATGTGGACCCAGATCTGTATATTGTTCATCTCTAATCTAGATTGTGATTATGCTACATATCATGGAGCCAGCTCTACCCTGCATCAAATGCCAAGAACTATTTTTAAGTATGTTCTGTCTTGTCAAAGACCCAAAACCAAAAAAAGCAGAACAACATCTCTATTAATTAACATAAAATAATCATTAACTTATTTAAATAAGCAAGTTTTCTCTCGGTTCCTAAAGTTCAAAGGTGAGTCCCAGTGCTTGTGTGGACTAATTGATACCATCTGTGCATGAAAAGCTAGGCTGTGCAAATGCTACTCTTTTCATGGTTGCACTTCTTCCCTCCAAGAAACAGCTCTTAATGAAACTAAACCCAGACAATTAATGGATATATGCATCTTTTAAAAAAGTTTATAAGAATCTACTTGGACAAATATAGTAGCTGGCGAAACTGTAATGATCATGTTGAAGATTATGCATTTTCATCACCAAACATTTGGGGAGCAAAAAGTGTAGTTTTCAAGGAGTGACCAATGCAACTCGAAGGTAAACAGCTATTAATTGTAGCATTAATTGTAACATTTTAACTGGGTTTCTCCATTTTCAACTATGGAGAGCCAATCAAGGATCATATAGTCAATATGTTGGTGCCAAAGAGCTATATAGCCAACTAGGTTTGACTTCATAGAATGTCAGGCAAGCAACACGGTCCCCACTGTAAAGCAGGGATGGAAAATGCACTCTTTGGATTTCCAGCTCACTAAACAAAATCCACTGGGTGAGCTTAAGCAAGACACGCTCTCTCAGTCTCGGAGGAAGGCAAAGGTACTCACCCACCACCAAACAAGTCTTGCCAAGAAACCTCCATGATAGGTTAACCATAGGGTCGCCATAAACCAGAAACAACTTGAAGGCACACCAACAACAAAAACACAATTAATTTTTATTAGAATATGTTTTCATTCTCCTATCCCATCTTAGTTATATAGGGACTTTTCCCCTCCACTCTCTCTCATCCTAACGATCATGTGACTTTGGTCACTGACTCTTGGTGACAGTTTAACAACTCTCTCCCAAGATTATAAATTGCTTATAACAGTGATCAGTTGTTGTCCCATCTTAAATGATGGTGAGATTTATTTCTCTATACCCAAACCATCACCAGTTACATTAGGTTTTAGTCATTTTATGTAAATATTTATTAAAGACATTATTGTTGTTTTTAAACCACAAACTACATGTTCGTCATTTTTTGAGTTAGTCTTTATTCTTTAGAAGACAGATTCAAAATAATAGTTTGACCCACACTTCTGTTGCTCTGTTAATGAAAGCTAGACTCTAACTTTCATACCTGTGTATTTTTGTTTCCTTTTAAAAGAGTTAACAACCTGGGAAACTAAAATTGCACCCCACAATTTTACACCCTCAGAGACTGGACACAGGACAAAGTACATCTTGCTTTTGAAATCCATAAATTCTGAGACTCTCAATGCATTTCAGTGGAAAAAAACATATATAAAACAATGCATTCAAAAATGTGCAAGACTCATATGTATGTTTAACAAGATGTGCTTTAATCAATGGGGAAAATGTGTACATTAAGGAAAATGTATAAACATTATGTGCCAAAATACATACAAGTTTCTGTGTAAGAGAAGACTCTACCACAATCCAATATGGAACTGGGATGGAATGATAATGCTGGTGGGACTCTCAGAAATGTAAAGGACCCAAATTGGATAGATTTTCACAGCCCTACTCTGATCCCTTGATGTAGTACAAACTCTATTACAATAGTACAGATGGGCAATGGGTTGTATTCAAAGAAGCTGTAAAGGGTCTGCCTGTACACATGAAAAATGGGATCTAGATGATTATGAAGATGATTATGTCCACAACAGTGGAGAAGGAGATGAAGATGTTTTCTGAGTGATGGTGAAAATTGCTTCCTATTTTCTTGCTAGTGGGATCTTCTTACAGAATAACGATACTTCAGTTCACACACATACAAAAACCTCCTGTGGTATAAAAAAAATTAAGGATCAGTGTCACTGAGGGAGGCATTCCAATGAGTGTTCAAAGATGCATCCTGGCCATTGCTTTCTTTATGACATGTAGCACAGCAGCATAGAAAGTTCTATTTCATTTCTTAAGGCAATACAGATGATACTATTGAATCAACAGTTTTTTAATGACCATATCTTTATGATCCCTGAAACAACAACAACAATTTCCTATTATCACATCTTTTCCCAATCCTCCTCCTCTTCTTCCTCTCCCTCCTCTCCTTTTTCTCCTTTCTTCCTTTTCCTGAACAGGCCACTGGAACATTATAATATGCCACCAAATGCACACATTTTGGTAAAAATGCATTTAAAATGTACACAGTTTGTAAAGACACCAAACATTAAAGACTTGGGTTGTTTTTTTTTAATATATTGTAACCCACCTTGAATCTCACTGTAGGAGAAAGGCAGGATATAAATCCTGGAAATAAAAATAAAATGAATTAATTAAATGGAATAGAACAGGAGTCTGATGAGAATACTCAAAATCGTTTCCCTGGATTACCACTCATATACAGTTGCCCCTCTGTTCTTGAGGCCTTGAAATCCATGGTTTTGAATATTCATGAAGGGGTGTCCTCTGCTAAGATCAATGGGGCATGCCCCCATGTGTGCCCGTGCCCATGGGGGCACGACCCATTCAAGCCTATAGGTGAGTCTCTGTTTTCTCATCGTAGGGTGGGGGTGGGGGTCTGGAATGGATCCCTCACAAAAATGGAGGTCAAACTGTATGTCTAATATTTTTGCAGGGAATTATTAAATGCTTTAAAATTTCTATTACCTCATACCTGGATGAAAGGTGGAGCCGATGGAGGGAGGGTGTGTCTTTTATACCACAGGAGGGTTTTTGTGTGTGTGCGAACTCTTGACTGTATGCATTCACGCTGGCCTCTTTGGTTTTGACCCAGCAGCTGACAGCTCTGCCAGGGCCTGCTCTGCTTCTGTTTCCTCCGTGACTGTGTGTGGTCGCATTGGGCATTCTTTTGCCCTCATTTGCTGCTGGGTCACAGGCAAAGGCCT
>CM034708.1:77090659-77107691 GCA_020142125.1 Phrynosoma platyrhinos | reverse complement strand
GTTTTTTCAGAAGCGGCTTAACAGCCGCTTCCTTCAAACATGATGGAATATTTCCTTTCCTGAAGGACACATTGATGATATCCATAAGGAACTTCCTCAATGCATTCCCCCCCCCGGACGGCCAGCCATGATGGGCAAGGGTTGAGAGGGCAAGTTGTTTTCCTCACACTACCAAGGAGCTTGTCCATATCATCAGTACTCACAGATTGGAGCTGATCCAGAATAACTTCATCAGTGGAGTCGCTGGGCACTTCATCTATGGTTTCTGTTAAAAGACTGGCATCTAAGTCAGCTCTTATCTGAGAGATTTTATCTGCAAAGTAGTTGTTAAATGCGTCACAGCAGGCCGTTGTCAGTTTAAGTAAAGGATTAGGGGCAGGGGGCACCTACGTCAGCTTCCTCACCACCCTAAACAGCTCTGCTGGATGGGACTCTGCAGACGCAATACGTGCATGCATTGCCTCCTGATAGGACCAAAGAAAGTTCCTATGGCGAGTTCTGTCGGATAAGAGTCGAGTCTTCCGCCACTTGCGCTCTAGTCGTTGTCCAAACAGCTTCATTTTCCTAAGCTCTGGTGTATACCATGGCTTACGGTTAGAAGAGGGATGGCAAGGACATTTGGGAGCGATCGTGTCGATGGCCTTGGTAAGATCCGTGTTCCAAGTACTGATGAAAGCCTCGACAGGGTCGCTGGCATTTCCAACCATTAGACCCTCTAAGGTTTTCTGGAATCCGATTGGTTCCATTAGCCTTCGAGGGCGGACCATTCTAATAGGTCCACCACCCCCGGTGAGGCGAGCGAAGGCTTTCAGTTTCACCTTGACCAGGAAATGGTCCATCCATGACAGAGCGGAGGTCCTAGTGGCCTCTGCCCACAGATGTTCCTGTTCCGTACTGAAGACTGCATCAAGTGTATGACCTGCACAATGTGTGGGCCCAAGGACCAGTTGGGATAGGCCTATGTTACTCATGGTATCCATGAACTCCTGAGCCGCACCTGTTAAACTGGTCTCGAGCGGGATGTTGAAGTCCCCCAATACTAAAAGTCTGGGAGACTCCAACAACAGCTCAGAGACCGGCTGTGTCAGCTGGGTTAGGGAGTCTGCTAGACAACAGGGTGGTCGGTAGACTAGCAGAATCCCCAAACTATCCCTGGTCCTCAGACTAAGGTACATACACTCGAAATGGACTATTTAAAAAATAGTCCAGATTTAAATGCTGCTTTAAAAATTATTTCCATCTTCCAGCTATGAGATGGTTGGGGGGAAATGAGAAAGTGTTCAGGGGAAGGACTGCCAATATACTAGATGATGCATTCGGGGGTATGTACAATTTGCAGCCAAATAAGTGACCCTGGGCATGTTACACACACTCAGCCTCAGAAGATGGTAATGGCAACCCCCATTTGAAGAAACATGCCAAGAAAACCCCATGATAAGGTTGCCTTAGGGTCGCCATAAGTCAGAAAGGACTTGAAGACACACAAGAACAACAAAAAATTCTGCAATTGTTTCATAGGTAGTACATGGGAATAGGAGCCAGCATGGTGTATTGGTTTGAGTGTTGGACTACCACTCCGGAGACCTGGGTTTGATTCCCCACTGTGCCATGAAACCCTCTGCGTGAACTTGGACAAGTCACACACTCTCAGCCTCAGGGGAAGGCAGTGGCAAACCTCCTCTGAGTGAATCTTGCCATAAAAACTCCATGATCACCATAAGTCAGGAACAATTTAAAGGCACACAACATACACATATAACCTCCAAGTTAAGGAACTTGATTCTTCTTTAGATAAATATTCAAGGGTACACACCAGGGGTAGGCAACCTTTCCCCTTTAAGGGCCAAAGGACTTCAGCTCCCAGAAGCCTCAGCCATGTTGGCCAATAGTCCCATGTTGGCCAATAGCTCCTGGGATTCTGGGAGCTGAAGTCCCTCGGCCCTTAAAGGGGAAAGGTTGCCTACCCCTGGCACACTCTCTCTTTCTCTCTCATTGTGCAGAATTATTTGTTAAAGAAGCCATGCCCAAGCAACAAATCAACTTTGACTACGTCTGCATTGCAGAAATTTATTAAAGCAGTTTGACACTGTTTTAACTGCCCTGGGCCAAGGCAATGGAATTCTGGGATTTGAAGTTTTGTGAGATATTTAGCCTTTTCTGTCAGAGAGCTCTGGTACCACAAAGCAAACTGCAGATCCTAGGAGTCCATAGGATGGAGCCATGGTAGTTAAAGCGGTGTCAAACTGCATTATTTCTGCAGTGCAGATTCAGGCTGCATCCATATTGTAGAACTCGCTTCCTTCTGTTTTTCCCCTCCTCCTCTTCCTCCTCCTCTCTCCTGGTTTTCTTCTCTTTCTCCTCTCGTCCTCATCCTCCTCCTTCTCTACCTGGTGTATAAGACGCCCCCCAACTTTTGAGACCCTTTTCCAGGGTTAAAAAGTCATCTTATATGCTGGAAAATTACGGTAGCCAAATTTTCTGACACAGCATACATACATTTTACATTTTCAACTTAGTATTTTTAAAAGATTTTACATGTTTTTGTTATATTAATATGGTGTTTTAGTTGCATTTTTAAATTGTATTGTTTTTGTTAAGCTTTTGTGAGCTGCCAAGTTGTGACAAAGGTGACAAATAAATAAATAATCCAATTTGAGCTCTTTGGTCTGAGAGTTACATACTAAAATGCACAACTATTGAGTCAGGAATGAGAGTAGAGATAACAGACGTACTGCACTCTATTCCCTCTTATATTTGGTTTTGTTCGGGGTTGTTTTTGCTGTGTCCCTTCAAGTCATTTCTGACTTATGGTGACCCTAAGGTGAACCTATCACAGGGTTTTCTTGGCAATGTGAAGTCGAAGGCTTTCATGGCCAGCATCCATAGGTTTTTGTGGGTTTTTCAGGCTGTAAGGTCATGTTCTAGAACAGGGGTAGGCAACCTTTCCCCTTTAAGGGCCGAGGGACTTCAGCTCCCAGAATCCCAGGAGCTATTGGCCAAAATGGGACTATTGGCCAACATGGCTGAGGCTTCTGGGAGCTGAAGTCCCTCAGCCCTTAAAGGGGAAAGGTTGCCTACCCCTGTTCTAGAAGAATTTATTCCTGACATTTTGCCTTCATCCATGGCTGGAATTTTCAGAGAATGGTAGAATGGAGGTGCATGGAGTATATGTACTGTGTGAACCTTGGTTAAGAAAAGTGATTTACATGTTAATCTGTGTGTTGGTCTGTGAATAGTAAGGCCTCAGGGTGGGATGATATGCAAGGAGGATTAGTGTCTATTTATTAATAATAATAATAATGATACATTTTTATTTATTCTCCACCCCTCTGTTAAAAACAATCGAGGCGGGGTATTTTAATTGATCTGTTGTCTGCTGGGAAACCCCCTGTCAGGCTTTAAATCCAGCCTTTATGAAATTTAAGGTAATCTATACTGGAATTTAATGCCCTAGTTTTTTTTTTTCATGTGAGCACATGCACACACACACACACACACACACAAACAACATGTTTGAAACCCAAAAGCAAAATTGCATTGCCACACCAATACTGTATAGGTGATATACCTATGTCAATAAACAAGCTTTAAATTGACACTATGTATAATAACTATGCATGAAATGCCAATTTCCATTTGAAATATATATAGAGGAGCATGGAAGATCTGCCTTCAAGCCATCTATGCTTTATTCAGACTTAGATCAGTTACAGTTTCTCCCATTCAACTCATTGTGCCTTATAACTGCCTAATTTTGGCTATATTTTACAAACAAAACAACAAAAATCAGCACCCATACAATTAGCCACTAAAACATCATGACATAACTATCCTTTAAAAATTTTTTTGTCATGTACCAACTAATAATTATTAAAATAGCCTGGGCTATAGTCTGGAAGTTCTTGAGAGTTCATGCATTTGTTTTCTGTGGGAATGCCTGGTCTTCATCATAGCATCATTTCTGATTGCTGGGATGGCCTCATGATAGCCACAACAAGGAGGACTTTTGCTCAGCGTTGACAAATGCACATGCTACAACCTTTTTGAAAAAAGGCAAATTCAGACCAATTGATTGCATCTCATTTGGATTACTGCATTCTCTATGGGGAAAAACCTGAACTTTGGGGGGGGGGGGAATTGCAGAGGTGCAGAAAGCTGACTTCAGACAGCTGCTTGAGGCTTGTTATTTAGAACATGTAACTTCATTATTATTCACTCTGCATCAATTCCCAGGCTGTTCGCAAGCCCAATGCAAACTGAAGGTGATCACCTTTAAAGCTCTCATAAAGCAAAAGTATTAAAAATGTAGCTTACCAGCAAAATCCAGAAATTCCCAGACAGGCCAAATTGAAGAAAATGGTTGAAATAAAAATCATTTTACCTAATTTTAAATATTTTAAGATGATGATTGTGGTGTTGTCAGTCTGAACAAAATTCTACACTAATTTGCGGTAGAATTCAAAGACATAGGGCCTAAGCAGACTGCCAGAAATAGTGCACATTAAATTGAGGCACTGCCCTGGCTCAGTGCTAGGGAATTGTGGGAACTGTATTTTTTTCTGAGACATTGAGCCTTCTCTGTCAGAGAGCTCTGGTGCCACAATAAATTACAGTTCCCATGATTCCCTAGCACTGAGCCAAGGCAGTGCCTCAATTTAATGTGCACTATTTCTGGCAGTCTGCTTAGGCCCATAGTCATATTAATCTGGAACATTAGTATGCAAAGGGATCTTGTAGTGATTTTGAGAATAAGTGAAAGAGAGGTTGGTAGCATGAGCTTTCATAGACTTGGACCTATTTCTCCATCTGAGGAAGTAGGCTCAAGTCTACAAAAGCTCATGCTACCCACTTCTCTCTTTCAGTTAGTATGAAAATTACAAGTTCTTTGCACTATTTTGTGTTTTTGTTGTTTTTATCATCTCCCTTCAAGTTGTTTCCAATTTATGGCAACCCTAAGGTGGACCTATAATGGACTGAGAGGCTGTGACTCACCCAAGGTCACACAGTGGGTTTTCTGGGCTGATCAGGGAATCAAACCCTGACAATCAGAGTCCTAGTCTTATGCTCAAACCACTACACTATGCTGGCTCTCTAGCTTAATCCAACCTTATCTTAAATTATTAGGATTCAAGGGCATGTTGACATTTTAGGGACTGGTTTTACAGCAGATAACCCACCATTTTGTGTGTGAACATAAATAATAATAATAATAATAATAATAATAATAATAATAATAATAATAATAATAATAATAAATGTATTTGTATCCTGCCTCTCTGTGTAACCGGGGTGGCTTACATGCTAAAACATACATTTCTGTCTTCCAACACACACACACACACACACAAATACAATTAAACAGTCATCGTTTAAACCATACTTTAAAACAACAATATACAACAAGTAGCAAATAAATTTAAAATAACTGTGAGAGAAGTTGGGGTGTAACAGACACAACTTTTTCAGTGGCCGGTTGTCTACTCAGGAAAGGCCTGCCAGAAGAGATTTGTCTTAACAGCTTTTTAAAAGCTGTTTAAGGAGGTAATGTGATGGATCTTAGCTGGCAATAACCAACACCTTGTACTGCGCCCAGAAACTGATAGGCAGCCAGTGAAGCGATCTTAAGATTTGTGTTATATGGTCTCTTCTAGTTTTACCTGAGACCAGCCTGGCTGTGTTCTGTATCAATTGAAGTTTCCAAAGTAGGCATAAGGGTAGCCCCCATGTAGAGTGCATTACAGAAATCAAGACAAGCGGTTACCAGCACATGTACCACAGTTTTAAGGTCCCTAACTTCCAGGAAAGATTTGTCATCTGAAGCGACGGATCTAGGAGCACCCCCAGACTGTGAATACAGTCCTTTCAGGAGAGTGTGACCCCATCTAGGACTGGGAATTGTATCCTGATACCTGGGTTTGGGGCCGCTACCGTTTTGTCTGGATTCAGTTTCAATCTGTTTTTCCTCATCTAGTCCATTACTGCTTTAAGACATTCATTGAGGAGGAAGACGCCATCTGAAGTCAAATCCATAGCCCAAGACATGGAGAAATATATCTGGGTGTGATCAGCGTACTGATAACACACCCGCCCCATGTCTCTGGACGATCTCTCCCAGCAGCTTCATATATATGTTGAATAGCATCGGGGACAGGATGGCAGCCTGAGGGATGCCACAATTAAGTTCCTTTTTAGCTGAGCAACTGTCCCTGAGCGTCACCCTCTGGAATCTGCCCAAGAGGAAGAACGGAACCATTGCAATGCAATGCCTCTGATTCCTAATTCTCTCAGGCGCTTCAAGAGGATGTCATGAGCTATTGTGTCAATGGCCGCTGAAAGGTCCAGTAGCATCAACATAGTCAAACTACCCCTGTCTATGCTTAGATGGAGGTCATCAGCTAAGGCAACCATGGCAGTTTCCACTCCATATCCTGTCCTAAAGCCAGTTTGAAATGGATCCAGATAATTGGTTTCCTCCAAGACAACCTGGAGCTGAAGGGCAGCAGCCTTCTCAATCACCATGCTCAAGAGAGGTAGTAAAGAAACTGGTATATAGCTATTCATGCCCAGAGGGTCAAGGGAAGATCTTTTCAGATATGGCCTGACCGCTACTTCCTTCAAGCAAGGTGGAACCTGACCCTCCCTAAGGATGCATTGATGATGTCCCTCAGGACCATCCTCAAGACATCTTCCCCTGGATGGCCAGCCACAAATAGCAAGGATCAGCAGGTTGTCTTCCTCACCCTACCAAGGAGCTTGTCCATGTCATTGGTTCTCACCGATTGGAACTGATCCAGTATAATCTCATCAGGAGAGTTGCTGGACACTTCATCTATCGATTCTGCTATAACATTGGCATCCAAGTCGGCTCTTATGTGAGAGATTTTATCTGCAAAGAAGTTGTTAAAACACATCACAGCAGGCTGTTGTCGGGTTAAGTAATGGGTTGTGCACAGGTGGAACCTGTGTCAGTTCCCTTACCACCCTAAACAGCTCTGCCGGGTGGGACTCTGCAGATGCAATACGTGCATAGGAGAAAGATTTCCTCACTGCATGTATTGCTTCTCTATAGGAACAAAGAAATATCCTATGATGAGTTCTGTCAGATAAGAGTTGAGTTTCTGCCAGATGCACTCTAGTCGTTGTCCAACCCACTTCATCTTCCTGAGTTCTTCAGTATACTGTGGTTGGCGGTTTGAAGTGGGTTGAAAAGGACGCTTAGGAGCAATTGTGTCAATAGCCTTGGCAAGATCAGTGTTCCAGGTATTAACAATCACTGGTGTTACCAACCATTAGACCCTCTGAGGCTTTCTGGAATCCAATTGCTTCCATTAGCCTTCAAGGGTGGACCATTCCAATGGGTCCTCCACCCCCGACAGGATGGACAGTGGTTCTTAGTTCAGCCTTGGTCAGGACCGTGACAATGCGGAGGTTTTTGTTACTTCAGCCCATGGATATTCCTGTTCCGTACTGAGGACTGCATCGAGGGCATGACCTGCGCAATGCGTGGGTCCAATGACCAAATGGGATAGGCCTATGTTTGTCATGGACTCCATGAACTCCTGAGCCATACCTGTTAGATTTGACAAACAGGTCTCAAGTGGGATGTTGAAGTTCCCCAAGATTAAGAGTCTAGGTGATTCCAACAGGAACTCTGAGACCAATTGTGCCAGCTTGGTTAGGGAGTCTGTTAGACAATGTGGACAACTAACAGAATCCTCAAACTATCCTTGGTCCTCAGGCTCAGATACATACACTCGAAATGGACTGTTTTCTGGACAGGTATCTTGGTCAAGGTAAGATTATTCTTATGGGCCAGAGCCACTCTGCCCTCTCGCCCACTTCCCCTTACCTGCTCACTGACAGAGTACCCAGCTAGGAGGGCCTGTGCCCAAGTTATAACGCTGTCTTCTCCCAGCCAGGTCTCTGTCAAGCAAGCCAGGTTGGCATCTTCATCTAGACGAAGATGCTGGGTGGGGGGATGGATTTTAAAACTGCAGCTGCCCAACTCTCTCTCTCACTATCCTTCTCTTTCACTGCTGCTGGAAGGGTGCTGGGTGGATGGATGGATTTTAAAGCACTAACTTTCATGCTGCCACCAAGCACTTGAACTCAGACCAGAATGAACATAAGAAAAACCAAATTGGATCAAACCAAAGGCTTATCTTCTCTCCAATATTCTCTTTACACAAGGACAACCAGTTACCCAGAGGAAGCGTTCCAGCAGGACATGATTGTAAAAGTCACCCTTGTTGCATTCCTCAGCAACATATTACTACAAACAAAATGTATCAAGTTGTATGTGGATGTAATAATAATAATAATAATAATAATAATAATAATAATAATAATAATAATAATTTATTTATATACCGCCCTGTGGCAAGCCAGTCTGGGCGATTTACAACACTAAAATACATACAACTTAAAACAATATAATTCCCTCCCCTAAAAAGGTTATTAAATCACATCTCAATTAAAACCAATTTACAATTTAAAACAATGACAAATTAAAAACAATAGAAATAATACAAACCGATAAACCCCTGCAACTTTAGTTCTGAAAAGGGGGCTATGGAGACATTCCCAAGGAGGAGGGAGATCCCAAGATCCCGAGGCTGGGTATTTTAGTCTGGAAAGGCCTGCCGGAAGAGATCCATCTTGAAAGTCTTTTTAAAGCTGTCCAAGGATGTTAATTGAAAGACCTTGTCCGGCAGGTCATTCCAGAGCCTGGGGGAGACAACAGAAAAAGCCCTCTGGGAGGTCGCCGCAAGCCTAGATTTTTGAGGCTGCAGTAAACATTGTCTCACTGTTAGTGCTGAAGTACTGCTGCTTGTTCTAAAACAAATGCCATATGCCCAGTTTTAAAGGAGGACCACAGTGTAATTATTAGGACATGCAATGCATGTTGATGGTCCCAGGTTCTCTAGGTGTGCCTGAGAAAGGACTAAAGACCCTAATAAAAACCTAGTTTTTACAAGTTTTTCCCCTTAGGGTGCAGATGGGTATCCTTTTTCCTTTCTTAGGAATTCATGTTTTAAATCAATACCTATATTTTAAAGGAAGGTGTGGGTCTCTATTCAACACAACTATATTCTTGTTTCCTTGCATACTTTCCAATAACTTCTAGGTTAATTGTTCTATTAATCTAGAATTGACAATAATTGGTTATTAATGATAGTTCTGGTCAATAAAATGGGAGTATTGTGTTGATGTTCCTTTGAATCAGATCCATTGCAGGTATGAGTCTTCCAGACACACCCTAATAAGGAATAAATTTTAATTGTTTTTCTCACCACCCTTCTTTTCAACTACTGAGAACTTCTTGATCAATATTCATTGATGAGATTTAATTTCATCAGTGGGCTCCTAAACCCAAATCAGTATCTAAATTACATTAGCCAGGTAAATGGTTTTAAAAACAAATCTGACCTTTTGCTCCTTTATGGTTCCTTGTGTATGGTTGAGTGGTAAAATAAATTCTGGGATGTAATGATGGTTTGATTTGATTTAGTAGGTTGGTACATACATATCCTATAATTAGGTAAGACAAAAATGAAATAGGAAAGTCTCACTTTATTATGTCAATTGGACATCATGAAACATGCATTCACAATCCATTATTAAATGATAATGACTTCCTTGCACATCAATGGAGAAGTCAAGTGTCCATTCCTCCTTTTTGCTTGTTTTGTATTGCTTTCAAATGCCTTAATTCCCCATGATAAGAATCAGTTTAGCAAAGTAACAGCAAAAGTAATTAAACATTTTTATACCCAACCAATATCTACATATCCAGTAAACTCAAGAGCAGTAACAGCAAGAGTTGGTTTTTTATATGAATCATCAGAAATTAAGACCATTTTATTTGCACCAGTAGACAAACTATGGTATTGACATCCAGATGACTGAGTTGTGCATAATGATCTAAATTTACAACAACAATTTTATATCAACACAGCTGCTGTCTTACTGAATACACATGAGTGTGTAAATGCACTCAGTCTATGGGATATTCACTGCAAAAGACAATAAAGGCAAAAACCACCACCACCACAACTAAAAATCCAAATGTAATATTGATACTATTAAAATCCCTTAACTCCTCAAAGTAAAGCCACCATTCTTTGACTAGTGTAGCACTAATCAAAAGAGAGGGGTTCATAAATATTTCACTCTAAGGAGGGATATATAAACCTGTCAGTTTTGTTTTTGTTTCAGTTCTCATAATCCTACCAACAGTCTCACTCCATCCAGATACAATACTGAATGAGATACCTTTCTTCCCATACAGAAATTAATATATATTTTGGTACACATTTTTTATCCACACATTTTAATCCAGTATGAAACTTTTGAAAAACAACTGGAACATGACCCTTGTAAGGTAGAATGAAGAAAACAAGCAGGAAAGAATGCATATTTTTCTATTTCTTCCTCAGAATTTAATCCTGCTTCCTGTTTTATTTTCCCCTTTATCCTCCATTATACATTTGCTGATTAGCCATAACTTCTTTATCACATGAAAATGGGTGAAGGGTTCTTCTACTTGAGCCACCCTATACCTAGCTAACCATTCCTTAGTATCAGTATGTAGAGAGATCTTGTAGCACTTTTGAGACTAACTGAAAGAAAGAAGTTGGCAGCATGAGCTTTTGTAGACTTCAATCTACTTTCTCAGATGCTTTATATAGGTTCTTTCAAATACTTGCCCAGTAATTAAAATGGTCCAATTTCACAAAAAAGAATTGTTGTTATGAATTTATACTCTGTTTTTTGTTCAGATCTTTTACCTTTAAAAATTGAACCAGTGATCAATATATTATTATGTGACTCAGCAAGGTCACAGATGTTCTTTCCTGTGCCAGCTTTAAAATATTTGGATATTTCTTACATGCAGAATGGTATTTCTCTGTATACTAACATAAATCTGACATCCAAAAATCTCTCATTGCAGTACTGATTACATTTAAGTTGCAAACACATTTGAAATACTGGCAGCACTAGTGAACAAACCTTTCTTAGAAAATGATCTGAAAAAATTATGTTTGGGGATCACTTTTCAATATGCCTAAAATTGAACAGATGGTTAGTCCTGTCTCTTGCTCATTTTCAATAGTTGACATTCCAAATTGTAATTCCAAATTGCACAAATCAAATACTTTGCTTTCAAGCAGATAGCAAAGGTCAATATGCTGAGAGTATAACAAACTAAAGCCTCATGAGTGTCATGTTCTTTCCCACACTTTGTACTGCTATAATTCAAAAACAGGATTTCCTTAAGAAGTCTGCCAGGAAGACAATATTCCAATTGAACTACTGCAATCCACATTAACAGTGTCAACTCTAGTGCCAACCAACATATGTCAACAGATATGGAAAACAAAATGATGGCCTACAAATTGGAACTGGTCAATATACATCCCCATTCATAAAAAAGAAGACACAAAGGACTACAACAACTATAGGACCATAGCACTAATCTCCTATGCAAGCAAAATTATGATCAAAATTCTGCAATATAAACTCAAACCATACATAGAGAAAGAAATCCCAGAGGTTCAAGCAGGGTTCAGGAAAGGAAG
Organism: Phrynosoma platyrhinos; assembly: GCA_020142125.1. NCBI lineage: Eukaryota > Metazoa > Chordata > Lepidosauria > Squamata > Phrynosomatidae > Phrynosoma > Phrynosoma platyrhinos. Next base: position 77,096,109 of record CM034708.1, on the reverse strand, counting down.
AGGCACTAGGGACCACATTGCAAACATACGATGACTAATGGAGCATACCAGGGAATTTCAAAAGAAAATCAGCATGTGCTTTATAGACTATAGCAAAGATTTTGACTGCATAGATCATGAAGGGCTATGGAATGCACTTAAAGACATGGGAGTGCCAGCACATCTGATAGACCTGATGAGGAATCTGTACTCAGGACAAGAAGCTACTGTCAGAACAGAACACGGAGAAACAGAATGGTTCCCAATTGGCAAATGAGTCAGACAAGGCTGCATCTTAACACCCTACCTGTTCAACTTATATGCAGAACATATTGTAAGAAAAGCAGGCTTGGACACAAGAAGGAGGAGTGAAAATAGGAGGAAGGAATATCAACAATCTAAGATAAGCAGATGACACCATAGTACTAGCAGAAAACCACCCAAACCTGGAACAACTACTAAGAAAGATCAAGGAAGAAAGTGCAAAGGCAGGCCTATTGCTGAACATAAAGAGAACAAAAATAATGCCAATGAAGAATCCTGACAAATTCAACCTAGACAATCAAGAAATAGAAGTGGTAAAAGAGTTCTCATATCTGGGATCAAACCTTGATGGAATACAGAATAACCCAGTCAATCTCTGTCCACCAAGGTTCCACAGATTAGCTGGCACTGTCAAAGGCTGGGCTGAAGCTTCTGGTGTGAGCTCCCAAAACCTGTAGAACTGAAAACATGAGAAAAAAACTGCCAGGGGTTCAAGATTTGCAGGACATGCCATGCTTGGAACAGCAAATTGTATCTCAAACACTGGATCACCATGGCCTGAACCAAACACATCATTCTTGGAGATTTGGAGCTCTGGGAATTAATTACATGCAGAACCACCTGGTTTGCACACCAAAACCTGACAGTTTTTTGAGAAAAGTGTTTTGCCCAAAGGTGTACTGCCACCACAATAGGAAATAGTTCCACAAAGTTGAGATCCCTTGCCACTCCCATACTTAGCTAGGGCAAAGGCCAACTCTCTGCTGCCCTTTGACCATTCCAGTACACCCCAAAGCGGTGAGCTCCAGAAACATCAGAATGAATCTGTAAATCTGCCTTGAGCAGCATCTTGCTCCTCCAGAATAAGACTCCATTGAACTCCTTCATAAAGGTGTCCCATACCTCCAAGTTTTCCTGGTTCTCACTGTTGACCCTTATGTGGTGATGAGGGGAAGAAACTCCCCTCATGGTGAGGTATACATGAGTACTAAACACCCACCCCAGTATCACCACCTTGCAGGTAAAATTTAGCAAAACTGCAAAAGATTGAAAATCGTGAAGTGTGGCTTTCCACTTACCTTTCAAGACACTCACCTGTTGTCTCAATAAGCTCAATTTTTTCATGAGGGAGGTGAGACACACCCTTGATTGTATCCAGCTCAGTACCAAGGAACGTGATATGCATGGTAGGACCTTCAGTATTTTCCATAGCAAGCAGAATGCCCAACTTGTCCATCAGGAGCTGAAAGGCCCACAACGTGTCCCCACACAGTGATGGGTGGGTTCCATGGCAAACAGGAAGTCATCCAGGTAATGGGTAATTGCAACATTCCCTGATCTCTTTATGGCACACTGTTGAAGGAAGGTACTGAACTTCTCAAAGGCCAAGCAAGAAATAGAACAGCCCATCATCATTACCTTGTCAAAGTAGTACATGCCCTCAAATTGGAATCCCAACAAATCAAAGTCTTCCAGGTGAACAGGAAAGAGCCTGAAAGCCGATTTTATGTCAGACTTAGCCATAAAAGCTCTAGTGCCAAGGGCTGTCACCATCTGGGCCTTTGAATCAAAGGATGCATATATCATGGAAGCAAGTGCTGGGTCGATAGTGTCATTGACTGACTCACCCTTGGGACAGGATAAATTATGTATCAACCAGTATTCACCTGCTGCCTTTTTGCCACCACACCCAAAAGCAACAATCACAAATGCGGCATTGACAATTCCTTGTGAGGGCCAGATATCCTACCCGCTGTCCACTCCTTTGCCAACTTGTTGTTCACCACCCCCAGCAACTCCCTTTCTAATCTTGCATTAAGCGCAAAGAGAAAAACCCTAGGGCCAAAATATGGAATGTGAAAACTGTGTGTGAAACCATGAAGTAAGTATTGTGCACAGCCCTGCTTGGGATAAATAACTGACCAAGTACTTAAAGCACCTGACTTAATGGACATTGGGGCCTTTGCCTCTGGCAGAGGCACCCTGAGAGCACCACTGGTCCCAGCCCACTTACCTTTGAAGCATGAGGAACTGGGATGGCTCCCACCATAGGTGTCACAACGATGGTTGAACTTGCAAGTCTGTCTCCTGCACTTACCTGCATTGAACTCCCAGCAGACTCCTGATACCTTCTTCTCTTTCTGCTGAGTAACTATCAGGACAGAGCCAGTGTCACATCGGCTTGAAAGGGAGGCGCAAACCATCACATCAGCCCACAGCTCAGATTGTAAGTGGCGCCAAGAGATAGAATGATCTAAGGTGGTACGCATCTGGAACTGCTCATCATATTGCAGCCAGACAGACCCCAAGAATTGGTGTGGCAATTAGTATAGGCCTTTATGGTGATCTCTTGGTATTTGGATAAAACTGGGGCCCTCTCAACCTGCTTCTCCTCAATCATATCCATGTAAATCATAAAACCCACCATCCAATCTACAAAATGTCTTTCAAGTTTAGGAAGCTTATGGGACTCAAACTCCTTAGGGAGACTAAACACAATCCCATTCTTTACCATCACCCTGGGTTTGGGGTCCCAGAAGTTTAGTGAGAAAAGATCAATGTACTCACCATTCCATATATGCTCCCTCGTCACATGTGGGAGATAATAATAATAATAATAATAATAATAATAATAATAATAATAATAATAATAATAATAATAATAATAATAATAATAATATTTATACCCCGCCCCTCTGAGATCAATCGGGGCAGCTGATAAGTTAAAAATACAATACATCCCAAACCCATCCCTACCTCCCTTAAAAAAAAATATTAAATCAGATAATAGTTAAAAGCCAAACAGAATAAAAATGCAGCAATTGGCTGCAGCAATATTAATAACGGTGATATTATGCCACATTACGAGAGACTCTAAGAAGAATCTCCGAAAAGAGTTCCTGAGGCCGGGATAATTTATCCTGGAAAGGCCTGTTGGAAGAGATCCATCTTGACAGCTTTTTAAAAGCTGTCTAAAGATGTCAATTGTCAGATCTCATCCGGCAGGCCATTCCATAGTCTGGGGGTGACAACAGAAAAAGCCCTCTGGGAGGTAATCGAAAGCCTAGATCTTTGTGGCTGCAACAAATTCCTCCCAGAGGACTGGAGTGTGCTGGGAGGATTGTAAGGGAGAAGGCAGGTCCCGGAGATAGTTTGGACCCAAGCCATTTAGGGCTTTATAGGTGATAACCAACACCTTGTACTGGGCCCGGAAACAAATAGGCAGCCAGTGGAAAGACCTTAGTACTGGAGTAATATGGTCCCTCCTAAATGTTCCTGACACTATTCTGGCCGGCATGTACTAGCTGGCGTATCAGCCGAAGCTGATAACATGCGCTCCTGACTGTTGAATTCACTTGATTTGCCATCAGGAGTGAAGAGTCAAGAAGCACCCCAAGCTGCGAACACAATCACTGGGGGAGAGTGTGACCCCATCCAGTACTGGAGGTTGCAGCCTAATTCTTGCTTTCAGGGCCACTACCGTGAGCACTTCCATCTTGTCCGGATTCAGCTTCAATCTGTTTTTCCTCATCCAGCCCATTACTGCCCGAAGACATTCATTGAGAGAGGAGACGGCATCAGAATTCGAGGCCAATGAACGAGATATGGAGAAATAGATCTGGGTGTCATCAGCATACTGATAATACCCAGCTCCATAACTCCATATAATCTCAGCCAGCGGCTTCATATAGATGTTAAATAACATCAGGGACAGAATGGCACCTTGTGGAACACCACAGGTGAGCTCTCTTTTAGCCGAGCAGCTTTCCCCGAACAGCACCTCTGTGACCTGCCTGAGAGGAAGGACTGGAACCACTGAATGCAGTGCCTCCAATACCCAAACTCCACAGGCAGTCCAAAAAGATGCCATGATCTATCATATCAAAACCCCCTGAGAGGTCTAGGAGCACCAACAGGCTCACACTACACTACATTGAGATGTGCACCCAATGGAGTGGACATGCTCCCAAAGGGTTACAGTCAGCGGAACTTTCTATGCCCCACTGAGATGTGGAGCCCACCTCTGAATCTATGGGGGTGGTACTTACCTTGCCAACAGGTGACTGCTCAATGGCACTCAATGACATCTGAGCCTGAGAAACCCTGGAAGCCAAACTGACAAATTGGACACCCCCATTCTCAACAGCTACCCAGGGCTGACCTGATGGAGTTGAAAGTTGACTCACAACTCCTTTGTCCTGCACTGCTGGTCCACCTGCCTGGATGCTGGGCACCCACACCACCGCTGGCCAAGATCCATAGGAAATGGATGGGCTAGATGTACCTGAGCTGAATGGCTGAGGTAGTGTCTCCAACATCACCCTTTTACCCATTGGGGGGTCTGATCTGTCAGAGGCTTGGTTACCCTAGAACTGGGCGGGAAGAAACCCTTTGTCCCATCCCCCAGCACCATAGGCCCCCCACATCCAACCTGTGGGCCTGACCTGAGGCCACCAACTGCTACATAAAGTTGTATAAGTCAGCTACCATAGGTTGTGGTGATGCAGGGGCCACTGCATCCTGCTGGGATGAACCCATAGCCCCCTTCATGAGCTGTAGCACATCATTTAATGTTAGCCGATCACTCTCCACCACTGTATTGGCCACTGGAGGCAGTGTTTGAGAGTCAGCAGAAGATGGTCCAGGTGAGGGTGTCTCTACCACCTGTGCAGAAGGTGCACCATCTTCTGCATTCCGCTCTGGGCTACTGGGTTCAGAGTCACAGGGGCTGCTGTGCTCATACCACTCATCTATGCCTCCCTCTGGGCACAGACCATCTGACCAATTTTCTCACATGTAGCCATGCCGGCTGCCATTGTGCAGCCCATCTATGCTAACTGGGCCACAATCTCCTCATCCCATCTCACTCTGGAAGTGGCCAAGATGCTTAGGCGCTGACTGCTCGTTGGTTGACCCAGCAGGCACCACGTGCTGCTTGGGTTTAGGTTTACTCTGTGGCATGTCAAGGAACTGAAAAGAAAGTGAAACGTCACTATGACTGTAGCCTTCCTAAATAGTTAGACCTCAAAATTATCACTTAAAATATAGCACCAGATATTTTTAAGAATAACAATAATGATGGAATATGTAACAATTAAATACTAATAGCGATGACAAAATAATGTGGAATTGCTAGGGATCACAATCATCATAATAAGTTAATGCCATTGAAACTGCTATAGAATGATGTTCCATGTGTATGCAGC
>CM034708.1:77052932-77063690 GCA_020142125.1 Phrynosoma platyrhinos | reverse complement strand
AAAAAAAAAAAAAAAACTATGGATGCTGGCCATGAAAGCCTACAACTTAATATATATATTGTTTAATAGGGCACAAACGATGGTAAGACTTTAACTTCTCCAGGCCAAATAAGTAGAAAAAGGAAGTCATAAACTGAAAAGTGAAATAAGCTTTTCTTTTCCTGTGAAGAAACAAAGAAATTATAATGTTATGTATTTAAGTTTAGGATTATGCAAATTTACTTTATTTGTTTTTCATCACATTATGGAATGTAGGAATAGGATTGAATTTTATATTTCATTTCATGTTTTATTTGTAAAATTTTAAAAATATAATTAAAAAATGTAGAATTGGGAAATAAGAAAAATAAAAATGAAGACATTCACATTAGGAAAAAAACCCCACCATCCGCAGTTATATCCTGCTTGCTTTAGTTCATCTAATTCTTTCAATTTGATCTCATTTTTCTCTCTAACCAACAGTTCATCATAAGTTACCCAGTGATCTGTGCAGATTGGTTCATGTCTATAAGAAGCCTCATTTATCGAGGTATATTCAGGAATGGCCTCCTTCCATTTCTTTCTAATTATTTTCCATTTTCTTAACAGTGTTATCTCTTTATTTTCTCTTATATTATTGGCTAATATCTCTAGAGCAGGGGTAGGCAATCTTTTTGAGCCGGGGCCAGGTTGCTGTCCCTCAGACAATTGAGGGGGGCTGAAGCACCATAAATAAATAAATAAATAAATAAATAAATAAATAAAAATTAAAAATTATTATTATTATTATTATTATTATTATTATTATTATTATTTATAGCCTGCCCCTCTGTGTGGCAATCGGGGCAGGTTACAGCATTTAAAAATAAACAAAGTTAAAACATTCCCTCCTCCCACAATCCACCCTTCCAACCCCTTAAAACAGAATTAAACCAAGAAAAAGTTAAAATGCAACTATGCCGTAAAACAATAAAACAACAACAAGGAACAAGTTATGCCAAGGATAAAAACTCATCTCCCAACAGACAGCTGTTATTCTGGGAAGGCCTGATGGAAGAGATCCATCTTTACTGCCTTTTTAAAAGCAGCAAGAGTAGTAGATTTTTCTGCTTGGCCATTGTAGAATTTATTCTGTAGATTTTATCTACTTCTGTTTGTATCTTCTCTTGCTCAATCCCTATCAACTCTGCCAGGTGAGGTGTAAGTCGTTCATATAGGTTCTCTTTTTTCTGTTCTTTTAGACCTCTTATTTTAATGTATCTGTCATGTATTTTTGTTCTATCCTTAATCTCTGTTCTCCCTCTTGTTCTTGTTTACCTTTGAGTTCCCAGACAGTATTTTCTAAGACTTTATTTCTTTCTTCAAGCTCAGCTATTTTTTCTTTTGCTTTCCTGAGTTCTGAAGAAATTTTTTTCCATAGTCGGATGGATTATCTTTATTTCTACTTTATGTCTTGTTTAATCTCAGACCTTGTTTGCTTTAATTCCTGTTTCCTGTTGATCCTATCTTGATTAATTTGCATCCTAATTTTCCTCAATTCTTCCAAAATTAAGCTATTCTGGTCTGATATTTTTGCTTGTTCTATGGATGGTCTTCTAGCTGTCATTTGCGCCTTTGCTTGGGATCTCAATGTGACAGACTTATTTTAAATTATTTTGCACTTTTGACCTGGTAGGGTTATCTTTGTCCCAATTTATTTGTTTGTATAAGATAATTAATTAATTATTCTTGATCTCTTGTAATTGAATCTGATGGATCTTTTCACACAAGCCTATTATTAGAATGTCCTGAATGATCTACTTAGTCTGCACTTTCGTCTGCCTCAATCTCTGTATTGGGGCTTCTCCTTTGTCTTGGCTGCTTCCTCCACCTCCCACTTCTGCTTCTTTCATCCTCACCTCCTTAACTTCCTGTCGTTCCTTCGGAGCTCATAGGTTCCTCTACCCATGTCTGGGCAACCCCTTCTGTACTTTCTGGCTCTGATTACATGTGATTAAAAGGGAAGCAGTATCTTTACCACATTTCAATTATTTTTGGCATCAAGCCTCCCAATCCTCCAATTCTCCAGGGGAGAGCAAAGGGGAGAGACCCAGGCTATGCAGATGCTCTCTCGCAGGTGATCTATAAGTTGTGATAGCAATATATACGAAAATAATGGTGTTTAGGGTGATTGTTTGGGACTGTTATAGAACCCCTGTATTTAATATTTGTTGTACTTCTGAACTTCTTTCTCTGCTTGCACTCCTCCTTTACCTTTTGTTTCTTTTATTTCACTGTTGCTCTTGCCAACATATGGGTAGAATTCTCCTTTACTTAAAGGCTGTTTGGACTACATCCATGTGGATGTCTCTTCTGAATTTAAATTGTTAACATAAAATTAACAAATCCAGTTTAAATTGAGTTGGCTGTGTTGTTTTCCTCTAGGGCTACACAGATGCGGCTGAGTTAGCTTTAAACCTCACCATGTTCTTCCATGTTTGAGTCTCTCCTTCTCTCCTCTCCATCATGATTCTTATACACCCTGAACTGGTTTATGGTTTATTCAAGCTTCCTCTGCACCTCCTGGGCCAAGGGGGTGGTCTGATTGCTGTTGTTTGTTGGTTCCTGTGTTAATTGTTCTTTTTGCAACCTAAAAAAACTGTGTTTTGTAAGAGCATAGCCCAGCAGTTAGATAGGCTCCCTCCCTGTTGAGAACCGCGGCCAACTGGAAATCATTCCTGAAGGATTTTAATAGGTAGGGGTGAGATGCTTCTCAAGGCAGATTTAGAGGCCCATTCTGATGCCTCTGGAGTGCACAGCTTTGGAGTATACTGGAATGGCCAATGGGTGGTGGAGAGTTGGCCACCATGCTGGGTAAGTATGAGGGAGACAAGGGATCTCACCTTCCTCAAACTGTTTCCCATCATGGTGGTGGTTCACCTTTGGGTGGAACAGTGTTCACATAAAACTGTCTGGTTTTGGTGTGACAATCAGGCAGTCATGCATGTCATTAATTCTGAGAGCTCAAAATCCCCAAGAGTGATGTGTCTTGTGCTACAATGTCTGAGGCACAACATACTGTTCTAGGCTTGGCATGTCCCAGGTTTATTGAATCCCCTATCAGATACTCTTTCCTGTTTCCAGTTGAATAGGTTTCGGGAGCTTGCACCAAGTGTGTCAGCACAACCCATGACAGTACTGGCCCATCTGTGAAACATTGGCAGCTAGAGATTGACTAGGTTAGTCTTCATTCTATTATCCTGTCTACGCACAAGTCATATCAGTTGTTGCTGTGCTCCTTTGGACAATTCCTGGAGTTTGTGGGTGAGACTGAGATGTGGCTCAGTGAGAGAACTGCAGCAACCACTTGGAATGCTCTTTGTGCAGCAGGATCAAGCTGAGGGCTTATCCTGTTGCAAAAAGGAGCAAGTGCACCACCCAGAGGCCATTCCAAGTGGTGCATGCAGATATTGTGGGCCCTTATACCAAGTCAGCAGGGGGCAGCAAATATCTGATGGTGATTGTGGATTGCCACACAAGGTACACCTATGCCTTCACCCTGCTGATGTCATGCAGCCTCATGCTGATGTAACAGGACATGACATCATGGGGGTAGTCACCTGGTGCTGGAAAGCACAGAAACTGCTGCAAAAGTGATGCAAAAGTGCTGTGTCACTCAGGTGAGTGACAGATGTCCAGCAGGAAGAGGCAGGGCCAGAAAGTCATGTGGAACACAGGCTATATAAGGCACAAGCCTCTGGACACACATGTGGTGTGGGGTGTGTGGAGTGAGTTTGTGGTGTTGTTGGATTACGTTGGTGTATGCTGTACATATCTGTATATAGAGCAACAAAGATTAAAGCCTCATTCGTGAGACGTCTGTCTGTGGAATCTCTGTGCTCTATCTGGAAGGAGAGAGGAGTTTCTCCAGCTGACAAGCAGCCTGCTTCATCGGAGAAGTCTGGATCCTGGTGCTTCACGTTATGTAGTCTCCATGTGCTGCGTTACCATGCCTAACAGGTGAAGATCATGCTTCATTCATCTTAAACAGGGAGGTCTGTTGCCAGTCACCAATAGGAGAAGGCTAGCAGCCCTGTCATTCTACTACTGAGCAGGTGGGTTCATAGGCCCCACTGTAGATTTCCAGGTCAGGACACTCGTATGGCTGTTTTGGATTTGGTTCCTCCTCAGATTTTGCATGCCCTCCAGACTGTATGCAGTTCTCCCAGTGAAGTTACCCTCTTCTGGGCAGCCTTCACATTGTTCTTCTTCACTGTCACCAGAATTAGTGAGCTCATCCCTAGCTCCCACTGATACCTCTGAAAGGGCCCTGCTGGTATCTGACATGCAAGTGTTGGTTCAGGAACTCCAGATCGGCTTGAGGCGATCGAAGACTGAGCAGAAGGGCAAGGGTCAAACTATAATCCTGTCTTGGGCCCCTCCAGGTCAAATTGTCCCCATAACCTCTTTGTCCAACTATCTGGGATCATGTCCACCATCACCCAGTTATTTGTTTCTACACTCTTGGGCATCCCCCCAATTCCAATTTAGGACAGTGTTGCATGGAGCACTGAAGCACTCAGGCTTCTGGCAACACAATCTTCCACTCATTCCTTCTGGATTAGAGCTGCTATGGCTGCTGCATCTCATGGCCTGAACAGTGATGTGGTGCACAAGACTGGGCGGTGGTGCTTGAGGGCCTTTAAGTCATACATTTGCCCTCAGTCAGGGAATTTCTGGCTTCCTGCTCTGGGGATCCAAAGGTCAGTTCCCCAGTGCTTTAATGTGTTGTTTTCTGTTGAACATGTGGATATCAGGGTGATGTCTGGATTATAGGTCACAGCTTGGTTTTTGGGGCTGAACAACATGCTCTGCAGTCAGGCAGCAGTCGGGATCTTGGTCTAGCTCAGATGGCATGTATTTGTTGGTTTGGACATTGAGGTATGATATGGGGAGCTCTCATGCCATATGTCATTGAGATGGCTGGTACACACCCACATCCTTGCATATTGGTGAGAATGATTTGGTCAAGACTTCAGGACTCTAACTGGTCAAAAGAATCATTATGGATCTCCATGAAGTATGACGCCTTTTACTGGACACAGTGTTAATATGGACTAAGCTCCTACCAAGATGTGCCTGGCCAGATGCTATAAGTGAAGCTTCCATCAATGTGCATGAGGGCTTTATCTGCTATACATGATCAAATTAAGTTTGAATTGCTACATCTGTACAAGGGAATGAGGTCCATCTCTCTCCCACAGGCTGTGATCTATATCTGGACTCCATTGTCCAATACCTTAAGCAAGTCACTAGGGGGGAGGAGGGAATGTCAAGCTAGGCTGGCCCTCTCCTTTGGTGGGTCATAGACCACCTCTGCGGATTTAAATAGCTCAATTATCAAATTATTGTGATTTAAAATGGATGATTGATTTATGATGACAGCTTGTGATTTATGGCCTTATGATTCATGACAGGTGTTGACCAATGAATGATTTATGGCCTGATTGGTGATCTGAATGTTGACATATGATTGATTTATGGCATGATTTATGGCTGGGTATATGACATGATTTATGGTATAATTTACAGCATGATTTATGATGTGGCCGTATATACACATGTCAAATGGATAACAAACAATATGATTGATTTATGGCTGTCAAACTGTGATTTGTGATCCCAGTGCAGATAAATAAAGTTATGGCCTTTTATTACCCACTAAAGGCAAACAGGCTTCTTTGTTCCAGAATAACTGAATCTGAGCAAGTTTTGGCATCACCCCAGTCTTGACTCTGATAGTTACAGTAAGCATATCAAGAATAAGGAATTAAATAGATGATGAGGCTTATTCCAATACTGTGAGATAAACTTCACCACCCATCAATCCATTTTAAGTGGTGTGAAAAGATTTGTCATGTTTCTAGTTTAAGTAATCCTCTGAGCTCACCTGATTCAAGGCACTATATTTCATGCTTAGCTCCCAAACCAATGAAACAGAAATAATAATGTTGACTTCAGTACAGAGGTATCCCAAAAATTCCTGGGAAAAATATGTGAAATGCATTCACAAAGTAGTCAGTTGGATGAGGATGGTGGAGAGTACTTGTTGAGACAATATAAGGTACATTTGAAAGTATGAAAAAACTTTACAGGATCTATATTTTTTCTTTTTAACAATTCAGTAAATCTAAGGTAGGCGTGAGCCATCTCCAGACCATTAAAGGTCTCTACACCCTCTTTTACAGGCTGCTGCCACATGGCAGAATCAATGGGCCTCGGCAGACGGCTTAAAAAGCCATCCTCGAGGCAAGGAAGGGGAGGCAGCCACACGCTCAGTGCCCCTTCCTCCTCCCGAGGTTGCCCTCAGAGCCGCCGGCCCTCCGCACGGCCGGCGCTCTGGGGGCAACTTCCCGCCACAGCATCTGGACACACTGCGGTGGAAAAGTCAGCGAAAGTGCGCTGCAAGCTTTTGCGGCACACTTTTCACTGACTTGTGAAAGGAGCGCTATTTTAGCGCTCCTTTCAGGGGCGGCGAAGGTGTGCCGCAGGATCGAGGCAAGGGGATGCCTCGGTCCCGCGGCGCACCTTCCCAGGGCAGCCCCGTGCTGCCAGTCTGCTTAGGCCCAATATTTGATACCACTTTAACTATCATGGTTCCATCCTATTGAATCTGGGGATTTTGTAGTTTGTTGTGGAGCTCTCTGACAGAGAAGGCCACATGTCCCACCAAACTACAAATTCCACAATTCTATAGCATTGAGCCATGGCAGTGAAAAACTGGGCTTGGCAGGGATTTTGCTTGTTGCACGCTCGGTAAAGAATTCTGATTGCCTCAAGGACCAAAAAGAAGTAGGTTGCAATAGTTTAAGTTGTTCTTACAATATCCTAGCTCACTAACAAGATGCCAGCCACTGCAATGATCTATCACATTTATACCTGTACATTAATTCATAGTTTGGACATCTTAGGGTGTTTTGGACTACAACTCTTGCTCAAGTTGGCTAGCAGTCATGTTTCCTGGAGGTTTCACAGAGTTGTAGTCCCCCAAAAGAAACTTTTCACAGATCTAAACTTAAGATGTACTATGTACTTTTATGGATATCTGTGCCCCTTTAATTTTCCTTTTTAAAAAAGATGTAGTTGTTCTTGAGCAATGTTTAAGTAGCCACAACACTTGTAAGGCTACAGTCCTGACCATACAGGCCTCACCCTTTTGTTCTGCCCCCTGTATATCCCTGATGTAAGAACAAAATAGTTTGCAACATTACTATGGTGCTTATGTTAACATTCTGGTTATTTACTCCATAACCTGTCAAGTAAAGCTCTGGTTAGTATTTGGGATGTCGAACCTAAGATTTCTCATTTAAAAAGTAATAACATGAATCTGCTCTTTTAAATATAAAGATGTAATGTGGTCATGTGACCTGCAGCAAGCTTATCGTGTGAATTGTTGAAATCTGGCTGTGAATGTGATATCAAAATACAACTGGCAGAAGGGGATGATGACAGTATATTATTTGTACCTCAGATGTGGCATTTAACAACTGTCACTGCATATTTTGGAGAATATCAGCTGGAAATATCTTGGAAAGTCAAAGGGAGTCCAAACAGAGACCAAGTCAGGGAAATATTGGTGGAATGATGGGAGTCAACTGACAGCATGAAAAATAAACAAAATATGTCTCAAACTGGCACACATTTCACTCTTTCTTGGTTGCTTTTCATTTGTTTATTTTAAATTGTTGCTGAGCACGTTTCAAATATTTCTTGGCTTACCTCCTGCTGTCAGTAAATATAACCTACATTCACTAATGCTCAATTTTTCTAGTTACTTGCCAAGTTTCAGCAAGGCAGCCATTTTCTTACTCAGATATATTACTCTCTCTTTTCTCTCCTCTGCATCTCCCATAAAGAAATAGTCATTTGTTTTGCTTTTACTAAAATTCTTTGCTTTTTTAAAAAAGGAAATAGAGATTTAAAAATGCATCTCAAAGCTTTACAGTAGGTGAGCTTTGGCAGCAGCTCTAAGCTATGAATAATGTCCACTCCTAGATGAAGGAATTTTGGTACGTCTCACCAAAGCAAATATGGGAACAATTTTCTTTTTAATTATCTTGATAATTATACTTTAGTCAAAAGCTAAAATTTATTAGGGACTCTACTCCACACTTAGGGCCTAAGCAGACTGGTGGCACGGGGCCGCCCTGGGAAGGTGCGCCATGGGACTGAGGCATCCCCACACCTCGATCCAGCAGTGCACCTTTGCCACCCCTGAAAGGAGCGCTAAAATAGCGCTCCTTTCACAAGTCAGTGAAAGTGTGCCACAAAAGCTTGCGGCGCACTTTTGCTGACTTTTCCGCCACAGCGTGTCCAGACGCTGCGGCGGGAGGTTGCTCTCGGAACACCGGCTGTGGGGAGGGCTGGCAGCTCTGAGGGCAACCTCGGGAGGAGGAAGGGGCGCCAAGCGTGTGGCTGCCCCTCCCCTTCCTTGCCTCGAGGACGGCTCTATTAGCCATCTGCCGAGGCCCTAACTTTCTCCAAAAGGTTTTGAAGAAAGTTAGGGCCTCGGCAGATGGCCAAATAAATCACTGACCTCTGGGGTTTTGAAGATGCATTTACATTGTAGAAATAATGCAGTTTAACACCACTTTACGGGCTGTAGTATCATCCTATGGAATCCTGGGATTTGTAGTTTTGAAAGGTCTTTAGCCTTCTCTGGTGCCTCACAAAACTACAAATCCTAGCATTCTGTAGGATGGAGCCATGGCAGTCAAAGTGCTGTCAGATGGCATTATTTCTACAGTGTAGATGCACCCTAAGGGACAATAATTTTTAGACATGTGACAATCCATGTATTCCAGAGAATATCAGAGGCATTTCTCTGAGTGACTCTACTAAATGATGTTTGGTGGAGAGATATCAGGAGCATGTGTAGCATCGACTCTAGCCCTTTACGTACATTACTGAAGGGGAATGGGAGGGAGTTGCTGGTCCTGCCCCCAAATACATTCAATTTGTCTTCTGGAATCTAGTGTTCTGGGTATTTCAGAATGTGTTGAAGTCTACTCATGTAGCCTACCTTGCTGCATACATCTACAAGATCCATATATCCATGTACAGTGGTGGGACTGAGGCTATTTGGTGCATATGATGCTGCTGATAGGGTTGTCATCACAGCCCTTCTTCAATGTGTGGAACCCACTACTACCTGAATAAGGCATGCAGGGTGACATAAAATCTGGCAGCCTAAATCTTACAGATAGCCTTTAAACAAAATTAACTATTAGGTTATTATTCTGGATTTGCTGTTTCCTTTGTGTTTTTTATGTATTAATAAAATGGTATAGATTTTTATGGGCCTCCATTTTAATTTTTTTTTTTTTTTTTTTTTTGCTGCTCATGCAGCTTTTTATTTTTATTTTTTGCTGCTCATGCAGCTTTAGGTTTTCCCTTGCTTTTTTGGTTTTATACTTCTATATTGGCCTGTTGATTCATTGTTGTGCTGTTGTCTTAATGGTATGCTGATTGCCACCTTGGGTAATTTCATAAGAAAGACTGAAAATAATTTTAAATGAATAAAGAAATTAAACTCATGCACAGATTCTTAAATTGTTCTATTTCTGCTGAGAGGTAGGCAGTAGCAACATGCCATAGCTTGCCAAGCTCAAGATTTCTGTTTGAGGAGGAATCCTTAAGAAAGTAAAATATATCTGCTATCTGTCCCTGACTCTGTATAAACGTTCAATGAGGGCTTACCAGTGTGACAGGATGGTTTTTTTTTTAAACAGGCAAATGTAGCAAAGAAAGGTAGTACTGGTGCTAGACAGAGCTATGAAAATCTTTCTGTCTCGCATTTCTCTGAATCCCAACTATCTTTGTCTTGTATCAAGTTGCAAGACTTTGGTGGTCTTCCTCTTGGTGACTCATGATGGTGTAAATTCAACACCCTTTTAAATCCCTTTTTTGAGTTATTGTTTGCCGTGGAGGTCAAAATTCTTGAAAATCTCTCCAGGACTTAAATCACGTGAAAAGTCTCTGGCACAATTTCTGATTCATCAACTGATGCAACACACACACACACACACACACACTAACCCTAACCCCAAAGGATTATTATAAATAAACAGCACAGTTCAATATGAAAAAGTTTCACATTAAACAATCATATATATGAATAAAGATGTTTATTTACATATATTTAAAAACTGATATAACATAGCTCTTTATACTTCACAACATGATAATACATTGATATACTTTTTTTCAACTCTAGTAATAAACAATTCTTTCATTTTCCTAAAAGGGAATAATACACTATGTAGAAATTTTGTGTTGGAATGTAAATACTTTATCACAATAGTCTAACGAAAGTAAAACTTGTTAGACAGACTGTACAGTATCAAATTTAGTTCATATTGGCTTATATAGAGACATTTATATGAAGAATGAAATTATACTGTCCTGTAAAAAGAGGCAATATGATTTGAATGTATTTTCCCTTTCAGTTACCAGAAATATATGGCCACTAGTAAATTTCTGTTGTTTAGATATATAATTTGCAACTTTCTAAAAAGTATATAATGTACTAGACTGAAAAACTAATTTTTCCTTCCCCACTCAAAAACTAACATATTAGATCCATGCAAGGTTTTGGAAAGTGGAGATAATATACTGAATGGGTTTTCAAGAATCTTCAATGCATTTTATTATTGTGTGGGATAGTGGTTGTAAGAGGTCTTTTTTGCAGAATGCTACCAGAAGTAAAGGTTCTGAACTTAGCTGATATACTGCCTAAAA
>CM034708.1:77027891-77040011 GCA_020142125.1 Phrynosoma platyrhinos | reverse complement strand
GCTCTTCGGTCCTCCAGGAGGAATTTGCTACAGCCTCAGAAATCGAGGTTTGTGGCTATCTCCCGGAGGGCTTTCTCAGTCGTCGCTCCTAAGCTCTGGAACAGCCTGCCGGACGAGATCCGTCAGTTAACATCTTTAGACAGCTTTAAAAAGGCTGTCAAGACGGATCTCTTCCAGCAGGCCTTTCCAGACTAGTTATCCCTGCCTCGGATTTAAACAGCTACACTAAGGATGATCCTCACGTGGCCCCATCGATTAGATGGAGAGGATTGTCGTATCAGGCTTCTGGACTTATTTTGGTATTAGGATTTTAAAATTTTAAACTGAATTGTTGTTTTAAACTGTCTTTGATTTAATATTGTTTTAAGGGGGGGAGGGGATATGTTGTATCATATGTTTTACTGTGGATTATATGTTTTAATTTTGTAAGCCGCCCTGATTGGACTACCACTGGGCGGGGTATAAATAAATTTTATTATTATTATTATTACAATACAGCATAGTTATCACTGGCCAAAATTAATAGGTAGTGCTATTTTTAGCATGGCGAAGATCGTGTTGTACTTACCTGTGATATATGTGCTGAAGACTGGGAGTCTTTTGGGAAACAGAGGTAGAAAGCCTAAATTAGAACTAATGTGATTGAATGCACAGGAATTCATACCCAGAAGTGTAAAGCACTCAAAGCCAGGTGCTTGGATGAGTGTTTCTGTTACTTTTGATTTTTACCATATTTGGATTTTTTTTTCTTACTCTAAAGCTTTTTTCTTGTCAAGTCTGAAGAAATTCATTAATTTTAGAAAATTCTTATAAAAAATGAAATGAAATGGTTACCCACTCCTAGATGAACAGAAGGGAAATTTGGTTTCAATTTAAGGTTTCAGTTATAAGTTCTCTGGGCAAGTATTGTTAGCTGTGTTTCTATACAGCTGCAAAATATCATGATATTAAACCAGTGGGACGTACAGCAAATGTTCCAGTGTGAAGTGTTCCAATTTTTCAGTTGGCTAGCTATGCCTAATTTACAACACTTGGTTCCCCTTTTCTTTTCATAATTCCCGCTCCCCTCATATGAGTCAGCCAGCATTCCATTGCCACAGGGTATCCATAGTCCTTACTGCTGGTTTTGGGATTTCTCCTTAGGATTTCTTTCTTTGTGCAAGTAAAACTTTTGTACTGCTTCAGACATGTGAGGTTTACATGGGCCTAAAGATGCTGCCATCTTGTCTGTGGATTGTGCCATTTTGGCTACATAACCTTTGAAACAGTGGTGAGGATGACTACTAACAAATATAAATAAAAGAGATAGGAGATCCAGTGTGCTATAAAGGTTTGAACACTGTACTAGGATTTTGGGGACAAGGGTTTACATCCTCACTCAGGCATAGAAACCCAGGTCCAAAACACACTGCAGCAATAATCCAGGTTGAGATTGCTTTAACTGCCCTGGCTCAGTGCTGGGGAATCCTGGGAACTGTAGTTTATTGTGGCACCAGAGCACTCTGACAGAAAAAGCTAAATGTCTCACAAAACTACAGTTCCCAGAATTCTCTAATATTGAGCCAGTCTCAAACTGGATTATTTCTGCAGTGTGTTTTGGACCCTAGTGGGTGACCTTGGGAAAGTCACATTTTCTCAGCCTTAGCAGAAAGCAATGACATATCTCTGCAGAAAACCTTATAATATGGTTGTTGTAAATAGAAGGCATACAACAGCAACAAGAAGAGAAAGAGGATCATTAGTATTGTCCTGTTGCAAATAAATGGATTAATGCAGATTATTTAACACTGGCATGCTAACAGAAGCTAATGCTGGACTGATTTTTCCCCCCTTCAGTTGTTAAACATCTGATTGACATGTGTTGGCACACCAGCACTGAATCAGTTGAGAGCAAATGAGTAGATAAATGGAGAACAAAGTCAAAACAACATTGTGGTAAGAGTTTATCACAGGCCACCAAGGCATGGCAAGGTGGTGGATCAGGGGTAGGCAACCTTTTTGAGCCAGGGGCAGGGTTGCTGTCCCTCAAACAATTGGGGGGGCCAAAGCACCAAAAATAAATAAATAAATAAATAAATAAATAAATAATTTTTTAAAAAAAATAAAATTAAAAATATGCACGCACACTCTCTCAGCCCCAGAAAAGCCATGGCAAACCCCCTGTGGAGATTTTGCCAAGAAAACCCCAAAAACAAGTAATAACAACACTAATATCATCATGGCGAGCAGCAGCGGAGACGGCAGGACTGGCCTGGGGCTGGTCCAAAGGCATTGGGGGGGGCCGCATCCTGCCCTTGGGCCTTAGGTTGCCTACCCCTGTGGTGGATGATGCTTTTCTGAAACAAATCTCCAAAATGCAAAAACTGATAGTTTTAGGGGACTTTAATTATCCTGATATTTGCTGGGAGATTAGCTCTGATAAGCATAGGTTTTCCAACAACCTCCTGATGTGAATTGCAAATAATTTCCTCTTCCAAAAGATGGAAGAAGGAACAAGGGGTTAGAAATCCTGGACTTAATTCTAACCAAGAGAGAGGAGTTGGTTACTGGAATCAAAACAATTGATACTTTAGATAGAAATGACTATGTCATGAATGTGGGACAGGCCAAAAAAGAATATAGTCAGACACAAACCTTAGATTTCAGGAAAGCTGATTTTATCAAGCCTAGGGAAATACTGGGTAAAATCCCATGGCTAGAGAGGTGAAAGGAAAAAGACAACCAACATGAATGGGATTTCATAAAGAAGGAGCTGCTAAAAGCACAATCATAAACAATTCTGTGAAAGAAGAAAAATGGGAAATATCTGAAAAATGAGAAACATCTGTGGCTGCCCAATAAACTTGAGGAGGATGTGAATAATGAAAAAGAGCATGTATAAAGAATGGAAGGAAGAACAAATCATCAAGGAAGAATACGGATATGTGGCCCAAACTTTCAAGAATAGTGTAAGGAATGTAAAAGCTCAAAATGAGCTGAGACTGGTTAGGCAAGCAGGAAACAACAGGAAGGTGTTTTTGTTTTTTTTTTCAAATATGATTGAAACAAGAGATTGACCAAGGGCATTGAAGTCCAAACCAGCTGGAGGACCAAAGTTTAGTAATCAGTTTCCTAGTAGAACACTGTGTGTTTCCATGCATCAAAGAGACCTTGGCAAGCAATCTGAATTGCAAATCAAGTTTGATAAAAAGTTAGTTAAGAATCAACTAGTTAACCTACATGAGTTCATATCTGTTGGGACAGAAGAACTGCATCCCCCAGTATTTAAAGAATTTTCTTTTAAAAAATTTTAAATTAAATTTTAATCCAAATTAAAAGCAACAACAACGTACCTTTACTTTAGCCAACAGGCCATTAGGCAACAGAGTGTGTATATATAAAACGTATAAAACATGATAAAATAGCACTGTAAAACAAATATTCATAACATACTCATAATGCATACATATGTACACACACACGCACACATATACAAGGTCACTCACAGATAGATGAGGTGATACTAGGCCATATGACACTGGAACAAGGTGGATATTTGCATGGGTATTTAAGAGACAATAGGCAGGGCTGTTTGTTTTGCATGGGTCATAATCTTATGAGTTTTAGCAGCAGAGAGGAAAAACTGCTTCTGTTTTACTTTTCTCAAAGTCATTTAGCAAATACATCAGATACCAATTAATTGGTCTACCTGGAACTTAAGCAGGTGGGGTGAAATGAATCTTAGCCTCTCCTCATTCTTATAAAAAATACAGAAAAATAGGACATGCTCTAGAGACTCAACAGAACCTTTGCCGCAAGGGCAAATCTATTCACTGTAAGGGGTTCCCTTATAGCAGCCTTGTAACACGGCAGAGGGAATAACATTAAATCTCATTTTAGTAAACACAGCTTGGCATTTTAGGATGGTCAAATTTTGTAAATAATGTGCCTCCCTTTCAAGATTGAACTGCAATCCTAAACTGATGGGAGAACAGGTAGTACAGGCAGAGGATAAAGAATAAAAGCAGCTTCATTTATATACCATTTCATATCATGCTATGGGATGTCTAAGTAGTTTACAACTGTAAGCTTATTGCCCCCAACAGTTGGGTACTCATTTTAGCGACCTCAGAAGGATGCAGGCCTGAGTCTAGCCTGAGCCCTGGCTAGTATTGAACTCGCAACCTGAATTGCAAATCAAGTTTGATAAAAAGCTCAAAATGAGCTGAGACTGGTTAGGCAAGCAGGAAACAACAGGAAGGTTTTTTTTTTCTTTCAAATATGGTTGAAACATATTTCAACCATATTGAGTGAGTGGCTGCAGTACAGGCATTTAAACACTGCGCCACCAGGGCTCAATGTCTTTTATATGGTGTTCCAGAATCTGCTGCACCCTGGGCAAATCATGTGTAATGAGGAAGTTGTTTGAAAAGCCTACTCTCTGCAATTTTTCCATGATATTTTTAGTCCATAGGGTGGTATGATTGTGTTTCATTACAAGATACAAATATCCTGACTCAGGGCCGGCACAGAAAAGTTTAAACTAATACTTTAGGGCCCATGTCCAGGCGGCACATTCAACTGAATGACAACCTGCTTCAAGCCATAAAACTGCTGATGGAACACAATTGGGTACTCCAAATAATTTCTGGAGGAAGGCCGAGAGGATCTGTTCTAATGCTAAAAAAACCCCCTAGGATCCAAATAAGAATACCAAACAACACTTATGGCAAGATCTTGGCCTGGAACACCCTAAATGCAGCAGGTAAAAATTGGCATCCTTTAGTGTAAAAACCCCGAACTAATGCCTTAGCACTATTATTTGCTGACTGAATAGCAGCAGACCGGTGAAATGCTCAGCCATTTGTTGACTGAAATATTACTCCTAAGTACTTGAAGTGTTTAACTTGCTCTAACTTATGTCCATTTATAATCCAATTGGACCGGCTTTCGTTCTTGGAAAAAAACCATGATTTTAGTTTTACTATAATTAATGATTAAGCAGTTTTCTTTGCAGTAATCTCGAAAAGCTCTCAGCATTTGTTTCAAGTATATTTTAGTGAATGTGAGAAGAACTGCATTGTCTGCATACTGCAATAAATGAATTCTAACTGATCCCAGTTTGGGTGGGTGACAGGCTTCTGAGGTGATAAAGCCTGAAAAATCATGAAGGTATAGATTAAATAATAAAGGTGCCAAAATGCAACCTTGACTCACACCCTTATCAACAAAAATCAATTTTGTGAGGTTTCCCTGGATACCACATCTCACTTGTATGGTGGTGTTTCTGTACAAATTCATAATCAGCCATAATAATCTCCTGTCAATAGAAGAGGTGAGAAGTTTGATCCATAGTCTCTCTCTCGGGATTAAATCAAAAGGTGATTTCAGATCAATGAATGCAGCGTATAAACCCTTACTTTGGGAGTTAGAATATTTCTCAACCAGATGGTTCAAAACCAGGCAATGATCATAGGTTGACTTACCCTTTCTAAAGCCAGTTTGTTTGTCACCAATGATGTTCTCATTCTCTATCCATTTGGAAAGACGATTGTTAAGAAATCAGCCATAGAGTTTACCCACAACTGAAAGTAAATTTATAGAATGGTAGTGATGGGTCATTCCTATCTCCCTTCTTATAAACAGGGATTATAATCGCTTTTGACCAGCTAGTAGGTAGTCTGGCTGTCTGATTAATAAGGGTAAAAAGGGAGGCAAGTAGAGGTGCCCACCACAAGATATTTGCTTTCAAAAGCTTGGGCAAGATTAAGTCAGACCCTGGGGCTTTTCCAGATTTAAGATGAGTAATTAGTATCTTTAATTCTTCTTGGGACACAGGGGGCCACTGGGAAGTATCCAGGCAATCCAAGGAGGATGAGTTAAACTCATTGGGGGGAGGAGAAACCTGATCCCCACTGTCACTATACAGTGTGGAAAAGTAATTCTCCCATACATTAATGGGGATGTTACAAGGGGGAGAGCCACCAATGTTTCCCATCATCTCTGTAACTGTGGCCAAGAAGAGCTTGGTGTTTTTTTGTAGGGAGAAATTTATCAGTGATGCCCATTGCTTTTGAATTGCCTCTTTCTTTTTCTTTGCCAAAAGTGATTTGTAGTGTCTTCCGGTGGTGTAATAGGATTGAGGTAATGTCTGGCAATTATCTCTCCTACATTGAATGTACATATTCTTTAGGTGAGTTCTGGCTTCAGCACAGGCTTTATCAAACCTGGGGGCCAATCCTTTATGCTTAAAATTTCTAGGCCTTCTCTCTGTGCACCTCAGTGATGTTGCCAATGTTGTGAGGAGCTGAGAGTAGTTCTCTATGGCATCTTGCACTTCTTGTGACTCAGTGATCTGGTTTTTGAGCCCCTGACATGATGTTGAGTTAAGGAGTACTGAAATCTCTCCGTGGAGATTTTCTGTCCACCATAACCTTTTCTGTCTGAGCACCATGGCTGAATCAATAAGGTGGGGGTTGTATCTGGGAATTAATATTAATAGAGATCTTGCAGGAGATGGAAAGAGGGAGATGATCACGGTCAAGTCTGGTAGCTACATAAAATTTAACTATAAAATCAACAAGGGCATCAGAAACTAATGCATAATCAATAGTACTGCTACTTTTTGCTGATATATACGTGTACTTGCTACATGGATCAAATAAAGAATTCCCATTGAGCATTCTTAAAGCAAGGCACTCAACCATCAAAACAAAGCATATGCCAGCATAGTTAATCCCCCGATCTTTGGAATGTCTGTCAATATTCAAGATATATTCCTCCATCTCTTCTGAAAACCAAGCATGGGAAGAAAAAAGAGCCTCATTGTTGTGGCCAATTCGGACATTAAAATCCCCCATCAGAACTAAAAGGGCTAAGGGGAATTGTCCTTCTAACTTGACAACATAATTTTCTAATGTTTCCCACACCTTTTTACTACGGTCTTTACTGAGCTTTGGTGGAATGTATACATTTATCATCAGCAAACACAAGGTACCAAAATCAATTAAACAGGCCATGGCAATTGGTTCACAATGTGGCAGGCACTTGATAACAGCTTTAAGTGCTGTAGAAATCAGGATAGCAAGTCCTGCACTTGGTCTTCCTCTACCAGAGGGTGGGATAGCTGGTAAATCAAATATGGTGTATCCATTACAATCTAATCCAGATATGCACCATGTCTCTTGAAGAAGAGTCATGTCAAACTCATTGATGTAATCTATCACATCAAAATCATTGAGCTTAGAATTCCATCCAGCTATATTCCAAGACATGCACTTGAATAAAGATTTTGTTGGTGAAGGTAATTTTGCATTGTTAGGGGGTGGGGCATTCACCTCAGAGCCAAACGATTGTACAAATTTAGGTGTTATGCTTTGATGCTTGTATTGTCAGTCAGATCTTTGTTGCTGTTTCTGTTGTCCCACTTCATTATCAAAAATGGCCCCTTTAATCAAAATACATTCATTGCCCTGGGTGTCTTCCCCGGAACTCTCATGATCACTTGTTGATACATCAGTGATGCTTATGAGTGACTGTATATCCATATCAAAGTCTATTTGAGGAAAAGTAGAGACATTATTTGGCTTTGGGTTCTTCATCTCTAGCCAATCAGTGATCTTATGATTCTTGTCCTGATTCTCAGGTTGGGACAATTTGTCAGTCTCTGTTCGTTCTTCCCCTGGAGACTAAGTAAAATTGCTCTCAAGGAAGTTAGCCTATCTATTATATCAGACTGAACTACTAGGGGCAACATTTAAAATGTATTCATGAGAGATTCCTCCTCAGCAGTGATTGGGTCATTAAACAGGGATAACTGACCTTTTAAGTCAGAGGATGTGCAAACAATTTGTTTTCATACCTGGAATGATTTAAACTGGATACTGTATCTCCTAGATCAATAAGATTATCATTCATGTTATCATTTTTGTTACTATGAAGAGTTAGTCTAGGGGTGGCAGATTTAAATAAAGGAATTGGTGGAGCCTTATTCAGGAAGAATCAAGAGATTAAAAGTCCTCTGTTTGATAACTGATTCCTTAAAAGAAATATTTCTCTGGCTATGTGTTCATTTGAAAAGGTCACAACATCTCTCATATGTTTATTATTATAGAATAAGTATTCCACTTGAACAATGTCATTGGGAGTGAGGACCCCACCACCATCGTATCCTAAAGTATGTAAGAAATGGTCCTTGCGCACTGTCTGAAGTACCATACCGACTGGCCTGGGGTAATTGCTGATGATCAATTTATGCTTCATTAGTATCATGTTCCAATTTTTATTTTTATTAAAGTTGTCCTGAAGTGTTAGAGGGTCTATCGTTGGGGGCAGTTTCTTCTCAGAATGACTTGGGCCTTTCTGCAGGACTTTGTCCCAGGGATCCTGGGAATCAAGTTCTTCAGTGCCACTACACAAGGGCTGTGGAGAAACCAACTGATTTTCAGTAGGCAGCTGTTTGTGATCAGAGTGAATTACCACTTTATCACTCAATTCCTGAAATTTAACAGATTTCTTGGTTTTATTATTTGTTGAGTTGGTTGATTTTGTGGGGTTTCTTTTGTTATGCTTTGATGTCACTCTTCTT
The DNA here is from genome assembly GCA_020142125.1 of Phrynosoma platyrhinos. Lineage (NCBI taxonomy): Eukaryota > Metazoa > Chordata > Lepidosauria > Squamata > Phrynosomatidae > Phrynosoma > Phrynosoma platyrhinos. The sequence continues at coordinate 77,031,445 of CM034708.1, read as the reverse complement.
TCTGATCTTGATTTGATAGCATTTTTACTTTTCTTAGCTGTCTTTGGCTTCTTTTGGCATGAAGTTTGTTCTCTAATGGAAGGATACCTTTTGTTGGGGTGCAGTAAGTTCATATCCAAGGCTAAGGGCTTAGTTTCAAGTTCCGAGTCTAGCTTTACCAAGGATTAAGCAATAACTGTTAATAAAGCATTGCATTCAGAGAGGAAGGACTTAATTGATTGTAGAGCCTTGTTTATATTGCTCACCTGTTCAGTGAGGTTTGAGAGATTCTCCTCATGCTCTTCCTCCTGGAGTAACCTACATTGTTGCATGCCATCCCCAGTTTTGTTTCCCTTCGAGGTCTCTGAGGTAGTTCCGTTTCTCCATGTTATTGAGTGGTTAGAATTCTCAGTCTTCTTATCAAAAGCTGAGTCAACCACAGGATTTATGTGACCCATATCATAAGGGTCAAACAGGATTTGTCTGTGATTCAGGAACCAATCAGCATCAGAATTAGAAGACAGTTCTGGGTCTATGTTTTTTAATCACTACATTTGGCGAAACATAAACAGAGGTTTCCTCTTGTGATATCCCATGTTGTTGCATTACACCCTTGCTCTCAACCTTTTCAGCAGTAACAATTTCAGCTGCCAAATTCATTCCACAGTTGTTTGGAGAAACATATAAAAGCTTAAAGTCCAATCAGCAGTCAGGTTCAGAGGTGATATGTGGTCCATATATATATATATATATATATATATTTTAATTCTACGGCTGGAGAAAGGTAAGCAGTGATTTTGGTTTGTTTTCCTTTTCTATGAGGGAGAGAGTTTAATTCATTAGGGTTTAAAGGAGTGAAGCTCAGGTTTTTTCTTTTAATTCATAATCTAATAATAATTTATAGATCTTGGTTATCATATGTTTCTCTCCTGTCAGTAGTATTTTCTCTAATTCTTTTGTCTCCTTTTCTATTCCATAAATGTTCATATCCTTTTAAAAATTTCCTGCTAATTGTCTGTAGGGAAACCTTCTTCCTGTAATTCTTCTCTAGATTTGATTTAATTAGAATATCTTCGTATGTAAGCCATTTACTTTTGAATAAGTTTTCTTTCCTGTGGAAGGCTTCATGTACAGAAGTCCATGTGGGATTTTAGTATAGAAGTGTCATTTGTATCTAATCCACATATAATGTGAGTCAAACTCTTTGTTTGCCTTTACTTTGTCATAGCACGAAAATACATGCCAGCCAAAATAAAGACTGTCACCTTCTAATTCTAGGATTTCCTTATTTTCTAAAGTTATCCAATCTCTTATCCAGGTGGATGCACATGCATTATAATATAGCTGCAAGTTTGGTAATCCGAGCCCTCCTTTTTCCTTCCTGTCCTGTAATATAGACAGTTTGATGTGAGGCTTCTTTCCCTGCCATATAAAATGAGCTAGATCTTTGTCCATACTTTAAAACATTTTTGATTAATTATGACTGGAATCATCTGAAATAAGTACAGCATCCTTTACAAGGTGATCATTTGAATGGCTGCTATTCTTCCCATTAATGAGAGTTCTGATGATTTCCATTTATTTAAATTTTCTTTTATCTTCTTCTATGTAGGTGTATAATTATTTTCATAAAGTTCTGAGTTTCTTTTTGTAATTGTTACATCTAGATATTTTACCTTGTTCACTATTTTGATTTCAGTTTTCTGCTTAAATTGTTCTTTTTTTGAGATTTTTTTGTCATTATTCCACTTTTGTTTTTATTAACCTGAAATCTCACTAGTTCTCTAAATTCTTCTAATATTTCTATCAGTCTCTCTGTACTCTCTATTGGTTATCTAAGATGATTACTAAATCATCCACGAAGACACATAGCTTAAACATATAATATGTTTATAGTTTTCACCCATTGGATTGAATAATCATTTCTTATTTTCCTTGTCAGTAGTTCCATAACCATAATAAAAAGAAGCAGCAATAGCAGACATCCTTGACACTCCTTTCCTTTATCTATATTACAATCCTTAGTTCTTTCTCCATTTACTATAATCTGGGTGCTTTGTTTACTATAGATATTATTGACCTATTTCATATACCTCTCTCCTATTTTAGTCTCCTCTAATACCATTTTCAGGAACTCCCAGTTAACATTGTCAAAGGCTTTCTCCAGGTCCAGGAAAATCACTCCAAGTTTATTTCATTATGATATTTGTAAAATTCTATTATATCTATGACTGTTCTGATATTCTTTTTAATATGTCTGTCTGGGAGAAAGCCTGCTTGATCTTCATGTATCCAACTTTGCAGTGCTTTCTTTAATCTTTCAGGCATGATTGATGCACAGATTTTGTAATCAAGGTTTAACAATGAAATTGAACTATAATTACTTATTTCTTCTGGACCCTTATCTTCTTTTGGTATCAGAGTAATCAAGGCCTTCTTCCAGAATTTCCTTTTTCTATTTCTTTGATGGTTCTATATAGCGGTAGAGTCAATTCTTCACTAAAGGTCTTATAAAATGTTGATGTTAATCCACTCAGGCCTGGTGCTTTATTGTCTTTTTGTTTGTTAATTGTCCTGCAGATTTCATCCATAATAATTGGAGCATTTAGTTCCGCTCTTTGATGTTCATTAAATTGTGGGATCTGTTCTCTTTTAAGAAAGTCTTTTATTTTATCTTATTTCCCTTTTATTCTTCCATTACAAATAATAAAATCTAAAAACATATTACAATAAAATAGTTAAAATCTCATCTAAAAACAATATAAAATTACAAACATTAAAACCACACTAAAACCATGATACCCACCCTATATAATAAATAGCCAAGCCAAATAACATTAAAAGCCTGCTTGAATAAAGCCATTTTTGCTTGCCAAAGAAAGGCAAGCAAAGAGGCAGCCAGCCTTGTTTCTTGTGGAAGGGCATTACAGAGGGCAGGAGTGCTCTCTCATGTCCTCACCAGGCAAGCCTGCGATGGTGGCAGGGCCAAGAGAAAGCCTTTTCCTGAAAATCTTAGGGCTCCAGCTGGTTCATATGGGGAGATATGGTCTCTCAAACAATCTGGACCTAAGATGTATAAGACTTTATAAGTCATAACCAGCACTTTGAATTGTACCTGGAAACAAACTGGTAGCCAGTGAAGCTGTTTTAACAAGGGAGTTATGTGGTCTCTATAACTGCCCCAGTCAGCATTCTGGCTGTGGCATTTTGGACACACTGAAGTTTCCAAACAGTTTCCAAAGCAGCCTCAAGTAGAGTGTGTTGCAGTAGTCCAAACGGGATGTAAACAAGACATATGTCACTGTAGCCAGATCTGATGTCTTAAGGAAAGAGTGCAGCTGGTGCACAAGGTTTAACTGTGCAAATGCACTCCTAGCCACTATTGAAAGATGGGCATCCAGGCTAAGAGTTGAATTCAGTAGCACACCCAAGGTGTGAGCCTGAGATTTCAAGGAGAATGTAACTCCATCCAGCATAGATAATGTCCCTATTCCCTGATCTGCCTTTTGATTGACCAGGAGCACCTCTGTCTTGTCTGGTAAAGGTAAAGATATACCCCGCTGACAAGGTTTTCA
>CM034708.1:76972731-76983261 GCA_020142125.1 Phrynosoma platyrhinos | reverse complement strand
TTGCATACTGATTTTCCAGATTAACCTAGCTATTTCTTTTAATTCTACTTGTTCTTGTTGTTGTTCTTGTTATTTCTATCTTGCCTTTTCCCAGCTTGGGACTCAAAGCAGCTTATAATATTTATTGATCATTCATTTATTTAAAGTATTTATATCCCGCTCTTCAGCCACAAAGGCTCTGAAAGCAAATTAGTGTTGCTAATTTGACAGTTCCCTGCCCTCAGGTTTACAATCCAAAAAGACATGACACAAAAGGAAAAGGGAATGGCAGTGGGAAAGGGGACTGTGTCCGGCAGATGCTGCCAGTTTTTCTCTCCAGCCAAGGCCAGTCAGTTGGAATGGAGGGAGGGTCATACATCTGCTTCTGAATTAAAACATTGTTAAAAGTCCACAAAATGCAAAAGTTAAAACACAGTTAAACAATCACAAAAAATTAAAACCAGCTTAAAACATATATTAAAACACCCACACAGCAATTAGCAATACCTAGTTTATTGTGCAAGATGGGCCTTATATCATCATTCATCAAATGCCTGTCAGAACAGTAAAAAGAAAGTTGGGATGGTGCCATTCTGACATCTCTGGGAAAGGAGTTCTAGGACTTGGGGTAAGACACTGAGAAGGCCTTCTCCTGTGTTTCCACTAGATGTACCCATATGAATAGTAGGACAGAGAGAAAACCTCAGAGCATGGATTGGTTTGTAAAGGTCCTTCAAATGATGAAAGCCCTGGATTGATAGGGCTTTCAAGGTTATAATCAGCACTTTGAATTGTGCCCAGCAATGGTCTGACAGCATGCAACTTTTCCTTTTTCATTTACTCATAATGGGAAGAATTCTGTTGTTCACAGACACAGGTATAAATTTTGTCACACCTGCATATACTTTTTGAACTATTTAATCTTGGAGCTTTGGAAAAATACTGTTATCTTTGTGGTTCCAGCTGAAAAAATGCAACCAGACACTATCCCACCGCTCTTTCTTGACCACTAAATGACTGTGGGGACTTGCTCTGACAGGTGCTGCATGTGGAAGAGAGGAGGAGGAGGAGGAGGAGGTGAAACTTTATGCTCTGCAAGATGCTGTAGGATCATAGCCAGTGTCCCCCAGTAAAGTGTGTGTGTGTGTATTAACATATACACACAGCTGGGGTCTTACTTGCATTTTCTAAATAAAAGAAGCCAATATCCTATGTAGTGGGAAGTCTAGTGTGGCCTTACACTAGAAGTGTGTGTGAGTGTTAGGAGAACATGGCAACTGGTGTGGCAATGTAAAGACAAGTAGCCTATGTGTATCCATATAAATGTATTTCTGACATTACAAGGCTTGGGTGTCAGTTCTGTGGCTTGCATGAAGTTAGAGAATAACCCACAGCACTCTATATGAGGTTCTTTTTGCAACTACTCACAGTCTCATCTTCACACATGATTTTTAGCTGGACAGCTACAATTTTTAAATGCACACTTTCATATGTAATGTGCCAATGCAACTGGCATATATTTGGAAATACATATCACAAGCACATTAATCATGCAGTAAGGGCTGACCACAAATAAACATTTCAGGAAAATCTTGCAAATCCTGGTTTGTTGTTATACACTGTGTGGCATCTCTTTGCTTATATAACATAATGCTTTTGTACAGTTAATGCTAATGCCATACATAAAAGTTCCCCAGAATGTTGAAATTCAGAATAAATGCACTTGGCTATTATTATTATTATTATTATTATTATTATTATTATTATTATTATTATTATTATTATTATTATTATTATTCCAGATGCACTGTGTGATATTTCTGTAGTAAAATGTCAGTGCCCTAAATAAATCTCATACTTATTTATCAAGTTCATTATGAGCCTGGCACACAACTCCAAACTGCAAGTCCAGTTTATACTGTACATTTTTTCCTGCCATGCAGTCTTCCAACTGACCTTTGTTCTGCACCATTGATACCTCCTTTCCCCAAACAATGTCCTTGTGAAGGAGGGGTGCTGGTGATTAACACTTTTGTCGACAGCAGAATCTTCAGTTTTAGGCTTACTTCTTCAGATAATCTACAGGTGCCAGACAGCTTGAGAAAAGGAACATCTAATGCATCCTAGTTTTTTCCTTTGAACATGGAGGTTTTGTGAACTCCACTTCCCAAGTTCTCCATCAGCAGGAGAAAGGACTGGAGAAGCAACCAACAGGGTAGGAACATTTATATCTTAAAGATAAATGCTCCACTGCTACAATCACTTTTCAGCATCTTTCTTTACTGATGTTTAGAGGGGTAGGTTTTGGAGAAAGGGCACTTAGCAGGGAGGTCAATGGGTTAAAGCAACATAAAGAACTTAGCACATTTTTAGGGGAAATGTTCATTTTAAAAAGTTTTCCAAACTTACTCTAGGATAAACTGAAATAATTATGAGATGATTAGAGGGAAGCACATACATCATTAGTTCTGTTTTCACCACTTTTAAGCATCTTTATTACTGTCATCAGAAGTACTAAAACAACACAACTCTGCATTAAAATCTTGGCTATCAGTATATTTTTTCTTTTATAAATGGGCATTTTTTGCTGTGTTCTTGAAATCTAGTTTCAGAATATTAAACAATCATTTTTATTATATTCTATACTTAGAAGCTGCTTCCAGCTGAACATTTGTTTTCTCTATCAAGATAGAGAATGACAATTCCTCACCTCCCAATATAACCATTAATCCTCATGGTAATTGTTCTGCAAGTGTTTTACAATGTTACCAAGCTTTCTCTTGAATTGATTTCCTAGATCTCTCCACATTTAGATTTGCTGATTGCAAAGCATGGCTAAAAGCAAAGTAATAGAAAAGGGCATTTAGAATAATTTACTTTATAGCCCAATATAATGTGATGCTCTTTGTGTTAAGTCCATAACCTTCTTGATTCTAAAGTGGAAATCCATGACTGATGATAGGCTATTATCTGAATATAGAATCAGTTTATGTTCTACAGACCCCATTCAAATTCTCTCATTGATATTATTCATTCCTATTGATATTTCCAAAGGGCTAATGAGAAGATGGAAAGCAATACATTTTCACTTGATAAACTTAAATGAATACTGTGTGTTTCCTGGTGCCCTTTGATAGTATTTCAATAAAAAAGACATTGAACTGTGAATATTAATTTAATGGCACATCTCCCATATTGCAAATGCTAAGATATTTGTCATCTCTCAGTATTAGCAACAAACATATTCTGTAAAGAGTCTCAAATTTGGGCTTCTGGTCATAGAATATAGGTATCTTATTCTCCACACCAGTATACCAAATGGCAGAACAAGGGGGACTGTAGATTAACTTTATTTTTCAGTAAAACCTCACCATCAATAAGGGTCAGATAGAGAATTCTACAGGGATCAGCAGTGGGAGTTAGAGGCTCCCTATGGTGAATCCAACCTAGACATGTAATTCTACATTAATTTTGTTCTCAAATGAAACAATGAGTGACCTTACTTTTCACCCCATGAAGCTGTGCAGGCCTGCCTGCCTCCCCAATCACCGATACTGCTGGTGTGAGCCTGCTGGCTCATCTGGTGAGCCTACTCCTCGGAGGCCTCCCAGGTCAGTGCCAGACTCCAGATGTGGCTGCATACTTGCTGAGCTCCTGCTGATGCCCCCAGGAAGTGCCCACTCGCATGGCCTGCCTGCCACAGCCGATCAGCCAGTTAGCCTGCTCCACATGGCTTCAAGATCCCAGCAGGAATGCAGCAGAAGCAGTTTTGAGGTGAGGCCATCCATGGTTTTTTTTTTTTTTTTTGCAAGATATCTTCAGAGGTAGTTTGCCATTGCTTTCCTCTGAGGCTGAGAGAGTGTGACTTGCCCAAGGTCTCCCAGTGGGTTTCATGGCCGAACTGGAATTGGTGGGATACCAAGTGGGGAGGTTGGTGGTGGCAGAGGAAGGCACCCCTCACTCACTGCTGCTTCTTCCTTTTCCAGCCAGACAGCCATCTTAGTGCTTTCCCTGGTGCCCAAGGAGAAGGAAGATGGAGAGTGTCCTGGTTAACCAAGCACCCACACAGGCTGGTTGGGAGGGAACCTCTGACTGATAGTGCAAACAGAAGCAGCTAATTACAAGCAGATAGAAGGTGTCCTTGCCTGTGAGAGTCCATTAAGAGAAAGGTGTGGGTCAAGGAGTCCAAGTCAAGGGAAGCAACAGGAATCAAGGTAAACACAGTCCAAAGGTCAAAGAGGCCAGGAGTTCTGAAGTAGGAATGCAAGAGTCTAGAAACAGGTAAGGAGACTGTCAGCCAGGAAAGAGACAAGTTGCTTCCAACAACTTCTTAAGCAAACTCACCTCTCAAATAGCCTGACACCAGCTAGTTCTAATCAGAGCTTGATTGCTTGCTACTTAGCCTGCAACCTGGCTGAGCAGATTAACACTATCTTTTGTTGGATGCTTTTGTTCCTCTTCCATGATTGAGGACTTAAGACCCCAGTTGTGTCCTCTGTCTCATCAGCAGGTGAGTCTTGCCCTTGTTCTGCTGGTTGAGTCTGCAATTCCACAGGATGAGCTGGTTGCAGCTTTTTAGTAGGGAGGGCTGGCTGCTCTGCAACAGGGAGAGCTGTAGGCTGTTCCCTGTCTGGATCCCTTCCTCACCTCCTTATTGGACACTTCCTCCATGTCCCAGTCCTGCAGCTCTTGGCCCATGACAGAGAGAGCTGGTTTCTCGCTGCTCGGGGCAGGAGGATGAACCACCACCACAGCAGCCTGCCCCAAGTTGAGGAGAAGCTGCCCCTGTAGAGAAAATGCCTGCTTCCCAGCCACCGCTGCCACCACTGCCACTGCTACCACCTCCAGAGTCCAGGGAGCTCCTCCTGATGGTAAACCAGAGGAAGCTGGAGGCCATGATCCAGGAACCACAATCCCTAGTCAATGTGGAAAGTTTGTTGGTTGGTGGCTGCTGTGGAGGGGGTTGTTGTAGTTGCAGGGTGATTATTGTGTATTTGTATAGGGAGGAGGATGAAAAGGGATGGTGTTTGAGAGATGAGGACTCTTTAAGAGAGTTTTTTAAAAAAATTTTATTAAGTTTTCTACATACAAAAAAGAAAAAAGGGAAAAAACCACACATAATAAAAAAGAAACATACCAACAAACAAATAACAAACATAGCCACTTATCTAACTATACACCCTATATACAATAATATATATATATATATATATACACACACACACACACACACACACACACACAAACATATAAAAAACTTCCCTTCCTTTATCTTGGTTATCAAATATTTCTATATTGACTTTCAAATATAACCACCTACATCCATATTGTTTTCATTTAATACTTATTTTACTACTATTTATGCTACTTATATTTTAATTCAAAATTGTTAATTCTCATGTACTCATCATGATCTATTATGATTGATTCTCTTAAATCATTTCTCTACTCCATTTTATTGTCCTTGTCTGTTTTCCTAAATTGAACGCCCGTGGTAATACATATAGTACTTATTTCCTCTGGATTATCACTGATTTAGAGTGACCATATATTAGCTAAATATTCACTAACTGGTGACCACTCCCTTTCAAACTTTTCTTTTGTTTGGTCTCTTAAAACACAGGTAAGTTTGTCTAATTCTATCACATCATATAATTTAATTTGCCATTCTCTTATTAATGGTTCTGCTTGGTCTTTCCATTTCTTTGCATAAACAGCTCTTGCAGCATATAACATGCAGAAAATTATTTTTCCATAACTTTTCTCTATTTCATTATTTATCATACCAAGCAGAAATGTTGTTGGTTCCAGTTCTAGTTTCACTTTTATAATTTTGGTGATCTCATTTTGAATTAGTGCCCAAAATTTTTGGCTCTCTCACAATGCCACCACATGTGTATATACGTGCCCTTTTCCTTATCACAGTACCAACAGGTATCTTTCTTTGATTTATATATCTTTGAAATTTTTTCTGGTGTTAGATACCATTTGAATTGCATTTTGTAATAGTTTTCTTTGACATCCCGATTTAATGTGTACTTTATTCTTCTTTTCCAATTTTTCTCCCACTCTTCTAACATAATGTGTTTGTTGATTTCCTATGGCCAAGATATCATAAATTGTTTAATTGTTTTGTCCTCCATATGCCTTTCCAATAAAACCTTATATAATTCAGATAAAACATGTTGTGTTTTTTTGTATTTTCCCTAATTGATTTTCTTCTTTTTCAATATGTGATAATTTAGTGTCCATTTTAAATCTTTCCCATATTTGTCTGTATAGAAACCAATTGCAACTCATTCCTTCCGACAAAAGCTCTTCCATTGTTTTCATTTTATGTTTATTATTTTCTAATTTTAAAAGTTCATTATACGATATCCATTGGTCTGTGATCATTCTTTCTTGCCTATAAAAAGCTTCATTAACTGAAGTCCATTTTGGAATTTCTGGGATAAATGTTGCCTTGTATTTTTTCCAAACTCTGAGTAATGATTTCCTGATGAAATGATTATTAAATTCCGAGTTGACTCTATCTTTGTCATAAAATAAGTATGCATGCCAGCCATATGGCAGGTCATATCCTTCAAGATGTAACAATTTCTCATTTTTTAATTGAACCCATTGTCTTAGCCAGTCCAGGCAGCATGTGTGATAATATAGTCTAAAGTTCAGAATACCAAGACCTCCTCTTTCTTTTGTATCTTGCAAAGTTTTCATCTGAATTCTCAATTTCTTTTTGTTCCAAAGAAATAAGTTCAGGTCTTTCCCCCATTTTTTAAAAGGCAAATCATTCGTAATGATTGGTAATGAGTGAAATAAAAATATTATTTTTGATATTACATTCATTTTGATCACTGAAATTCTTCCCAACCAAGTAAGGTTTAATGTTGACCAATTATTACAAATTTTCTTTATTTCTTGCTATAATTTTCCATAATTGTTCTTGAATAAGTCTGAATTTTTTGCTGTTATGTAAATTCCAAGATACTTTACTTTTTTCTGTATCTCAAACCCCCACAATTTTTGTAATTTTTCTTTATCACTTGCAGGCATATTTAATGCTAGTATTTTTGTTTTTCTCTCATTAATTTTAAGTCCCACAAATTTACCATATTCTTGTATTGTATTTTTCATAGTAGAAATACTTTCTAAAGGGTTATTTAAAATGATGATCATATAATCGGCGTAGGCCCTGATCTTATATTCTTGATTTTTTTTTATCCCTTCTATTTGTGAATTTTCTCTAATTTTATTATTGAGGATTTCTGTTACCAGGATAAACAGCAGAGGTGAGAGAGGACAACCTTGGCGTGTACCTTTTCTTATTGGGCATCTTTCTGTTTTCTTAGCATTTACCAAAATTCTTGCCTCTTGTTCCTTATAAATAGCCTTAGTCCAATCCAAGAAATTTTCTCCTATATTCACTAATTTCATCGTTTCCTTCATAAAGTCCCAATTGACATTATCGAAGGCTTTCTCTGCATCTAAAAAATATTAAAACAGATTGCTTATCTGATCTTTTATTATGATATTCTATGATATTCAATAATTTCCAGATATTTTCCTTCATGTGTCGATTCAGGATAAAGCCCGCTTGATCTTTTTGAATCCAACTGTTGAGTATATTTTTTAACTTTTTTGCTAAGATTGATGCAAACATTTTATAATCCAGATTTTAAAGAGCAATAGGTCTAAAATCCCTTGTTTCTTGTATCTCTTTATCTTCTTTTGGTATAAGTGAAATATAGGAAATTTTCCAAGATTAAGGTATTCCATGCTCGATGGTGCAATTAACAGTGATTTGCAATGGTGCTGCCAAAATATTTTTGAATTTCTTATAATACAAAGTAGAGAAACCATCTGGTCCAGGTGCCTTTCCTTGTTTTAATTTGTTTATTGCCTCTATAATTTCCATGATTGTTATGTTCTTGTTAAGTTCCTCCCTTTGGGAGGAATTCTTTGGGATCTTGGGACCTGGATTTCCCTTGACTGTTTTTCAGCCCTGTTAGATCTGAAGTTGCATGGGGTTATTGATAAAAATTTTAATTGTTAATGTTGGTTGTATTTTCAGCCATTGTTTTAACTAATATGTAGTTTAATTTGTTTTTTAAGGGGGGGAGGGAGTTTCTTATTTTAACTTGTATGTATTATTTTTTTATCTGTAAACCGCCTAGATTGGCCCGCCACCGGCTGGTATATAAATAAATTTTATTATTATTATTATTTAATTTTTTGCTTTTTAAAATATCGTTGGATCTCCTCTATATTTCCTTTTTCCTGTATGAATAGTTTTAAAATATCGATAAAATATTTTCTTCATTTCATTTTGAGCTGTTATAATTCTGTCTCCATCTTTTAATTGACATATCAACTTTTTTTCTCTGTCCCTCTTTAGTTTCCAGGCTAACCATTTGCCTGGTTTATTTCCAAATTCAAATTGTTGTTGTCTAGCATATTTAATTTTTTCTCCATTTCCTCTGTCAATAATGTTGAGAGTTGCTTTTGTAGAACCTTAATCTCATCTATGAGTTCCTTCTTCTTTGAATCTTTTTTAAATCTGTTCTCTTTATCTTGGATCCTCTGTAAAATCTGACCTTGTTTTTCTCTTTGTTTCCTTTTAACTGCCACATTCTTTTGAATAAAGAACCCTCTCATCACATCTTTTGATGCTTCCCAGACCATATTTGCTTTGACTTCATTATTCATATTTTCCTTGAAATATAATTGCAAGGTTTTCTCTGCCTCTTTGACTATCTCTTCTTGTTTTAATAATGATTCATTTAGTTGCCAATTGTATTCTTCTTATTTCTTATTTCTAGAATTATCAGGTTGTGATCAGAAAATGTTCTTGGCAGGATGTCTATTTTTCCTATCTCAGGAATCAAAGACGATGTTACAAGAAACATATCTATTCTCGACCAAGATAAATGACTATGCGGAAAAAAGTAAAGTCTTTCTCTGTCCCATGAATAATCCTTCAAACATCCATTAATGATAAAGTCTCTTTTAATTAAAAAAACTGTGAGGTAACTTCCCTTGTTTCTTTTTGATTTGTTTATCTAATTTTCTGTCCATTTCTGGGTTGGTGACCCCATTCCAGTCTCCCATAAAGATTATTTGTTCATAATCAAGTTGAATAATAATTTGTACAAATTTCTGAAAATATTTCTCTTTTTTTTCTCTTGGAGCACAGATCGCTACTACCAGCGTTTTTTCATGATTCCAACTTACTTCTATTCCAGGATATTGTCCATTAGTTTCATTTAAAATTTCTTTTGTTTTTAAACCTTCTTTTACATACATGACAATTCCTTTTTTCCTTTTGTTACTTGCGGAAATAAATTCATTACCAAGTTTACGATTACAAAAATATTTATTTTCATCATTTCTAATATGAGTTTCTTGTAAACAATAATTATCATATTTCATTTTAGTCAAATAATGATTTTTTTTTCTTTTCTGGGGACTGCTCATTCCTTTTACATTTCAAGAAATTAACTTTCTTTTTGAAGTCATCATTGCTGCTTTCAAATTAATATTTTATTCTAAATCTTGATCTTCTCATTCTAAGTTGATATCTTGCCGTTGCATCTCCGGTGAAATTGTTGTTTCATCGTCTAAATCCTGTTTTTGGTCTTTTATAAAATTCTCCAGAAAATCCTGTGCTTCCTGTACCGAGTTAATTTTCACTCTTCTCTGCCTATACTTAAATGAAAGGCCATCTGGATTTTTCCAGGAATAGTTGATCTCCGCTTCTCTAAGTTTCCTTGTAAGGGAGCTATATTCTTTTCTTTTTTTCAATATTTGCCCTGGCACATCCTTCAAAAGTTGAACCTCTGTTCCTTTGATCTTCAGTCTAGTGTTGAAGTGTTGTATAATTTGTTTCTTTGTTATTGTTCTCACAAAATATACAACTATATCACATGGTAATTTCCTTTCTTTGCAACCCAAGAATTCACACAAAACAATTTATCAGTATCAAACTCCATAATTTCTTTATCTTTTCCAATAAATTCTGCCAGTGCAGACGTGATAAGTTCATATAAATTTTCACCTTCACTTTCTGGTACGCCCCTTATTTTAATGCACCTCTTTTTACTTTTTTGCTCCCACATTTGGGGGGAGACAAAGGTGTTCTGGAGCATTGGCATCAAGCATCATACAATCTTTTATTTGTTTCAAAATGGCTATTTTTTTCTCAGCAAGCCCATCCTCAGCCACGCAAGATGGGTTCATGGTAAAATGCCTAATTCCCATTTTTTTAACCAATTGGTCAAGTGACTAGCCAAGAATTCTCTTCCTCTATCTGTGACCAAAGTTCCCACTATGTAGTCAAACTGTCTCTCTATCATGTTCACCCATTCTTTGAATCTCTCCCCTGCTTCACTCTTTTCTTTCAAAAGAATTATATAGGAAAACTTTGTGACGTGATCCACAATCACCATGAAATATTTATTTCCCCCTTGGATCCTGGGAGAAATTGGCCCAGCTAAATCACAGTGTAAAAATTTAAATGGTCTCTGGGCTTTAAGTTTTGTTCTTTTTGCCACA
>CM034708.1:76949125-76969661 GCA_020142125.1 Phrynosoma platyrhinos | reverse complement strand
CTGAGGAACTATTTTAGCGCTGGTATCGGTACAACAGTAAATGCAGTGCAATAATATATGTTCTCATAATGTTACTACTGCATTATCAATAGTCTAATGTGGTAACACCCGTTCCCATATTGTTATATTCCAGGGACTCGATAGGAACATTACAGGTACTGGTGCTATAAGCTTATCAGTCTCAGGAGAAGGCAATGGCAAACCTCCTCTGAACATATCTTGCCAAGAAAACCTCATGATAGGTTTGCCTTAGGGTTGTCATAAGTTGCAAATGACTTGAAGACACAACAACAACAACAACAACAACAAAAGTTCAGAGAAAGTAGAGGTGGGTGGGGAGTAGATAAGTGTGGCATTGAGTTTGCAAATAAAGCCTTCTGGGATGGAGGGAAGAAAATAAAGTTAGTGCTGTGAAACAGGTTTTTTGGGTTTGTTTGTTTTTGCATAAGCTCTATTACAGACTGCTTGGAGAGTCTTTGCAAGTTGCAGCAACCAGTTGTTGAAAGTTTGCAAACTGTAGCATGCGGCTTCTCATCTAGCTGAGGTGGAGGTTTGCACCCAGCCCTTTCCTCTTGCCTGGAGCTGAGCCTCCCTGAACTGGAGAATTTGCACCCTTGACTCCTGCCTGGAGATGATCCATGAAAACTGGACAGTCAAGCCCAGTCCTTGAGATCTGTCAAACCTACTAAGGGCCTTTACAAACTGACAGAAATAATCCAGCTTGAGACCACCTTAACTACCCTGGCTCAGTGCTAGGGAATCATGGAAACTGTAGTTTATTATGGCACCAGAGCTCTCTGACATAGGAGGCTCAATGTCTCCGAAAAAAACTACAGTTCCCATGATTCCCTAGCACTGAGTCAGGACAGTTGAAGTGGACTCAATTTGCACTATTTCTGGCAGTCTGCAGAGGCCCTAAGAAACTGAGGCAGAATTCTGACTCACTGAGGTAGGATTCTGTTTGTTGAAAACAACACCACAGCTGCATGTTTATCAAATATATGCATCCGCTCAAGATGGCATTTTGAAACAGTAGCAAACGCCTTATTAAATTCTGGACACAGAGTTGGTGTTGCATTTCCTCTATACCATCTTGATCTTGATCTGACTCCCATTCAATGCAATTAGATTTTTCACATAGCTTTTAATAGGTGTCACCATCTTCTACTTCATGTTAAATCAGCAAACAGTGCCAAAAACAAACAAACAAACAAAGCTTGCTTCAGTGAAATTGGTTAAGATTAATTGATTAAGTGCACCCACAATAAAACAATCTAATTATGTTAGGCTCACAATGGATGGTATTTTATTTTGGGAGAACTAGTAAATAAACCTATATATTCTATTGGAAAACAATATAATGAACTGGTAAATGTGCTCTTTCACTGATGCTCTTTCACTGCAGGTATACAGCTATTCTCAGTGATGGACAGACCAATCTATTTACATGAATTTATTCCTAAATCCATTCCATCCTATTTCTGAATTAAACCTTTGGCTTTAAAAACTGCTCAAAATTGTATGTATATATGTATTTAAAAATGTATATCAAATTATTAATTTTTATATTGGCCAGAATTCAGGTAGGCACATCTGCACATATAAGTGTCCCTTATGTGTGCAGATTTGCTCTTTTTGGCACTGTGGGTGTTGGTATTCCTCTCCATGCAGCACCCAAAGCCCTCTCCTGACTTTCTGTAAATCCCTGAAGCCATCTCACACAAGTATTCTATGCTTCAAGATAATCAGGCAGGATCAATAAAGTATCTGGAAACTCCTTCCCTCAGCCAGATGCACAATGATTACAGAACTGCTGAGACCCCCTCACGGACACCCATGGATCTTAGTGCTCATGTTATCATTGTGTATTTCGCCATGGCGGCAAGGTAGCTAGGTCTACTCCAATCCTTTGAAGCATGGATCAGCCAGATTGGACAGTCCCAGGACTTTACAATAAGTTAAGGTCGATATATATGGCTCAGCGTACCATAAGTCATCATGCAGATATTTACACTACACTAAGATGATGTTGAATTGAGGCCATTGCATCTCTAAGAAAGCATTACTTGCTATATTTTATTTTAACTTGTGCATTTTAAATGTCTTTTGGTATACCTTTCTGAGCCAAAAACTGCATTGCATATGTGAAATCAGAAGGATAATTACATTCTGAGCTGCACATTAATCCAGGAGGTGGGGATCAGGTCAGTTCACATCAGAATTCATAAAAATCTAATAATTAGCTATTGATAATTACAGATTCTTTGCCACCATTATCATCCATATTGTGTCACGCCTCCATGTATCATGACACAAGCAATTTTCACATTTGCAAGACTAAAATTTAAAACTACAATGAGTGCTGCCACATTGGATGGACTAGTGAAAAGTAAATGCATTGGATGGATTGTTTTCAGCTTTGTGAGCCACCAGTCTGCCCTTTTTTGCTTGTTCTCCAGTATGTGTGTTTGTGTGTGCACTTAACTTCACAATAGGGAATGATGCTGAAGATAATTTTGTGCAAATTGCTATGGGAATAGGGTTGCCAAGTGTGCTTTATTATAAGGGATGCCTCATATGTGAGGGCTGAAAAGCTTTTCCTTTTATTTAGACTGAACAAGATGCTTTTTAAAATCCCATATTTTGGGTGTGAGCCCTTCACAAACACAGAAATGTGTGCATTATGTGATATATGAATTTGGACAATAAGTTAAGTTTACAGAGAAATACATGGCTAAGTTAATTGGAATACAGATGTTGACCAGCATAGTTAAATGAAAAGAGAATCAAAACACTATTAATTAAATTAATAAATAGTTTCTACATTCTTCTCCAAGGATAAAATATGCAGGGAGGGCAAGTACAGTAAGACCTCCATATTTGCGGGGGATCGGTTCCGGACCCCCACCCTCACATGGATATGAAAATCCACACACTCTCAAGTCCCATTAAAAGTAATGGTGGCACTATTTTAATTACTAAATTAATTAATATTTAACTAAATCAGGAGCTTGCCATCCACAGATGGTTAAATCTGTGGATGGCAAGTCCACCAATAAGGAGGGCAGACTGTATACCTGAATGAGATCAATTTCTGGTCTCATATTGAGGTCTGCAAAAATTTTTCTTTTAGTATGTATTGTAGTTGTTTACTACTACTACTACTAATAATAATAATAATAATAATTTTCACTCTGAACATGATGGAACTTGAACATTCCCATTAATACTTATGAAACAATGAAATCAAATTCTCACCCACCCCAACACTGACAGCAAGATTACTGCCATTTTTTCCTTCAGTAATGCAAAATCTTCACTTCCTCCTTATTTCAATCTCAACAGCCCTATGTGCAATCATGGGCCTTTATATTCACAGGCTATGTATTTGAACCAGACTGTGAATTACCTTGCCACTGGGCCAACCTAAAAAGAAATTAGGTAGGCTAAAATAATCAAAAAGCACTGGACAGAGTGCAAGAGATCCATGAGGGTAATGATTTGCCTCTTGCTCAGTGTTTGGGGTTAGATCAATGTGCACTTGGATACAATTGCTTTTTTAAAGGTACAAGAGCTCTTCATCTGAAATCTCCCAAGTACTTACTCTCATGAACTATGAAAAGGGCAGAATGTATTATGCAAACTCAAGAGTTTCACACATGCCTACATTTTTTTTTTGTCAGAAAAATGAGAAATATCAGGATTCATTACAACACCCATTCAGAGATTAGCCCCATTGTTTTGGCATTGTACTTACCTTATTTTTCTCTAGATAAACTGCTTATTGATTGAATGTTCTATTAATTATTCTAAAAATTCATCAGAAGTTAAATTAAATTGACTTGGATGTAATCCCTAGATCCTTTATTCCCCTCTCCCAACTCTTCTTAAACATAGGCTTTGGCTTTGACTTCCTTCAGTCATTTGAGACCTCACCTGTCATCCAAGTTTTCAAAAATAATTGCTAATGGTGCCAATCTTTCCCTTACTAATTGTGTTAATATTGTAAGATCAATTTCACTACAGGCTTTGAGGTTTCAAAATATGTTTCATATTAAATATTATTTAACACTTTTTTCCAGTTTCATCACTTGACTGTTTCACTTTATCATTCATTATCTTGCTTTAAAAGAAATGTCTGTGGGGCAAGTATATGTGCATTTTATAATGTTAAAAATTTATCTTCAAAATAGACTTACTTCACTACTAGATACTGTGTAGTAAGGAAAGCAACAGCTTCAAGAAGGTGCTTAGAATGCAATAGACAATTGATAACATTAAATTCACAACTGGTTAGTCTTCCACACTCTGCCTGGACTTTTTGACATTTTATGTTTATATATTTATTTACTTAAAGTACAGCTCATCCTTCTGTTTAAGATAATTATAAATGATGATGTTAATAATGTTTAATTAACACAACCATGTAAAATCAATATAAAATTCAGTTATGTTAAAATAACCAGGGCTGCAGCTAGGCAAACTGGATGTCAAAAGAGATATTTTGCCTTCCAAATAAGACTTCAGCTGCCCCACATCCCATGAAATTTTCCTTCAGTCCCCAACTTTCTAGCATTGCAAAGTGTGAAACACTGATAACTGTTCACATCCAGAACTCTTATATTTGCTGTGTTTGCATTATTTTGGTAACTTTGCCTATCTCTTTTCTTACACCTAAATTGCATTTCTAAGTGCTCAACTCACATTTTAATTTATTGCAATGTTAGCAATTTGGGAACTGAAGTAAAATTTCATTGTAAGGCAAGAATTCTTATTTGGAGGACAATTCCCTCATTTTGTCTCCCCTCCCCTATGTAGTAAGAAAAAGAAAAAATAGTAACTCAAGCAGCAATAAACACAACTTTTTTGTACAGCAGTAACCTGTACACCTACCAGAACTTGTAAAGATGAACACAGACAGAGTTTGGAAACTGACCTACAAGCACAGCTTAGAAAGATTTTTTTTTTGACTACAGGTCCCAGACTTCCCCAGTCAGCATAGCCCAACAAAAGTCCCCCAATTCAAATTCTGCCTACCATGCCCCAATGTTAACTTTAGGATATCTCACAAAACATACTCTTGATTATGAATCTTCCTGAATGAGATAAGGAATAGAAAAATTCTATAAGTAGATCTGGCAAAAGCTATCTATGCCTAGCCTTGTATGTGTATGTACATTCAAGTTACCTGTTTACTTATGGTGACCTCATGAATTTCATGGGGGTTTCTTAGCCAATTAATATTCAAAGGTTGTTTGGCATTGTCTTTCTCTTAAATATAGCATAGACTTTCTCTTAAATATAAACTGGCATTCCTTGGTGGTTTTCCATCCAAGTACTAACCAGGGCTGACCTGGGCTTATTTTACAAGATCAGACCAGATCTGGTGTATTCAGGTTTTTCAGGCCTATCTGCCTAGCTTTTGAAGATCCGTATTAGATGAGGCATGGAAGATATGGGTGGACATTCTCTTTCTCTCTCTCTCTCTTTTGTTTTCATGCTATTTACTACAATGTAATTAAAGAGGGAACAATCTTGTAGACATTGTTTATCTGGAGTTCAGCAGTGCATTTGATAAAGTCTCCCCATGATATTTTGATTAGTGAATTAGTTAAATGTGTAATAGATGGGAAAACTGTCAGATGAATCCATAATTTGTTGGAAAACTGTTTTCAAAGAGTTGCCATAAATGGCTGCACTTGAGACTGGAGGGAAAGCTCAAGCAGAGTGTCATAGAGTTCTGTTCTGGGGCTGACACTTTTTTTTTTTAAAATTAGTGACTTAGATTATGGGGGACAGGCAATCTTTTCAAAATGTACACATACTGGGAGGGGTAGCTAACACATTGGAAGATAGGAACATAATAAATGATGATCAACTAGAATATTGGACTGAAACTAATAGAATAAAATTCAACAGAGATGAATGCAACATTCTATTTTTAGGCCACAAAAATCAAATGCCCAGGTATAGGATGGCGAATACTTGGCTTAACACCATATGTGAAAAGAACCCTGAGATTATTGCTCATCATAAGTTGAACATGTCCCAGCAGTGTGATGATGCAGCCAAGAAGACAAAAAACATTTTAGTCTGCATTAATAGAACCATAGTTTCCAAAGTTCCACTATAGTTTGTGCTAGTCAGAGCTAGCACAGAACTGGGAGCCTCACTTTAAGAAGCAATTCAATATAGACAAGTAGGCACAGATTTGGAGATGGTCAACAAGGATGATAAGAAGCGTGGAATACAAATGAGGAAAGCTTGAAGGAATCTGGCATGTTCAGCCTGGTGAAGAGAAGACTGAGGGGTGACATAATAGCATTCTTTAAATATCTAAAGAGATATCATCTAAAGACAGGAGGTTTGTGGTTTGTTTGCTTCTGCAAAGGATAGGACCAGGTTTGATGGTTTTAAGTTACAGAAAAGTAGATTTAGACTTAACATTAGAAATAACATTTTGACAGAGTGGTTTGGTAATGGAACTAATTACCTAGAGGTCTCTTTCTCTGGATGTCTTTTTTTAAAAAGTCTGGATGGCTACCTTTTGAGGGTGCTCTAGCTGAAATTCCTGAACTGAGCATGGTTCTGGATTCAATAGCCTATGAAGTCCTTTTCAACTATTATTCTGTTATTCTATGATTCATTGTTTTCCAGTGATCTATCTGCCTTTGTTAGAGTTTTAAAATCACTGACAGCTATTGAAGACACAGTTTAAAGCTTAAGTCAGAAGGACACAAGAATGACAACACCATTTCTAGATATACCATAAATTATATTCCACTAAATTTACCTGCCCTCTTTAGTGACCTTCTTGTCCACTTGCATGCAGGATATAGTTTTACAAAAAATAATGAGATGTCTGAATGTCAAAAGGGATGTGGGGAGAGAGCAAAAATAAAAATTTAATGTCCTGTCAGAGACTTGTTATAGGGCCAGATGCTGCAAATAATTTAGCTGTGCTTAGTACCCAGCAGAAGCTTTGTGAATGTCATGACAGGCATAGAGCATCTGCCATAGTAGATAACTGAAGTATGGCAGTTAATATACATGAAATAAGCAATTTAACATACCATCTTTGGAAAAGGTACATCAAGTAACCTCAAATAAATTTAATAGTATTCCAATAGCATTTGGTTTCTCATTTTTGAGGTATTTGTAATCAAAAACAGACCACAATTTTCTTAATGTAAGAATTTCCTAGAATCAATTTCCTTTCCACATTGACTGCTGTAGAGTATAAGATTCAGACATTAAAATAGATTTTTTTTAAAAAACAAACAAACTGCACCCCCCCTGCCCCATGTCTTTCTAAGTCATTGGAAGTTATGCTTTCAAGAAGTGCTAGTTCCATTATCAAAGGATCACCTCAGATGTACAATATAATATTTTATTTATTGATGACATTTTTAAAATAAAAGATTCTATAAATCAAGTCTCTAATATTCTACAGATTAAAACATGATATATAATAATATACACACATTTAAAAAGCAGGACACATAAGGAGCCCATATCATCGTAACACCATAACAGCATATTAGAAAAGCTAAAGTGGTCAATAGCAATAGGATTTAAATCCAAACCACAGAAACTCAGATTTACATCTTTAAACTCACATCTTTAAAAGATAGTCTAAATCAGGGGTAGGCAACCTTTTTGAGCCGGGGGCCAGGTTGCTGTCCCTCAGACAATTGGGAGGCTGAAGCATCAAAAATAAATAAATAAATAAATAAAAATGAAAATAATAATAATTTTTCTTTAAAAAAATTAATTTTTTTAAAAAAATATACATGCACACTCTCTCAGCCCCAGAAAAACCATGGCAAAACCCCTGTGGAGATTTTTGCCAAGAAAACCCCAAGAACAAGTAATAACAACAATAATCAATAACATCATGGTGGGCGGCGGTGGCAGCAGGACCGGCCTGGGGCCGGTCCAAAGGCCTCGGGGGGGGGGGCTGCATGTGGCCTCCGGGCCTTAGGTTGCCTACCCCTGGTGTAAGTAAATTTAAAAAAATGACCCGAAGTCAGTAACAAAGCAACTAGGCACATTTTCCTAAAAGGATCATTCCCAAACTGGGGAACCATCATGGAGAAAACATTTCTGATCACCCAGGGTGGGGGAAAATATGGGAAATTACTAGTGTAGTTGGTAGTTCTGATGTCACTGGCAGCTCCTCCACACTGCAGAAATAAAGCAGTTTGACACTACTTTAATTGTAATGGTTCCTTCCCGGAGAAACCTGAGATTTATAGTTTGATTAGGTACTCAGCATGGTCAATCAGAAAGGAATGATGCCTCACCAAACTACAAATCCCAGGTGTTAGCATGCCCTACACCCCCTTGGCTGGATATGGGATTTCATATTTGATATCTAGTGTCAGGCATGTTTTTGAGAGGTCATGATGACCTGTGAGAACTAGAAAACAGTCACACTGATCTAAGAAGATGAGGCATCATAAATGGTAAATGGGGGATGCTAACCACTCAATTCCCTCCCTTGCCCAGGCTTCTTGGATTTCCTCTTGCAATGGAGACAAAGGGAGTTGCATTGCACAAGCAATAAAAGACTATGTTCCACCTCACCTCATGTAGTGCAATTCACTCTTCCTGTCTGACTATCCAGGGATTATCTCAAATCCAATCAATTTTATATCCCTCTGAAGTTACAACCATCAGATGATCCAGTTCCATTTGTAAATTCCATGGGAAAACCATCAAAACCTTTGTTACACTGTGTGGTAACATCAAGCACCCCCTTGTTGTTATGAAATGAGATAGAAATATCCATCTCAGCCATAGACATTTTTTTCATAGTTTGTTCAGGGTTCTGTTTAATAGACCAGAGTTCCACTGTCTCTGTGTAGCCCTCATACACTTTCCCAGCCACTCTTTGTATTCCGTGGGCCCCTCTGTTCAGGTCTGGCAATTATCACCCTTTTAAAAAACCCTATTCCTTGTTATTCAACCTTCCATGCTTTTCTTTCTGTTAGCCTTGTATAGTTCTTAAGGTTACACTGGTTTTATGCATTGCGTGCATCCTTGCAATTTTTTGAATAAAATCCTTCTGTTTAATTAAAACTGGAGTCTCTCAGCAGTTTGTACTGGTATACACTGGTGAAAAGATTGCCAAAGTTACCCTTTTCTCACAGGCTTCCTTTTGAGTTATAATTTTCCCCAAATTTCAAGGTGATGCTAACACTTCTGGTGGGGAACTTCACATCTCCCCACCTTATAGGGTAACAGAGGATTCCACAGGATAGAGTCATGATAGTTAGTGGTGTCAAACTACTTTATTTCTGCTATATATTCTGCACCCTGGATGGTGATTCCACTATAAGGTTCAGTCTTAATTTTAAAGGAACTATTCAAAATTTTAAGCCCTATCCTCTCTTGATTCTGAACCTTTGTTAACTCATTTCCTCACTGATGTGGGAGCTTTCACCTGCTACTGGCATCCTGTAAATAGGAACATATGGAATCTGACATTTCCACAGCCATGAAAGTCCTAGTCTTACAGAGTTATAGGTTAAAACCAGGATTTTGAATTGGGCCCACTAACAACATGGAAACCAATCAACTTGTAGCAAATCTCCTCCCCATGATTTATTTTCCGGTTTCCTAAAGGCAGTGCCATAACCAAAATCCAACTTCTGTCTGCCTTTGTACAACTGCAGAACTGAAGGGAAGCAGTCCCTGGGGCCATTCATCAGCCAGAAGACTAAGAACTAGGGTTTGTACGTAGGCATATATAGTTTCTTTGGAGGGAGTTGCTCTCAACAGGAAAGCAACATCTTAATGCTCAACATTTAAAACAACAACAACAATGAGTTTTCTTATAGAAACTAGCCTCATACTGATTCACTGCAATTAGACTGTGAGTATTCTTTATTACTGTGAGACCACCCAGCCTCCATGGCATTGAGTATTCTAAAATGTCTGCTTTCATGTAATTTATTTAAAGTAGTGACAGAACCCATGATCCTTCTTTCATTGCATTTCACCTCTCCTCTTTCTCAATAATATCTATCTCTAAATTAGTTAAACATCAGAATTACCAAACCTGGATAAATTATATAAAATTAACACATATCCATAAACTCAGTTCATAGATAATTTATTTTAATTAGCAGTTTTTAGGCCGTGAGGCTTGGCTGGATTTGGTGCAGAAGATAAAGACTTGAGCACAAGATATGGAAAAGCTTTGTGTTCTGCAAAACATCCCAACATTCTGATAAATGTCATCTACAGACATATACCTTCATCCATGACGTCTAGATGTATGATGTTCTGAACAGGAATTTAAGTGCCTCTTATTGAAATATATTGGTTTATTGTGCCATAGATGAGCTTTGGAATTCAATGGTCCGGTTACATATAGAAAAATGTGGTACACTCAGTATTAGAATCCTTCATTTTAAGCAGAAAGCCCCTGGATGATCAATGCCTTGCTCAGGAATGCATTGTTATGCTATGCAAGTCTTCCATGCCCATTCTGCTCAGTCACTGAAACTAATCTCTGCATTATTGTGACTTTTATAACAGGCCTATAAACTAAAGTCAGGCTTTCACTACACAAAATGAAGGCTTCTTAACATACTTTTCAATGATTTTATTGTTAATATGCACATAATCATCACATAAGCTCCCCCAGATTATGTATCTACTTGGGTGTCCCTTCACTCTCCCAATCTTCCTCAACAACACAACACAAAGAGCTGTACTGGGAGGAGTTTCCTATGCTGGTTTCACTGGGATAACACTAGGACATTGCACTAGATACAAAGGAATCTTGTAGCATATTTGAGACTAACTGGGGAGGTTCTGCACAGGCCAGAATACTCAAAGAGCAGCCTGGAGTATTCTGGACCCAAAGTTTCCCTGGCATCCCCACATTACCTTGAGCTCTCTGTTGCAATGCTGGGTATGTGTTGC
Organism: Phrynosoma platyrhinos; assembly: GCA_020142125.1. Classification (NCBI taxonomy): domain Eukaryota; kingdom Metazoa; phylum Chordata; class Lepidosauria; order Squamata; family Phrynosomatidae; genus Phrynosoma; species Phrynosoma platyrhinos. The sequence continues at coordinate 76,958,723 of CM034708.1, read as the reverse complement.
ATATGTGTCCCACTGTGCCACTCATCACTTCTGCTACAGTTGGTGCATGTTGCTCATTCTGAGGTTAGGACAAGGGACCCAGTGTCAGTCACATGGCTGAGTCCCTCATTCTGACTTCAGAGTGAGCAACTTGCACCAGTGGTGGTGGCAGCACTGGGTGGTACAGTGGGATGCATTGTAAACACCTGTCTGGCATTGCAACAGAGGGCTCTTGATTTTCCTAGAAGATCCACAGCAAAAGGTGATCTTTTTAAAACCATACTAAGGGTGATATACAGTGGGTTTGGTACTGAACTAAATCATAGGTGGCTATCCCATCCAACTCTGTGCCATGCAGGGCCAGATCTCATCCAGACAGCTTGCACCAAAATTGGGGATTGGGCCCTGCATTGTCTGGATTACCCAACAGGAGGATTGAGGAGGGCAGCTGTGTTATTTGGTCCATGCAGACACAGCCTGAAAGAAGGAAAAAAAGGTGGTAGCATAAGCATTTGTAGGCTTAAGTCTACTTGCACAGATGCATGGCATGAAGTACCTAAGAATCAACCTTTATAAGCAGGCTATGTGTGCGAATAGCAATAGAAATGCGAAACTTGTAAATATGGTGATGAAGTGACAAACTAGTTTTAGCAATGTTCATTTAGGGACAAGGGCAGGAAGAAGGATATTGCCTCAAGTCAAAGTGAGTAGACAATCATATAAATGGTAGTAGGAGTTATTGGAATGTAGTGTGATGCTGGCTGGAACCACAAAGAAGATGTGATGAACTGGCCACTAGATGGTGATCACAGCCAGAGCTTTGCTATTATCTCTCCCTCCATCCCTCAAATATCCAGAATTGTTTATTCACATGAGGATTCGCACTGCACCAACTAAATAACAGGCAATTTGCTCCTTAAAATAACATATCCTCTTACACTGAAATGAACAGTGCCTACAAGATGGTACTTTCAGATTTGAGAATGCCAACCAAATGTTTACTCCCAGTGTATGACCACTTAGAATTTGATTTTTAAAATAGTTTAAAATAAGAGCGGACAAGTATGGCAACTGAACCACCAGAAATTCCACAAACTGAAAAAAACAAAACCTCATTTATAAACTTTTATAAACATTGTATATTATAAACATCCATTTATAAACTTTAAGGAGTGGCTTTCTGCCACCCCTTTGCTCGGCAGATCGGGGCTATGGCAACTGCATGTTGTGGCCCCAATCCAGCATTTTTCCGCCCCCAAAAGGAGTGGCAAAATGCAGCTCTTTTTGGGAACAGAAAAAAATCTGCCCACCATGGCGGAGGCTTTTCCCCATTTCTGCCATGCAGTGTGTCTAAATGCTGCATGGCGGAAGCATCCCAATGCTGCCCACCATCTGGTCAGGTGGATGGCATGATGCCAGCATAGGGGCTTAGTCAGGGTGGGTGGCATCTGGTCGCTACGCCCCCGCTCCAACTCAAGGTTGGCTCTTTATGCTCGTATGCAGAGGCTTTTTGTCCCACTTGTCAGACTATATGCAATCTTCCACTACTAACATATGCTTTTATTTTTATCTCAAGTGAAAGCATAACAGGGAACAAAGAAGCTCATTCTGCATTTCTCTATAAAAAGCATAATTGTGTTGTAGAAGTCATTGCCACAGGTTGTGGGGACTACTCTTAACTTAAATGGATTTAAAAGAGAATTAGACAGTCCCAAGGAGATTCAGTTTATTAAGAAACAGAGGGTTTATATAAAACACAAGGACTTCCAAGTCACCTCCAATTTATGACGATCCTATGCTAAGATTTTCTTGGCAAGATTTATTCAGACAAAGTTGATTACTGTATTCCTTTAAGGCAGGGAGAATGTGAATCACTCAGTTGGTTTCCTTGGCAGAATGAGTATTTGAAGCCTGGTTTCCCAGAATTGTGGGGTGCATCTACACTGTAGAAATAATGCAGTTTGACACCACTTTAAGTGCTGTAGCACCCTTCTATGGAATCCTGGGATTTGTCATTTTACAGGGTCTTTATCATTCTCTACCAAAGAGTCCTGGCACCTTACAACACTACAAAGCCCAGGATTCTATAAGATGGAGCCATGGCAGTTAAAATGGTGTCAATCTACATTATTTCTACAGTGTAGATGCACCCCTAGTCCAACACCAAAACCACAGAATCAAACTAGTTCTATGAGCATAGATGAGGGATGGACAAATATGTATGTTTTAATTTCTCGAATGTTTGCTTTTTTCAAAAATATTTTTGATCCACCCTCCATGTCAATTTACAATTTTTTAAAGTCCATATGAAAATGCAAGTGAACATTTATGTGCACAAAAAGTGCTTTTTATATTTGTTTGCTTTTTATATGGCTATCCCTACCAGTGTAGTATTATATATAATTTTCCAAAATTTTCATGTGTAATTTTATATAATATATAAGCTTTTATATCATGTTTTAATAAGAAAATATGACTGGGAAAGTTCCAAAATCTGTAAAAATATATTTTACAAAGAAAAAAATTGAAGGGACTCATCACACCACCAAGTTTGTGAATGACATATGCTTAAAGGGAGACTAAAAGAAAACTTGGCAAGAAGCATGATAATGGATTGAGTTATTTTGAAAAGTCACAGAAGAACACTTTTGACTACAGTATTTGGCTCCATATCTTACTGGTAACTGAACATGTAAAATGTTTTGAACACTTTCTAAGTGGCATATAAAATTTATAAATCCTACAAATTACTGTGTATCACTTACTTGTTGATAGCATTGTCTTTTTATTTATTTGATTTTAAAGTACACTCAGTAAATAATCTAAAATGTTACAGCAATAGAATCAATATAACTTATCCTAGGGTTCTGGGCCAATTCTGGAAGATTTCACTTCCTTTTCACAAGAGTTCATTATCATATCCGACTTCAAGATAGTACTGAGGGAGGCCTCACATTTCATATTGTTGTCTTCACAGATTCAATAAATCGAGGTCATTTTTCAACTAAAGTATCAATACTTATTAGTCCTTATTTACTTTCCTGCTGACAAATTGTCTAAAAGCCATAGATCCCATAGTCTCTTCCACAAGGCATCTAAAGAAACATTTCCAGTTTTTCAACAATTAGCAATTTCCATTTAAGCAGTAGTAATGTGGAAAGCAATCAAATTTTTATTCATCAAATTCTATTTTCTTTAGAATAAATGGATAATGATAAAAGTCCAGGGCAATATTTAATGGGTGATAACATTGCTATAGTCCTACATATATTTTATTAAATTCCATTCCTGCTTTAATGCACTCTAAAAAGATTATCACATAGGGTAAGAAGCATCAAAGAAGAGCACTGTTACCATCATTATTGGGGCAAAGATTTTCATATGACGTCCTCCTCCTATCATTCTTATATTGTCATGGAAGTGTCGTGCTAGTGGAATAACTCATTGACGATAAAAAAATGAATTGCCGATCACAATTCATTAGCACTATTGCAAACGTGTGAAAGGCAATCATGTTTCAATAGCGCTATTGATATTTCTTCATTAGAACTTCTGGGGAGTAGATTATTGCACTACACTCTTAAAACGGGGCTAATCTACTTTTACTGCTCCAGCTGCCTCCTACTGCATTTTGAGATTTATAGTTCAGTCAGCGTAAGAGCTTTCTGACTAAATAGTCTAAATGGCCCTTCCTAAACTACAAGTCCCAGAATGTAATAGGAAAATAATCTTCTAAATTGAATCCCCCCCATTTCCCAGTGTGCCTGGGAATCACTTCCTGTGTTGTGCTTGTGAGGAGAGTCCCTCAGCAGTGAGAGAAGACCCATTTTTCTCTCTGCTACCTTCTGCCAATGTGTGGAATGTAAAAGTGCTTTTGTACTTTTTACTGCTTGTGAATCGTTAATGCCCCATTACTACAACCAGTGTGAAAGTATTTTAATATTGGCAGTGAATCGTTCCTGCTTAATAATGTTAGAATAGCATTTTTGAGCTGTAAAATAGCCCTTGTGTGATAATCTTCTAAGTTGGGCTGTACCTAAAAACCACTCAGAAAACTATGGATATTGCAAAATGGTGCTGCTAGAACTGGGGCAACATGCTGGGACCATGTGACCATGTATTAGATGGGATGTACTAGCTGTTAGTTTGCTACTCTGTGCAATTCAGAATATTGATTATGGATGAAAAAGAAATCAATTAGATTTGCATTTTTGTAAGGAAACATCCATTGAAATCTTATCAGAAAAACAGGAGAATGGAGTGCACATTGCCTTTGAAATCCAAACATTTAAAAGATTGTGTTGGGGGAAAATGTGCTCTCAAAACCATGTGAAAATTTAGGAGAAAAAGGCACATGTCTAAAAAACATGCACTTCACAAACTTGTACAACTACACTTTAGTCAATGCAAGAAAGCAAGCAAAAAGCATAATGTGAAAATGGCATTCAAAATATGCACACTTTTTGGACAAAACCTTCCCTCCCTCCCTAAAAAAAACCCCGGATGAGTTTCTGTACCCAGAAAAAAAAATGTGGAAATGAGATGGAACAAGAATTCCAGTAGAATACTGAGAACTTGAACAAGATTGATACTTGGGGCAGTGCCCACAGAATGAAATTCCTACTATATGAAGATAGATGATTTTCATATTGCCAGTATTGCTGGCAAATGAAGACATTTCTCTTCAAACAAGCATTTGACTCTAGTCTTATGCATGCATTTGGCTACTCATGTATAGAACTAAAGTGGAGATAAAGACATGGGGGTTCATATAAGACCCTCTTTGAATGTTGCTATTTACCCAGCGGCTTCCCAGAGCTTCATGCATCAAGTGAAATCATTCTTAGGGCTCTGTAATCACATTTAGATGAGTTTCCATGATCAGGAACTCAGCCTTTCAGAGTACGAGGTCCAAAACACACTGCAGAAATAAACTAGTTTGAGACTTCTTGAACTGTCCTGGCTCAGTGCCAGGGAATCATGGGAATTTTAATTTATTATGGCACCAGAGCTCTCTGACATAGGCAGCTAAATGTTTCACAAAACTACAGTTCCCAGAATTCCCTATCATTGTGCCAGGACAGTTAAAGTGGTTTCAAACTGAATTAAGCTGCTGGGCACTTGACAGATTTCATGGCTGACTTAATGACATGTCCACATCCTTAGTTCCTATTTAGCCTTACACACAAATAGGCAAACACCTTAATAGGATTGTTTTAAATTGCTTAATGTAATGTAATCCATGGGATGTTTTGATTCTTTGTGTTTTTTTATCTTCATTGCTGCTTTCTAAATGTATTTTAAAGACCAGACAGAGGTGCTCTTTAGTTAGCCACAGGGCTAATCAGAAAATAGGGGGTTCAGCCAGTGCTGGATGGAGTTACATTCACCTTAAAATTTGAGGTTCATAGCTTGGGAGTGAGCTGGATGTCCAGGTTTTAATGGTGTCAAGGAGTAGTGAGTCTGCACAGTTAAAACCAGTACACCAGCTGCACCTGTTTATTGAGAAACGAGATCTTGTCATGGTAACACATGCCTTGGTTACATCCCAGTTGAATTACTGTAATGCTCTTTACACTGGGTTATCTTTGAAATATATTCAGAAACTTCAGCAGGTTCAAAATTCTGCAGGTTGACTGCTGCCTGGGCCCTGTTATAGGAAGTATATAATTTCCTTGCTGAAATAGTTTCATTGGCTGCAAGTCTGTTTCTGGGTACAGATCAAAGTATTAGGTTTGACCTATAGAGAACTATACATCTTGAAAGGTAAAGGTTTTCCGTTGACATGAATATCTAGTCATACCCAACTGTAGGGGGCACTGCTCATCTCCATTAATAAGTCAAAGAGCCAGCATTGTCCGAGGATTGCTCCAATGGTCATATGGCTAGCATGAATGCACCAAATGCTGTTGCTATCCTACCAAAGTGGTACCCATTTATCTTCTTGCATTTGCATGCTTTCAAACTGCTAGGTGGGTAGAAGCTGAGACTAGTGACAGGAGTTCACCCCATCATGCTGCACTTGGGCCTTGAAATGCTAACCTTCTGACCTTACAATTGTCAGAATTGGTGTCTTAACCACTAAGTCCAGAATAATTAAAAGCTCATATCTTCTCATATGAGCCTGCTCAAGGCTTACAATCTTTGGGGGAGGGATTTCTCTCCATCCCACCACCCTCCAAGACTCAAGTTGGTGGGGACACAGGAGAGACCCTTCTCATTGGCTGCTCCTAGATTTTGGAACTCCCTCTAGAGGAAGGTTTGCCTTGCCCCCTTTCTGTTGTCGTTTTACAGATCTTCTTGTTTAAATAGGCCTTCAGCCTACCAGGGTGGAGTGAAGTTTTTGAAGTGAATTTAAGAAGAACTTTAAAATGGAGATCCAGGAGGAACAAAAGAGTCTGAGAGAAGAAATCAGAAGGGATATGAAGGAGGAAATTAGTGGACCTGCAAGGAAGATTGAGGATTTGAATAAAGATATTTGGGAGGTCAGAAAAGAAGTAGAGGAAACAACAATGAAAACAACAGTGCTAGATAGCAAGATGTGTGAATTGGAAAAACTAGAAAGAAGGGAAGGCCTAATTCTACTGAATCAAGAAAATAAGATATAGGGATAAGGCGATTAAAATTAGAGAAGTCCCAGAGGTGGAAGAGGAGACTTTGGAAGAAAGAATAGAGCCAGCTCTGTCTGAGTATGTTGCAAGACTTGATGGATATCGAAATAGATAGGCTATTCCGAATTAATTTGAGGATTGCAAAGGAAAAAAAGGACTACCACGAATTATTGCCATTTGTTTTAGTGGAACAAGAATTAAAGATAAAATTATTGCAAAGAACTATAATAAACCTCTTATCATTGACGAGATAGAAGTGGATATTTTTAGAGAGCTCCCAATATCCTGAAACAGAGACAGCAATATAGATTCTTGACCTCTTTAATTCAAAATAACAATATTAAGTATAGATGGGGCAACATAGAAGGAGCAGTCTTTATGTATAAACAGAGAAGATTTAATATCAACTCTATTGAAAAAGTCAAAGACTTTTGCAAGAAATTTATACACCAAAAGAAGGGAAAAGGAGAAAAGGGAGAGGACAAAGAAGTTTTTTTCGAAGGACTCAAGGACTTGTTTCTCACCAAAGAAGAGTGGCACCAGAGGGCAGGAAGAGAATGACAAGGAGCTGGACTTGATGGGGAAGGATTATAATAGTGAAGTTGGAGAAGATATAAGCCCAGACATGCTGAGAATTTTGGGCCAAGATGGAAGATCCTAAGGTTTTTAATTTTGTATTCTGTAAATCTCTATTGGGGAAGACCAAAAAGAGGAAGAGTTTTTTTCTGGGGAGGCAGGAATAATTAAAAAGAGAACTACTAGTGAAGATTTAATTGATAGAAAAGAGGATTATGATAAAAAATAGCATCTTGGATTGTTGGAGGGATTAATTTGGACAGAAGAGAAAACAAATTTTCTATCTATTGGAAAAAAGGCACTATGATATTGTTTGTTTACAAGAGACAAAATTAAAGCAGGAGATCAAAAATATATTAGAAATCCAAAGTTGGGGAACTGTTATGAAATCTGTATCAGTAAAAGGAAAAGAAGACTAGTGATTTTTGTTAACAGGAAATTTATAGTGAAAGAAATTAAGAAAGACACGGCTGTTAGGAAGTTTAGTTTTGATTTTGGTTAATGTTTATGGCCCATTTGAGCAAAAAGATACCTTTTTTAAATGTCTAAATGAAGAATTAATGCTTTGTGATAAAAGAAATTTAATAATAACAGGAGACTTCAATGGGGTAATTAACCCAAAGCTAGACAGGAAAGTGGGGGGGGGGATAAAAAAAAAAGATCAAGGAAGATTACCTAGAAGTGGCATTGAACTAATACAAGAACATGAATTGGAAGACATATGGAGGTATTAATATGACAATAAACCTAGCTTTACCTTCTTCTCTGAGATCCATAAATCATGGTCCAGGATTGATCTTTTTCTGCTATCTAAAAAAATAGCAATCAACATAAAGGAAATGGAAATTGACACTAAAACACTTTCAGACCACAGACTCATAGGGGTGACTATGGAGGGCGATAGTAAAGGTATAGCTGCATGGAGGTTACAAGATTCACTGTTGAAAGATAAGGAATTTGTGGAAATTTTGAGGAAGGAGATCAAATTTTATTTTGAAGAAAATAATTTGAAAGAAATAAGAATGAAAATTATTTGGGATGTGGGTAAATCTGTATTCAGAGGTTTATTAATGAAAAAAACACACAACTGAGATTTAAAAAAAGAGTAGAAAAGGGAAAAATGAACGAAACAAAACTTCTTTGAGAATGGCAATAATGTAGGGAGATGGCTGGCTAAAAAACTCAAAAAAGAGAAAACAAACAAGCTGATAACTAGGATTAGAATTGAAAATAAGATTGTAACAAAGCAGGACGAGCCGCTGAAAGTCTTTAAACAGTGAGCTATATAGATTAAAAGAGAATTCAAGAGACTTTCAGGAGAAAATGAAAAAATTATTTAGACTCTAGGATAATAATAAAAAAATCTAATGAGTACAAAGAATCTCTAAATGTGGAGATTACAAAACAAGAAATTAGTACAGCAATATCAAAACTAAAGAGGGGAAATCCCCAGGTGTAGATGGATTTACTGCCTGCTATTATAAAACATTCCAAGAAGAATTATTAGATCCACTACATAAGCTGTTTAACTTGATTAACAGAGAGGGTGTACCACAGACATGGGAAATAGCCAATATCACTCTAATTCCCTAAGAAGGAAAGGATGATACACTCATGAACAATTATAGACCAATAAGTTTGCTTAACAACGATTCTAAAACATTTGTGCTTATTTGGGCACATAGACTTAAAAAGGTTCTATCATTGATAATTGGAAAAGAACAAAATGGATTTCTACCAGGTCACTTTATTATAAACAGTATAAGAACCATACTGGACAGTTTAGAATATTATTCAGTGAATAATGAAAGAAAATGTGCTTTAATTGCCATAGATATGGAGAAGGCCTTCAATAGTGTGTGATGGGATTTATTGTTACAGGTATTAAACAGAATGGATATGGGCAATAACTTCATAAATAAGGTTGAATATGTAGTATTTTTAATTAATTTTTAATTACTTTTAATTATAAATAAAAAATTTAAAAAATTGAAAAAATAAATAAATAAGGTTGAATAGATTTATAAGCGACAAAGGGCTCAGGTTGTCATTAATGGTGAAAGATCCCAGAAATTCTGCATTAATAGGGATACGAGACAAGGTTGTCCCTTGTCTCCACTTTTATTTTTGTTAGTAATAGAAATTTTGATAACATATATTCAACTCAATGAGAATATAAAAGGGATAAAAATAAGGGGTTTAGAAATGAAAATAAGAGCTTTTGCTGACAATGTGGCTGTAATAATGGAAGATCCAATTCAGGTCATTAATAAACTGTTTCAGGAGATAGGGAAATTTGGCAAATATTCTGGTTTGAGAGTCAACAAAGGTAAAACAGTTATGATAACCAAAGATATGGCAAAACAGGAAGAAGGACTGTTAAGAGAAATTTCTGGATGCAAAATAGAGAAGAAATTGAAATATTTGGGAAT